>CM042246.1:26409017-27009017 GCA_023566225.1 Romanogobio albipinnatus | reverse complement strand
CTACGAAAAACGTGTGTGAAAATAAGAGCATATCGCCCTCGCGGTCAGATTAGGTTAGTAACGAGATAAAGTCTGTTAAACACAGGGGGGATTGTTTGTGTGTGTGTGGGTGGGGTGACAGAATATAAACACAGACTAAATAAGGTTTAATTTGCAACTGTAAGTGTGAGGCACCACAGGTGTGTCTGACAGCTTTGGTCAGCTTTTGATCAAGTCAAAATGGAGATGAGTGGAGTTGATAATATGCTATTCATTTGCCTTCACTTTACGGAAGATCAACATGCATTTTTTGATATGATCCTGAATGTTGAAAAGACACTCCTCAACTGGTTGGAATTAGAATTGCATATACACACTTCATACACTAGTATGAAACATAAAAAGCTCCACAAAGACTCTAGACAAACTATCCAAACAACATGCAACTGCTACTTTAACGTTTTTATTTGATTATCATTTACATGGAAATTTAAAAATGATAACACATGTACTTTATTGTCACAAATAAACAGTATTTGTACTGTGGATGTTCAGTTTTGACCTTTGAAAAGCAGTATTGACCATCAAACATTCTGTACACTGGGTTTCCCAGAAGAGCAGGTAGAGGCAGGACAGTTTCTCCTCAAATATAAGGTCTGCTTAACTGTACCCTGGAGTGAATGAAGGGCTCCATTTTACCCCCCTCCCCCGTCGCTCTGGTTATTGAACGGCTCAAGCCATGCTCAAGTACTCAAATGTGCCAAATGGCCCCTGAATGCACCCCCACTGTGCAATCAGTACCAGTATAAACAGTATTGCAGAATTCAGAGTTTAATTACGGCACTCAACACATTCCATTACTGGCAAAAGAACATCCTTCATTTAATACATACTGTATGACAACAAGCTATTTGTTTAAATGACTGTAAACTGAGATTTTAGTATATCAATCCGTAGTTCAGGCCATAATTTGCTTTTAAAGTTTGTATGCTTTTTTTTTTTCAAACTGAAAGTATTATGCCTTCTTGCAGCCTAGTGTATTACTTAGTATATTACTTTTACAATTTTACAAAAGGCATATCACTGTAAATATCCAGTGTCTTGCAAAAGACCCTTGACCGACTGTCTTTTTTGAAAACATAAAATTGTGGTATTTTAATTTGTAAGCACTTAAACTCAAATTGTATTTATTTCCTATAATGTGAAATAAACAGAAAGTTAAAATAAAAAGAAGTTCTACGTTTACACGGATGCAAAACAATTGCTGCAACCAGGAAATGATTACCTTACAATTGGCCTCTACCTGTGACTCATTAAAATAATCACCATTTTCTGGATAAAACCCCACAGTTAAGCAATATCATTATCTAGGGCTGTGGATCAGCTGTGAAAATGAAGACAAAAGAGTAAATTTGAGCTAAAGTAAAACAAATGTTTGAATTAGGAAATAGGCACAAAATATTATCCAAGTGTCTGGATGTCCCAGCTGGCATTGTTGGCACAATTGATTTAGGTGATGGCTAAATTAAACCATGCCGCAAAAAGACTCTGTGAGTGGAGACCTGTGAGTGAAGCTACAGAGAGGCCAGTGAAGGTGCACCAGTCAACCATATCAAGAGCTCTGCGTATCACTGGCCTGTTGGGGAGGGGGGCACAAAAGATCTCATTACTCCTAAAGAATCACATAAAAGCATAACTGCAGCCTGGCAAGAAACATAATATTGACCGTGTTGCAATGTGTGAAAAGATTTCATGGTCAAATGCGACCAACGTCGTCAAGATGTGGCTTGTAAAACACTGTGTTCACCTGAAAGAAAATACCATTCTCACTGTAAAGATTGGTAGTGATGAGTGGTCTGGGGCATCTTATTAACCCAAAACAAAGAATTGATTTTGAAAAATACAGAAAAGTAATTACAAGAACACATGTTTTGTCTGCTACAAAACTAAACTTGAGGAGAACGTTTCAGCATGGCAGGTTGAATTATGGAACATAGTGATACATACTCAATCCTGCAAAAAAAAAAACAACAACACAAAAAAACCTCTTTGCTTTATATAATCATTGAATTTCAGGTTTCTGATATTTAAAGGGGTAATTCACCACTAGCAATATTGGCTTTTAAAGGGATAATTAAGCCAAAAATTTCAATTCTGTCATCATTTACCTTCAAGTTGTTCCAAACCTGTAGAAATGTAATTCTTCTGCTGTAAAAAAAAAAGAAAGAATGTTTGTAACCAAACATATCTCGGCCCCCAATGTCTACTATAGCAGGGGGGAACTACTATGGTAGTCAATGGGTCCGAGATCTGCTTGGTTAAAATTCTTCTCATTCTTCCAAATATCTTAATCTGTGTAGGGCAGAATAAAGAAATTTATACAGGTTTGAAACACCTTTTTAATTTTTGAGTGAACTATCCCTTTAATAAAACTTGGCTGTCTATGCAGTAGAAAGGAGAAACATTTTCTGAAATCGGAGCTACATTAATAAGGGAAAAGCGTTTGTGGAGCTTTTCTTTTGCTGAAAACTGTTCCACGGGAATACCAAAATGCGGAAGCTCGATCTGTAGTTTTAACAAAAAATGGAGCTTCAGAAGTTGAAGTGTTTATGAAAAGTCAAACTACAAATGGATTTGGATAGTTGTCTGGGTAAATGGGAAAGGATACATACACAAACAAACAGACAAACAACAAACAAACAAATAAATAAATAAACGCTTCACCTTTTAAATTATTTTGTTTAGGTGCTTTGACATAATATAAAAAAGGGGGAACAATTATGTTTTGTAATATAAACATAATTGTAGTAAAATAAAAATTGATTAAGGTGTAAAAAATTGTGTCTCATTCCAATTTATGGCAGTCTAACACAATGAGGCTGATTCTTTCAGTTTGTTTAAAACACTTCTTCACACTTAACAGAGATGACATGCCTTTAAGCATTGCACAGAGATCAGTAATGAATTACGTCACAGGTTATGAAAGGAAAACAGTGTCCATAGGTTTCCCATTTTGATCTAAAATGACAGCTTTAGCCCTTTGTATATGAAGATGTCCAGATCCATCAAGCCATCAACATGCCGCATCTTTCCTAGAATGCAAATGCTGCGGTGACCTGTGAAAGGAGGGAGGAAAAGAAACAACAGGAAGTGTCGAGGGTGTCCATTTAAGAGAGCGCTTTAATCACGCGGTTATAATGCAAGAATAGAGGAAATGGAAGAAAAAGGAAGAGAGATAATGAGAGACGAAATCAAAGAGAGATTATAAAATACCACAATTTCTGAAAAAGGAAAGTCAGCATTCTAATAAAACAGTTTAAAGCATTTTTTTGTAAATGAAGTACAGCTGTGTCACGCTGTAAGGAGAGGGTTTCACAACGACATGCCGATGCCTTGATGTCTTCCACTCCAAGGGTCATTTACTGCACAGGAAATGAGTGGCAGAGGAGAAGCTCGCTGCAATGTATGTATGAGAGACAGTCTGCGCCACTAGAGCGGTTGTACGTGTTCTCAGACTCTGTCAGTCACGCTTCCTTCTCCTTAAGTGTGCCCATTCACTCACAAAAGCTGAGCCTCTTTGTCTTTTCAAAAGCGATTTAGCTCCTTTTCCTCCAGAAGGCTTTGGCCTTTGTGTAAAACTGCATGTGTATAGCAAAGGGGAGGCGATGCTCAATGTAAAACACATGGCTGTTGTGTGTCATACGAGCTTGGAGGGAAAGAACATGACTCTTGTATGTATAAGTAATGCTCTTCATGCTGTAGTGTAGAAGAATGAATTCATAATCTGAGTGTGGTAGATGATACTGAAATCCTCAGGTCCACACAAAATATATAAAAAGAAGACTTGAGGCTGAGAAGAGGAGAGGTTATTGTCCTTGGCCAAAATCACGGAGCTTTATGTACACATGGGCATCGATATCGTTTCTGATCAAATGGGTTTGAAGATGGATTCATCACTGAAGACCCCATGTTATGAGGATGATGGTGGTAAAGATGAAGGTTGCACTAGGAACGTATGCCGCCCGTGCTGCTCCGGGTACAGAAGCTCCGCCGTGTGTGTCTTTAGCCAGTCTTGGAGTCAGGAGTAACTCGTGAAGCGTCAAGTCATCAATTGCCAAGTTATCTGCCAAATCTTAGAAGGAGAGAGAGAGAAAAATCATATGGACAGAACATTTTCAACACCTGATTGAGTGCCATAATAATTACATTCATTAATATTTGTCAAATAAAGCTATTATATGGCTTCACAGTACTTGAACACGTCCCATATAAGGAATGACTCTAATGAGTCAGTTCGTTTTAGCGAATCAAACACATTCTGGACAATCAGTGTTGTCCGGTTGCTGAACGAATGACTCTACTGAGTATATAAGTTATGCAAACACATACAGTGCAACTAGTGTAATCTGATTCCTGAACAAATGACTAGTTTGGTCTATTAAGTGAATCAAACACCTTACGAACAATCAGTGTAGTCCAATTCCTGAACGAATGACCTTAATGAGTCTGTTCTTTTTAGTAAAGCAAATGCATGCAGCACAAAACAAGTTTAGTCTGATTCCTGAACAAATGACAATTAATGATTTGGTTATTTTTACTGAATCATATACATTCTGAACGATCTGTGTAGTTCAATTCTAGAATGAATTACTCTGATGAGTCAGTTCTTTTGAGTGAATCAAACCAATGCAGCACAACCTGATTCTGGAACAAATTAATCTAATAAGTCAGTTATTTTTAGAGAATCAAATAATGAAATTCTTAAATTCTACTATTTTATGTGTGTTTTCTGGAAAAAGTAATTTTTACAGCAAAATTTCACCAAAATGTTCCGTAGATATTTTTGCGACATTTATGATAGAATGCACGTGAATCTGCACTTTTTTCGTGTTTGCACCCCATGATTATAACATGAACCTTTCCAGTCATCTTGGTGACGTACGTGTGCTTACTCAGACTGGAAAAATACCTATTTCCATTCTCTAATAACTAGTTATTAGTTTTGTTATGTCGTCGTCTTACCGGAGTGAGAAATATGGCAGCATTCCATTTTAAAACCATTTAACATTTAACAACCATTTTTATCTTTTTCTTCACTAAAAGAAACTTAAACATATTTTTATTTATCTCAGAATCTACAGATGAGGTGTATTGTCTGGGAAGTCAGCCATGAGGGAGACAGAACTATGAGGTGAAAATTATGAAAAAGGAAAGAGGATATCAAGTATGGAGAGGCACGCCAGCTATGTGTCCCCTGTGAAGTTTCCCTCTAAGCTGAGGAGAATCTTATTCGTTTAACACACACACAGACGAGCTATGGAATATATATACACACATGCTCCCCTGCCTTATGTAGCACATATCTCAAATTCCTGCACTCCATCTGTCATAAATAAAACATATAGGCAATATACACAGAAAACTAGGTTTTAAACCTGCAAATAAACAATGTTTTAGAATTTAGTAAAAATGTAAATGTAAAATAGACATAAACCGAATAAGAAAAGACTTACAAGGTCACTAATCAAACGAGTACATTTGTGACATTGGTCATGTGACTGGGTGCAAATGGTCAGATGTTATCATGGAGTTCATGTTGCTCTTAGGATCATTTTCAAATCATGCTGTTGAACATGATTATCAAGTTTTACACAAACCCGTAGAGTTCATGTCAACTTGAGTGCTGCTGCTGTTAAAAAATAAAAGGGGTTAAACAAAAACCTGGAACATTCTCAAATTCACATACATTTTTCAGTTAAACATTTCACTCAAATTGGCTGACGCTCAAAAACAGCCCAGCGTTTTGGTGTGTCCCTGGCTTTAGTCACCAGCAGCTTACCAGCTTCTGACAAACAAGAATACTCAAAACTGTCCTATTACTAAAGCTAAGATTACAACAACAGCATATCTTTGTTGTATGAAACTTAGCAAAACCAATGTTACTGATGTATGGAGAAGAAACAACTCAACCTCGGTATGCATTTTCAGGCCTTCCCGCTTAGGTCTCTCCAGCACTGGAAAGCTTTCTAAAATTAACATGGGTCCAAAAACTCTTGCCTGATAATAACACTTCTTTTTCCAGTGATATTGCTCGGACTTTTTCTCTTTTGTAACATCTCTCAGCCATTTCTCTTTCAACCCCCCTGCTGATTAGCTATAAGGCTGTGTCCACCAAAGCATTTTTAGCCGACTGAAAACGCTAGGCGCTCTGCTGAAAACGTCTTGCTGTGGGCGCTTGAGAGCGTTTTGGCAGCGCAGCTTTTTTTCAGTTGAGCTTGTTATGATAAGGAATATATCCGCGGAACTGTTAGCATCTCATTTCACAGATAGTTTGTTTCTGTATTGATTCTATATAAAAATGCTGATACAATGTAAAGTATTTGCTCTGGCTCTTGTTTTAAATTATTTTGTTCCTTTATTATGCTGCTTGTTTTCATCTGTTGATGTTGTACAGTACAAGCAGAATGTAGAGGTTGGTTGATGTTGTATTTGTCCTGCCTCTCCTCCACTGTGATTGGACGGCTGGGTGAAAAGTGATGGTGATAAGAGCTGCGTTTTGCTCAAAGTTGAACATTCTTCAACTCTTGGCGACCGGTAAAAAACGCTGAGCGCTCAGCGCTTGAGCGTGAAATACTCGCTCAGCGCCCCCTTACGCTCATGGCATTCTAAAAACGCGGCGCTCCCATTGAAAACAATTCAATACGCCAGCCATCCATAAGTGTGTTGCGGTGCTCGGTCCGATCCACTTTCAAAAGTGTTTCTCAGAAATCGCTTACTGAACTTTTAATACACTATATATATATTTAATAGAATTTTGTAATAGAGAATTTTTATAATAGAGTGTTTTCTCCCCCTATATGTGTACAGTTGTAAATGCACAATAATCGAACATGACAAACGCAGTCTGTGTTTGTCATGTAGTGCTTACCTCAACATTGACCTATTCAATCTCATCTACTAAGATCAAATGCCATATTTAATACCCTCTACGCCAGCATCTTCACGTTGCCTCCTTCGTTTGGGGGGAATTTAACCCCATAGTGAGGAAGTCCACCATTTGGGCCAGCGGCTGCGTAGTGGTGGGATCAACAGGAAGGCATGCAGCTTAATTAATTCTAGACCCTGAACTCAGCATGTCAGCCAGTGAGAACCAGGCTGAGAGCAGGAAAAAAGATGGAGGCCTTCTCTCAGGGGGTCCCCTGGATGCCCGGGGGCCCATTTCAGCACAGTCGACTTTAAAACAGAGGAAGGAGGCAAATAAATAAAGCCTCGGCGCTGAAACCTCGCCGAGATTTTTGTGCAATTACGACAGAGCTTGAACGCGCGCCAGAGAACAATTAACTTTTTCTTTCCCTCCGTCCACTGACAAGCCAGCGGTTAGACATTCCACGGACTCTGAAAGGCTGATTTTTCATTGTGACAGCGGCACACTGTACCACTAGTCCAATTAAAGCAAAAGTGTAATTCAATACAGCTTTTATATACACTACACCCTAAATCAGACGAGGTGACGTGTGCATAGGCAGGAAAGTGAATCGTGTGTGTGTGTTATTGTTTGCTGTATAAGTATGGAGAGGTGTGAGTCACTGAATAAAACCCCAAATGTTCATAAAAATAAGAGGGGTGGGAGTATGGCTGCCGCAGCCAAAAGAAATGACACAGAGTGCTAAACCCAACTCCACATTGTGACTAATAATATCCTGTTATAATGAGTCATGAACGTTTGTGAATAATAATGTGAGTGGTGGAATCCACAGAATGGTTGATGGTCCAGTTGACACTTGTTTTGGATCTGATATACACACAATGGCAATTAGTTGGATGGATATGTGAAGGCTGGCATGCTAAATATAGAAAACAGAAAATCCTACCAACAACGAATGAGCATGAGATAGTCTGACCAATAGCACTAAGGCTCGCAAAGGCTATCAATTTTCAGCAGTATCAGTCTCCAGGGCTCTCCTCCACCATGAAGGCAGATCTCAGACTGGCTTTATCACAGAGTTACGAGCTCCAGTTACGACACGGGTCAGAGGTCAACAGTCAGCCATTGATTGGTAATGGTAGGTTTGGACCAGCTCAATCCCTGCAGCGCAGTACATCACGGGCACAGCAAACAGAAACACAGAAACAAGTTTCTAATGTTTATTGCAGCCCTCCATAGTAAGAATAGGCTGGCTGCTTTAGAGGACTAGTTTATTTCAAGACCTGGTTAAAGAAGATTTATAAGCTCTTAGTGTTTAAAGAGAGGAGATGAGGGTGTTTAAGTGCCTCACACTATATGCGTTGCTCTCCTAAACTCAAGAGGACAATCTTTGACAATCAAACCGTGAGGAGAATTCTTCTTAGGGCGCACACTACAGCTCATACTTGGGGATAGAGATTTCAACATCGTAACCTTACGTTTTAGAGACCTTTTGACATTAAAAGGGTTTTGTGAATTTTAGTTTACAGCATTGTGGTCATCTACACTACCACTCAAAATATAGTAAAAAAGTAATATTGTGGAATATTATTACAAATGTAAAATAACTTTTTCATAATATACATTTTAAAATGTAATTTACTCCTGTGATGGTAAAGCAATGGTAAAGTGGATTTTCAGCATAATTACTGCAGTCTTCAGTGTCACATGATCCACATGATTTCCCAGCAAGCATTCACCGTCTAGGTTAACTATAGACCCGATATAGTCCGGCTATGAGTAACCCACTTCTAGCCAAAATAACCTTGAATTTGGTTACATAACGTTTTTTTCTCTCCAAAATAACTCACGAGATGTATAATATTCCATCATGTAAGCAAAGTCAACAGTGATTACAAGGTGTTTGGTTTCCTTTCTTTTACATGTTTACATATGGTTAGACGTCTATTAAATTTTCACTGACAGCCTACATTTTGCCTTGTTTTAGCCTAGATGTCAGGAATGTGTTTGGACGGCTATTAGTCGTCTTTTAAAAGCAAAATTGCCTGCTCTGTTGCTGCTCAAGAACCATTTCGTATTATCATCAAGGTTGTAAACAGTTGTGCTGCTTAGTATAATTGTGGAAACCATAATATTTGTTTCTCAGGATTCTATTGATGAATAGAAAGTAGGAATACAGATAGAAAATCCCATGGTTTGTTGAGGAAAGATGTGTTTAATTATTTATTTAGTTTTCTTTATTTATTAATTATAACATTTGTTTAAAAAATAAAATGACGTATCAATTTTTAGGTTTCAGGATTTTTTTAAAAACAAACTTTGTTTAAAGATGATTCTGAACTATGTTATGAAAGACATAACGGACTGCATTGATATACCATTTTACTTTGTGCAATATGTGGGTAAAATGGCCATACTTGGATTTTCCCATCCAATACAATGTATCCATACACTGCATCTAATTTGCATATTAATGTGTTCTTGGAGCAACATGTAATGAAAATAGAAGTGTAATAATGGGAGTAATAATTGGCAGCATTTTCATAATAATATCTAATATTTCATAGGAATATTGATATGTAATTTCTTTCCCTATTCACTTGTGTCTCCAAAATGCCTGATAAACATGATTTAAGTTCTGGCATCTACAACATTTATGAAATCAATGCAATGTTCTGTAACATTGTCATATTTTGATCAGAAACCCCATAACATTTTCCTGAGATGTTGATTTTATAACAAACAATTTGAAAATTAATCCAATATAAATTATAAGGACAAAATATTATCATATTTCCATAAGAGTGCTAAACATTAATGTCAGCCATTTTTAAAGACCAAGAAGAAGTTGTTGTCCTGGTGAAACCTCCAAACATTTGGTATCTCTGCAAAAGCCCCGAATGTGCTCTTTACAGGATATCCAGACTAAAACTGTGACATGCATGATGTCAGAGAAATTCACAAAAATATAATGTCCACTACAGAGGACAAAAGTCTATTCCTGGGTCCAATATATAACTACATTTTAAACTAAGAGATCATTTGGCACTAAAGTGTACACATGTACTATGCTCAGAGTTATGGTTCTGATGAATAAAAATGTGAAATACTCACAAAAAGAAAATATGCCTCTCATCAGTCTGGCCTACATAGTTAACAATGTATACAGTCTCCATGCAGAACATTCATCAAAATCGAATAGCTCTTTAGAGAGATTCAAAAAGTTTTGATATGCAGTTCATCACAGAGCACGGGATCTCTGCCAACTCCCAGACAGACCTCCACTCCACCTGGATATACAGTTGCTATGTTTATTTTGGAGCTCCCATCCGCCTTACAGGTGTTCCTCAGGACTAGATAAGTACATGGAATGTCAGTCTCCAAACACAGGTGCTCCTTATGAAAGTGGGCAATACCGCTTTACATTGCTGCTACATTTGTGAAGCCGGTGTTATGAAAACGCACAGAATGACAAAAATGTGATAGAGCATTCCTTCAGCATAAATGTTCTTAGATATCAGACAAGACGCAGCCATCTGATCACTAATCTTCCCAGATATCTTTTTATTTTTATAGCAGTTGAAGTATCAAATATAAAGCCACTTTATTATAAATCACAAAATATCATTAGACTGTGCAACTGACTTGGCTTTTATGAGCAATTATGGTGATTTAGATGCACTGCCTGGAACCAATAAAGCACATTTTGTGCTGTGCAGGTGTCAAATGAGACATTTTAATTTCCAAATGTTTCATATCAATATCCTTTCCCGACAGACATTAAGATACAAAGCAAACAGACTCTTATTGCCCAACCCAAAATATTGCTCTAGGGTTACACTCAATGGGCATAAAACTGATTTTATTGCCAAAAGCAGAAATATACAGCACAGTTCAAAAGTTTGGGGTCAGTAAGATTAAAATAATAATAATAATAATCCTTTTATTCAACAAGGACAAAAGTGACGAGGCATTTATAATGTTACCAAACATTTATATTTTAAACGAATGCTGTTATATTGATCTTTCTATTCATCAAAGAATCCTGATCGCAGTTTCCAAAAAAAAAAAAAAAAAATTAAGCAGCACACGTTTTTTTCAACATTGATAATAATAACAAATTATTCTTGAGCAGCAAATCAGCATATCAGAATGATTTCTGAATGAACACTGAAGACTGGAGTAATGATGCTGAAAAAAAACAGCTTTGCCATCAATTGAATAAATTACATTTTCACAGTATTTTGATCAAATAAATGCAGAATTTGTAAGCAAAATAGACTTCTTTCAAAAAGAATCAACACATCTTTTGAAAGGTAGTAGTGTATGTCATAAATAAAACATATTATTTCAGTACCTTCTACACCTCTATCTCAACAAATGCAAGACCCTCAGTGAACACACTCTATGCTCATATGCAGCACAGTGTCTCTGGCTGATGCTGCTGCTGGTTCTGGTGAGGACAGAAGGAGGAATGTGAGCATATGTCTCCACACCCATCACCCTGACCACAGGCCCACTCCAGCAGGCAGCCAGCAGCTAGCCAAGAAAAACTAGCCAACCATGAGGAGGCCAAGACACAGTTACAGAACGCAGCTAAAGCCATCCAGACACAACTACGATACACAGAGACGCCGCTACTGCACACTGAGCACAATAGCAAGTAGCGGGAATGATTATTTTGTACCTGCTTCAGATATGCTTGGGATATTGATAAGAAGGGGTCCTCTGACTGACATGTAAGACAACCAATCAGAATTTGTATGTTTAGATTTTCCCAACAGTATATTTGTTCAGTCATTTGTGTATTGTCGATTGGATTATTACAGAATTGGTTTGAAACAATTAAAGGTCCCGTTCTTCGTGATCCCACTGTTCAAACTTTAGTTAGTGTGTAATGTTGCTGTTAGAGCATAAATAATACCTGTAAAATTATAAAGCTCAAAGTTCAATGCCAAGCGAGATATTTTATTGAACAGAAGTTCCCTTTCAAAGCCTACAGCGAACGGCTGGCTTGGACTACATCCTGGTACTTCCTTCATAAATGACGTCAGTAGAACAGTAGAACAGACTAACCTCATCCCACAAGAATGCGCGAAAAAAGGGGGCGTGGTCTTGTTGCTGTCCCACGTGGAGAAGAGGACGTGTCGTGTGGAGAAAAGGAAGTGTTGCGTTTGAGTGTGTTTGTCGCCATGTCGTCGAGACGCTGTTATTTTCATCCCGGAGTCAAATCACCTTTGTTTGGCTTTCCCAGGGACGCTGTAGAAATCATTAAGCGCATATATCACCCCGTTAAGAGGCATGACCTTTCCATGTGCGCTAAGCTGCTGTCGAATCACAACACAGGAACCGTGACACGTTTGCTAAGCTGCGGTCAAATCCCAACACGGGAACCGCTGGCACAATCAGAACTCGTTACGTATTTCTGAAGGATGGACTTCATAGAACAAGGAACTCATCAACCCGTTTTTAGGAGAGGGAAGACAGCGGTATACAGATAAGTAAATTGTGTTAAAAATACTGTTTTTTTTTTACACACGAAACATGAACACGTTATATTGCACACGAAAAAAACACGAAGAACGGGACCTTTAACTTTAAATAAAAAAGATGATTCACCCAGAAATGAAAATTCTATTATCATTTATCTCATACCTCATGTTGTTTCATTCAAACCATTCAAAGTTTGGAGTCAGTAAGACATTAACATATACTTTTATTCAGCAATGATTCATTAAAGGGGCACTTCAGCGCTGGGAAGATGAATGTGTATTTAAACGGTGTCATTTATGTAGTAGAAATGTGAAATTATTTTTGAATTTGGTGCCTTCTAGACTGAGAAAAGACAGAAAATGTATTTTTGTCTCATGTGTATGAAAGACAACAACTCCCAGAATGCACTTGCTTCGCTGCCCTACGAGGCCACTCCCAAAGCCACGGCTACTGGTTATATCACTTGCCCACCGCGGCACCACCCCCACTGTCGTTTTGATATTCATAGTAATAAAATAATTTCGTTCAGTTAGAGAACAGTACAATTAAAAACTGAACGTGTCTTTTCAATAAAGTGTGAGTGAGTCAAATGAAAGTCAAGGGACAAACGCAGCAGGAGTCAGATTTCATTCATCACGAGAGAAGAGCAGAGCTGAGGTAAGCGCGGCAGTCATTCTCGGCACATGTCCAGTCTGGCGCGTTATCAGATCGCATGTGGAAGCTAAACTTTCATAGGAATTGGATCGACAGCTGGATCCTGGACTTCCTGTCAAACAGACGCCAGGTGGTCAGAATGGGCAGTAACATCTCCTCATCACTGACTCTCAACACTGGAGCCCCTCAGGGCTGTGTTCTCAGCCCACTCCTGTACTCCTTGTACACACATGTCTGTGTGGCAACCCACAGCTCCAACACCATCATCAAGTTTGCTGACGATACGACGGTGGTAGGTCTCATCACTGACAATGATGAAACGGCCTACAGAGAGGAGGTGCACACTCTGACACGGTGGTGTCAGGAGCACAACCTCTCCCTCAACGTCAGCAAGACCAAGGAGCTGGTGGTCGACTTCAGGAGGAATGAGAGAGAACACCGCCCCATCACCATCGATGGAGCACCGGTGGAGAGAGTCAGCAGCTTCAAGTTCCTCAGAGGAACTCTCATGGTCCGTCCACACTGAGGCCGTTGTGAAGAAGGCTCATCAGCGCCTTTTCTTCGTGCGACGGCTGAGGAGGTTTGGAATGAACCGCCACATCCTCACACGCTTCTACACCTGCACCATAGAGAGCCAGCTGACTGGCTGCATCACCACCTGGTACGGCAACAGTACCGCCCGCAGCCGCAAAGCCCTGCAAAGGGTAGTGCGCACGGCCAGCTGCATCATCGGAGGTGAGCTTACCTCCCTCCAGGACATTTACGCCAGGCGGTGTGTGAAGAGAGCTCAGAGGATCATCAGAGACTCTAGCCACCCGAACCATGGGCTGCTCTCACTGCTGCCATCAGGCAGACGGTACCGCAGCATCAGAACACGCACCAGCCGACTCCAGAACAGCTTCTTCCCACAAGCAATTAGACTCCTTAACTCCTGATCCATCAGGATCATAACACACACTGGACAGAATATCACTCAGCGTCGGCACCAATAGCCTCGTGGGCAGTGCGCTGACATATGACGCTGTTGCGCTTCGGGCGACCCGAGTTCGAGTCCCGGCTCGTGGACCTTTCCCGATCCCGTCCCTCTCTCTCTCTCCCACTTCGCTTCCTGTCTACCTACTGTCCTATCATAATAAAAAAAAATCTTTAAAAAAAAAAGAATATCACTCAGCACAACTCACTGTAGATACACACACATTATATACACATTTCTTTATCATATAGCATCTATTGTACATTGGATCTCTATTGTGATTAATATTGTATACTGTACATTGTATATTATTATTATAGCTTAATGTATATTATTTAATGTATGTTTAGTGTACATTGTTTAAAGTATATGTATATTGTAAGTATGTGTATATTGTTTAAAGCTGTGAGAACTACACTCACATTGTGTAAATTATTTATTGTTTATTGTAGAGTTTACTGTGCTGTGAGTAATTGTGGGCGCATCAGATGTGTAATCTGATGTTGCTTTAAATGTTGTACATGTCATGACATGACTGCTATGTTGCTCGGAACTGCACCTAAGAATTTAACTTACTGTTGCACTTGTGTATATGGTTGTGTGACAATAAAGTGATTTGATTTGATTTGAATTCATTGAAAAGCTGAAACACTCACTTTGCTCCATAATGCTCCGTTATGAATGCCCGAGCCGAGTGGCAGCAGCAGCGGCTGTGCACATTTACATTCTGTGAGTGAGATCCCTCCCCTGTGGGCGGGTTGAAAACATGCAGAACTAGCTCCTGTAGTCTCTAGGCTCTGGCCATAATCCTCCGATGATGCAAAATGACGATATTTGCATCATCTGAGGATTTTTTTCAGAAATAAAATGCATAATTATCTCGTCTAAGGGGGATATGAGGGGGAAAAGTACCATAATTCGAATATACTACCGGTTTCTAGTGATACAAAGCTTAATGCTAAATTACTGAAGTTACCCTTTAAATTAATCAAAAGTGACAGTGAAGACATTTATAATGTTACCAAAATATTTCTATTTTAAATAAATACTGTTCTTTTGAATTTTCTATTCATCATGAAAAAATGGTTTCCACAAAATATTTACTGATAATATCTAAATATAAATATAATAAATTTACTGAAGGCTGGAGTAATGATGCTGAAAATTAATATTTGCCATCACTGGAATAAATTACATTTTAAAATATATTTAAATAGAAAACAGTTATAACTGTAATATTATTATTTCACAACATTACTGTTTTTACTGTATTTTTGAGCAAATGCATGCAGTCATAGTGAGCATAAGAGACTAATATTTAAAAACAAACTTGGTCAAAAGGTGGAAAACAGTTTGTGGGAGGTAAAGCAGAGAAAGAGGGTAAACTCCTTCTTTAACAAGAACAGTCACAGTATAAGATTGTTCGTTTGAAGATAACCGATTCTTTTCCTCTGTGGACGTCCTAATGTCAGCATTCCCCATCAACTCCTTCAATGGGCGCCATTGTGAGGCAAATTCAAGTCAACACATATTAATTAGCACAGCCCAGTGTGAGCGAGGGCATTGGTGTCAGCTATATGGCTCCACTCACTAACTCTGCTCATAATTAGATTTACTCAAATATATTTTTAGCTTCTAAAGTTCAAAAATGGACACAAAACAAAGAGGGATAAAACTGATTCAGACCCAGATCTTACCACAGTGGAAATATAATTTCCTGTGGTATGGTGAAGGCCCAGTTGCTTTCTCACCATAAGAAATCACCATGAAAAGGTCAGTTCAATGAGCCGCGTTTATGGCATAGGCATGAACTCACTGCTCAAAAATGCTTATAAATGCTCCAGCTATCGTTAGCGCCAGAAAGAAGGCAAACATGCTGACTGAGATTTAAAAAATGGACCAGCAGAACCTGATACACCACGGTAACCATATTATCAGTCAGTTAATAAGGAATGAACATGGGATACTCTGTGTAGTCATTCTGTCATTTTGTTTTGTTTACCGTGATGGCTGATACAAAGAAAATCATGTGGTGCTTGCGCTGGCGTGTTGTGGGTGGTTTTTAGGGCGTAGTTATGTGCTTGCTAGGGATTTGCATTTGCTTTCTTCAACAGGCCACATGAATTCAGGTATCATTCATGCCCGTACCACAAGTATGAGTGCAACAGCCACTGTCAGTGTTGGGGTAACACATTACAAGTAACTTGATTTATGCAATTAGATCACTTTTTCAAGTAACTAAGTAACTTTTAAAATTTACAACAAAATATCTGAGTTACTTTTTCAAATAAGTAACGCAAGTTACTTTGTTTTCCCATTTATTGACTGACCGCTCTCTTGTCCCAATGTTGAGAAAAACCGTAAGTGCTGAGGCGTGTGTAAACATGAGGGCTATTGTAGTTTTAGAATAAAGTGAGCAGGCATTTACTAATCTCACTTGCTCAAAAAAAGATTCAATATTCCTCAAACTGAATAATATCAGTCAAATGAAAAATCTACTATGCAAACCTTCAATAATGAAATATTTGAAATAAAAAAAATTTGTATGCACTTAATCTCACTTTATTGACCAATGTCTTGCTGCTGACCTTCGATGATTCAGTTAAACCATAAGCAAAAATGACTTTATATTTTTTGTTTTTATTGGTGAAGTGTTCAACCTTTTTGTCCTGCGTCCATCATCCACAGAATGGCAGCAGAGCTGAAAGGTTTGTTTGAGCACACGTGAATTTGCATTTTCTTCATCCTGAGGCTTTTTATTTAAATTTTGGTGTGAAAGGGTCTTTACATTTTCCCAAAAATAGAACTTTTTTGTTATATTGTTACAACAAAAAAACAAGCCCAGCCCACTTGAGAAAAAGTAAAGCAATAATGTAACACATTACTTTTCTTAAAATGTAACAAATTAATGCAATTAGTTACTTTTTAAGGGAGTAATGCAATATTGTAATGCATTACTTTTCAAAGTAACTTCCCCCAAAACTTCCCCACTTTTTCAGTCTTGTTTCTGGAAGTATTTTTCCCATTCAATTTTTCTACAAGGATTAAAAAAAGAAGAGTTCTAAACTATAAACGTTTCTACAGTACTAAGTATTTCACTGTAAAAATGGAATGATCAATAAGTTATGACATATGTTTTTACATTGATTTAACTCATCAAAATAAGTTAAGCAATGTTCAACTTTTTTATGTTATACAAGATTCAACTCATTTACTAAAATAAGTTGAATTTATTTAAGCTGAAATGACTTAAACATCCAAGTTGATTATACTTAAAAAATTAAGCTAGCAACTTTTTTACAGTGTACATTATTATTACACATTTTCTCTTTGGAGTACAGGTGAATGGGATTTTTTATTTCCAGAATCTGACTGTTACACTTTACAGCAACCTTTGTCACTAACTATGGTATTTTTGTAGAAACTAGGTTTACTATGGTGATGTTTTGTAACTATTTTTCATGAACTGCTTATAAACACACTGAACAGAAATGATTGTCAATAAATAAATCCCTAATAAACGTCAAATGCAACCTCATGGCTTTTTCTGTTCCTCCTGGCTTATGAATGAACCACAGTAGGTGAGACACAGTTTGTGTTTCCAGGCTTTGGGGTGATGGACAGACATGACGCAGAAAGATGTCTGGAATCAATTCTGGATGTCCTGCTAATGTAAATAAAACCTTCACACAAACAAACACTTCTTTTGGAAACTCTCAGGCACAGAAATTAACTGGAAGGAGAAAAAAAGGTGTTCTCTGTGTGAAATTTGATCCTAATTGGTCTATTATTTTTTGTCATAACACAACTGTTGAGCTTCCCTTACTATCCTTTTCCTTTAATGTGACATCACCTTTGTTAGTGTTTGAAACCAGCCTACCGCATACAACAATGTTTGGTGAGACGCCATAAACTCCCAGCCACCATGTTAAGCCTTCCACAATGGGAATGACTGTAGATGTAATCCATCTAGCTCCTGTGCATATTGAGTCAGGCACTGTTTACACAAATGCTGGTTAGGTATCATTATTTCTCTGTGTATGTGGTTATCTGTTAAGTGCATATGGTTGAGTGTGTGTGTGTGTGGGGAGGGATTTTTGTTTATATACAGAGGAAGAAATAAGGACCCCTTGTAGAAGGAGCCAGATCCATTGGGCTTTTTCTCATGGCAAACTTCCTCTCTCTGTGATCAGGATTATTTGCAGATGCGATGATGCCATTGCTCCTTTCTCAAAGAGGGGAAAAAAAACACCATCTGCTCTCTTTCCGTTTACTGGTCTCACTTTTCTCATCTCATCTCGTTTTACAAACAGCCTTGGATGAGCCCTAATCTAACTCTACAGGTCATAAGTGGTGAGATTCGACCATTTTCTGTTGTTAGGTGAGAATTATTAACATCCATGAATCTATTTTGAAGCTTGATCACTCCAGTGCCCATCCATTTCCCTGGTACATTCTTCATAATTTGCAA
The DNA here is from genome assembly GCA_023566225.1 of Romanogobio albipinnatus. Classification (NCBI taxonomy): domain Eukaryota; kingdom Metazoa; phylum Chordata; class Actinopteri; order Cypriniformes; family Gobionidae; genus Romanogobio; species Romanogobio albipinnatus. The sequence continues at coordinate 26,990,522 of CM042246.1, read as the reverse complement.
AATGAGCCATATGGGTTGGAAATTCCCTAAGGGTGAGTAAATGATGACAGATTTTTCATTTTGGGGTGTACTATCCCTTTAAGAGTTGGATGCTCAAAGAGCTAAAGATATAAACAATTTATAAAGATATACTTATTGCAAAACAATTAAATTCAAGGAGAGAAAAGAAATAGAAGCAGGAAGTGGCACACCAGTACATCAGATGCTCCTTAAACTTCATTAGGATGTTAGAAAATGCTAGAAAACATATTATCCTTAAAAAAACCCAAAGAGAACTATCATCTGTTTAAAAGTTTGGGATCAGCAAGAACACATTAAATTGATTAAAAAAAATAAATGACAAAGATATTTATAATAAATAAAAGACATTGATAAAGTTTCTATTTCAAATAAATGCTGTTTTGAACTTTCTAATAATCAAGGAATCCTGGAAAAAACGCATCAAGGTTTCCACAAAAATATTAAGCAGCACACCTGTTTTCAACATTGATACAATATGAAATATTTCTTGAGCAGAAAATCAGAATCTTAGACTGATTTCTAAAGAGTAATGTGAAACCTGGAGTAATAATGCTGAAAATTCAGCTTTACCATCTCAAGGATAATTTACATTTTAAAATATATTTAAATAGAAAACAGTTATTTTATATTGTAATAATATTTCACAATATTCCTAAGCCTGACAAGCCCCATCAAGATGTTGGGTCTGGGAACACACCATTGACAGGGCTCAATCCGAGGGGCCGGATAAACGGTTGTCTTTCAAATTCCCTCTGCACGCAATAGGATAGCGCTACAACCAACCAGAGCAATGAAGAAGGTAAAGCAGAGCAAGTTGATAGATTCAACTTTTGCCGTATCCGGTCGGCAAAACTCCAAACACATCATCCTTTTTTAAGAATGACTTCAGTGCCGTTCTTTGTTCTTTTCTCAAAGAAAAGCTTAACTCCAAGTCTTCCAGAGTCACGACCTAAGTCGATTCGAAAGACCGCCGCAGCTCTGCCGTCATTATGTTAAGCCCGCCCACCGACTCTATACACGATGTGATTGGCCTGACGAGAGTTTGTTTTTTCCAGCTCGCAAGCCAACGGAGAGTTGCTAGACGTCCTGGCTGTAAATTATACACTCACCTAAAGGATTATTAGGAACACCTGCTCAATTTCTCATTAATGCAATTATCTAATCAACCAATCACATGGCAGTTGCTTCAATGCAATTAGGGGTGTGGTCCTGGTCAAGACAATCTCCTGAACTCCAAACTGAATGTCAGAAAGCAATTTTGAGCGTGGCATGGTTGTTGGTGCCAGACTGAGTATTTCACAATCTGCTCAGTTACTGGGATTTTCACGCACAACCATTTCTAGGGTTTACAAAGAATGGTGTGAAAAGGGAAAAACATCCAGTATGCGGCAGTCCTGTGGGCGAAAATGCCTTGTTGATGCTAGAGGTCAGAGGAGAATGGGCCGACTGATTCAAGCTGATAGAAGAGCAACTTTGATTGAAATAACCACTCGTTACAACCGAGGTATGCAGCAAAGCATTTGTGAAGCCACAACACGCACAACCTTGAGGCGGATAGGCTACAACAGCAGAAGACCCCACCGGGTACCACTCATCTCCACTACAAATAGGAAAAAGAGGCTACAATTTGCACAAGCTCCCCAAAATTGGACAGTTGAAGACTGGAAAAATGTTGCCTGGTCTGATGAGTCTCGATTTCTGTTGAGACATTCAGATGGTAGAGTCAGAATTTGGCGTAAACAGAATGGGAAAATGGATCCATCGTGTCTTGTTACCACTGTGCAGGCTGGTGGTGGTGGTGTAATGGTGTGGGGGATGTTTTCTTGGCACACCTTAGGCCCCTTAGTGCCAATTGGGCATCGTTTAAATGCCACAGCCTACCTGAGCATTGTTTCTGACCATGTCCATCCCTTTATGACCACCATGTACCCATCCTCTGATGGCTACTTCCAGCAGGATAATGCACCATGTCACAAAGCTCGAATCATTTCAAATTGGTTTCTTGAACATGACAATGAATTCACTGTACTAAAATGGCCCCCACAGTCACCAGATCTCAACACAATAGAGCATTTTTGGGATGTGGTGGAACGGGAGCTTCGTGCCCTGGATGTGCATCCCACAAATCTCCATCAACTGCAAGATGCTATCCTATCAATATGGGCCAACATTTCTAAAGAATGCTTTCAGCACCTTGTTGAATCAATGCCACGTAGAATTAAGGCAGTTCTGAAGGTGAAAGGGGGTCAAACACAGTATTAGTATGGTGTTCCTAATCATCCTTTAGGTGAGTGTATTTGCTGCCGCTAGGGTGCTTCTAGATTTCTAGGCTAGATTTTCTAGGCTTGTTTTTGAACAAAAAAATGATGACCATAAGAGGCTTCTTTCAAAAACTTTTGAACGGCCGTGTGAATACATCCTTTTTCCAGTCCATCCGATTAAATTACTCAGCATAATCTCTACAGAACAGGGCTGAACAAAGACTTTAAACAAATTATTTCAGGAAGTTAAAAGCAAATTTCATGTCTTCAAACATTCTCAGTCTTATTGTCTGGGTTTTAGTCTTTCTGGGTTGACATTCACCATATATTAAGGGAAGCTAAAGATAACAGAGAAATGACTTTACTCTTGCTCATTTCCTGAACATTTTGCCCTATTCATTTCCAGGTGTGTTTCAGGTTGATTTCCACATTACACTGAGCCGACATCTGTGTTGTCTATAGCTCCAAGCACCCGGGCCACTGCAGCCAAACATCTGCAGTCCAAACACCACTGAATATGCCCTTACATACACAAACATGGACATGCATTCTCATACCTGCACACAAACTCCCATACAACAAGAACACACGCACATTCACACAGTTCACTTATCTGAATGAGGATGTACCATAGACGTATGATGTTCTTACATAAACATAAATATTACAGACTAACTCAAACCCACACTCTACCCCTAAAAACTTAAAAAATAAAATAAAAAAAGAATGAAAAAGATATAGAAATTGATAATCTTATAATTCAGTAAAGTAAAATAACATTTTAATAATGTAAATTAAATCATATTACTGTTTTTCGTTACACATTACAATAAGGTGCCATTAGTTACAGCAATTTGTTACAGTATTTATTAATCTTCATTAACGTTAATTATAAAACTGTTCATTGTCAGTTCATTTTAGCTCAGTTCCATTAAAAAATATAAACAGATACAACTTTTGATTTTAATAATGTATTTTTAAATTGTTAGGGTTCTCTCACTTTGGTCTAGTTTGGTTTCGGTTCAGTGTCGGGGTTCGGACATTAATGTTAACTAATGTTCGTATGTAACTAAGTTGTATAAATTAGCGATAATATATTAGGATTAAATATCAATTAAAACGGAACATAGGTATATTTATACATTTTTATTAACCAAGATTATTAAATGTTTAAAAAAAGTTAAAGGTCCCGTTCTTCGTGATCCCATTGTTCAAACTTTAGTTAGTGTGTAATGTTGCTGTTAGAGCATAAATAATACCTGTAAAATTATAAATCTCAAAGTTCAATGCCAAGCGAGATATTTTATTGAACAGAAGTTCCCTTTCAAAGCCTACAGCGAACGGCCGATTAGGACTACATCCTGGTACAGCCTGCTTTAATTACGTCAGTAGAACAGACTAACCTCCGTCCACAAGAATACGCGAAAAAGGGGGCGTGGTCTTGTTGCTCTCCCACGTGGAGATGAGGAAGTGTTGCGTGGAGAAGACGAGGAAGTGATGTTTGAGTGTGTTTGTCGCCATGTCGTCGAGACGCTGTTATTTTCATCCCGGAGTCAAATCACTTTTGTTTGCCTTTCACAGGGACGCTGTACTTAGAGATCATTGAGCGCATACATCTCCCCGTTAAGAGGCGTGACCTTTCCGTGCAATGTGCGCTAAGCTGCTGTCGAATCACAACACAGGAACCGTGCAACGTGCGCTAAGCTGCTGTCGAATCACAACACAGGAACCGTGCAACGTGCGCTAAGCTGCGGTCAAATCACAACACGGGAACCGCTGGCACAATCAGAACTCGTTACGTATTTCTGAAGGAGGGACTTCATAGAACAAGTAACTCATCAGCCGTTTTTAGGACAGTGAAAACAGCGGTATACAGATAAGTAAATTGTGTGAAAAAAGTTTTTTTTACACGCGAAACATGAACACATGTTATATTGCACACTGTAAACACAATCAAAGCTTCAAAAAAACACGAAGAACGGGACCTTTAATTATGAAGTTCATGAAAGTCTACCTCAGAGACAAATTGAAACTCACTGTAAAAAAATTACCAAAAACTTTAATTTAGTTTATTTATTCATCTTTTTTTTCATGTTCCCAAAATGTCCCCAAAGGGAGGCTTTGTCATATTTAACTAGGTTCTAGGGATAAATGTCTACTCGAAGCAGAGCTAAAACCCACCCACCCACTCACACACTCATATAAATGTATACTTCCTCGCATAAACATACACAATCCCGAACACACACACACACACACACACACACACACACACACACACACACACACACACACACACACACACACACACACACACACACACACACACACACACACACACACACACACACACACACACACACACACACACACACACACACACACACACACACACACACACACAGGATCACTATCTTTGTGAGGACTCTCCATAATGTTTTTATACTGTAAAAAATGTATATTCTATTCCCTTACACCAACCCTACCCCTAAACCTACATCATACAAAACTTTCTGAATTTTATATCTTCAAAAAAACTCAATCTGTATGATTTATTATCTTGTTTCCTCATTCCTCAATTTAGGTCCCCACGGGGCATTCAGATTCACAACATGAACACACACACACGTCTATGTGTCTATGTTTTATGGGGACTTTCCATATATATAATTATTTTTATACTTTACAAACTGTCCCTTAACCCTACCCTTTAACATAACCCTCACAGAAAACGTTCTGCATTTTTACATTTTCAAAAAACTTAATTTTGTATGATTTATAAGCTGTTTTCCTCATGGGACCACAAACAATTACTGGTATTACTATCCTTGTGGGAAAATGTTGTCCCTACAATGTAGGGAATACCAGGTACATACACACACAGCGCATTCTACTAGCACTTGGCAGGCCAGCCTCATATGCAGCTTGTTTACGGCCGTGGCACAGAGCGGCTGCAGAATGCATGTGCTGTAATGTTCCGTAATGGAAAACGTGTGCTTTGCTCCTCACCTATCAGGTGCTAGAGGTCAGAGGTGACACATGGAGCCTGTTAGCATTCCAGCCTCAAGATCAGAGGAAGGATGAAACTATTTATGCTGCAAGAGTAGTGTATGCTCCGTGTGCTTGGGTTTGAATGCTTGTGCCTGTCGTTTCGTCTCACAAATTCACACCATCCTTCACAAAATTTCCTCTCCTCTCCATCCCTCTTACTCTCTCCATATCTTAAGTAAATCTGTAGCAGACCTGAGACTCGGGCCCTGCCCAGGCTCTCACAGCGAGCTGCATGTTTCACATTACAGGCATATTTCCACATTGTATTTTGCTAACCCTCGCCTGCTGATAAAGGGCCAAAGAGCTTCAAAGAAAAAAATGCTCCTCAGCACTTACAGTGACCAAACGTCTGCTGAGCACTGGAAAATAACAAGAGCTCTTTTGACAGGACCCATGCTGTGCGGCAGAGTGGTCAAGGCTGCGGAGCCCAGCGCACTTCGACCGGCCCTCTCGAAAATCCCCCCACTCCAGGGGTTTGGCCTTTCGGTGATAGCTACATTCATCAACTCCTCCTGGAATCCTCCTTGATAAAACGAGAAGGGAACCAAGGAGCGCAGAGAGGGTGGGAAATGTAGGGAAAGCACTTGCAACTGATAGGCTGAATGAGGTACATTGTTTAAAACGAACTGGAAACACAAAATGGGGTGATCGTTCAGGGTCTTGATGAAGAAAAAGATGAGAAAGTGTGATAGAATGGGGCGGAAGCTCATGAAGAATGAAAGGCAGTGATGACAGCTGGGCATGAGCTTTATGGTTTGGCTTAGTGCAGGCGTGCTGTCCCTAAAACTAAAAGCGATGAGACAGAGAGAGCAGGTCTCTGTCTGGTTTATCTTTCACACACTCACCACTACACACACAAGTGCTCAATTCTGCTGATCTAATACATTTTCTAGCATCATTTCAAGAATAGTGATATTTCTTTGAACATTAACACTTTACAATAAGGTTCCATTTGTATATTTAATTATTACATTAATTTTTAATGATAAAATTTCAATTTATGTATTTATTTATTTGAATAATTCATGACCCTAGGTTAATGTTAATTTATAAATATACTGTTTATATTTTGTTCACTGTTAATTCATGTTCGTTCATAATTCATGTACATTTATACAGTTTAAAGGGGTCATGAATTGAGAAATCAACTTTCCCTTGAGCTTTTGATATATAAAAGGTCATGGTAATATAAGAATATCCTGTAAGTTTCAGAGCTGAAACTGTGTAGCCCCGCCCACCGACTCATGCCACTAACATGACAGCTAAGAGCAGCATAGAGCTAAACAGCATCGAATTTCTAAGCAGTAAACATACCACATAAGCTTCATTCGGATTCCAATATTATGAATGCATGGATGAACTTTATTTTTAATGAATATCCAGCTCACGTGGGGAAGACATTGCACGTATGTTCATTTAACCACGGAGTCGTTTGTTAACAAGAGACTGGATTTGCAGACAGGATGAGATTACATGAACAAATGAACACACTAATGTGTGTAAAAAATCTTTTTTATATGTGATAGTATTGCATTGTTACAGATCGTTTGATCATATCTATGGATTATGTGTACGTGTCTAACAGAACATACCTTAGCACGCAGTCACAGGCTGGAGAATACTTTATTTGTGGTGTTCTTGGTTCATTACCGTCTTGATGTGCGTTGTTCACTCTCTTGACTCGATATTTGAAGGGTGCGCGCACGCGTGTGTGTGTACGGTTGTTATATTCATCGATCCGGTGGGCCAAGTAACGTTAATAAAAAAATAACATTCCAATCAATCGCGAGTGGATGAAAGATGAATCATTGTGTTTGTTTGATAAAGACATTTTGCGAGCCCTGGCTGTGGGCTGGGCGATTCATTCCAGCTGCTGTTTGCTACATGCACAATTTCACTGACAGGGGGAGCAGAAGTTCATTAAATATGCAAATCTTATCCAATCCTCTTCAGTGCGGCACGCCCATTAAAACTGAGTGTGTCTTGAGAGAGCCTCAAAACCAGGGCATAAAATAGCCTATTACTTATTCATTATGATGTTTTTGAATGTAAAATCCACGCAAACGCTATAAGTTGACCTCAGACAACAGTATAAAAACATTTAAAAAGCCAGTTCATGACCCCTTTAAAAAGGTTACAAATGTACTAGTATGTAAGTAGAAATGAACTAACACTGTTTATTGTTAGCTTATGATACCAACTGCATGAACTGATGTTAACAAATTGAACTATATTGTGAAGTATTCGGAGGTTTCACTTTGTCTCACTCTGCTTGTTTGGTTTCCGTGGCGCTTCAGTTTCTGTGTTGTTCTGTGACAATGCTTGACCCTGCTTTTTACTATTTATGTTGGCAGTGAAAAAATAAACATAATAACTGGCCAGCTATTCCTTAATAATGTCTTGTTTATAGAACTGTTGCATATATACTGTATATCACACTTGAAACCAGAGTGTTAATTAACGAAAACTATGGTGAAAAATGTTTGTCGACAAGCTTTTTTTCCCATGACTAAGACGATGACGAGATGGCAATAAGGTCATTAAATGATAATTGTGACTATATCAACATGCAATATCGTTGACGAAAACCCAACGTTTTACTTAATCTTCGCTGCCGATTTTCGAGAGACGTTTCTTGTTTTACCAGTTTTTCTAATGTAGACAGAGAGTGTTCATTTATGAGATAAATAGCCTAAGTAATAAATAAGTAGGCCTACACTAGATGAGGTCAAAGAAAGCATGCTTATGAGCTGACGTTTTATTATTTGTGCTTATAGGTGAGAGTGCAATAATAAAAATACATTCTCAAATGACATCAATTGTTGTGATTATAGTTTTCAGCAAAACAGTCATTATTATCAATTTAACCATTATGCAGCATGACGAAAATGTGTTGACTAAAACTAGACTTAAATGCCTAGACATACCCGATTTCACAGACAGGGCTTAGATTAATCCAGAATTAGGCCTTAATTCAATTAGGACATTTACGTAGTTTTTATAAATGTGCATTGGAAAAAATCATTACTTGGGTCAAAAACAATGGCAAGATATGTCAGTGCAAGTTGCTTTCAGTTAAAACAGCTCAAACATGCAGTTTAGACTGAGACTAGCTTAACCCTTAAATGCATGAATCATTATTCGCCAATCATTATTACATATTCGGGTCTTTAGCGACCCGGATCTATATTTGACACAGATGGATCTCTACCTGTCGCGATAATATAAACTCTCCTGATATTAGAGTAACAATTACAAAGAATAAAATAATGCATATTTTGTTACCTTTTGGAGCTTGGAAGAGTTCAGTTTGCGATCTCAAGCATATTCTCAAAACTATCATTTTTAGCATATTCAAAATCAATATTTTGATTGCTGACAGCTTCTTCACCAGATCCACCATCAAGTGACAGATGGTGATCAGATTGGATTGCGTTCAGTACTTGCTCTGCAGTAAATTTCAAGTTTTGCTGATGATACTTCCTATTCTTTTATTTTCTGTGAAACGTCACTTCAGACATTGCTACCTTGTGGAATAAATGTGAATTGCATTTATTCAGTCATCAAAGATTTAATTATTAATGTACAGAAAAAATATACTTACACAGTTACACACCTCGGGTTGTTGGTGACCCTATACATTTTTTACAAAAAATGAATGGGAAAACAATCATTCTTTTATAATTGTATTTTTTTCTTGTTATGTTGTTTATAATGAATTGATTGAGGAATGCTACGAAGGTCGATGACTAAAAAATGAATGAGGAAGAGGGTAGTGAATTACATCCTGGGCCTGAGGTAAGCTTTTATGGGTTAAGCCTTGTCTGTGAAACCAGGGGTTAGTTGACTAAAACTTGACTAATCAAAAACAGGACAAGGTTGACTAAATATGATAAAAACTAAAAAAGTACATTTGACACAGGACTAAGACTAAATAAAAAATTGCTAATAAAATGAACAAACTAAAAACCAGTCTAGTACAAAAGCGAAAATCGTTCTATTGTTAAAAGTGCACAAACAAAGCTTTTAAATGAATATATTAATTGAACTTTTTTTTAAAAATTTAAAATCATGTATGCTCACACGAGACAATGTCATATCAGTAATTTTGAGATCACATGACCAGACAAACTACCACTGATTGCAGAGGAAGGGATGGATTCAGCTAAGTTTACAATGCATAGTAATTATTTAATAGTTTAAGTATTATTTACATCAATATATTTTAGTTTTGAACAACTAACGTAACTTTATACAAACTCTTTCCCATAAAATATCATTTAATATGTGACAACAGCACGTTTGATTAACGCTTGACTGCTCTGTTGGTCACATTATCTTGTCCAAACGGGGCGGCTGACATTAAAGTGAGTGTGGTGAGGCAGATGACACGACCTCAGCACTGGCTGTGTGTATCTCAGGGTGTGTGCACATGACACACACAGTCCGTATCCTGGAATAGCTCTGCTGGCCTGGAATGCATGGGTCGGTATGGGGGTTGAGGGCAGTCCTGGGGGGTGAGTAGGCCTGGAATCTCTGCCCAGATGGCGATTTATCAATCAAGCCGGATCACTCAGAACATCCTCAAAATTACTGGCCAGCTGACAGCTTTGATTTACGGGGGGTCTGGGCCCAAGCTGCGGCCTGTCTGCACCTAGTTGTTGTTCTGCCCATCACGTTCCCCAGACCCCTGCGCAGTGCCGAAGCCGTGCCTCTTTCGCAGAGCTTTTGAGAAACCAGATCTACGTCGTCCATCTAAGCGCACCAGGCACAGACAAGACTTCCATTAGTGAACCTGTCTAACCTTAACCTTTGGCATTCTGACCCCTCCCTAAACGACAAAAATGGGATGAAAAGACAGGAGAACTGAAGCATGTTTTACTGGGTCATCAGCTTTCTGCCTATCTGCTGTTATCTATGTACCTGTTTCATCAGAGGCCTAAAGGTCTATACTAAAACAAACAGACATATTTAAACACTTGTGCAAGTATATTGGTCAAATATTGCACAAAAACATGAAACTATATAGGCACAACAAAATGTACAATTATGAACATAATTTTAACTGAATAGAAAATACATTTGTAACAGCAGAGAAGCAGAATTAAGCTGTTTTTCTTTTTAAATAATCGGCCTGACTTTAGTTTGCTATCTCCTCTGATTCCATTTCATGTTTAAATGCATCTGAATGAATTTGAACTCAAAACGCCTTAAAAAGCGGTGCTCATGCGCAAGATGCTGAAAAAGCAACAAGATTTCCCCTTATGTTTAGGGGAATGCAAAAACACATTCTGTGTAAACCAAGTAACATTAAATTTTTTTGGCTAATTTTCGCTGGCCAAATCTAGTAAATTCAACAGGAATCCACTATTGACAAGAGACAATGGACCTTAACACTTGGAACAAACATAGGCCTACAAATACTGTATTATCTTTAGCCATATTGCCAAGTGATTTATTAACATATGCCAAAACACCAGAATTCTGGCAAGCACAGCCTTTGACATCAACAACAGAAGTGATTTATCCTATCTTGTAAATGTCCTAATGTGCATGATTGATTGTATGGTTGCATTTAGCATTGCTTTGCCCCGCTGTCAGGACTATCAGAACTATCAGAACTGTGATCCATTCTTATGTCGCAAACCATTGCCCTAACACACACACACACAGAATGAGAGAGGGCTGGAGAGAGGAGAGGGATATCAAATTCCAAGAGAGGAAAGATATATCGCCAACTGTTCATCCCAGCACCCAAAACACATTCTCTTCATTCTTAATAATTAAAGCAGTAAATCTTCTGTGAGAGGGAGGGAGGACGCGCACACAAACACCACCGGCTCACAGTTCAGAGAGCATTCAAACCTCAGCGCTCGATGCTGGACGTTTTATCACCGGTTCACTTCCTCTGTGTGAATTTGAGTGCTGATATGTGTTATCCTGTCCTTCCACATGTACTTTATATGTGGGATTCTTAGTCTAACCCTGGGCCCTTGGCGGCACTACCCAAAGAGCCCAAATCTCTGCCACAACAACACGACCAGTACGACAACTCCCTCTGTTGTGTTTGCTCAGCTGGTCCGGCTTTGTCAGTCAGTATCAAACTCCTTGTTCCTGCCCCTCTACTGTTATTCTTTTCCTCTGTTTAGTTTCTTTGCACTAACATGGTTTGTTGGTTCTTTTGTGCTTTGTTTTGCATCAAAGGGAACATCTCCCATGTACCCTGTTTGTTCCCTTGGACAATGATTGGGTCATGGGGTCACTGATAACAGACGGCTACCTGTAACCTGTGTAGTTGAAGCAGCCAGGCCTCGACCATAAGGACTGCCTGATGGCCCGGGGCCAGCGTGAAAAATGATGGATGTTGAGTTGACGGAACTGTCACTGTCCCAATCTGACCAGTTTTGCATTGTCACAAGTTATAATTTGCATGTGTTTTTAAGTCTTGCCAATTTCTGTCTGAGACAGTTTTGTGTACACACACCGAAAACGCTTGCACAGAAAGCTGCCTCTCAGACAGCGTGCAAATACCAAATCGAGTTCTCTTTCATGTCTTCTTCTTGTGCTGAAATGGGGCTCTTGGAGAGTATTCTAGTAAACATAGTAAACTTAAACAGATGAGAAGAAAACGCATGTGTATCAGAATACTGAATCCACGCTTTATGTGTTAAAGTGACAGCAGTCTAATAAACCTGCTACTGTCTGTGTTTTTAATGTTTATCAAACAACAAAGGACAAAGAAGAAAAATAACTGCTCTAGACTGAATAACTTTTGTAACTTTAATATGGATTAATCTATATTTAATTTATACAATGAAGACTATGTATTATTTTACATTTGATTGTAGGCTAATAGTTTTAGCTGAGAATTGTGAAATTTCACTAATATCTCAAATTTTGGTGTCATAACCTTATTTATTAGAATACATGATTAAATGGTTCAGAAACAATGAAAACAATAACTTTTTTTATTTATTTTTTCATGGCGAGGCCAGTGAAAACTGAACCATTACTCCAACCGGCCAGTAGAAAAAATCCTTAGTGTTGAGCCCTGTCAACTTTAACAAACATTAGCTGATATAATTTACAGTAGCACAGATTAAAAACCATTGAGTTAGAGTGAGGGCTATATCACTGACCTGCAAAGATGCGCAGGCGTTTGCGTCTCGGGGTAGGCCCGAGTCCTGAAACACCAGTACACTCATCTTCATCATCGCAGTCCCCACTTTCTAGACCCTCCTCATCCTCGTCTGTCTGGCCTTTTCCGGCTGGGTCTCTTCTCGCAGTGCCCCCTCCTGGTCGAGCCCTCCATCGCTTTTCAGGCAACGTCACCATGCGTAAAAGCTACAGAGAAAAGACCATTAGCATTGAGAATGGTGGAAAAACAGAATAAAACACCTTGATGACTGAACATTATAGCATTATATGCTATAAAAGCTGTTGACTGCTACTGCTCTAGGACAGGGTTTCTCAAATTGGGGTTTGCAAACCCCTGGGGGTTCGCAAGTTGAAAAGCGAATTAAAATAAAACACTTACATCTTATTAGATATATTTTAAAAGATTCCATATTTTCTTAGTTTACCTGCATGTCATGTGACCATTAAACAATTTAGAGAACCATCATCATGAAAATGTGTGAAATTATATCAATATTAACTTAAAATCTCAAGGGGTATTTCAAGTAAATAGTTTAGATTTAAGAGATTCGGTTGAGAACATTTTTTGGGAAATCCCTGCTCTAGAACATGTATCATATATCAGTATGAGATTATAGGTTTATGGATTTGTGCTCAGATCACAATCACACTGCAGATGAAAACTGCCAAACAAAGTCATGGTGAAACTACTAAAAAGCCAACTATTCCATTTCACTGTGATTTCAACATACTGAGTAAACTGGCTGACATCTGGAGGGAAACTAGTTATTAACTGGATAGATTTGGAGTAATATCTGAGAGATTATGGTAGAAGACAAAAGCCAAAATATCTTCATAGCAGAACAAATGACAATATATATATATATGACAAAAAAATTAAATTTCATAAATTGCTGCTTAGTGCTCTTCATAGTTATAAATGGTATGTGTAAAACACATTGAGGATTGATTTTGAACTTGAAGAGGTTACATATATAAAGTTAATGAAATCAAATGAAATCTTTTAAAAAAAGTACTGCACTCAGATAGAGTCAGGCATAAAAGGATAAAAGTTAAATGAGTTGATTCTAGCATCGACCGCTGGTGTGTTTTGCCAAACTATAATTGCTGAAAATTCCATCATCCCCCTCCGTCTTCTGCTTTTCCTTTAATCTTTCTACTCTGTCTCCCTCTTTTATTGATTTCCTTCCGATGTGCGGACACAAGCATGTGCTTGTTGTTGTTGCTTTTTTTCATTGCTGTTGTTGTTTTTGTCTACAGGAGAAAATTGAGATCAGATGGGTCTGGCTATGGATGGCTTCGCTCCGAAACAAATCAGAGGGCAATAGCTTCTGACCAGCACACAGATCTCTCTCTCTCTCTCTCTCTCTCTCTCTCTCTCACAGAAAAGAAATGGATAATTATTATATTATACCCCTCAGAAGATAAACAGACCTTACTAAACATACAAACCCCTCCATCTGTGATTTAAAGTCAGCACATTCTCAGGAGGTCAGCAGGGAAAGTCATACAACATGTTCCACCAGATCTCCACACAGCCCTCCATTCAGGCCTGAACACGGGAGGCACAGACCGCCTCTGTTTGAACAAGTCTGCAGGGTCGGTTATAGCACTGACAGAGAAACTGATTCATTTATGCAGTTTGCCCACTGGCAATGACACCAAAAATTATTTAACAGACAAAAGACGCCTGATAACGGTGTGAAAATGGATAGCGCCACCTAGTGAAACCACACTCCCTCAATGATTCTGCTGTTCATAAAATTGAAAGAACAACAAACACGTCTGTTTTCCCTGAGCGGCATTACGGCGAGGAATGGGCCTTTAATGCACTCTTGTTTCAACAGCATGTTTTTGGAGAGCTGCATGAGTTTGAGCCCTAAGCACATTTACTGAGGGCTCTGAATTCCTTCCTGAAGACCGTTGCCCAGTAACGACGTGAGACGAGGCGTCCCCACAAACCATTTAAACTCTGAAAGCAAACAGTCGTAAAGAGGAAAAGAGAGAGAGAGAGAAAAGCGGTCAAGGGTATTTTAAAACAAACTCTAAAAAAGGTAGAAGGAGAAAAGAAAAGAGAAAAGCTTACGGACAACTGTTTGGCACTGGGTATATGGAGAGAAGGCCAAATCAATGGAGCACAGCCACTTGCCCCCTCACACACACACACACACACACACACACACACACACACACACACACACACACACACACACACACACACACACACACACACACACACACACACACACACACACACACACACACACACACACACACACACACACACACACACACACACACACACACACACACACACACACACACACACACACGAACATGTACAGTGACCAGCTGAGGTAGCACAGGATGCTTTGGTTTGGCTGGTTAGAGCACATTTCTAGCTGGTGCCACTGTGTGAAGGAAAAGGTCTAAATCAACAACAAATTCACATTGCATGAAAAAGCAGCATGCATTTATTTTGCCTACCATGTTAACAGGTTACAGAATTCACACTGTACACACTGCAGTGTAACAGAAGAGTAGGTGCAAATAGTATTTTGTTGGCGACAATGGCATGTCTATTTTTTGTCACATGGCGCACTGAACTTAGCAGAAAACAATGAAAATGCACTGTAAACCTATTTTAAAAACTCAGTGTTTTGTAATATAGGCTTTTATGATGCAATATAAAATAATGGAGTGAATTACTCACCAATTGTTTGAATAAGACATCTGTCGCACAGTGACAGGCACAAACATGGCCTATTCAGTCAGACAATTTAAAGGTCCCGTTCTTCGTGTTTTTTTGAAGCTTTGATTGTGTTTACAGTGTGCAATATAACATGTGTTCATGTTTCGCTTGTAAAAAAAAAACAGTATTTTTCACACAATTTCACGACAAACACACTCAAACGCAACACTTCCTTTTCTCCACGCGACATGTCCTCTTCTCCACGTGGGATAGCAACAAGACCACGCCCCCTTTTTTCGCGTAGTCTTGTGGGCGGAGGTTAGTCTGTAAAAGACTAAAGTTTGAACAGTGGGATCACAAAGAACGGGACCTTTAAGCAGTATGTAATCTATGCTCTGAGATATGGGCTCATTCCATGGTAAATGCGGCCCCCTCCTCCTCATGTAAATTAGATTTATTAAGATCAAGTTTGCAATAATCACAGGTGCAGCTGTGGTCTGACAGTCACTGTCACTGAGTGTACACTACTGTTTAAAAGTTTGGGATTGGTAAGATTTTTTTATGTTTTTGAAAGAGTATTATGCTCACTAAGGGAACGTTTACACGACAACGATGTACTTTGTACACATGACAACATTATCAAAATGATCCCCGTTCACAAGGATCCACAAAAACGACTAAAAAGCTGTACACTCAGTTAAAGAATTATTAGGAACACCATACTAATACTGTGTTTGACCCCCCTTCGCCTTCAGAACTGCCTTAATTCTATGTGGCATTGATTCAACAAGGTGTTGAAAGCATTCTTTAGAAATGTTGGCCCATATTGATAGGATAGCATCTTGCAGTTGATGGAGATTTGTGGGATGCACATCCAGGGTACAAAGCTCCCGTTCCACCACATCCCAAAAATGCTCTATTGGGTTGAGATCTGGTGACTGTGGGGGCCATTTTAGTACAGTGAACTCATTGTCATGTTCAAGAAACCAATTTGAAATGATTCAAGCTTTGTGACATGGTGCATTATCCTGCTGGAAGTAGCCATCAGAGGATGGGTACATGGTGGTCATAAAGGGATGGACATGGTCAGAAACAAAGCTCAGGTAGGCCGTGGCATTTAAACGATGCCCAATTGGCACTAAGGGGCCTAAAGTGTGCCAAGAAAACATCCCCCACACCATTACACCACCACCACCAGGCTGCACAGTGGTAACAAGGCATGATGGATCCATGTTCTCATTCTGTTTACGCCAAATTCTGACTCTACCATCTGAATGTCTCAACAGAAATCGAGACTCATCAGACCAGGCAACATTTTTCCAGTCTTCAACTGTCCAATTTTGGTGAGCTCATGCAAATTGTAGCCTCTTTTTCCTATTTGTAGTGGAGATGAGTGGTACCCGGTGGGGTCTTCTGCTGTTGTAGCCCATCCGCCTCAAGGTTGTGCGTGTTGTGGCTTCACAAATGCTTTGCTGCATACCTCGATTGTAATGAGTGGTTATTTCAGTCAAAGTTGCTCTTATCAGCTTATCAGCTTGAATCAGTCGGCCCATTCTCCTCTGACCTCTAGCATCAACAAGGCATTTTCGCCCACAGGACTGCCGCATACCGGATGTTTTTCCCTTTTCACACCATTCTTTGTAAACCCTAGAAATGGATGTGCGTGAAAATCCCAGTAACTGAGCAGATTGTGAAATACTCAGACCGGCCCGTCTGGCACCAACAACCATGCCACGCTCAAAATCGCTTAAATCACCTTTCTTTCCCATTCTGACATTCAGTTTGGAGTTCAGGAGATTGTCTTGACCAGGACCACACCCCTAAATGCATTGAAGCAACTGCCATGTGATTGGTTGATTAGATAATTGCATTAATGAGAAATTGAACAGGTGTTCCTAATAATCCTTTAGGGGAGTGTATATTATGCATGCCAGACAAGTAGTTGGCAATGTCATTTTGTAAAGAAAGATTACGCACCTGCGCACATATGCATTCAAACGCGTGTGCCTATACACAAAACATGTAATACACATGTGCAAAGATTCACATTTTTGTATTTTACACTAAGATGATAACGGTATCTTGCACTTTTTCAAAAGTTTGCGTTTTCAGACCACCAAAACATCATTGTCATGTAAATGAATGGCCAAAACGCATTCAAAAGTTTTCTGTTTTCAGCCCCTAAGGCTGCATTTATTTGATCAAAAATATGGTAAAAACTGTAATATTGTGAAATAATATTACAATTTAAAACAACCATTTTCTATTTTAATATCTTTTGAAAGTGTATCTATTCCTCTGATGTCAAAGCTGAATTTCTTCGGTCACATGCTCCTTCAGAAATCAGTTTTATTCATGCATCCTTGCTGAATAAAACTATTAATCTCTTTAAAATATGTTTTTAATAAGTGTAGAATATACAGAAATGTGTAAGTTTAAAATACCCACCAAATGAGAACAGCACCAGTTGTAAACCTACATCTTGCAGTGGTTTTAAGCTGACTTGTTGCTGAATAAAGCCTGTGCCTTGTCAAACAAACATGGTTAAAAGGCAAAAACTTTGAAAAAAGAGCAATGCCAAAAATGTGCTCTGTTCCCGCATCCCCACTAATAACTCCCATTGACCAACTCCTGATAACAATTTTACAATTTACTGCAGTTAAGAAATACTCAATATGGTAACAGATATGACTTTATTTTCTGTCTTAGATAAACACTGTCAGTGTGACAGGCAGTGATGCCAGTAACGCGTTACTCTAATCTGACTACTTTTTACAGTAACGAGTAATCTAACGCGTTACTATTTCCAAACCAGTAATCAGATTAAAGTAATTTATCACTGTGTGTTACTATTTTTGTCATTTTCCTTAGTAAAAATATATATTTTTGTTTTATTCTTGCGTCTAGGGGAAAGTATTTATGTTGAGTGAAGTCAAGAAAGACTTTCTTTATTAATTTTTTTATTAAAACATGTTTTTTTTTTTCACTAAATATTTTTTAATTTCAATTTAAAATGTCAGGAGATACATTGTTTACGTTACTGTTAAAAATGCACTTCCAATAAAGTGAGTGTTGGCAAAAACGGTTTTCATTTTTATGTTGAGGCGGCAGAGGTGTTGTCGGCATCTACAGAATGTAACTAATAAAGTAACTTGTAATCTAACTTAGTTACTTTTAAAATCAAGTAATCTGTAAAGTAAATAAGTTACTTTTTAAAGGAGTAATCAGCAATCAGTAATCAGATTACTTTTTCAAAGTAACTGTGGCAACTAACTATGTTTCCATCCACCTATTTTTATGTGCATTTTGGAATATCGCATCAAAAAATGCTGAATGGAAACGCCAAGATGCGCATACATTCTAAAAATTTGTATAAAAAACTTATGTGCTCGTTTGAGTCAGATACATTTTCTATCCGATACGAAAACATGCGCATAAACTACGATGGAAATGCATTATCGAATAAATTCCTTGATGCGCATAAAAAAAAAGAAGTGACTTTTGCGATGTCTGAAATACTGTTTTGGTCATTCAGAAGTCTGTTGTCAAAGATGCTTGGTATATTTCCCTCCTGTCTTACATGGCTGCGTTCCCAAACAGCAGCATCTGCCTCTGAAAGCATGACAAGTTTATTGAGACACATAAGTTTCTCTGAGACGCAAGTAATTTATATATATGAAAATGATTATATATGGTGGCTTCTCCTATGTTTCTTAGTGACTTTTTAGCGGTAGTTTATCAGGAAGTGATTATGTTCTCTTCAACTCACTGGATGGAAACTTTATTCTTTATTCACAAATGTTTTACGCGATATTGCATTTTTGCGCATAAATTACATTCGCAACTTTGGATGGAAACATAGCTACTGGTGACGACACAATAAGAGCCTGAAGCCGTGAATACTGGAGAGCCTTTAAGAAGCACAGAGGATACAACTAAAACAAAATATGCTTGATAAATCAAGAACAAGCCTCATATTTGAGGACTCCCTTCCTCCTCTTTCTCTCTGCGGTTCAGAGGCTTTGGGAACACGGAGCTCATGGAATGTAGTGAAGCTCAATGCAAAAAATGCAATTAGTGTCTGTTCAGCCATGCAATCTCTTCTTTCCCTAACTGCACAGAATGCAAAGGAAAACTCCACTCACAAACTCGTACAAAAGGCTAACATATGGCAAAGTGCTCAGGGCAGAGCAGTCGCGAGAGAGACGCGGTGACCACAAACTTGTTGCTGAGCCCTGCGCCCGGCCTGAACTCTGGTCAGGGTCAGCGCCCAGAGCAATATTGTAATGCCACATGGCAGTTTACTGTTTAATCAAGCAGACAAGCAATGGAGCGTATAAGAGGAGAAAACTCACAGACAGGTTTCTGGAAATTATAAGACCATGACTAAACAATGATTAGCCCAGTGCAGATATCATGCAGAAAACCTGCTGGCACGATGATATGGTCTTGTGGGTGAGTGTTTCTTTGGGTTTGTTAAGGTGTTCACAGTATTCTTTTTAGTGTGTTGCTATGCGGTTGCTATGTGTTTACTTACTGACCTAAGACAACAAATCATAAAAGTCTCTGTGACAGTCTGGCTCAGTATCACTCCTTCAATGTAAGTTTATGGCATTTTCAACTATTTTTAGGCCACCACATGAAAATCGTACTATATAATCACTATTTCCATGTGCATGTTGTTCAAAGGATCGGGGTCAGTAAAAAAAGAAGTAAAAAACAGAGAAATTAATACTTTTATTCAGCATTATAATGTTACAAAAGATTTGTATTTCAAATATATTAATGATGTTCTTATGAACTTTCAAAAAGTCCTGAAAAAATAAATGTTTCTTGAGCACCAAAATCATCATATCTGAATGATTTCTGAAGGATCATGTGACACTGAAGACTGGATTAATGATGCTGAAAATTTAGCTTTGTCGTCACAGATGTAGGTAGAAGTACCGCCCCATGTTTTCAAAGCGCACATGCAAAGACTAATACAAACATATTTTAGCAAAAAAAAGGTTAAATAACAATGTGGGAAGATTTTAAAGTTGGAGATAAGAGTTTTTTTTTGGTAAAGGGCGTTTGTATTAGTCTTTGCATGTGGAGCGAAGACTAATACTTGGGGCGGTAATTCCGCCTACGTCTAACGTGACCATTCCGACGTGATTGTGCAATCCGTGGCACGTCGCAGAGCAGCACAAGATGAGCACTTTTTTTTTTTTTATTGAAAATGACAGATGGTTTCGCTAGATAAGACCATATTCCTCATTAAAAAAAAAGAAAACAGATATTTTAAATGCATTTAATATGTTACATGGAAAATATTTCTAAGCTGACACTGTATCTTTTTTAAATCAAGAGTGCTGTTAGATGTAGAAACCTGAAGAGAAACAACTTCTGTCAAGTTATTATGAAGCAGAATGAAACAATAACAATGTCAAATTCTAAAAATAATTCTTTATTTTTATACATTGCCCCGAACGGGCAAGCCACGTCTTAGGACTGGTAAGCCAAGACAATGGTGTCCACTATCCAGTGGGCCAACCTCTGCTTGGAGACAGCCTTTCCCTTCTGCTGGCCTCCATAACAGACGAAGAGCTGCTGTGAGGATCTGAAGCTTTGAGTTCGATCAATGTAAGCGCGGAGAGCGCGGACGGGACATAACAAAGCTAGGGCAGGGTCTGCCTCCTCCGAAGGCAGCGCTTGCAGGTTCACCACCTGGTCCCGAAAGGGAGTGGTAGGAACCTTGGGCACATATCCAGGCCGGGGTCTCAGGACAACGTGAGAGTTGGCCGGCCCGAATTCTAGGCACGATTCGTCGACCGAAAGTGCATGCAGGTCCCCTACCCTCTTGATTGAGGCCAATGCGGTCAGGAGGACTGTCTTTATGGACAGGATTTTTAGCTCAACTGACTGCAAAGGCTCAAATGGTGGACCCTGGAGTGCTCTAAGCACCAGGGCTAAATCCCAAGAGGGTACCGAGGTTGAACGAGAAGGATTCAGTCTCCTCGCACCTCTGAGGAACCTGACGATTAAGTCGTGCTTACCTAAGGATTTACCGTCTACTGCATCGTGATACGCCGCTATTGCTGCGACGTACACTTTGAGGGTGGAGGGAGACAGCCTTCACTCCAACCCATCCTGCAGGAAGGAAAGCACAATGTTAATCGAACACTTCCGGGGGTCTTCCTGGCGGGAAGAACACTACTCTATGTGAAGATGGTGGTCCAGTGGGTTAAACCACTGAACTGATATGCAGAAGGTTGCTGGTTCGATCCCAGCAGTCGCCACCAGTGTGTCCTTGAGCAAGGCACTTTACTCCATGTTGCTCCAGGGGGATTGTCCCTGTAATAAGGGCACTGTAAGTCGCTTTGGATAAAAGCGTCTGCCAAAATGCATAAATGTAAATGTACTCAACGAACAGGTTCCACTTCAGGGAATAGAGGCGCCTCGTAGAGGGGTGTTCCCATATCAGCTGGATGCGGGGTGGAGTCGCCATTCGCCCGGTGGTGTCGATTGAAGAGAGAGCTCATCTGCTGTCTGGTTCAGCGCACCTGGGATGTGAATGGCACGAAGTGACCTTACAAACTTCTGACTCCACAGGAGGAGATGGCGGGTGAGCCGGAGCATGCAACGGGAGCGTAGACCACCCTGTCGGTTGATGTACGCAACGGCCGCAGTGCTGTCCGAACGGACCAGTACGTGCTTGTCCCGAAGTGGTTTCTTGAACCAGACCAGGGCAAGACGTACCGCCAGTAACTCTAGGCAATTTATATACCAACGCAGTTGGGGCCCCGTCCACAGACCCAAAACTGCGTGCCCGTTGTACGTGGCCCCCCAGCCCGTGGATGAGGCATTCGTGAAGACCACAGCATGCCTGGACACCTGTTCTAAGGACACTCCGGCCCGGAGAAATGAGGGGTCTGACCACGGGTTGAAGGTTTGGCGACAGTAAGGAGTAACTGAGACCCGGTACTGGCTGCGCTGCCACGCCCATCTCGGGACTCAGTCATGTAACCAGCATTGAAACGGTCTCATATGAAGCAATCTGAGCGGCGTTACTGCGGCTGCAGATGCCATATGCCCCAGGAGCCTCTGAAAGAATTTCAGTGGGACCGCTGTCCTGCCTTTGAACGTATTCAAGCAGTTCAACACTGACCGGACGCGCTCTGGAGTGAGGCACGCAGTCTGGCTGACTGAATCCAGCTCCATACCGAGATAAGAGATCCTCTGCGTGGGGCAGAGTTTGCTCTTCTCCTGGTTGACCCGAAGTCCCAACAGGCTGAGATGACTGAGCACCATGTCCCTGTGTTCGCACAACTGATCCCCGAGACTGAGCCAGTATGAGCCAGTCGTCGAGATAGTTGAGTATTCGAACGGCGCATTCTCTGAGCGGAACAATGGCTGCCTCTATGACTTTCGTGAAGATGCGAGGCGACAGGGACAGCCCGAAGGGCAAGACTTTGAACTGATATGCCCTCCCCTTGAACGCAAAGCGCAGGATGTGTCGAGGAAGGATAGAGACATGAAAGTACGCATCCTTCAGGTCGATCGCTGCGAACCAATCTTGGGGATGGATGCACTGGAAAATGCGTTTCTGCGTTAACATTTTGAAAGGAAGCTTGTGCAGGGCCTGATTCAAAATGTGCAGGTCCAAGATTGGTCTTAACCCACCCCCTTTCTTGGGTGCAATGAAGTGAGGCAGCGAGGTGGAGCACTCAGACCCGACTCCGGAGGCCCGGGGGCAGCCCGGAGTGTTGTCTGAGTACTCCGGTGGGGCAGAGTGTGGGTGAGAAGGCCCGGGGGCGTGCTCGGTGCCCACACTGCTGCCCCCTGGCGAGGGGTGAGAGGGGAGGAAAGGAGTGGCAAGGCCCGGGGGCGTCACACACTGCCAACCTGTCCCTCTCGGAGCACAGGGAGGGAGGGAACTGCTCTTTTATTGAGAATGTGGGTATCGCTGGACCCCCGGCGGACCCCGACACGGGTTGGGCGCCCCCCTTACGACCGGCGTCCTGCTTCCCCGATTGTGGAGGCTGCTGCTTGGGTGTAGCAGGGGCGGAGGCGGCCGCAGTAGGACGCCCTCGGCGACGAGCAGGCGGTGGTGCGGCCGGCGACTGGGTGGAGGCAGCAGCAGGTCGCCGGGGCAGGATGTTTTTGATGGCCTCCATCTGCTTCTGGGCCACCGAGAACTGCTGGGCGAAGTTCTCGATGGCGTCGCCGAAGAGGCCGGCCTGGCAGACAGGGGCGTTCAGCCACAGGTGGCGTTCCTGGACCACAAGTGTGGACATCGCCTGACCCAGGGTGCTTGCGGTGACCCCCAGTGACCCTTAGCTGCGCCACCATCGAGGGTAGTGAGGACGGAGGAGTCAGCCGATCGTGCACGGGTGCTGTAGGGCGCCGACCACGACTTTGTGAGCTCCTGATGCACTTCCGGAAAGGAAGGTACTGGGGCGGGGCGCTGAGAACCAGCACGGTCCGTCCCGAGATACCAATCGTCCAGCCGCAAGGGTTCGGGACACGGTGGAGGGTTCCACTCGAGCCCGACACTCGCGGCGGCCCGGGAAAGCATAGCCGTGAGCTCTGGATCAGACTAGGACAACACTACCACACCCGAAGGGGGTAACGCAGCCGGATCCTCATCTCCAGAGTCCATTAGCTCGTCCCCCGATGCAGCTATCGACAACATATCTTCAGTCGGAGCCCCGAAAGTAATGGCTGGCCCCCCATGGGAAGGACCAGCGCGCTCTTCCGGAAGCTCTACCGGAAGCTCTACCGGCGTAGCGGAGGGGGGAGGGGCCCGAGGAGCCTGTTGACCCGGCGGGAGTGCCCTCACTGTAACCCTCAGGTCTCCACCAAAGGCATCAGCCAAAGTAGCAGCCCTCTACTTTGCAGCGGGAGGACCACTAGATCGGGGGATACACAATGGGACTCCACCCCTTTTGAGGTATTAGAGCCTAGACCGTAATACTGCGATGGTCATGTTCGCGCAGTGCGAACATGAGTCATCCACGAAAGCCGCCTTAGCATGCTGAACGCCCAAACACATGAGACAGTGATCGTGCCCGTCAACTGGAGATAGATACTGACGGCATCCAGAAACACACGGTTTGAATGACATCTTGAAAAAGACGCAGGGTCAAACCGTGTTGCTCTTTTAGTAGAGGAAAACTGCTCCGAGAAGTGCCGAGGCTCACAAGAGAAATGGCCGCGGCTCACAGCAGTTCAAAGGTGCAAGCCTGCTGTGAGCACTCAAAGGAAAACGCCCAACGAGCTGTGAGAACAGCTGTTGTTTCTCTTCGCTCGCGACCACCGCTGCAAGGCGCCGTAACACTGACACTGGAAGCAGGTAGGCAGTTTTCCTCTCTCTCTTGACTCGTAGATTCTTAACACTCTTCGTAGGAACATAAACAAAATGCTCGGCTCCGAAGTTGAAAGCGATATGCGGTACTTCCACTTCCGTATTTATACCCGCAACGCGGGGCGGTGCGTGGAATGCTTTCTATACACTCGAAGTAGATTGGTCTCTGAAAACATCCCAATTCTTCGTCAGTTCCGACGTACGTCGAATGTGACCGACTGAAAGGGAACGTCCTTTAGCAAAAAAATGTCAAACAACAATGTGGGAAGATTGGAGATGGAGTTATTTTTGTGGCACGTTGCAGAGCAGCACACGATGAGCAATTTGTTATTTTTTATTGAAAATGACAGATGGTTTTATTAGATAAGACCATATTCCTCAGCTGGGATCGTGCAGAGCCTCTGAAGCCCTTCGAAGCCCTTTGAAACGGCATTGATTTGGACCTTCAACATTTTGGTTGCCATTGAGGTCCATTGTGTGAAGAAAAATCCTGGAATGTTTTCCTCAAAAACTTAATTTCTTTTCGACTGAAGGGTGAGTAAATTATCAGGAAATTTTCATTTTAAAGTGAACTAATACTTTAAACTTAAAGTAAGGGTTTAAACTTAAAGTTGAATTCTTAAAACTTAGTTTGAGCAAATAGTTATTCTTGCATTAAAAGGCACCTTTAAATATTCCTAGATTAACTCCATTCCTTCTTATTTCCGTTCTAAAACAGGGCTAGTAGCTAAATCAATTTTTCCTTTGATCTCTTCCCACAGTCAGTCTTGCAATACATCTCCAACACTGACAAAATCCACCTACTGTGGAGAAAACATGAGATGACAAGACTTTTTTTCTCTGTCTCTCTTTCTGGTAACCACAACACACGCTGTGGGGCGGCAGTGAGCAGCTGAGGGTTGTGTACGGCCTGGGTATAAAGACCCCAGAGGGGACGGAGATAAAGCCTGTGGTTTGGCCCTCACACTGCAGCACCATATCCAGCGTGTCACCGCTCAGAAGTGTAACCCAAACAGGGTCAGTACAGGGACACGGCTTCCCTCTACGGCAGCCTACATGTTTATGTATTTACTAGAGAGAAACCGAGGAAAAAGAATGAAATGTAGCAAAGGACAGATTTTTTTCCACATTCTACCTCGGATTAGCATCATACCGTGTATTATGCTTGCTCAACATGGAAAATGAGCATGTCTGGACATGCGCCATAGCTTGTGGTCTGTTCATATGGTGCTCTGCATGCTATACATGCAACAGCTACACTTACATTACTGTTCAGAAGTTTGCGGTCAGTAAGATTAAAACAAAAGGAAATAATACTTTATACAACAAGGATACATTCAATTGATCAAAAGTGACAGATTTATAATTTTAAAAAATATATCAATTTGAAATAAATGCAGTTCTTTTGAACTTTCTATTCATCAAAGAATGCCGCTTAATATTTCTTAAAAAAGTAGCAAATCCTCATATTAGAATGATTTCTGAAGGATCATGTGACACTGAAGACTGGAGTAATTACGCTGAAAATTCAGCTTTACCCCCACAGGAATAAATAAAATGTTAAAATATATTCAAATAAAAAGGTTAACTCAAATTATAATATTATTTCACAATATTGCTGTTTTTACTGTATTTTTCATCAAATAAATGCGGCCTTGGTGAGAATAAGAGACTTCCCTCAAAAACATTAAGAAGTCTTACCGATCCAAAACTTAGTGCACACCGCTTCTGTCCTTTATTCCGGAGAAATACGAACACTCTCAAATGCTCGCAGCGCACATCGTTCTTTAGAAAAGAATCTGAATAATCGAATAAGCCTGGTGCTTAACCTCAGTGTAATTTCGTTTGAATTGTAATTTCCTGCATTCTTAAAATGATTACATTATGACCTCTGCCCTACATAGAGCGCTTTTGAATTTCCTCATTGATATGAAACCAACCAATGGTCACGCAAACACAAACAGCCGCAAATGCTCTGGAAAGAGGTTTTTTTTGTGGATAGGTTCGGACCTTACAACCACTTTAGTTGTTGTGGTTCATACTTGGAGAAAGAAGGGATAAAAAAAAGTACATTGCCACTGTGTGAGTCATGGAAACTTCAATACAAACCTGCATGCGCGCAGAGATTTCATGCATTACTCAACATTTATTGAATTTGAGGTGATAAAGAGGGGGTTTCTGTGGACACTTATTCCCTTTCTCTCTCGTACAGCGACCCCTCTCACCTTGTCTGAAGCAGAGGCAGTCACGCAAGACAGTGCATCTGAGACAGATGAAAGAGACAGATTCATTTCCTAGAACTAATACCTGTTGGGACAGGAGCACAAAGAGCAGGCCTCCTCTAGTGGCCTTGGGTGTGGGCTTCTCCAAAGATGATTTATGAGTGTTTTACCACATTTGTCTGAATCAGTTCCTTTGCAATCTAAACAAGTCTCTGTGGTAGCTTCCCCAGTGCTGTAACAAAGGCATTTATCAAAGAAAGCAAGCAAATTACAGATTTGTGTGCCTTTGAACAAAGATATCGGTTTCATTTGAAGAAGAAAAAGAAGGCAAAACTACACAATTTTTCATAACTGGGCTTCCCTGTTATGCTACAAATGATTTTCATTGTTTGTATAACAAAAACACGGACGGAAGAGCTGTGACGAAATGAAATACACACACATGCTTTATCCTTCAGAGAGTTGCACATTTAACAATAAAAAATTTAAGTCAAAGAATTCACTGTTCTTTTATCTAGCAGTGTAAATGTTGCCATGTTTGCAGTAAATGCAGAGGATTGTTTGACAGAGCAGTGGGAGCTAAAAGAGTTTCTGATACGCGGGCCGGTGGTTAAAATCGAATTAGTGTCTGAGGACAGGCTTCGCTTGTCTTCTGCTCCAGGACATGTTATCGCCATCATTCCCAGCGTCATGTGGTCTGAAAACATTGCATCTGATATCACCATCTTATTCCCAGCTCAGCATTCTCTCATGGACACAACATGTGCACTTTAAAGCAGTGGTTCTCAAGCAGGGAGCCGGGACCCACTATAGGGGGCCTCAGCAAATTTCCAAGACGACTTAAAAAGATTTAAAACAAGACAAAACAAGCATTAAAATAAGCTAAAACAACTACAAATCAAGCTAAAGAAGAACCAGGTCTCCCATGGTCTCAAAAAAACTCAAATTTGAGGTAGCCTAATTTTAAAGGTGTGATATACAAAGAATGCACATTTTCTAGTTATGCCAAACTCTTCAATATTCTTTTTTTTTTTAAACCCTAATCTAGTAAATCACATAAAATCACAAAACATGGCGACCTACAAATATGAGGACAATGGGACAAAAAGGGAGTTGAAAAGGCTGAAAACCACCATTTTAGAGGGATAATTCACCCACAAATGAAACATTCTGGCATCCTTGCGTGGCTCTTAATGGAACGCAAAAAATATATATTTTGAAAAATGTGCTGGCTGCTCTTTTATGTTACAATAAACAGGCACGGAAGATTTCAAGCTTTAAAAAAGTCTTCCAATGCAACACAATAGGTCCATTATTCAGTCAGCTAAATACAGTAATTATAGGTTTAATAATTTTTGCCACTGATTGATTACAATATAATATAATAATATTGATTTGATTATGCCTTTATTTAGGCCTAACTATGTGTTCATGTTTAATTTTAGACTACTGCCGTTATCTAACCAAGAGAAGTTTGTGATTTTTTCTTTCTCATCTAATGTCTATTACCTGAACCCATATGATCCCCATATATGTACAGAACAGGCCCCGTGTTCTCTAAACGCCTCTTGTGTATCGTGTAATTCCTCAAGCTCCCTTTTGTTTTAAAGTGAGTTTGACAACCCTGATCTATAACCTGACCCATTGTTCACATTTATGCAGACAGATTTAAAAGTATAATATGATCTATAAAAGCAGCTTGAAAAGATCCATACATGCAGTCTGGAAATGTGTGTGTGTTTATACAGTAACATCGCAGGTCTTATCTTAAGCACTGACACTGAGCAGTACGTCACATGTGTGATCGTGCACTCCTTCCTCCTCAGTCTCTCGCATAATCTAGTTGCTACATTGCAGAGACATTGATTTGAGTTGTGAGGCCCCCGTAACAAAAGGAAAGAGAGACAGAGAAGACCCTATGATGACCCTGCACAGAGAGGAAACAGGAAGTGAGACCTCTGACCCACAAGAGGCTCCTGTTGTGTTTTCCGGTGAGGTTTCTGATGGAGAGCCGCATTTCTCTGAGGTTCCTTTCTCAGCTCATGCTGGGAGATACAGACGAGTCATGAGAAACAGCACATAGAGCCAAATCTCACAGGGAGGTTTGAGTTACACTACAGCCTGAGAAACAACACGGCCGTAACCCTTCCACCTGTAAGCTTCTCTCCCTCTCACACAATCACAACCTAAAGTATTCACTCTACAGCATTCTCAAGGCAACAAGAACCATGGTTGTCAGGAACACTGACCCCCAGATGCGAGGGACGGCTCCTGGTGGGGCGACAGAGCATATCAGGGGAGACCAGGGTTACTTTCCTAAACAAGACCAAAACTACTGATGTAAAACTAAGCAAAAATAAATGATAAAATACAGTAAACCCAACAGTACCCAACCCGCTTCCTGACCCGCATTTTTTAAAAGTCTCATCGTAGCGTCATTGGGCCATTGAGAAAATGTTTCAGGCCCTGACGTGGTGCGCTCAGAGGTGCAGCGGCGAGAGCAGGCAGTTCTTCAACTGTCTGGATGCATATTATTGATGAACACAATGTTTATGTTTCGACCCTGCTTGAAGAAATCATCAGCGGGTTAGTCAACTGAGAGAAGTGAGAAAGCCCTTAGGAGCGCAAACTGTTCTTTTTCTTAATGCTGTATGATATAGCCTAGTCTAGTGTTATGTAAAGGCTTGATTTATTCATTTATTTCGTTTCATTTTCTCAACAATTAAAATGTTGCATGTGTTTATCCAGTCTAATCGAAGTGTGCGTCTCTCCCCCGACATTCCCAGCAAAAATCCCGCCCCCTCTCAGAAAATACATAAAACTGACTTTACTGAGCTAAATGCATTTAAAAGTAACCTATTAAAATGGTACAATGGCATTGCTCAGTTAAACGTGTTGGGAAATCGGGCATTTTGTCCTGCGTCAGCATTTATTCAAAAGTTAATAACGCTCAACATTCAAAAGGCAAATAAGGATTTATTGACGACCCGACCGACCGTGACCCGAATATCATTAAAAATATTTTTGGATGACTCGTAACCGCGGGTGACCGCAGGCACCCGCTCATTTTGGATCAACCCGCGCATCACTGATAGGGATATCTGCAGGCTATTTAAATATATTTTAAAATGTATTGTATTCCTGTGATGGCAAAGCTGAATTTTCAGCATCATTACTCCGGTCTTCAGTGTCACATGATCATTCAGAAATCATTCTTATATGCATTCTTGGTGCTCTTTTTTCTGGATTCTTTGATGAATAGATAGATGAGAAGAACAGCATTTAATTGAAACAGAAATCTTTTGTAATATTATAAATTCCATTACTGTCAATTTGATCAATTTAATGCATCTTTGCTAAATAAAAGTATTAATAAAAATTGTTTAAGTATTACTGACTGTCTGTAACTAACAAAACCATTAATGAAACAAAAATTTAAAACAAATTTGAAAACAGTATTTAAAACAAAAATACAAAACTATAATAGTCTTGACAGAGACACTTAAAATGATAATAAAAAGGTTGCCATAGGTTAACTTCCTGCAGTGTTTTTAAGCAGTCCAACAAAGGCAAAGCAAAGCATTTTTTCACGCGGCTGGCGTATTTTTCCAATTGTTTTCAATGGGAGCGCCACTTTTTTTAAACCACCATGAGTGTAAACGAGGCGCTGAGCGTCTATTTCACGTTTCTGTGTATTTTACTGGTCACCGAGAGTTGAAGAATGTTCAACTTTGAATAAAACGCAGTGCTCATCACTGTCACTTTTTACCCAGCCGTCCAATCACAGTGTAGGAGGGGCAGGACAAGTACAACAATGACCAACCGCCACATTCTGCTTGTATAACGTCAACAAATGACAACAACAAGCATAATAACGGAACAAAATAATGTAAAACAAAAGCCAAAACAAATATTTTATTGTATCTGCATTTTTATACAGAAACCAACTATCTGTGAAATTAAACACTAGTAACAAGCTGGCTAAAAACGCTTTGGTGGACATGCAACCTAATTTCTGGCTCAACCAATGGCGTGGGTTTGGGGCAACACTACCTGCACAACTGTATAAAAAGAACAAGGTGATACAGGACACTTCAGCCACCTTAATAGGCCCTGCATGCAGTTTTGTTTATTTTGTATAGCTATTATAGTAAATATTATAGTTCTGGTCTGTCAGTGTCTCAGGAAGTGCCCTCTGTAACATTTCCATGTCGCAGGAAGTCTTTCCAGCAGAACAGGATAACAAATATGTCCTGTTAGTAAACAGGTCTGCCGATGACCATGTAGGTGTAAGCCCATTTCCTTCAGCACAGATGAGCTCTGGTTGTAGGGTTGTTGTTAGCTGGCTGTGTGGTAATTGTAGCCAGTGGGGTGGCTTGAAGTGGGTGGGGGTAGATTGGTGGCAGTAGGGGGGCACCAAACTTCTGGCCTCCGGGAGGAGGGGGCTTTGCTGAGAGGACTGCTGGGAGGAGGGTCTGGGGGCTTCAGCCTCATTAGCAGCTAACTAATTGGAAGGAAAAGACCTCTCTTGTGCTCTGTCTGACCTCCTAGACAGCAGGGGAGAGAGGAACAGATAGATGAAAAAGAGAGGGGGATGGAGAAGAAGGAGGGAATGTGAGAACCTACTATAGAGGGAACAGCAGAGGAGAGATGTAAGAAAGTGCCCAGAGGTTGCCCGTTTCATAGCTCAGGAGACTTCATGGGGTTTCATTTAACTATCAATTTTGTCTCAGATGTTTCTTGTAAAATTCCTTAGTGAAAATAAAAACAGACACAAATGAGACAATCAGAAACTAATTTGAAACTAACTACTATTTTGAAAAAGTAGTTTAACTTTAGCTACACAAGCTGGTAATAAAAACTAGCTAACTACAGAGATGCTATTAGGCAGCAAAATCCTTTTAAAATACATCAATAAAATGAATCAAACTGTCATGACTCTCAAATTAAATTTTAATCTACTTTACAGCTGCACTATATTTTTTTTAAGTGTTTATGCTCTGCTTTTCTGCGCAAATGAATCTGATGGTTTGAGGTATCCAGATGGTTCCCTGTAATCACCATATTAGAACAGATCTGTCATTCTACCACAAAACCCACTGACAGTAAAAAGAAAGCGCTACAATGTATATATCCAAAAATATGGAATTGGAGAAGCAAATAGCATATCTGCCACCACAGAACACGGACATGATGCAACCACGCAAGGATGAATGGAATATACCTAAATATTCCTGAAATTGATTGTTATGGGTCTCCATTTGCTTTCCATTTATTTTCATTGCTGTCTTGAAGAAACAATTGAGATATTAAAGGACACCTATTATGTCCTTATTATGTTTTCGGGGTCTACTAGAATAGGTTTTCATGCTTGAATGTTCAAAATTGTACATTATTATACAGCACCACTCTTTCCAGTCTGTCAGTAATGCTCTGTAAAGCTCCGGTCTCAGTGAAGCCCCTCCCCTCCTGAAAAGTGCAATGTGTTCTGATTGGTCAGCTGGACCGTCCAGCATGGACCAATCATGTGTTGTGATTGTTCAACCACTTCGAGCATGTTTCAGAAATGTCATGCCCTTTACCATAACCGCAAGTTTCAACACACTACTAACACAACTCAACCAGGCCTCGCCCCTTTTTTATGCATGGGAATTATTTAAATGAGCAATATTGTGATGTGTACTTTCCCAGAAAAAAACTAAAGACTACAATCGAGGCATTTCAGGGAGATCAGAAACAGTGCGCTGCCTTTGGAGGGACTTTGTGCTTTATAACGTTGCAGACTTTTTTCCATGCTCTAACAGCAACATTACAAACTAAAAAGCATTACAGGACCCGTTTGAAGAGTTCTCATTTGTAACTTTTCTTACCAATGAACGACAGTCAGAAAGGGAATAGGAAAACTAGAGAGAAGAATGAATGAATGAATGAATGAAAACGTGATAGTAAAAGAGATAGTAAAAGAGAAAAAAGCTGGAGGAAAGAAACCACATGAGACACTTTGAAATTGTCAGAACAAGAAGACTGCATTAAAAGGGAGGATATCTTCATGGGAGTTTTTGGCGTGAGGGCCACAGCAGATCAAGCCGTTGAGAACAGAGACATGCAGAGGTCATCAGGAGCGGCGCTGGGATCAGGGTCAAGCCAAACCCCCATTCTACTCTGGATTTATGGAGGTCTTTCTAGACTGCTTTAATGTCAGGTGTCAGTTTATTTGAAACCCTGTGTGTGAAAGAGCATTTGTCTAACTATGTGTTTGTGTGTACTTAAACTCACGCCATGGCAGGGATTTTTTTATAACCTTTAAACTACTAACCAGTTAAAGGGGTGATGAATTTAGAAATAAACTTTCCTTTGAGCCTTTGATATATATATAAGTTCATCGTGATATAAGAATATCCTGTACGTTTCAGAGCTGAAAACTTCCTTGTTAGTCAAAGAAAAGCTTTTATTGACACCAATCTCAGATAATACAGAAGCGCATATTGAGACATATTGAGATTAAAACACAATGCTGTGCCTTCTATATTGGATCTGACAGGAACGGTAAAACACACTTATGTGAGTAAAACGTGTTTTATATGTTAGTATTGCATTGTTACAGATCGTTTGATATCTATTGATTACATACCTTAGCACGCTGTCAGGATGGAGAATCCTTTATTTGAGGTGTTATTGGTTCATTCGTGATCAGACTCAAGCTTGTAACGTTATAGGCCAGGGCTCACAAAGCCCAACGTCCCCGGGCTATGTGTTTTTCAGGCGGGCTACCAAAACGTATCACCGGCCTGCCAACAGGCTATCTTAAATAGTGAAATAACATTCCTTTCTTGTGCATGCGTGTGTGTGTGTGTGCGGTTCGCGGTTATATTCACTGATCGGGCTGGCCAAGTAATACAAAAATA
Source organism: Romanogobio albipinnatus (assembly GCA_023566225.1). Taxonomy (NCBI): domain Eukaryota; kingdom Metazoa; phylum Chordata; class Actinopteri; order Cypriniformes; family Gobionidae; genus Romanogobio; species Romanogobio albipinnatus. The sequence goes on along the minus strand of CM042246.1, from coordinate 26,956,863 downwards.
ATATTCCAATCAATCGTGGGTGGATGAGAGATGAATCATTGTGTTTGTTTGATAAAGATATTTTGCAAGTCCTGTGAGCATTTCCCCAGACGCTTTCAAAACAATCCCACATGTACTGACAGGGGAGCAGAAGCTTATTAAATATGCAAATCTTATCCAATCCTAGCTGTGGGCGTTTACTTCCAAGTCTTCAGTGCCCATAGAACTCAAGTGTTTTTCAGAGAGCCTCAAAACCAAGGCAGAAAATAGCCTATTACTTATTCATTATGTTTTTGAATGTAAAAACCACTCAAACGTCATAAGTTGACCTCAGACAACAGTATAAAATTTTTTTAAAAGCCCCTTTAAACCTCATATACTTCATACCCCATCACAGAAGTTTTCGAATTAACTAGTAAATTTCATATTATAAAAATAGTTCAATATAGATACATTTGGTGTCTCAGGCTCATCACAGACAACAGCACCTGAATAACTATTGTTTTTCTATTGTTGTATATTTAAAAATGTATTGTATTCCTGTGATGTCAAAGCTGAATTTCAGCATCATTACTCCAGTCTTCAGTGTCACATGATCCTTCAGAAATCATTCTAATATGATGATTTGGTGCTCAAGAAACATTTCTTATTATCAATGTTAAAAAACTATTTTAATGCCTAATATTTTTGTAAAAACTGATTTTTCCCCCCCAGGATTCTTTCATGAATAGAAAGTTCAAAAGAACACAATTTTTTGTAACATTATAAATTGTCATTTAATTTAATGTATCCTCGCTGAATAAAAGTATTAATTTCCTTAAATAAAAAAAATCTTATTGACCCCAAACTTTTAAACGGTAGTTTGTCCAAAAAGATGTAGTATTGTGTTACCAAACACAAATGCTCATAAAACCTATTGTAATGCAAATAAAATGTGTCAATCACTGCTATATTTTGTCCTGAAGTACACTTTTCATTCGGATATATGACTATTTGTTTACATCTTGAAGTGCATAGACACTCATCTGCAACTGTTTCCTTTTAAATTTGCTTTTAGAGTTTGGTACTTTTTGGTACTTTTATTAGTCGATGAGGTGTTGAATATAAAGATCCCGGTGGAGTCAGTGGCAGCCGGACGTGAGGCTGCGTGCTGGAATGTGAGCTCTGGTTTGTTTTGCAGTCTGCTCTCCTGCCTTACCTGTGGCCCTCCCTCTCCCTCCATTGCTCCCTCTCTGCCGCTGGATCTAATTAGAGTGAAGGAGGGCTACGGGACTGGAGTGTGTCACATACAACTCAACACAGTCAGGAAGGAGAGCAGGAAAGAAAGTGGGATTAACATGGGAGAAAAAGCATAAGAAATTTAGGGTGGAGTTCAAAGAAGGAGAGAGAGAGAAAAAGAAAGTGAGGGCATAAACTAGGGAAAAGAAACGCAGAGAAAAGTTCCAGCCAGGAAATGAGAGAAAAAGTGAGTGTGCGTGAAAGATATCTAGCCTCGAGTTGTTTCCCACAGTACATGAAAAAAGAAAACAGAGCATCTAATTTTTCACAGAACATTCCACAAATCTAGGACAACATGAGAAGTGACATGTAATATATGCTCACCTCTCTGCCCTACACATGGTAGACACATCTCAGCGCTGGAGGGAACTTCTATAATCAAAGACCAATCAGATAATTGCAGTGTTTTACCACTATCCCCTGCGCTCCGCTGGGAACAGGCTTTTTTGAACAGTAACTCAATACCCTGAAAAGTCCAGATGGTCCTGATGACGGCACCAGCGGAAAGACATATTTTCCTAAATATGAAAATCTAATTTGGCAATATGCGTAAATTAAACTATGTGTGAGGGCAGCGGTTGAAGAGAATTTGTTGATTTTCTCTCACTCTGTTGCTGGTACTCTAACAAAATAGGCTTAAAAGGTTAAATTTCTGTCATTAATTACTCACCCTCATGTTGTCCCAAACCCATAAGACCTTTGTTCATCTTCAGAACGCTAATGAAGATATTTTTGATGAAATCCGAGAGCTTTCTGACCCAGAAGCTTTATATACAGCAATGTCATTACCACTTTCAAGGCCCAGAGAGGTAGTAAAGACATTGTTAAAATAGTTGGGATGCACCGAATGTTCGACAAAATTAGCACATTTGCAAAAATTGCACTTTCGGTGTTCGGCCGAATAAGTGAAAAGACCAAACAATGATGTTTTTGATGATGCTATCAAATATAGCAAACAGCGCGTGTGAGAGAGAGGTGCGCACGCTTCTAAATACAGCAAATATGTTGGAAGTGTGGAAGTATTACAGTGTCCGAGATAGACGCAAAAATGGCCGTTTGCAGACACTAAAAGCAAGCAAGAGCACCCTCAGTTGATACTGTATATTGGCAAATGCTCCAGTGGTTCAGTATTCGGCTTCGGCCAAGTGTTTTATTATTATTCAGGCTTAGGCTTTGTCCAAGAATTTTCAGTGCACCCTATAAAATAGTCCATGTGACTACAATGGTTCAACCTTAATTTTATGAAGCAACGAGAACACTTTTTGTGCACAAAAAAACTAAACAAAAAATAACGACTTTATTCAACAAATTTCTTCTCTTCCTTGTCAGTGACTGACGCTGTTCGTGCCAGTTCTGAGCTGGCATTCTGACATAGAACCCAGAAGCACTACACTGTGTTTACAATGTGAACAGTGTCAAAATTGTTGAACAAAGTCGTTATTTTAGTTTTTCACAGATGAACAAAGGTTTTACGGGTTTGGAACGACATAAGGGTGAGTTATGAATGACAGAAATTTCATTTTTTAAATAACCTATTAAGCATTATTGCAGTTTTTTCCACAAAAAGTATTCTCGTTGCTCAGTCTTACGAGTAATTAATGACAGAAATGTAATTGTTGGGTGAACTAACCCTTTAATATTGCACAGTGACAACACAGCACAATATCTGGTAGAAGTCCATTGTAAAAATGTAACATCCAAGTCGTTAAATTTCCTTATTGATCCCCATTGTCACCAAAAAGCACATTATTAATTTAGTCCAATTAGGTTTCAAATTACTCATAATAGCATCCTTACTTATAGAAATATCTAAATAAATAACAATCAATAATGTGCTTGGCCTTACACCAAATCCTAACCTGGAACAACATGTTTTTTTGGTTGCTTGGTTCCTATTGCATGCTGATTAGCCCCAACCCACTATGACATCGCACCGGTACAAAATTCCAATCCACATAAATGTACACACCTTAAATCTCAAAATATTCTGATTGCACAGCATGTTCGCTTTCATTTTGGACAGTAAATTTACTTATGTCTGTCTCTGGAAATTTTGTTTCACTGTGTCCTTAAAAGTTTAATGCAGGGGGATTTTTATTTGGCTATACACTGTTCTCTGGCAGATTTTAAACATTTATTAAATTAAATCTTTAATAAACTGTGGATGAGGTTTTGTAGTTTAACAGCTTCCCTCAAAGGAAGTAAAACTGTCCACAAATGACGCACTATTATTGTATAAACACGAAGAGACGCTGCAGACTTTACAGATCAGCATGAGTGAATGTTTGACAGTCATGGGAACAAACACAAACTCACATAAAGACAGACTGGGTGTGTGCTATGAGCTTCATCTCTGAACATCTCTGCCATTTCCATGAGGCAGAAATAGATGGTTGATAAAGGCCAAGTCAACACCTCAAACTCGTTGTCACCTCAAACCATTTTTGTTTTGTGGCAGGGTGCATTATCCTGCTGAAAGAGGTCACAGCCACGAGGGAATACCGTTTCCATGAAAGGGTGTACATGGTCTGCAACAGGTAGGTGGTACATGTCAAAGTAACATCCACATGGATGGCAGGACCCAAGGTTTCAGCAGAACAATGCCCAAAGCATCACACTGCCTCCGCCTTCTTCCCAATAGTGCATCCTGGTGCCATGTGTTCCCCAAGGAAAGCGACGCACACGCACCAATCCATCCACGTGATGTAATAGAAAACGTGATTCATCAGACCAGGCCTCCTTCTTCCATTGCTCCGTGGTCCAGTTCTGATGCTCACTGTTGCCGCTTTCGGTGGTGGACAGGGTTCAGAATGGGCACCCTGACTTGTCTGCGGCTATGCAGCCCCATACACAACAAACTGCGATGCACTGTGTATTCTGACACCTTTCTATCAGAACCAGCATTAACTTCTTGAGCAATTTGAGCTACAGTAGCCCGTCTGTTTGATCGGACCACTGGGGCCAGCCTTCACTCCCCACGTGCATCAATGAGCCTTGGCCCATGACCTTGTCACCGGTTCACCACTGTTCCTTCCTTGGACCACTTTTGATAGATACTGACCACTGCAGACCGGGAACACCCCACAAGAGCTGCAACTTTGGGGATGACCAAGTCGTCTACAATTTGGCCCTTGCCAAACTCGCTCAAATCCTTACGCTTGCCCATTTTTCCTGCTTCTAACACATCAGCTTTGAGGACAAAATGTTCACTTGCTATGCCATCCACTAACAGGTGCCGTGATGAAGAGATAATCAATGTTATTCACTTCACCCCTCAGTGTATACAGGATTTGAAATTAATACCCAACTCACAAAATGCACGAGAAAATCAACCATGGCAGGTAACAATTATCAACTCACAAGTCGATTTGGCATGTTATGATTAATTAATTATGTCCTCCAACCAGGAGTCCCCAACATTAGCAAAACAAAGCGTAAGGAGGGTCGTACACTAGGCGAAAAGTGTCAGATCTTTAAAAGGAAAATATATTAATTGCATTGCATTATGAAACATTTTATAACATATTTACCATTTACAATTTTTCTCAGTCTGTATAAATGTAATTTACATTACAATATATGTCTTAATATATAAAAAAATGGGGTCTCTTGCAAATCATTATTTTTTGGGGGGGCATTGGATAAAAAAAAAAACCATGAAACCCCTGATCAAATTTTGAAGCTTCAGCGCTGGCTAATGTGCTAACTCGCATATATTTAGGCCCGAGAGATCCGTCTCTGACTGAGTCATGTTTAGGCATGCAGATAAGAACACACAGACTCTTTGAGCACTTGCCCAGTTGGAATAGCTTAAGCACCAAGTCATTTTTTTCATTTATAGAGATGAGCTTACTCTAAACTTGGCCCCGCGCAGCCATTACATCAGCCACATTAGGCGTGAGAAATTGGGGTCTGCAGAGCTGAGGGAGGGTAAAGTTTTGTCTTTTGGTGTTCAGTGCAGTCTCCAGCGTCTCTCTTTCAGTAGAGGCCAAATCTGAGCCAACAAGCCATCTCTAGTGCCGCTACACTAACACGCTTTGGGACAGGGGCTTGTCACGCTATATGCCTCGAGAAAAGAAAAATTTCAAACACTGTTAAGAGCTTCCAAAAACCTTATTGCTCAATAAAATCAAATGGGTCCACACCCAGAATGTTTTATAGAACTATAGAACTGCTGGAGAACACTTAGAAAGTAAAGCACATGCTAAAAGTAACAAGCCTCCCAGGCTAGAAGATGAGATGTTGGCTTTCTGAAACACTAGGAAAAGTCTGATATGAGCGTTCTGTCTGTCCGCTCTGGGAAATAACTCAAACCCCCGGCTATTGGAAACAAATGAGAACACACATTAGCACAGTGCCAGATAACACCAGATGTAAACTATTATCACAGGGTTAAGTTAAACTGAACATTTGATTAAAACATGTTTGAGTTTCTGCTGATGAAGTAAAGGAAACACTCCCAGTCTCACTAAAGCCCCATTCGCATTGACAGTGGTTTAATCGAGGGAGGACAAAAGACAGACATGTCATTGGTAGTTAGTAAATATTTAGTCACTCTGTTTTGTCAATTAATCAGTTTAATTGCTGTTAAATTAAAAAAAAAATAGTGGAAAGAGTTTGTATTTAAATAGCAGCAGAATGAACACGATTATCGTGATTATCAACGCATGAATCACGGTAGAAGCTGCATAAAGTTAACATTTTCTCAACTTTCATGTGGTAGAAGCTCAAGTCACCAGAGCACATTGCATCTCCATCAGTTGCTTGTGTTGTTAGGCTTAATTTTGATCGCTATGTGTATGCCGTTGGACGTTGTCGTGTCTTGTCCCGTTCTATCTCATTAGGGACAATGTGCACCTTCAAATGACTTGACTGCAGTACTATTATCAGTGTTTGTCAGAGAACGCCACTGTAAAGACATCACATATTCACACAGTCCAATCAGCAATTCTGGGTTCCCTTTTCTCTCACACACAAACACCTTATTCTACATGACTATACTTGTGAGGTCTAAAATGTCTGTTGAACACTGACTAGTTAGCTGGTACTCACTAGTTAAAAAGGCTTATAAATCAGGTAATTAATGTTTATATTTTAATCTAGTGTTGTGCACAAGTTTCTGTGAGTGTTATGTTTAGGGGTTGGGTCAGATTAGGACATTAACCTGATATAAAAACAATGGCAGTGTAGAGAAACAACCAGAGGCGCTGGAAGTCAGTCACAGCTGGGGGTGCTGAGAGAAAGTCAGTCTATATAGTGACGTCACACTAAGGGCCCTATTTTAACGATCTGAAACGCAAGTGTCAAAGCGCAAAGCGCAAGTAACTTTGTGGGCGGGTCTCGGCGCTGTTGCTATTTTCCCGGCGGGATAAATGGCTCTTGCGCCCGGCGCAAATCTAAAATGGGTTGGTCTGAAGTAGCTTCATTATTCATAGGTGTGGTTTGGGCGTAACGTGAATAAACCAATCAGAGCGTCATCCAACATTCTCTGTAAAAGCAGGTGCGCAAGTTCCATTATGGATTGCTATTATTATGGCGTATTTACCAGGCGCACGCCAGGAGCGGTTCACAGCCGAGGAGACTGATGTTCTTGTAAGAGCAGTGAAAGACAGAGAAGTTGTGTTGTATGGGGATGGGAGAAACCCACCCAAAATAGCGTCGGTTAAATAAATAATTAGCCTGAATAATTTGTAAGCTAGATTTATGCCTATTTTTTCACATCTTCGTGGCACACCACAATGATTTCCGTCATTTCATGTGTTAATATTTTTTTAGTGGAACAATTTATGATTTGCAAAAATAACTGTTGCATCTGTGTAGATTACATGAGCAAAGTGTATGCGCGTTGTGCACGCTATGGTCAAGCATGCGCCCTTAAAATAGCATAATGAACAACGCGCAACGCGCCACTGACTTTAGACTAGGTTTTTTCTGGTCAGTGGCGCAATTGTTTAATGGAACAGCAAAATAGCACCAGGGATTGTTTGCGCCGGAACACGCCTCCTTTTTTGCGCTGAACCGCCCAGGGAGCGCAAGTTCATTCACTAGTTTAGCGACGTGCTTCTGTGGAGGAAAAGCGCGCTTTGCGCGGGTGCAAAATAGGAATGACACATGCGTCGGTGTACAAAGTCAATTGCGCTGGGTGCAAGATAGGGCCCTAAAAGCTCTATTCTAAGCGATATTCATTTTTTAGAATTAATTTGATGGCCCAGATAATTTAGATTTAAGTTATTGACAATATTTTATACTCAATTTTGAACGTTGTAAACTACAACAGGCGGCAAACTTGAATACTAACACACGAAGCAGCCACAGCAGCAAACAACACTGAACTAATGCATAAAAACGGCATGGATGCGGGTGAGAGATGTGACTCACGTCCAGGTTATCGTCAGTCGCCAGCGGTTGAGTTGGACACGGAGTTGGTGGCAGTTGAATCATCCACGCTCGTCCTTGAAACTTTTATTTTTTTAGGGTTTTTAAAAAACTCAGAAATTCTCTTTTGCGACATGCTTAAATTCACACAGCGCTCCGTGTGTCTAACTGAAATTACGTCCCTCATTCACGTTGCACGGCAACGATAGTCTACATTTGATTGGTTAATACACATCTTGATTTTATTTGAATAAATTCAACTAAACTCAACTCAAACATATATCTGCACAGTCTCTTTTCATAGAAAAATCTCATATATTCCAGTATAAATATACAGTATATAATAATAATATATATATATATTTTTCCAGCAGTTAAACAGTAGCCCACAGACAGGGGGTGCTGCAGCACCCTCAGCACCCCCACTTCCCGCGCCACTGGAAACAACGTGTGTCTCTGTGTTTGTTTATGTGTATAGGGGCAGCGGATGTGTTTATCTGTGGTTCACAGATGCCATAAAGGTCTTTTGAAATGCACTTGCCATTTGCCTACCAGACATGAATAGCACTGACAGACATCATCACCAGACCTATCATGTGCATCTGTTGATTATACAATATCACAACACAAACACTGTTATACTGAACATCAGCATGAGGTATTCACAGCCATGCTGACATTCAGATCAACCACAACATTTTGAGTGTGACAGTTGAATTTGTTTTATTTTTCCCTTTCTAACACACATGACAACAGAAGTCTATGGTACGTCTTCATTTTGATCGTGTGTATAGTTGTCATGAACATAAATCTCTTAACTAAAAAATAAAAGCAGAAGAGGAGAAGAAGAGAAGAGAAGAAGAGAAGAGAAGAGAAGAGAAGAGAAGAGAAGAGAAGAGAAGAGAAGAGAAGAGAAGAGAAGAGAAGAGAAGAGAAGAGAAGAGAAGAGAAGAGAAGGGAGGTCTGTTTGTAGAGTAACTGAGAAAATGAGGGCCTGTCCCATGGAAGGCTTAACCTCACAGCCCTCCTCCACAGCCCGAGGGCAGACGAGACCCACGACTCATCTGAGCCGCTCTGATGTCTCTGCGGTCTGTTTAAACAAGAGCGCTGCGCTAATCTGCTCAGATGGGGCCATTGAGTATGAGGCCGCAGTGGGTTTCGCTCTATCTAGAACACACAAACACAGACATACACATACACACACACACACACACACACACAAACTATACGCAAAGTACGCACTTGCATACATCTCATCCTGCTTTAAAGGGTTAGTTCACCCAAAAAAGAAAATTAGCCCATGATTTACTCACCCTCAAGTCATCTGAGGTGTATATGACATTCTTCTTTCAGACGAATAAAATTATTATTAGTTATATTAAAAATGTTCTGGCTAATCCAAGCATTATAATAGCAGTAATCGTTGTTTTTGAAGTCCATAAAAAATGCATCTGTCCGTCAAATAACGTGCTCCACGCGGCTCCAGGGTGTTAATAAAGGCCTTCTGAAGCGAATCGATGCGTTTGTTTAAGAAAAATATCCATATTAAAAAAAGATTAAAAAAATTTCTATGGCTCTGCATCAGATGTCCCCGCACCATCACTTCCGGCAAATAAGGTCCAAATACATGCAAAATACCAGTGCAATCATAGATATATACATAGATAAACACGTTTAGTGGAATTATGACCAAAAAGTTATATTTTGGTCTCATCTGACCACATGATTTTCTCCCATGACTCCTCTGGATCATCCAAATGGTCATTGGCAAACTTAAGACGGGCCTTGACATGTGCTGGTTTAAGCAGGGGAACCTTCCGTGCCATGCATGATTTCAAACCATGATGTCTTAGTGTATTACCAACAGTAACCTTGGAAACGGTGGTCCCAGCTCTTTTCAGGTCATTGACCAGCTCCTCCCGTGTAGTTCTGGGCTGATTTCTCACCTTTCTTAGGATCATTGAGACCCCACAAGGTGAGCCCCAGTCCGAGGGAGATTGACAGTCATGTTTAGCTTCTTCCATTTTCTAATGATTGCTCCAACAGTGGACCTTTTTTCACCAAGCTGCTTGGCAATTTCCCCGTAGCCCTTTCCAGCCTTGTGGAGGTGTACAATTTTGTCTCTAGTGTCTTTGGACAGCTCTTTGGTCTTGGCCATGTTAGTAGTTGGATTCTTACTGATTGTATGGGGTGGACAGGTGTCTTTATGCAGCTAACAACCTCAAACAGGTGCATCTAATTTAGGATAATAAATGGAGTGGAGGTGGACATTTTAAAGGCAGACTAACAGGTCTTTGAGGGTCAGAATTCTAGCTGATAGACAGATGTTCAAATACTTATTTGCAGCTGTATCATACAAATAAATAGTTAAAAAATCATATATTGTGATTTCTGGATTTTTTTTTTTTATAGATTATGTCTCTCACAGTGGACATGCATCTACGATGACAATTTCAGACCCCTCCATGATTTCCAACTGGGAGAACTTGCAAAATAGCAGGGTGTTCAAATACTTATTTTCCTCACTGTATCTTTAAACCCAGCCAAAAACACACATCCTCCAGGTACAGAGGAAGCGTCCTTTAGATCGCCCAGTGAGCTTCCTGTAGATGAGCCAGATGCTGTTCTCTCAGGATTACCAGAGTATACACACAGAAAACCTTCAAGGGTCAAATATCACTGTGGGATCTCGTTCACAATAGGGAATGAACTGTACATGAAATATAAGCAGACACACCCTGACACACACACACAGTCAAGGTGATATGACACGCAGCTGTTGTTATTTAAAGGCAGGCAGGAAGAAAGTGAATGAAAGCCTCTGCTTTGTCTGCATTAACGTACAGATACCAGCAGCCCCTATCGCACATCCTGATAATCTACAAGACTGCGCTTCATAAAACAGCGTGCAGACATGTGCATCTGTGTGTGTGATGACAGGCAGACTGTTGTGACGGAGTTAAAACAGAGGTGATGAGTTTACGCACAGCTGTATGTCTGTGTGCTGACTGACGGCATGGCAGTGTATGATTACTCACAGATGTGCGCTATAAAGTTCACATGTAAAAAAAAAAAAGTATGTGCATGTTTTCTGATAAACAGCGACTCACCTGATTGATGTGTTTGAGTTTGTCAATGATCTGACTGATGACGGGTTCTGGAGGTTTTTGTCTCGATTCTGAGCCGTGTGGATGGACTCTCTTCAGCCCTGGACCAGGAAACCTGCAAAATATAGATACATCCATTACTCATATATAAATTAAAATACAGATTTTAATGCACAGCACTCTGTCCATGAATTGATAGTGATATAGGGAGATTGAGACTAGTTGTCACACTTTTTACTCCAGTGAATATTTAATTTCTGTAGAGGTACATACCTTAAGGTATTGGCTACAAAAAGCCCTGAACATTTACACTATTATGGTCTAGAAATATAACCACAAGTTGAACTGCCACACTACAATATATGGGGTTACACAATACAATATAATATATAGTATTTTAAAATAAGTGAGAACCTCCCCCAATCTGACCCCTACATTTCTGTTGAGAACACACAGTTCATTATATAGTTGAAGTGGTTTTATTATGTTCACTTATTTGCCCAACGGCTAAAGCAAATATATAATGGAATTGGAATTTGATACAAACTGCTGTGATCTGTCACAAGCACAAGAGCTCTAAAATTGGCCTCTACTGCCACCTAGAGGCAAACATGTGACCATTGTAATTCTTGTTCCAATTAAATTCCTAAGTATTAGACCTTTCGATTTCTTTAAATTCTCCCCTGCACAAGGACAGAGATTTCAAAAGCACTTTACACAAAACAATCTCTTATTTGTACACCAAGGAAATTTTGAATAAATAATGCCTTGTGTTGTACATTGTTCAAAATTCCTCAAAAACAGGAGCATAAATATGAACGGAATCTAACAGTGAATCTAAATCTGCATTCAGCTTTTTCCCCCCAAATTCCTGTTATGTTGTAGCTCTTAACAGACACATGCACAAACACTTAACCGAACACTAAAACAGCCCAACTGGGTCAGACATGTGCTGGCATCTGAATGTTTCTGAGCAACTGGAGCATATGTTGGGCATCATCAACTGCTAAAAATGTGTGTGTGCGTCTGCGCCCAAGTGTTTCCCCCGATCCCCCCGGGCCCCTTGGACTCATGTTCCAGTTAATTACTCCCTATTAAAAGCTAATTAGTGTTGATGCACACGAGCACATTGGTGCAAGTACTGAGGCGACAGAGAGACAGTGAGTGACATATTCAACACTGCCTCGAAACCAATCTCAACTCATCCAGTGAAGTCCATACACTGCAAAAATCATTTTATTCATAAGTAGTACTTCTATCTTGTGTTCAGTCAAAATTGTATAAAAATATCTACAAATTGTTTATATGTGTGTTCTTGTATATGTTTTATGAGGACACAAATGTGTATAATGACAGAGGTATTACCAGTGTTGGGGTAGCGCATTACAAGTAACTTGAGTTATGTGATCAGATTACTTTTTAAGTAACTAGTAAAGTAACACATTACTTTAAAAATTTACAACAAAATATCTGAGTTACTTTTTAAAATAAGTAACACAAGTTACTTTGTTTTCCCATTTATTGACTGACCGCTCTCTTGTCCCAATGTTGAGAAAAAACGTAAGTGCTGAGGCGTGTGTAAACATGAGGGCTATTGTAGTTTTAGAATAAAGTGAGCAGGCATTTACTAATCTCACTTGCTCAAAAAAAGATTCAGTATTCCTCAAAATGAATTAAATCAGTCAAATGCAAAATCAGAATATTATGCAAACCTGTAATAATTAAATATGTTAAATAAAACAAATATTTTTGTGCATTTAATCTCACTTTATTGACCAATGTACTTGCTGCTGACCTTCAATGATTTAGTTAAACCGTGAGCAAAAATTTGTAGATTTTTTTGTTTTTATTGGTGGTATTAAACTTTTTTCTCCAGAATGGCAGCAGAGCTGAAAGGTTTGTTTAAGCTGTGCCCTCTACTGTACACTCAATTTGCATTTCATTCATCCTGAGGCTTATTATTTAAATTTTGGTGTAGGCATGTGCCGGTATCAAATTTTCATGTTGCGATTAATTGCTGAAGCTTTTATCACGGTATACGGTATTATCACGATATTGAAATAAGTTGCAAAAAAAGTGTTGTCATACTATAACAGGTTTAATAACTTTCTTATAACAAAAGAACCAAACATTTAAATACAATAAAGCAATACACAAAAATGTATAAAATAAACAAATATTTAAAACAGATTAAGTGCAAAAGAATTATAAAGAACAATAGGTAACACTTTACAATAATGTCTCACTAGTTAATGCATTAACATTAACAAAGAATGAATAGCTACATTTTTACAGAAGATATTCTTCTTTGATAATTTAAAAAAGCAACTGTTACTTAGTATAAGCTCAGGTCCATTAAATAATACAGTTACAACTTTTGATTTTTATAATGTGTTATTAAATGGTGAAATGTACATTTAACTAAGATTAATACATGCTTTAGAAGTATTTTTTCCTTGTCAGTTTGTTAATGAATTAACTAATGTTAAATAATGGAGCCTTATTGTAAAGTGTGTGACTGAACAACAGTCAGAACATATTCAAACAATATCTAGGGCATGTAATTTAGTCCACATTAAAATATAAAATGTTTAAGTTTGAAAATGAATAGCCTTAAGTCTTTTCACCGTATCGTTTTGTTTACGAGGGTCACCGGTGAAACGGCAGCATTTCTGCTGTTCCGTCAGCGCCCTCTGCTGTCAGAGAGTAAATGTGCACTTCAGCGTGTCTCCTGCACTCATTCCGCCATGTGCTCGGCTCATGCACGGTCTGTTTACATCAGTGCCTTCCTCTTTGATGTATTGTTCATTTTAAACGGTTGATGGATAAAGTATTCTTAAAATGCATTCTAAAAATCGGAATAATTCGTAATAAATAATTATTCACGGTATTTTGAAGTGCCCACGATAACAATATTGTGCATGTTCATTATTGCGGTATATCGTATTACCGTTTACCGACACATGTCTATTTTGGTGTGAAAGGGTCTTTACATTTGCCAAAAAATAAAACTTTTTTGTTATATAAAACAAGCCTAGCCCAGGTGAGAAAAAGTAACGCAAAAGTAACGTAACACGTTCTTAAAAAGTAACTAAGTAACGCAATTAGTTACTTTTTAAGGGAGTAACACTTGTAATGCATTACTTTTCAAAGTAACATTCCCCAACACTGGGTATTACAATGTAAACATGGTTTGTGTCCTCATAAACCAAGTGGCTTTAAAAACATACTAAATCGAGATTTAAAAAAATATATATATAAAAGCGACAGTACGTAACTTTTTTGGGTTAAAAATGATCCAAAATCAATTTTTGAGCAAGTACACAACTAAGCCAGTGTTCATTATCTCTTTATCTCCTTACATTAGCCCGATTCACAATGGTAAACATTATTACAATGGTAATAATGTGTTATAATTTGAGTGGTACTGGTGGATTTCCATGGGAAATTTGAGCATTTCTGGTCATCTTTGCGTCATTACGTCACGTCTGTACACATAAAGAAGGAGTCCGGCTAGTAGGTTATCGCATGTGAGGATTCTGCGGGTGGTGGATCATTTTATAGCCTTTTCTCACAGCAGCTGGAATAATTAAATGTATCATTTTGATGGCGGATTGTAATCCAGAAAGGTCCAAACGACAATAATCAGTGACAACTGGAGATTCACCAGTAGTAAAAAGCAAAAGATTAGACTGTACAAAAATTTTAATCTACAGGTAATGCTAATACACTCAAAATACATGTAGTCACGCAATGCTGATGTTGTTAACATTAACAATTTGAGAACAAAGTATAACAATAATAATAATTTGCACGGTTGGCTGCGATATGAGCTAAGAGGTCGTTAGATTTAATCACCGTTGGTAGCACGATTTATTGTAATGATTTTTTTCTCAGTTGGTCAGAACAAAATTGGCAGACATGTTACTTGCTTGTTCAAATGACATTTTGTGGGGAAAATTCTTATTTTGGTCATACTTCCAAGACATAGAGTCTGTGATTCATAAGTAGCCTACAGTATCCAGACCGGTGCGGTGACTGACAGCCAGCCACATACTCCTCAAAACATTAGATTCGTCCGCGCAGAGGAGCCGTGGCGATGCACAACCCACGTGAAGATGATGATTCCGCTACTAACTGAAATTGCATGTTTCAAACAGAGATGTCGACAAAGAGGCTAAATTTATGGACAGCAGCTTTAAAAAAAAATGCAGAACACGAGTAGGTTTAGGGGTAGGGTTAGTGTCAAGGGGGTAATCCAGCCCCCGGACACCGTTCCTTCCATAGGCGCAGGCCTCCATTGCTAACCAAGCCATCACCTGCTGTTAGCATCCCATTGACTCCCATTCATTTTGGCCTCACTTTGACAGTGAATATCTTTACATCTGAGGTGTTTAAAGACTCCATTCGTCCATTGTTTATTTCTAAACAAACACGTCAATGTATAAAAGGCTCCATTACCTTGTATCTTACACTATCGCCCCGTTGAAGCTGTTTTTGTAAAATATAGGTTAACGATTGCGTCATAACCACACGACTGTGTCGCGCTGTTGAGCAAATTACCGTATAGACCCGAGGAGAAGCTTGTAGGCAATCTTTTACTGTCTATGAGGCAATCGGGGGGACGTGGAGGCATAAACGCAGATAGAGATGTTGCAGATCCTGCTTCATTCAGCCTGTCAGCTGTCGGACAGGTTGCTCACGTCACATCTACGTCGTCAAGCTCAGTCTGAGGCCTATGGGGTCTCTGTGTCCATTTCTTTTACTGTCTATGGTTAGTGTAAGGGGATAGAATATACAGTTTGTACAGTATAAAAAAACATTTTGTGGTTTATGTACTCTACATGTCTATGTAGAGTCCCTGTAAACCATATTCAAGTGTGTGTGTGTGTGTGTGTGTGTGTGTGTGTGTGTGTGTGTGTGTGTGTGTGTGTGTGTGTGTGTGTGTGTGTGTGTGTGTGTGTGTGTGTGTGTGTGTGTGTGTGTGTGTGTGTGTGTGTGTGTGTGTGTGAACTTAATTCACTCTTCTAAAAACAAATCCTTTAATTTTACATTGTATATGTTTTAAGGATGCTTAGATAAAAAAAATACAGATTTTTGCAGTACCGTGAGCTTGTAGATGAAAGAGCCAAAGATATGACCTCATGTTCCATTCTTAGCAATGACATAATCCTGAACAATTTCATCCAATCATCTCTCACGGCACCTTATTTTACATGCACTGCTTATTCATTAAGCCAAATTACATTTCCATACTTATTTATTCTCCTTATTACTCCCGATGGCAGCTCACCTCCCGCTTTTAATTATCGCATTAATAATACAGACATGAGATCCATTAGAAGGAGGAGATCAGAAGACATGGGCAGCGTTTAATGGAGGATGAGATTAGCTGGAGCTTCACGCATGAGGCGCCCACCTGTGTGCTGACCAGGGTCGATCACCATCAGGTCAGCTGTGTACTGTCTGCCTGAAAAACTTTCAGCTTTGTTCTATTTAGGATGGTGGGCACATGATACAAAATTAATCAAGGTTATTACAGAAATGCTAAAGTGAAGAATTGAGCTGAAGTGAGGATTGTTTCAGCAAACAAAAAGCCCTCCCTTATGAATTTTAATGAGATGTGTTGCAAATTAGAGAAAGGAACTATAAAACATTAGAATCTGTTCTAATTGGCCAATCACATCTCAGCACTGAAATAATACACAATATACAAGAAACATTATTGGAACATTTTAATTGAATGTCCAACAATTATTTCTTTCATTAACACAAATTACTTCAAATCGTTATTTTTAATGGATTAAAATGTCCTTGTATATTGAGTCTTTGTTTTATGAAATTTGGAAGGGAGTGAATAAGCGACGACAGTTTAGTCTGTGGATTTAACCAATAGTAGATTTTCATATTTTTATCTTGCAAGATGTTTGTGTTATAGGAAAGAACTGAAAGCTTGACATGTTCATATGCAAGTGTCACAACAGTATAGCCTCTATCTGCTTCTAGTTGATATTTAACATAACTAGAGATGCACTCTGAATGAATGATGCCATATGGACGATTATAAGTCATTTTTGTTGGAGACTTTAAATGCACTACAGAAATACACCAACATTCAAAAGTTTGGGCCAATAAGATTTTAATGTTGTTGAACAAAGTATCTTAGGCTCATCAAAACTACAGTCAAAAACTGTAATATTGTGAAATATTATTACAATTTAAAAAAACGGTTTTCTATTTTAATATGATCTAAAATGTAGTTTATTCCTGTGGTGCATCTTTTACTCCAGTCTTCAGTGTCACATGATCCTTCAGAAATCATTCTGAATGTTTTTTATTATTATGTTTAAAAAAAGCTGCTTAATAGTTTGTGGAAACCGTGATACCTGGATTTTTTAATGAATTGAAGTTCAAAACAACAGCATTTGTTTGAAATAAAAGAAATTGTAACATTGATGTCTTAACTATCAATATTTCTTAATAAAAACCTCCCCTAAATGATCCCATATTTTTTTCAAAGGTAGTGCACACAACAATTCAACAATATATCACACACACACACATATATATATATATATATATATATATAAGCCCTTATACTTTGTGCATTTTTGGACAAACATTCTGTACAATCTTTAAAATGATTTCATCAAATGAAATGCTAGTATGATTAATATGTTTGTATTAATGTTAAGTGCCATGTTATATTGTAAATGTAAAAATTATTCAAAGTAGACAAAAGTTGGCATTTTGCGCATGTTCTAATGTAAAATATACTTCATTTAATCCGCCACGTTATGATTCCTAAAAAACAAAAACAACCCACAACAGGCATTATTGTACAGCAGGAGCACAGGCAACCCAACTGTTAATACAGGAAATGACTAAACACCCTGTGGATGTACAGTCTGGACCAGCTACTCATGCTGAACCTGCTCAGACTCATGGTCCTACTGAGCACCCCTCAGAGATCCAACATGCCCCACTGCCCAAACCCACTGGAGACCACGAGAATCAATCACAAGGATCTTCATGAGCTAACTGAGGAACAGCTGAAGGAGAGGGAGGTTATTGAGCGTGAGGAGGAGAGTGCTCTAGGACGCTTTACAAAACACAATGAATACCCTTCAATCTTGACTTAAATTTGACTTAAAAATGAAACTTGACTTATAAATGAACAAGCTTGTCTGCCACAAACTCCCTTCAAACCTAAAGATAAAGGGCCCTATTTTAACGTTCTGAGCGCATGGTCTGAAGCACATGGCACATGTGCACTTAGGGCTAGTTTAACAACAGAAAAAAGGTTGGCGCCAAGCGGATGGTCCAAAAGGGTTGTACTTAGTCTCTTAATGAGTCACGGGTGTGTTTTGGGCGTAACGTGCAATAAACCAATCAGAGTCTCATCTCCCATTCCCTTTAAAAACCAGTTGCGCTTGCACTATGGCGGATTCACTATTTACATGGCAGAATTTGCGAGCGGAAAGACGGAACGCTTCTCCATAGAGGAATCCTTTTATTTTTAATATTTAAACATGTTTGTGTGCTGTTGCGCATCCCTGTGTGGACGCATATTCCTAACGCGCCCTTTAAATAAGACAAAAAAATACTGCGCCATTGACTTTAGACCAGGTTTTTGTTGGTCAATCCCACATGAAAAAATACTATAGTATATTATAGTAAAATTAGAGTAAAATTACTCTAGTAAATACTATAGTGTTTTTGAACCATGATACTACAATAAATTGTAGTATATTATAGTATTTACTACACTTTGTTAATTTACTGTAGTATATTTACTATAGTACGGTTCAAAAACACTATAGTATTTACTACAGTAATGTTACTATAATATACTATAGTATTTTTTCATGTGGGATGGCACGGTCGTTTTCAGTTTCCTCAAAATAGCAACGTGCCAACACTGAGCCTGAACACACCTCGTTTTCAGACCAGCCAGCCCATGGGTGCGAGTGCATTGTATATATTTAAACAATGTGGCGCTGGATGTGAAAATGATAACTCCATCAGGATGAAACTAGCAAAAAATACTTGAGCTTCACATTGCGTCAGGTGTATTATAGGGCCCGAAGTGATGTTGAGTACCGGGATTAATATCCCTTTAAACATATATAAATTACGACTTTAAAATAATATTATCAGGACTGTCAAAACATTATTTGTGCTACCTTTTAAACAAAACAATATGCTTATGTTTTAGTCAATTTATGCGGCTCACACTTATTGCAGAACATCTGTGCAATACGTAAATACACCGGAAGATTTCTGTCACACTGCTGTTTATTCTCACTCATACGCCTCAATACTACAACTCTCTATCCTATTGTCATCCCATAATATATCTCAGTCAAACAAGCTAATACAAAACTAAATGTATTTTTAAATAATAAATTCTGTATTTATAAAACTACTTCAGATGAAGCTACTTGGTGAGTCTGTTTTTCACACACAGAATCGATTGGTTTTAGTTTAACAGTGATTTATTGTAATGGTAACCATTTTAATAACATTTCTAATAATGCCAAATGGTATCTGGTATAATATGAGGAGAATGTTTCTGGTTTTCAGTCGATAAGGAGGTACTTAAGCCGAACTTATGGGCCTGTGAGAGTACATAAGAGAAAAACGGTTAGGAAACATTGGCTAAAATGAAGAAGGCAGATATTGAGAATGCTATAATTGATTATCTAGGAGGCAGAAATCTGTGCCAGAGTGTTGGTGACTTGATCCTTGACATTGAGGGCTCCTCTGCACTGCTCCTCTGAATTCCTAGCCAACACCAGGGATGCTAGAAATTAACTAAATAAACTTTTAGCAATAATAATAACAACAACATTTTGGCTGATTCAGCCGTTTTGTTTTATATCCTGCGTGCGGATGTTGTTTTATCTGCTCATTGTGTTTATTTGACAGTGGCGTTAATGAATTTGCTTTATGCTTTGACATTTTTAAGTTGACTATTTAATATATCAGGGCCACATAAATGGTGACATTCTTTGGCACAATTAAGATGGCTTTCTTGCCAGTTCAGAATGTGAAAGAGCGCTTCGTCTTCAATACATCGCATAAAATGGGTCTGAACGCATTCCAGAATTAATTATATTTCACTAGAAGCCAAGGAATGACATTGAGATTCAGCAGACATTTCTGGCAAAGCATTGTTATTCTAGTTCTCTCTTCCCATATCTATTTCTCTCATGGGTCCTAATTAACTCCTGAGGGCCTGAGAGCCTTCTGACACAGCTGTCTGTCCCCTAAGGCCAACTGTTCACCATGCTGTTGTGACCAGGCCATTTCACCCCCACTTATTCCTCAACTGCACTTACTGGAGAGCAAACAACTGCAGCTAATAATGCATAATGCTGTAATGTTGACACTTACACTCACAGACACACATGTTCAACAATGACAAGACGGATACAATGAGCAGAGGCAAGAATGGACATTATGCAGATATGAATTTAAAAAGTGTGCACTCTCATACACACACTACCAACACTCAGGAGCTCACCTTATCTTGACTGTGTCTGAAAACTGAAAAAAATACTTGTGAAGTACTTCACTGTTTATGATATTAATAAATATTTGCATAGATATCGCTGAATCTCACCTGATTTTGTTTTAGCTCATTACATGATGCTATGCTGTTTTGTCTAAAACCAGTTTCCTTAGGAAGCTCATTCATGCACAAAGCGTTAACTATTGACTATTACCAAATATTGAATAATGTTCCCTCTATCTAATTTTTGTTCTTGCTCAGCAAAACCTTTCTATATTGTGCAAGAAATGTATAATGCAGTTGTAACTTGTAACTTTAAAGTGCTATTTCTATTTTATGTGACGCCTAAAAACAACTTTTACTGATGTAACTTATTAAAAATCACACACAAAATAGTTCATTTCTTTATTAGGCTAATATAATAAATATAATATAATATAATATAATATAATATAATATAATATAATATAATATAATATAATATAATATAATATAATATAATATAATATAATATAATAAACATAATTAATATAAATAATATAATATAATTCATATAATTAATATAATATAATAATGTTTTTGCAATAATAATACAATTTTGCACTGATTCAAACGTTTCGTTTTGAATGAAAGAATGAGCAGAAATTTTGCTTTATGCTTTATGCTTTGACATTTTTGAGTTGACTATTTAATATATCAGGGCCACATAAATGATGACATTCTTTGGCACAATTAAGATGGCTTTCTTCCCAGTCCAGAATGTGAAGAGCGCTTCGTCTTTAATACGTTGCATAAAATGGGTCTGAACGCATTCCAGAATTAATTATATGATTAATTAACTTATTATGAAATATAGTATAATAACAATTTAATACATATAATATAATATAGCCTAATATAAATAATAATTTAATTAATATAATATTTGAAAAAATCTGATGCATCTAAATGGAGTTCTATCAAAAAAAAAAAATTCAAAAGTGAACATGTGAACTATTTTATAGTCTTCTGATATTTATTGAAACAATCCTTAACAAAATGGACACAATCCTTTAAAGTCCAGTTAAAAGTCAACCCATTTTAGTTCTATAATGTGATGTATTTTAGAGTAAAGGAGATATTTTATGTGAAAATGGACAGGAATCAATCAAGAATCACTTTAAACTAGCCTGGATGCCAGACGAACTTAGCCCCGCGCACAATTTTTTTTACACGGGCAGTTCGGTCTGGACTTGATCCATAGAGAAGTAATTATGCCCGAACGGAAACTGTTCGGACCAATGAAATTGTCAGGGCGGGTGGCGATGATGGACAGATGATAAACAGTAACGTAATCATCCACGTCATCAAAGGCGCTTGGGTTGAATTTGTTCTAATCCTAAACGGAGAAATTGTTCGTATATGCATTCACCTTCACTATTTCTCTCAGAAATGATGATCGTGTTGGTAAGTACTCTGTGTATCCTTAAATTCTTTTTTTACAACACCGGCAAACATTGTTTACACTCATCTTCTTCTTCTAACGTGAATTATTCCAGCTTGCGTGCGGACAGGGTTGCCAAGTTTTTACAGCAAAACTCGCCCAACTGCTACTCAAAACTAGCTAAAAACAAGCCCAATAGCTTTCCGGGTGGGGGGGTTCTCCGGGAAAAATGGCATTTGGGGGGTAAAATATGTGTTATTTTGGCTGGACTGGCTGCTAAAATTCGCATTCCTGGGTCTGTATATCACATAATTGGGGTCGCTTCAACCCGCGGACTTGGCAACACAGTGCAGTTGAGTTCTGTTGACATTTGACAACTAACTTTATGCGTCGCTCCATTGCTCTGATTGATTGTAGGTCTATCCAATTGAGGTCTTTCCTGGTTCGGTTGAAACACGCCCCATAATCACAGCTCAACGGAGCAGTATCAGACTCATATTCTGACTAGAATTGAGTATGACGACGTCAGGCTAACTTTAAACTAGAATGTAGCTAAACTATATAAGAGTTTGCTAAAACAATCCCTAAATAGCTATTTGGCAATTGGTCAACATTATCTGACAGACAATTAGCAAAAAAAGAAAGGAAAGTCATTTCAGAGGAAGTTATTAGTGATTAAAGATTTCATTTAAATAGGATTTCTTTGGAATAATTTGCACCGATGAATCGTTCACAATAAGACCAGGAACGAGCATTAAGACAGTAAATAGAACCCATTTTGATATCATGTTGACTTTAATGATCACTTCAGTTTTGAGCTAATATTTCCAAGTCTTTAGGATGAGATACCACAGCTCTTAATGCTTTTCTGTTTGGGTCAGGGATGCACAGATTTATTGTAATTTGCCAACATTAACTTGATTTGGACTCTGAGAGAGTGCTAGAGTTGTGGGCCAGAAGCACGAGGGATATGGTGAACTAAAATATGACAATTTTTAAATTGGGTTCCAAAGGGCATGTGGAGAGCCAGGCACAAGCAGTCACAGAGCAAACGATGGAAAGGAGCAATTAGCCACCAAACCACCCGACATCAGTTACCCCACAATGACCACATCACATTCACACCCTGTTGCCTGTCAGATGGAACTGGAGTCAGCCAAACTCATTAGACACACACATACACACACACACACACACACACACACACACACACACACAATCATCCGCTCAGCTACCAGCCACTTACACTGTCTCAGTTTTATTCAGAAAGCTTTTTAGACTTCAAGATTTGTGACAAGCTCAGGGGCAATATGTCTCTTCTAGTCCATTTTGAAATTGTAGTAATACTGGAAAGCATTTAGGAGGCTGATTCTTTTGTAATATATGCTACTTTTACCCACTTAGTAAAAACTGTCAGAATAAAAACACTAATAGAGAGTGTGTGCGTGTTATAGAGATAAGAGATAAAAGCCTCTTCCATCCTGAAATAACTTATATTATACAATAGTTTGAGCCTGAGTCTTGGATGCTGAGTGGTCAATATAGCATTCCAACCATGCAAAAGTACACAAAATAAGACACCTGCCACAAATTAAGTCTGTTCAATAGGTTGTACCATTGATACCTTGGTGCCAATCTTTCAGCTGATGAAACACTAAAAAACAGCCATGGGAAAACATGGGCTGTGAAAATGAAACATGACCCAGAACCTTAAGACAGTACAACGTATTTATCAGGCTATGCTCATTCCCTCATGCGCTCATTTATTCACATCAAATTAAATATGCTGTCTAGTCTGGCAAGGGTCCATTGTAACCGCAAGGATGTGAAACAATTGTTTTGCTGCACAGCACCCATTGAGAACAACTATTAATCTTAGTTTACATGTCAGGGACTATATCTGCAAGTGGAATGATGCCACTCAATGAATTTACTTACTTTTAAATGAACATTTATGCCTTAATTATAGGCTAAAAGACACTATATTGTGAGACTAAAATGAAAGAACGCAATATTACTATGTAGCTATGTGGTCATCGGTGCTACCACAAATGAAATACTCACTTGTCTGTCATCTCCTGTCCATTCCAGCAGAGGGAGCCGTTGAGTGCCATCGGCTCTTTGCTGCACAAAGCTTCTCCGAGACCACTGTAGAACTGACTGAAGCCCCTCAGACCAGAGATAAACTCCCTGCAGCAGACAGAGAGGAAATTGAGAAAGTATGAAAGCAGCAGAAAGAATAAGCCATGTGGACTCAAAGAAAATGCAAATTGAAATGAGATCTGCACAAAGAGGCAAGATTAAACAGAATCAACAGCACAAAGATACAAGGATTCATGGGGGGAAATGAGGGGCATGGAGAAAGGAGATTGAAGAATCAGAAAAATGAAAATGGGGCTGGGGTCAAACACAGTGTGAAACGTGATCTACTCCATTACATGTCATTTACTGGCAGGCCAAGTTGATTTGAGACATTTTGACTGATAATTGACATTATGCTGGAGAAGAAACAGCCCACTGTGTTGGCTTGGCCGTTCTCATCTGCTCATCAGAGCGAGGGAGAGTGGAACAGCACAGGACAGAGCGGCCAGAAGGCAGCTCAATGTCACTCACACGGCAGGAGACGAAGCCTGTGTTAATGAGCCTCTCTCTGTCACCATCAGCCCAAACACTCACACACACCTCAACTAACAGCACAAATACACAAACACACACTGCATTTCACAACTCGTATACATACCTCCACCCTGAATGACTCAGTTGACCACCTAGTCAGATGTGCCACCTCAGATATTTGAATCAGCAATTTTCATTAAAAAGTATATGATATAATTATTCTAAATGAATTTACAATTTATATTTTGTACACTACCATTCAAAAGGTTTGGGTCAGTAAAATAACTGAATACTTTTATTCAATAATATTTATTTAAAAAACATGCTGTTCTGTTTTAACTTTGATGCATCAAAGAATCCTAAAAAAAATGCATCATGATTTCCACAAATATATTAAACAGCACAACTATTTTCAACATTGATAATAATACTGATAACAAGAAATGTTTCTTGAGCATCAAATCAGCGTATTATGCTGCCTTCACGTGATATCAGAATTATTGTAAATACGAGTTTCCTAGGTAAAAATTTAAAACATGAACGCCCTCTGATGTCTTGTTCACCACTGGGAAGTTCAGAAATAATTTTGATACCCAAATTCCCGAGATGGGTGTGCCATAAACTTTAAACATGGTGGCGGGGGGAACTACTGCAGTGGCAGGTGTGATTTTATTAGTATTTCCCCCAAAACAGCTACGTCGTCTTGTCTTGACATTAATGTAGTGCATATTTACATGTACGAGTAATCATTTGAAGCGTATTGTATGTTTGATACACAGCGAAAATAGCCTGCATTTGACTGAAATTACAGAATCGTCAGAAAGCAGACTACCTGGAATGTTTATATGGTTGTCAGTGCATGGGACACTACATAGGCCTAAGAATAAACCTGATGTCCTCCATGATTCCTGTTCATTCCGACAACAAAGCACTTGAATGCAAAAAGCTCGTAATCACGACTTCTAAAATGGGAATTAGGAAATTTCCGATGGCACGTGAAGGTAGCATTAGATGCTATTAGAAGGATCATGTGACACTGAAGACTGGAGTAATAAAGCTGAAAATTCAGCTTTGCCATCACATAATATATTACTGTTTTTACGAAGTCTTGGTATGTATACATATGTAAGTATTCATATACATAAATTAAGGGAGGATTTGAACCAGAGTCTCTTTATGCACTGACACTCAAACCTGTCTTGAATCAAGTAATACACTATTGTTAAAAAAGCTTTTTTGGTCATGTCTTTTCTTCAGTTAGCCTAGAAATCTAGACGCACCCTAGCAGCAGAAAATGTATTTTGCCGCAAGTGTAGTCTAGCAACTCTCGGTAGACCTGAGAGCTGGAAAAACCAAACACTGGTCAGGCCAATCACAGCGTGTGTAGAGTCGGTGGGCGGGCTTAACATAATGACGGCACGTCACGGCAGAGTTGCGGAGGTTCTGCATGCTACTCATAAACAAAGAAGCTGATGAACAGCGGTCTTTTGAATCGGCTTTGGCCGCGATTCTGGAAGACTTGGAGTTAAGATTTTCTTTGAGAAAAGGACAAAGAACAGCATGAAGTCATTCTTAAGAAAGGAAGATGTGTTCGGAGTTTTGCCGACCGGATACGGCGAAAGTCTATCAACTAACGTTAGCTCGGCTTCACCTTCTTCTTTGCTCTGGTTGGTTGTGGCGCTCATGGTGTTATCCAATTGCGTGCAGAGGGAATTTTAAAGACAACCGTTTATCCCGCCCCTCGGATAGAGCCCTGTCAATGGTGAGTTTCCAGACCCAACATCTTGATGTGGGTCTGGCTTGTCAGGCTAATCTTTAATAGGAAAAGAAGTGGAAGAAAAGTACAGAAGTAGAAAAAAGGTGCATTATGCCCCTGCACACAGCATCACTCAAAAACTCAACAACATGGAATAGACTGTTTGATTTGGTTGGGAGACCCCTAAAAAAGTCAGTGAAACTAAAGTATACAGAGAAAACCATAAAGAAAGAGGTAGAGCCAGAGGAAGAGAGAGAGAGAGAGTTTTTCAGAGGCGCTCAAGTGGAGAATCTATAACAGCATTTCAATACATTCCACACAAACAGCCTCAGAAGATGTGAGCTGTATGAGGTGATGCATGAGAACGGCATTATGGATGGCTGCGATTCCTAATCTTCACATTTGTTATTCACTCATTTTATTTTCACAGAATTGACTTACTGTCATTTCTACAGCAGCAATGCTTTACAGCTTTCTTGTAGTGGAGTGTTTAGAGCACTCGAGAGATTGAAATAAAACAAAGATGTGTGTGTTTTCAGCTGCTGATTGTCATTTTTAAGAGCTGAGGGTAAAGAGCAGAGTCGGCGCCAGAGCAGATCTACTGGAGGGGCATTGGGTCATTGGTGGGGGGGCACTGCCGTATGAGAAATATTTTGATGCAGTTGCGACATCATAGTCCAACACAGCAGAAATGCAATAAAAAAGCGAAACACTTATTATTATTATTATTATTATTATTATTATTATTATTATTATTATTATTATTATTATTATTATTATTATTATTATTATATTAATCAGGCACGGCGCCAGGATTCCAGTTTTGGATGAACCAGACCAATTTTGGGTGGGTCTTAAATTAAAAACGTTATCAAATCACTGTTTATCCTAATAAAAATGACTGACTAATATACTGTTATATTGTCTGTGCTTACATAATAGAGATTTTAATAGCTTGATGCTCTTTTTTTTGGTGCATAGGACGGACCTGTCCGCGATCGTTCTCCGTGGTTCTGACCAAAGAAGAGCACTTTGGAATCTCCATTACGCAGGCTGTGCTTTAGCGCATCTCTCTAGAAGGCCAATAGAGTGTAAAAGTGGTCAGGAATAATATTTCCCCAAATTAAAGTTTAGTTTTGCTCGTATAACATGAGCCCGAATATTTGACAATTCTGTTTAATTGTGTTAAGGAAACAGGAAAACGTAGGCTACGGATGTCAATCCATTCCCGACGATCTTGGTTTGCTTCTTATTTATTAATTATACAGACAATTAGTTAATTAAAAAATAATGTTATATGCTAATATTTAAACATAGCCTAACTATGAAACTTAATAGACCCTCTGTCCGACGAAAGTGCCCACGCATTTTTTTTCCTTTATGACAGCGGAAACTACTCGCACTCCGTTATTTTTAGCCATACAGATAAGTGCAAGACATAATTATAAACTATAAACTGTCTACTTTTATTTGTGTACACTCACAACACTAACAAAGTTAATAGCCAAACTTGGAGGCCTGGGCATCAACACCTCAATGTGTAACTGGATTTTGGACTTCCTAACTGACAGACCCCAGAATGTTCGATCAGGATTCACCTGCTCCACGTCCATCACACTTAACACTGGTGTACCACAGGGCTGTGTGCTAAGTCCGTTTCTCTATTCCCTCTTCACCTCCGACTGCAAGCCTGTGTATGGATCTAATTCCATCGTCAAGTTTGCGGACAACACTACGGTGATTGGGCTCATCAGCAACAACGATGAGACTGCCTATAGGGAGGAGATCCAGCACCTGGCCACATGGTGCGCTGATAATAACCTGCTCCTCAACACCACCAAAATGAAGGAGCTCATCGTGGACTTCAGGAAAGAGTCAAGAGGCACACACGACACCATCCACATCAATGGAATGGCTGTTGAGCGTGTCTCCAGTTTCAAGTTCCTGGGGATCCACATCTCGGCGGACATGTCGTGGACAACCAACACCTCCAGCCTGGTCAAGAAGGCTCACCAGCGCCTCTTCTTCCTGAGGACACTGAGGAAGAATCAGCTCTCCTTGGCTATCCTGGTGAACTTCTATCGCTGCGCAATAGAAAGCATCCTGACCAACTGTGTCGCAGTATGGTATGGGAGCTGCTCTGTTGTGGAGCGCAAGGCACTGCAGCGGGTGGTGAAAACTGCCCAGCGCATCACAGGGACTCCACTACCTGCCATCGAGCACATCCAGAGGAAACGCTGTCTGCAATCGAGCTCGCAGCATCCTTAAGGACTCCTCTCACCCAGCCCACAGACTGTTTTCTCTCCTGCCCTCCGGCAGGCGTCTCAGGTGCCTCCAGACCAGGACCAGTAGACTAAAGAACAGTTTTTTTTCCCCAGAGCTGTCTCTTTATTCAACTCTAACCCTCGCTGATCCACTCTCCTCATATACTGCCAACTCTCCTACCTTACATCTGTCTTCACCTTGTTATTTGCACTACTGGAAAAACTGTTTACTTATGCATCTTGCACTACCATATCTTAACTGGATTATGCTCATTTGCACTGCCGACTGTATTCACAGTACCAACTGTTTACATTTGCATTTTGCACTGTACTTCTAACTGTAATATGCTATCACTTCCACTGCACCTTACACTTTTTTTCGGATAGCTTCTGTCCATACTTCATTGCACTACCTTAATCCACTGCTATATTCCTCATCTTAGCCTAACATATTGTATACCTCTATCTGTAAAATAATATAATGTAATAACCATCTACACTCTAAAAAAAAAAGGTTCTATATGGCACCAAAAATGGTTCTTCGTCGTAATCATAGGGGAACCACTTTTGGTGCTATATAGCACCATATCTTAACATGTTCTGTATATGGTAGCGGTGCTATATAGCACATTAGTTAGCGGTGCTATATAGCACCTTAGTCAAAGAACCGGTGAAGAACCTCTGAAAAACCGCTGAAGAACCGCTGAAGAACCACTGAAGCACCAAAATTGGTGCTATATAGAACTTAAAAAGGTTCCCCTATGATTACGAGCCAAGAACCATTTTTGGTGCCATATAGAACCTTTTTTTTTAGAGTGTATATATATATATTCAGTACATATCCATGTCCTGCACTTATTCATCCATTGTATATCATGCACTTATGCACTTATGCACACTTTTTCCTTCCCACAGACCTCCCACTGAGGTGCCTTGATACAGCACTCTTGGAACAGTCTATTCTTTCAGAAATTTCTTTCTGTGTCTTACCCTCTTGCTTGAGGGTGTCAATGATGGCCTTCTGGACAGCAGTCAGGTCGGCAGTCTTACCCATGATTGCGGTTTTGAGTAATGAACCAGGCTGGGAGTTTTTAAAAGCCTCAGGAATCTTTTGCAGGTGTAATTTTGATTCAGATGATTAGGTTAATAGCTCGTTTAGAGAACCTTTTCATGATATGCTAATTTATTGAGATACAAGACCTGAAATATTTCAGTTGGTGTGCAATGAATCTAAAATATATGAAAGTTTAATTTGTATCATTACATTATGGAAAATAATGAACTTTATCACAATATGCTAATTTATTGAGAAGGACCTGTATATGATGTGGCAGATGGCTTCACCGTATCGATAATTCCTACTCTGACAGAAGACAACGTGTTCGTTATTAAACTCATAAAAGACAACAGAATTACAGGAATACTGGATTTTAAACTAAGAAATGCCACAATTTATCAAGACCTTGAAGCAGATATGAGGGAGAAACACACAAACACCTCATACGTGCCCCTCAAGTGGCTATAAGGTGCTTTCCTTACAGCCTTAATGTGTCTGAGGCGGTGGCTGGGATACATAAACCTACCAACATCCGTGGCATAATATTTGGAATGACTTATTGCGTTAGGAAAAAAAAAAGTTTTAGTCGCATAATGGAAACTCATTTCGCAATAGTTTTCTATTGAAATTTAGAAAATAATCGCAAAAGTTTTTGCGCAAATCTGTAATGGAAACGCTCAAAATATAGTCTGTCAAGACACAAGGCACAATATCTGAATATTTGGAAATGCAAATGAGTTTTGAGAGCTACAGTGGATGTGAAGTGAATTAATCAAACAGAAGTCTGTTCCTCACACAGAGCTATTGTCACGTCTGTCTGGTTGTTTAGTCTTTCTGTTGTGTTTTGATTTGTCACATGTTCCTTTGTCACAGTTATGTTTCCATAGTTACCCTCATTAGTTAATTTGTCCCAGCTGTGTCTAGTTAATCATCTTGTTTCTGTTCTCTACTTAAGTTGCACCCTCACCTCCAGTCTTTGTCTAGTCAGTGTTAAGTTAGAGTGTGTTTCCCTGGTCGTCTGTCTGTTCCTGAGCAACATTATTAAAGTTTCAGTTTAGATTTTGATCTTCAGTTTGTTCCTCGTTCCCGCAGCTATCTAGGGACCTACGATTTCTGTGATGCAGAAACTTGAACTTTGGAGTAGTGATGGCAAAATGAGGCTTCCTGAACCACTGAGACCTCGAAGCCCATTGCTTCACCAAAAGGTTCATTACCCGAAGCTTCATTCATCATTGCTCACTAGTGACACCTAGCCACTAAGCAAAGAAATAACAGACAAATCCATTAATCCTGAGCCAATGGCCTGAGCAGACATTTGTCCATTGCCTGGGTATAAAATAAAATATGTATCTTTCTCTGTCTGACTTTACTTGCACAAAGACAACTGTCAGACACACTGTTAATTATGTATTTATTTATTTATACTGTGATCAACCGTGCTATCCAACAGATGCCAAAGGATACCTAATAATAGAGGGAAACTCTATTAGAGAAAAACGATCTAACCTAATAGTAATAATGTAGTAGGCTATACTGTTGTATAATAGCATAATGTAATAATATATAGCCCTAACATATGTGAACCACAATAACTCTCTGACACTCACACTTCTACTACACTTCTCTGAAACTCCACAACAACTACAAGGTGGCGCGAGTTTCGAACCCGAAGTGACACTCAGACCGAACCGATGACCGAGGCCTCGTTTGTCATTAGTCACTCGTTTTCTATGTTAACAACACAAGCCTCGAATTGGCGCTTCATCTGGCACGCCCATTTATTCTCGACACAAGCTCCGATGCCTCAGTTCAAATGTCCCATCACTACTTTGGAGCGTTAGCTTGCATTTCCGTCTCTAGCATTCGCAAACATATGAATGGACCCCTCTTTTATCGAAAAAGAAAAAATGCAGGACGGGGACTTAGTTCTATTTATCAGTTTCTGACTGGATAGAGACAGATCTGAAGGCAAGCAAGGTCAAATATAAGAAAGGGGAGGGGTTTAAGTGGACAAAATGATTGGAGAAGTCCTGTATACATCACCAGAGTGAAGTTTGCTGTTTCACTGGAAGATCCAAATATGATCTTTTGATTAGCTCTAATAAAAAAATAAAATAAAATAAAATAAATAATAATAATGGAAATGAAACATGCAATCATTCACAATAAGATCAATAATATGCATTTAGAAAATAGATTTTACATTTCATGTTGACTGTTACTGTATGAGAAAACATTTTCAATTGTTAACTGACTGTTGCTTCTTTAAATCACTTCCTAAACAAATTTTAAGTATTGAATCATGATGTTACCTGCGGCGTCCAAAGAGGGTCTCATCGGGGTCAAAGTTCACTTGAGGACGGTTGTGGGGCACCAGCGAGGCTGCCCCGTGTTCTTTTGACAGCGCCACAGCACGAGACACCCGCGCGGGAACGTGCGCACATAACCCGCTCACCTGTGAACAGGAGAAGATTGGAGGGCTGAATGTGATCACTCTTGGACACAGTCCTGGAAGACATCCAGCTGAGAAAGCAATTAATGAGACAAACTGTCCCTGTAAAACTTTCTCCCCATTCCGCTAATTGTTTGGCTGAGGCTGCCGCGTTCACCTCCTGTTTGTTTGTTTGTTTGGGTTTGATGACAATAGGATTTACATAACAAAACAAGGCATTGTTGAGTCTGTCAGACACTCTGGCTGCGCTCTTTCAATAATCATAACCCTTTGCAGATGTAGCGAAAGTAAACGAGCCTCTCGGTCCCCTTCTCATGCGCGCTAAACGCTATTGTTTTTATACGGGACAATATAATAATACTAATACCCCGCTCCCATGCTGGCTGTGTGAGATAATGGAGTCTTGACATTCTTTCAGGTGCAATAAAAATGCAAATGCCTCTTAATGTTTAGCTTGTGGTTTAATGATTTGCCGCTGGTTTAATTTCCCATGGGGGCTGGTCCAGGGCGTAATTTTGCCATGTAATGCTTGTGGCATATTGTGCCTGTTTGTTCATGAATGAATATAAGTGTGTCTGGGTAAACAGGCTCTGGAATTCTGATGGGACACAGGACAGGAGATCAATAGTACAAGGACATCTTCATGCGAACAGGGACGGCTGCGGGACTGGTCACTCCGGCTAAACATAACAAAAAGATAAACTTTTTAGCATGTTCTGAAGAATCAGTGAGTGGGGTGGTCGGATTCACCCTGCAGTCATTCATAAACTTTTCACACACCAACAAATATACCAACAAACTGCTGTTGAGCTAAACAACATGATTATCAGCGTAGATCAATAGAAGCTCTTTCTAGCAAACAGCCCAGGGGAGGGTAAATAGATACTGTTGATGTGTATGTGTTTGTGTGTAAAAGAGATTAAGAGAAAGAGCAAAAGACACAGAACTAGACAGAGAAAAAAGCAGTACGGAGGAAGATCAGATCAGAGGCTTGACACAAACGCAATCCTGATGCAACATTTTCTACCATTGCTTTTCTTTGTGGTTCCTCAGATCACAGAATATGCAATTGGGGGGGGTCATAGTCTAGCATTTGATGTCAATACTGTCTTAAATAGCCATGTAGATTTTGGACAATTTACAGAAAATAATTGGACAGCGTCCACACATATAGCTACGATAAACTGTATAATGTGTAAGTTGATGAAAACATAATGTGATACACTTTCTGTCTCAGATGTGACCGTTCTAAAGACGGACAAAACGCATATGTCTGAAATTTGGTCAAAAACGATACTCGGTTACTTAACGTAACCTCGGTTCTCTCTAGAAGAGGGAACGAGTATTGCGTAAGTTCCTTACGCTACGGGAAAGTATTCTTTCTTCGAGATTTCTGAAAAACCCAAAATTATCCTTAATTTTGTAACATTGTCAACGCAGTGCGGCAGCCTGGCAGACCATAGCAGGCTAATCCAGCGTGCTATTGGCTGCTCTGCTGGCAACTGCAGCAGCCTATCGGTGAGCCCGCGTGACGTGGCGACCAATGAGGGCGCTTCGCGCCCACCTGGCTTCATTTGCCTACAGGTGGGGCGTGGCCACGTGTATATAAGCAGGGCTCACGGGCTGCATATTCGGTTTTCGTAGTTCTGAAGCATAAAAGCCCGCGGGGCGCAC
Organism: Romanogobio albipinnatus; assembly: GCA_023566225.1. Taxonomy (NCBI): domain Eukaryota; kingdom Metazoa; phylum Chordata; class Actinopteri; order Cypriniformes; family Gobionidae; genus Romanogobio; species Romanogobio albipinnatus. Next base: position 26,923,365 of record CM042246.1, on the reverse strand, counting down.
GGCAAGGAACGCAATACTCGTTCCCTCTTCTAGAGAGAACCGAGGTTACGTTAAGTAACCGAGTATCGTTCTCTTACGAGAGGTTCTCTCGTATTGCGTAAGTTCCTTACGCTACGGGAACATTTTGTCAACGCCGTGCGCGCCTCGCATACAGCATATGTATCCCAGGGAACCGGGGACCATAACACTGCTCGGGCAGGGTGGCCGGTAAGGAAAACGGGCCACCACATATACAGACACTTCATTCGAACTGACGGGTGGTTACGACGGGTGGTTACAACACCCTGTCCCATGAATGAGGGAACGGCACCTGCCGGTCTCCTTCAAATTCACCACACCTTGTCTCATGAATGAGGGAGCGGCAACGCCGGTCGCCTTCAAATTCACAATATCTTGTTATATGAGTGAGGTAACGGCACCGCCGGTCACCTTCAAACTCACAACAGCTCGTCTCGTAAATGAGGGAACGGCACCGCCGGTCTCCTTCAAATTCACAATGAGCCTAGTACCGAACTTACTACCAGTATGTGAGCTATGTCTGCGCAGAACCACTGGGCAGAACCAACAGCCCTATTGAACTGATAACACTTTCGCCTGTAAGGCAGGAACTTCCAGATTGTAAAATCTCACGAACGTAGACGGGGAGGCCCAGCCTGCCGCCATACAGATATCGTGGATGGAAATCCCTCTGGCCCAAGCCCACGAAGAGGCCATGCCTCTGGTGGAGTGTGCTCTGACACCTAGCGGGCACTGCAGGTGTTTGGAAGCGTATGCAGCTGCAATCGCGTCCACTATCCACCTGGACAGGGTCTGTTTCGAGGAGGCGAGACCTTTAGTGCGCCCACCAAACGAAACAAATAGCTGCTCAGAACGCCTGAAGGCGGCGGAGCGTGTGACATAAACCCTCAATGCCCTGACAGGGCAGAGGAAATTGCCACCGTCCCCCTCATCGGATGCTGGCAGAGCCGAGAGGGAGATAATCTGCGCCCTGAAGGGAGTGCCGATCGCTTTGGGGACATAACCATGCCTCGGTCTGAGAATGACCTTAGAGTCATTAGGACCGAACTCCATACACGTCGGGCTCACTGAGAGCGCGTGTAGATCCCCCACGCGTTTCACTGAAGCCAGAGCTATCAGAAACGCGGTTTTTAGCGAAAGGAACCTTGGTTCCACAGTCTCGAGCGGTTCAAAGGGATGAGCCTTCAGGGCCTCTAGGACCAAGGCCAGATCCCATATAGGAACCGACGGGGGCCGCGGGGGATTCATCCGTCTGGCTCCTCTGAGGAAACGGATGATGAGCTCGTTCCTTCCTAGCGTGCTACCTAGCGTCGTCTGAGCGAACGCTGCTATAGCCGCCACATACACTTTGAGCGTGGAAGGGGACCTGCCCCGTTCCAAAAACTCTTGGAGGAAGGAGAGCACCCGCTGGACCCCACATTGCTGTGGGTCCAATCCCTTGGAAACACACCACTCAGTGAACACCGACCACTTAGAACTATATAACCGCCTCGTCGAGGGGGCTCTAGAGTGTGAAATCGTGTTCATAACCCCTTCGGGCAGGTCAACGGGTATCCGTTGGTCACCCATACATGCAGAGACCATCGCTCTGGATGGGGATGCCAAACTGACCCTCCTGCTTGAGAGAGAAGGTCTGCTCTCAGCGGAACTGGCCAGGGGGGTGAGTGCGACAGCTTCACCAGCTCTGGGTACCAAATCTGGTTCTCCCAGCGCGGTGCTATAAGGAGCACCGGACGGCGCGTTTCCCTGATTTTCGCTATGACCTGGGGCAATAGGGAGATCGGCGGGAAAGCATACAGCGGGAGGCTGGGCCAAGTTTGGGACAGCGCATCCTCGCTTTTGGACAGAAACGTCGGGCAGCGGGCGTTCTCTTTTGTTGCAAAGAGGTCGAGCTCCGCTCTGCCGAACAGGCGCCATACCAGCTGGACTGTCTGGGGGTGCAGGGACCATTCTCCTGGGAGAATGAGGCCCCTGGACAGCTTGTCCGGGCCCACATTGAGGTGGCCCGGCACGTGCGCAGCTCTCAGCGAGCGCAGCGAGCTGTGTGCCCACACGAGCAGGCGTTCTGTCAGATTGCCCAGACCTCTGGACCTGACACCGCCCTGCCGGTTCACGTAGGACACCACTGTGGTGTTGTCCGACCGGACTAACACATGGTGTCCTCGTATAAGCGGGAGAAACTGCCTGAGCGCGTTCTCTACCGCTATCATCTCCAAACAGTTTATGTGTAGGAGTTTTTCCTCGCTCGACCAAAGGCCCGAGGCTGATCTGCCCTCGAAAACGGCGCCCCAACCCGTGGTGGAGGCGTCCGTCGAGATGACCTTGCGGTGTGAGATGGCTCCCATCGTCACTCCCCTCTGGTACCAGTCGGCTACTAACCAGGGCTCTAGGGCTGACACGCAGCCCTGAGTCACTCTGATCCTGAAGCCACCGGACGCCCAGGCTCTGTGAGGCACTCGGGCGTTTAACCAGCATTGCAGTGGGCGCATGCGCATTAAGCCCAGCTGGAGCACAGCCGCAGCTGAGGCCATACGTCCCAGCATCCTCTGAAAAAGCTTGAGAGGTGCGATTTTGCCCGGCCGGAAGTACGCAGCCATGCGCCGAACTTGGCGCGCGCGATGGGGTGACAGGCGGGCTGACATTGCCACAGTGTCCAGATTCAAACCCAGGAATGAGGTTGATTGCGTGGGCACTAATGAGCTCTTGGTCCAATTGACCGTGAGCCCTAGGCTGTCCAGATGGCTGAGCAGCATTGCCCTGTGGGCGAGGAGCTCGGCCTCCGACTGCGCCAGGATGAGCCAATCGTCCAGATAGTTCAATACTCGCATCCCTCGATTTCTCAGAGGAGCGAGGGCCGCGTCCATGCACTTCGTAAATGTACGGGGTGCTAGTGACAGGCCGAACGGAAGGACGGTGTATTGATAAGCCTGGCCGTCGAAGGCGAATCGTAAGAATGGCCTGTGACGCGGCGTTATCTTGATTTGAAAATATGCATCTTTCAAATCTAGGGAGATTAGCCAGTCTCTCGGGCGAATATGCGCGAGGATCTGCTTGGTCGTGAGCATCTTGAACGATCTTTTCATAAGAGCTTTGTTCAGACGCCTCAGATCCAGAATCGGTCTGAGCGACCCATCCCTTTTTGGCACGAGAAAATACCGGCTGTAAAAGCCTGACTCGCTCATAGAATGGGGAACCGGTTCTATAGCCCCTTTGCACAGCAGCGTGGCTATTTCTGCTCGAAGTAGATGTGCTACTTCCTCGCTCACTCTCGTCTCTGTACGCGCACAGAAGCGCGGAGGGCGGCGAGCGAACTGCAGAGTGTAGCCGTGCTTCACTGTTTTCAGCACCCATTCTGATACACCTGGAATGGCTTCCCACGCTCTCGCGTGCGCCACACGGGATAGAACGGCCTCCGGGCTCGAAACGCCGCGCTTCGCGGGTTTGACGGCCTGTATAGGAGGGGCGGGCGCAGTGCGCGCGCTCTCTGTGCTGTGGGCCAGCCGATCGCTCGCGATGGCTGGCCGCCCTACACACTGCATCTCTGCCGCTTCGAGCGGGGAGTGGCTTGTGTGCGGCCCTACACTCATCGCTCCGGCCGCCCTGGGCGGAAAACAAATGGTGTGTGGCGCGGCGCGTGGCGCCTGAGGCATAATGTTCGCGAAAATGTGTGAGCGCGTTTGAGCGGGCACAACTCTTACGCGTGGAACATGACCGGTTAAGAGTGGCTGTGTGACAGCGCGTGTGGTGGTTAGTCGTGGATGCAAACAAGCGGACACGTGACCTAACTCTAGCACTCGAGCGGCCGGTGGCCGCTTTATGTGAGTGGGGGACACGGGGTTTATAGTGCTTGTGTGCAGGGGTGAACACAGAAAAGTGGGCACATTTACTGCATTTGAAACACATACGGCGTGAGCCGTGCAACCAGAAATAATGCAACTTTTGTGATTTCTCTGGTTCGCCGTAAAAACGGCGGTTATTGACAGGCGAGAAGGCATTTTTGCCGGCTCGTTGGCTGCGTGAAACCCATCTGCAGCAGCCACAGTGGTGGGGGCTGACAGGAAAGAGAGTTTTGACGGTGGTCCAGCCGCGGCGGGACTTAACCGTCGTTTCTTGCCTCTGGCTAGGAGGACTTTGGAGGCTCGGGCTTCAGCGCGATCCTAGGCCGGGGGCCCCGAGGTGGAGGCGGCTTACCACGGCTGGAAGAGCGCGATCTGGGGCGGCCGCTCGGTCTTCGCTGAGACGAAGGGGGCCGCGCTGGGCGCTGCGCGGAGCTCGTTGCTGGCTGGTCACGAGGACGGCGAGCAGCGGAGCTATTGCTAGCGCCGGGGCGTCGAGGCAGGAAGAGGTTCATGGCCTGCGTCGTTTTCTGCACTTCGGAGAAACGGTCGACGATCCCCTAGACCGCTGGTCCAAAGAGCCCAGACGGGGAGAGCGGGGCATTTAGGAAGGCCGCGCGCTCTGTTTCTCGCATGTCCGCGAGCGTGAGCCAGAGGTGGCGCTCAGCTACCGTGAGGGAGGCCATAGAGCGTCCGAGGGCCTGTGCTGCGGTCTTGGTGGCGCGAAGGGAGAGATCCGTCGCGCTTCGCAAATCCGTGATTAACTCAGCGTCACAGCATTTCTCGTCCAGGTCGCGGAGGAGATTAGCTTGGAGGATTTGCAGCACGGCCATAGAGTGCAGAGCGGACGCAGCTTGACCGGAGGCAGCGAAAGCGCGGCCGATCAGCGATGACGTCACTCTGCAGGCCTTAGACGGGAGGGCAGCCTTTGAGCGCCAACCAGAAGGCGGGCAAAGGTGCGCTGCGACCGCCTCTTCCACCGGAGGGATAGCGTTGTAGCCTTTCTCGGCCGCGCCGTCAACTTGTGAGAGCGTCGAAGAAGCCTGAGACGAGACCCTCGCGGAGAATGGCGCGTTCCAGGACTTTGCGAGCTCCTCGTGAAGCTCCGGCAGAAAGGGTGCAGTCCTGGAGGTGGGCGCACGGCGGCGACTGTTTAGGAAGCATCCGTCAAGTCGGTTCGGCGCTGCCACCTTGGGCGGGGCCCATTCGAGGCCTAGCTGCTCGACAGCCCGGGTGAGAAGGCGCAAAAGTTCGGCGTCCTCACCCGCTCGAGAGCGTCCGGAGCCCCGGACTGAAGAGGACGCGGAAGACCAGTCCTCGCTGTCGGAAGCCATGATGGAGCAGCTGTCGGCGCGTTCCGCGGCCGCATCCGCCTCATCCCCGGAGGCGGCAACAGAAATGGCGGCCTGGGGTGGGGGCGGGGAAGGCGAGAGTGAAGCGGGCGGGAAAGGTTCCGGCGAGCTTCTCTCGGCGAACTCCGGAATCCGCTGCGAGCGGCGCTTCTTTCTGCGCGGCGTGGCAGGGACTGGAGGGATATCATCATCGAACAGGACGAGTCGAGCCCGCAGGATCGACATCGTCAGTTCTTCGCACTCTTGGCATCCGCCGGCGAGGAGTGCGGCGGCGGCGTGATCACGGCCCAGGCAGAGAGCGCAGATCACGTGGCGGTCCCCGGAGCTGAGCTGCGCGTGACACGAGCCGCAGGTGGAACGAGACATTTGTATCAACGCTCGGCTCTTTTTGTGAAAAAGTGTGACGCAGCGGCGACAACACTTTTGAGCGTAAAGGATATGGGCTGCCGGATAGCAGAGCAGGCACGGATGGCTGAAGGTGGCGCGATGCTGCCGGCTTCCTCAGGCGCTGTCCTCTGCTTGCTTGTCTGCGCGGTCACGGCGGCGGGTTCCAGATCCAGCGATGCGAAGGGCTTCGCTGAAGAAAAAAAAAATCGAATATGCAGCCCGTGAGCCCTGCTTATATACACGTGGCCACGCCCCACCTGTAGGCAAATGAAGCCAGGTGGGCGCGAAGCGCCCTCATTGGTCGCCACGTCACGCGGGCTCACCGATAGGCTGCTGCAGTTGCCAGCAGAGCAGCCAATAGCACGCTGGATTAGCCTGCTATGGTCTGCCAGGCTGCCGCACTGCGTTGACAATGTTACAAAATTAAGGATAATTTTGGGTTTTTCAGAAATCTCGAAGAAAGAATACTTTCCCGTAGCGTAAGGAACTTACGCAATACGAGAGAACCTCTCGTAAGAGAACCTACATTTAAGCTTGTTTTTGGTCACATGCTAATAATATAATGACACTTGCAAGTGTCTGCAAGTGTGGGTTTTTAGTGGTTTTGGACTAGCAAAGTTTCCATCCGACAGCAAAAAAAATTTCATGTCATTACTTATGTATATACATTTACATTACATTTACATTTATGCATTTGGCAGACGCTTTTATCCAAAGTGACTTACGTTGCATTCAAGGTACACATTTACATTTTGTCAGTTCTTGCTTTCCCTGTGAATCGAACCCATGACCTTGGCGTTGCTAGCGCCACGCTCTATTGTTTGAGCTGCAGGAAAGCTGTACCGTAATCGAATACTGCACACGTGTAACGGTAGCTATATGGATTGCACAAAGACGAAGGGGAATTCAAAATAAATTGTCCTTATTTAAAAACAAACATTTCTGCAGCAAAACTATACAAGACAAACCACACAAGTGTAAATAAGAACTGACCTGAGCAAAGGAAACACAGGGCTATAAATACAGTGATAGAACAAAAGAAAAAACCAAACTAGACACAGCTGAAACTAATGGGAAACAATGGAAACAACAAGGAAACAAACAAGGACATAATCAGTAGCCTAGGAAAATAACAATGACTCAAAATAACTTCCCTTCTCTCTCTTCTCTTTGATGATGTTGTTACTTGGCGTGAGGGAGGACAACTAACATAACATTACAGTAATGGCAAACTGCAACCATACAATTAATTCCCAATGGACAAAATCAAGTCCCGCACTATATTTGTTCTTTTTCGAGAAGCCGTTTCACTCGGATATACATCACAATAGGAAAGAAAAAACTATCGCAACTTACATTTCATGACAACTTTAAACTGACAGTGTCGCTTTTAGCAACGCTGCTGCTCTGGACACTCCTGCGCTTATGTTAATACACTCAACCCGAATTCTACACTATCAATGCCAAGCCTCCGTGTACACTATTCAATCTAATCCCAGACACCCACACATTCTTCCCCAATGCTCCCTGGCCTGTGGTGTGTGCTCATGGGAAATCATTAGTGGCCGGTCTGAAGCATGGCTCTTTCCTGCTGTAATTTACTCTTGTGTTGCGGGTCTGTGTCCCAACGGCCTTGATTAATGTGATTGGGGGTGTGTTTGTCTCTGTGTTAATGTGTGTGTGTGTATCTGGGCCCTTGGGGAGCTGTGGCACAGGAGTATAGAGCTGGTTTGTGTATGTGAGTCTGTGCGTGATTGTTTCTCTCATTAGAGGGGTATTAATATCAGGCGGGCGACAGAGGATGTGCTGGCTAACAGTAACACTGAGATAAGCGGTGTCTCACAGAGAGGCTCTTTAAATATCCAATGCCTTTTATCTGTACCTCACACACCCGGGAGGAGCATTAGGACACACACACACACACACACACACACACACACACACACACACACACACACACACACACACACACACACACACACACACACACACACACACACAGATAAACAAAAACAAAAAAAACACTAACTTGTTTCCACCAGAATGGTTCACATGCATCAATGTGCAATGTTTAATACAGACATGCATCCTTAGCTGAAACAATGGCTTATCAGCACAGCTGAAAATACAAAAGGGATCAAATGTGAAGGTTAAATGATAAACGAGGCCCAAGTAGACAATGCTGGGATTTCTGTTATGATACTAAAGCAATAAGCCATTCAAGACGATTAAGTAATTTTACATCAGTAAAGGACACTGAATAAAATGTCCAAAAAGGGTGGTTTTATTAAATTATAATAAGCTTGTTTTTTAGGTACATCCATCTGCAACAGGGAAAATATTTCAATTTCATGTTTGATAAAAACTGTTACTAAAAACCTGTAAACTCAAATAATATTTTTTGCCCTTCAATAACTATTGTTTTTATTGAAGAACATACAATTTGAATATGACATTGAGTGAGGTTTAGTAAAAAGGGGTGCCAAAACCCCAGTAAGATAGCACCTTAGTCAAAGAACCGGTGAAGAACCGGTGAAGAACCGCTGAAGAACCACTGACGCACCAAAATTTGTGCTATATAGCACTAAAAAAGGTTCCCCTATGATTACGAGCCAAGAACCATTTTTGGTGCCATATAGACCCTTTTTTTTTTAGAGTTTAATAATAATCACAACCAGATTGTTTTCTGAATCAAATGTGAGTGGTGCAAAAGTTACAACTAATTGTTGATTAAAATGTAGCCTAATTTAATTGATGGGCTCATCTCATCAGATGTCAGGAGTAAGATCCATAAGCAAGGATTTAGCTAAGGACATATTCCCAAACGCAGAGATGTATAGTAACGAAGTAGAACTACTTCACTACTGTACTAAAAGGCGGTATCTGTACTTTACTAGAGTATTTTTTTCCTCCTACTTCTACTTTTACTTCAGTACATATTTTCGATGAGTTTAATACTTTTACTCCGATATTTGTCCTTTAGGTTAATCATTTGAAATAATAAAAACAATATGATGTTCAAACTTTTGACTACTTTCTTTAATAACTACATAGCACAATACTTGTACTTTTACTTTCAGTACTTGAGTAGTACATTTTAAAATAAACTACTTGCAATACTTAAGTACAACAAATGTTGAATACTTTAGTACTTCTACTTACAGTTTTTTACGATTGTTTACACACTAAAATTAAAATTTCCACACAATTAGCAAAACTTTACTCCAATGAGCAAAACACCTCCACAGATTTGCACAACATTACACACAATGTCTGCTTCACCCTTTTTGCAAAACATTACACACAGTGATTTGTAAAACTCGACACATATTTTCACACCTTAGACACAGATAAGGATTGTGAGGTTACTTCCTTGTAATTACAAAGCACCGGATTGCCAATTACCACACTAATGAACGAATTGGATAAACACATCTACCAGGTGTGGAAGCACACATGTGCTAATTTGAAAACGCAGCACTCAGGTGTGCTATAAAAGGCAGCAGGTGAGTTCACCTGTCTTCAACAAAAATGGAAGGAGTTAGAAGAAGAAGAAGAAGAGTGAGAATGAGAGGGGGAGCTCAAAGAGGAGATGAAGGAGGTAGAGGTAGAGGTAGAGGAAGAGGAAGAGGAGGAGAAGGAGGTAGAGGAAGAGGCATAGGTAGAGGAGAAGAAGGTAGAGGAAGAGGAGAAGGAGGTAGAGGAGGACACCTAGGTAGAGGAAAAGGTAGAGAAGGACTTGAAGAGGTGATAGAACCTGAACAAAGAAGACGAGGACCAAATTTGACTCGAGAAATCCGTGCAACACTTATTGACCATGTTATCAACCATGGACTGACACTGATGGAAGCTGGACAAAGAGTTCAACCAAATCTCAGCAGAAATACTGTTGCGTCAGTAATTCGGACATTTCATCGACAAAACAGGTAAGCTAACCACACAGTATACATTGAAACTGAAGCTTGTATAATCAATATTGTTTACTGTGACATTTGACAGTATATTTGATTATATATATATATATATATATATCTTCTTTTTTTTTTTTACATAGGATTGAGGGTCGAGGACACCAAGGTGGAAGGGGCCCTATGTTTAGTCGTGCACAAGAGGCCGCCATTGTGAACATGGTTTTGGCCAATAATTGTATCAGGCTACGAGAAATCCAAGCCAATATCATCAATGATGACTATTTTCAATAACATCCAACGAGTCTCTCTGTCAACATTAGGTCGAATCCTAAAGAAAAATCAAATAAACATGAAGCAACTGTATCGGGTACCATTTGACAGAAATTCAGAGAGAGTGAAACATCTGCACAATGAGTATGTGGAGGTATGCATTGTTCATCTGACTATGTTGTGGTATCATGCACTGCTCATAATGTTCTGTCACAAAAAAAATACTGTGCTATAGATATTGAATAGCATCCTATTATGTGTTTCAGAGAGTCTTGCAAATGGATGCTGCTGAAATTCAACATGAATTTATATATGTGGATGAGGCTGGATTTAACCTTGCAAAAACAAGAAGAGGGAGAAATGTAATTGGGCACAGGGCAATCACCAATGTGCCAGGGCAGCGAGGGGGTAACATCACCCTTTGCACTGCTATCACACAAAATGGGGTCCTCCACCACCATGCAAATCTGGGACCCTATAATGCAAATCTGATACTTGCATTTCTTGACCGATTGCATGAGATTGTCACAGCATTACACCAAGTGGACCAGATGCGGTACATTGTCGTTTGGGACAATGTCTCATTTCATCGGGCTGCTCTGGTCCAGAACTGGTTCCATGATCACCCTGATTTTGAAGTTTTATACCTTCCCCCATACTCCCCCTTCCTGAATCCTATAGAAGATTTTTTTTCAGCGTGGCGGTGGAAGGTATATGACCTGCGGCCTTATGACCGTTTGCCCCTCATTCAGGCCATGGAACAGGCATGTGATCTTATTGAAGCAGCTTCAGTGCAGTGGTGGATTCGTCACACAAGGCGATTCTTCCAACGGTGCCTTGCCAATGAAGACATAGCCTGTGATGTTGATGACATCTTATGGCCTGATCCAGCCAGACGGAGAGATGGATAGTTACAGTATTCTTGTTGCTTTGAGTTTTCTTTCATTTCTGTTTACTTTTACTTTACTTTTCTTCAGAGTCAAAGTGTATGTACTGTAATTCATGCAGTAATTTTTATTTGTCTATAGATTTTATTTGTTTACAGTAAGTGATATCATTGTTGGTTGATTACTGTAACTTACAATACTTTAAGTATTGAAATAAATACTTGAAATATTCAGTCTGCAGCATCAAGTGTTGTGCAGTAAGGTTATAGTAGGCCTATACAGTATTTGTCTACATTCTCCTATCTCAAAACAAATCATGAATAATGTGAGTTTCTCACTATTTTTTGTCACCTAAATTATCTCTTACATACAGTAAGAATGTCTGGCCAAAAATCTTTTTTTTTTTTTTTTTTTACAAATGTGTTTTTTATTTATCACAGCAGTGTGAAACTGGCTGCAATAGTGTATGATCATTGATGACTGTGTTGGTTAAATGAAAACAAATAGCATTTTCACAAATATGTGTGTATGTTTTGACTGAAGTGTGTCATTTTGCAAACAATCTAGGAATTTTGCTAATTGAGTGTGGTGTTTGGATAATTGTGATTATATTTTGACAAAAAGAACTCTGTTTTCAAAATTGCGTGTAAACAATTGAAAAAAACTGTAAGTGTGGTGCTTAAAGAGCACTTCAACTTCTACTCAAGTCACTTTTTTGATAGAGCACTTGTACTTTTACTCAAGTCTAGGTCTCTGGTACTCTGGTTTACATCTCTGCCCAAACGGCTTAGTGTGTCTATAAAACAGAAATCATTCTGACAGAGCATTTGACGGATAGTAATGCGTAAGATCTGTTTTGAGGGCATGTAGAAAAGGCTGTGTCTGATTGAAATCAAGTAAGAATACAGCAATTTCCTAAAATCTCTCGCAATTCTCTTCAAAGGATGCATAAGCTGAAGTGACTATAATATACAGTAATTGCCAGAGGTCATGAGTTTTGATTTTTTTTTTTTTAATAAATGTAAAAAAGCATCTGTTTGTCAGTAGATTTATATAGTGATTTATCTGATCACGTTTTATTTTGCCATTTCATAGGAATGAAAGCATTCAAATGAGAGAAAGAAAAATGTATTTTATTTGTGACAGCTGTGGGTCAGTAAGATTCTTTTTAAGAAAAGTTATCTTTAGCAAGTACACGTTAAATTGACAGTGACAGTACAGAGTTTCCACAAAATATTAAGCAGCACAACTGTTAATCAACATTGATAATTATAAGAAATGTTTCTTGAGCAGCAAATATACATCACAGCTTTGACATCACAGGACTAAACTACAACTTAAAATGTACTAAAATAGAAAACAATATTTTACAATATTACTGCATTAAAAGAAATTTCAATGAACTTAATTATATTAAGGAAAACACAATTAGTTCCACACAATTAGTTTACGTCGGTACAACACGACAAAAACAAATTAATTTAAGCAAATAATATTTAGTTGAACCAACTTAATAAACTTAAGTTCCTTTGTGCTAACTAGCAATAGCACGTTAGTGCTATAGACAATGTTGGGCTACACTTTATTTAAAGGTGTCATTGTTACAGTGTACTTATATATTTAAGTAGTGAGTAATATTTAGTAACTATATGTACTTACTTTAGGATTAGGGTTTGGTTTGGGGTTAGTTGCATATAATTATGCATAGTTTACTGTTATTACATGTAAAGTACATGTAACGTGTAACAAGGACACTGTAATATAAATTGTTACCCAATGTTGTTTATACATAACAAAGGATGAGCAAGTAAGAAGAGTTTAATCTCAGAACTGGCATTAGCAGATTTACTGCTCATCGAGTGCAACAACACACATCATGGTTGCCATGTAACTCTCCCAATTCAGTCCCACGCAAAGCATGCTGGGAACTACAGATCCACTGTTAGTTATGTCAACAAAAATGTAGTCCCATGTAGTCATAGTCCCAACACAAAATTATTAAATTCACCTCCATTTTACAAATTCAGGTGGATTTAACAATGAAATTCATTTGTGACCAAATGTTCAAGAATTGCCTTGCTTCAGCACATTTTAACATAGTAAAATTATTTATTTTTACTGTATTTTTGATCAAAGTATGGAAGCTTGTTTCCACCACAAAATAAAAAATAAAAAGGTAATTGCATTTTATCTCACAATTATTTCTGTTTTCTTTTCAGAATTGCGTGATATAAACTCGCAATTGCGAGTTATAAAGTCAGAATTGCGAAATGTAAAATGTATAAAGACGCAACTATCTTTAAAAAAAAATATTCTGTGGCAGAAACAACCTTCCATACATAAGAGACTTCTTTTACATAAAAAAAAATACCAACCCAAAACTTTTGAACGGTACTGTATGTTTTTGATAAGTTTAGTTGACGTCAGATCTATTAGGAGTCACAGTCCTTAACTCATGACTGGTGATGTACAAAGCATTTCCCTCAGGTGTTCTGTCTGAGAGTTTTGAGGTGCTATGAGTGAGTGTGAAACAGCACAGGTCTGTTCTGTTCTTGTCCTCAGTGTCAGGTGAGATGTAACTACAGCAGAAGTCTTCATGTGCCTCCTCATTTACAGCTGAGAGGTCAGAGGAGGAGCTCCACTCCCTCGGGCACACATCGGCTTCCGGAAAACATATTTTTGCTCACTCCATCACTTTCATGCACCCTAAAAGTATGCTTTTCAATCTTGTTCTCTCTCTCTCTCTCTCTCTCTCTCTCTCTCTCTCTCTCTCTCTCTCTTTTGTCACCATTGCTCCCTCACTTCTGCTCAGTAACTGGTAAAAATAGTCCTTCATAAATCATGCATTCTTTTCCAGAGCAAAGATAGAGGGGGCACACTTTAAAAGGAGAAATGAGAGAAAGAAAGATCACATTCAATGAGAGGTTTGATGGTGAGATGTCACACTGCTAGATAGAACATGGCCACGGGGCTCTTCAGACTGAGGTGTAATATCATTGTTTTACAGCAGAATTAGATTCAGGTAAGGACAAGAATCATTCTGGAAATTTCTGAAGGTGCTGAAGCCAACAGGATGAAAAATGGTTATCAGCCACCAGGACAGACACTGTTGCAAGGATGTAGCTTTTTGCTTGACACTGGTAGGTGTGACTGGTAGTCAATCAAATTATGCAGATGTACCATCTTTTATCCTACACAGTAAAATTGCTTGTTATCCTAAACAGTTGTTCTTATTTTGAAAGAATATTTATTTAATATAAATAAAAAAATAAAAGAAATAGTCTTGAAAGTAAATGGTTTACTTTTAGAAGTCAAAAAGTTATAACTAATAAACAATATTAATTCATATTGATTTGATTGAATTAATATTGATTTATAAATCCTGCATTAAACAGAAGCCTTCTAAGCATAAATAAAACTTGCATGCTTGACAATAGCTGTTACTGTAATGCATAAAAACAAATAAAATTACGAATAAAAATGTGTCAAACACAATTATATTAATTTGAATATTCTCTACATATTACAGTTGGTGGGGAAATTTGTTAGGTTTATACAGTGTTTTCAAAAAAGATGACATTGTATCATTAGTTATGTGATATTTGTTTAGGCAGTTTAAGGTCAGATCAAATTTTATCACCAATTTATGCAAAAATCATCCATGGTAAATAATAAATGTATCTGAGGGTTTCACATACATTTTTCTTCAACTGTACTGTACATTCTGTCAGCTGTGATTGCTAGAAATATTGCTAGGGATTATAGTCTTTTAACTTTGGTAGAGAAATGTCCTTGTCATCCATACTCAAATCTACACCCATGTACCTTTGGCTTAGCCAAACGTCAGTCTTAAATTCATTCCTCCTTAGACAATCCTGGAACACAGGTTACATCAAGGGAGGAAAATCGGTCACTGTGATTTTGGCAAGTAAAATATGATCCTGGAACAACATATTTTGTTGATCTTGGAACAAACATTCCTTTCCAAAAATGTAGTCCTAACACTATCCCTATCCCTATCCCTATCCCTAAACCTAACCCTACACATAATCTGTCCCTAAAATCAGAGGGAAATGATAGGTGAATAAATGATGTAGAAGCACCTAACCCTGGTTGTAAGCCTGATGATTGGAATGTTGTCAATAAAGAAGTTGATCCAGGACCGTGTTGTACAGTACTTGGTGAAACCACGTTCATCAAAATCCCAGTCACGAAAATCACGGCACTTTACAGCCAACTGACAGACAAACATGCTCAAACAACATTTTGGGCCTTATTGGCCATTCTCCTTTTTATCTAGGTCAACAGCTGTTGATCACAGAGAAGGGAGAAAAAGGACGATCAGTGAAGGAAAAAGCAAAAAAAAAATAGCTTTCTTCAACACTCTTCCCTTGAAAAGAAAAATGCAAGCAAAAGAGTGTAAACTCGTAGGTAATCACACACCGGAGTGAAGACTGCCATGAATGTCATGAAGTTTCTGATAGATTCTCAACAAAAGCTGAGCTCTATAGTTGTTGAACTCAACCAAGGACTTCACTGTTTGTGAAGCTTTAGCTTTCAAAATTCAAACGGTGTGTGGAAAGGTCACACACACCTACACATGTGCTCTAACCATCAAGTGTTGGAGAGTAGATAAAAGCATCAATGCCACAAACGTAATGTGGTAGTGTAGTGTGACATTATACTGTAGTATACTTTTGTAGTAAGTAGAAATGTAACATTACAAAATTCTACAATGGATTTGCTACAATAATCAACATGGTCTCTGTCCTGTTTGTTTGATTGATTAAAAAAATGATTCACGCATGTAGTGTGAAGTTTGGCTTTTTTGGGCAGTTCAAAGCAATCTGTTCAAAATGATTCACCAAAATGATTACGAGTAAATAAATTATGAGTGAATAACAACTAAATATCAAAGCAGCTTCATCAACATTAGCCATCTTTCCATCCAAACTCTGAATTTATTTAATACAAAAAATGTAAATGTCACAAAAACTTGTTGACCTGACCTGTTGAGGCAAAGTCACAGGACTTTTCTGATGCACATTGAGGAATTTATTTGGTAAATGTATGATAGTTTATGTATACAGAGCTCCACATATGAATTCATGTTTCGCCAATTGTTATTAACTTACATATTCTGGTCTTTAGCGACCTGGATCTCTATCTGTCACGATAATATAAAAATATCTCCTGATATTAGAGTAACAATTACAGAAGAATAAAATAAAGCATGTTTTGTTACCTTTTGAGGCTTGGAAGGGTTCAATTTGAGCAGATGTTTTACACCATCATCACTGTCCTTGTCAGAGCTCGTTTCTCAGTTCATTCAGCATCTGGCTCATAATCGCGATCTCAAGCATTCTCAAAACTATAATTTTCAACATCTTCAAAATCAATATTTGAATCGCTTACAGCTTCTTCACCAGATACACGATCAAATGACAGTGACACTAATATTTGATTGTAATAGTGTACTTCATAGATATCCATAATAAAGGCTAGATGTCTCGTCCGCGCTGCTGGCCAATGGAGGTCGACGTTCGCACCTGGCGGCCATCTTGTCACAGGCAGCTCACTCACTCGTAACATTGTTTTCATGGGTGCTTGCACTTTTTAAATAACCATAACTTGCTCAATTTTCTACCGATTTTCAAACTGTTTGGTTTGTTATAAACGCCAGAGATGTAGTTATGACACTGCATACTTATGAAAAATGATTCATAATTTGTTCAAGCATCCATAATTATAGCTACGTTAATAACATTTGTAAGAAACCAAACCATTTGTAAATCCGTCAAGATTTCAGTGAGATAAGAATATTTGTGTTCATGCAGATCACTCGCCTTACATCAGGCACCACAGAGCCCTGCCTGTGACAAGATGGCCGCCGGTGATGACGTTAGAGACTCCGCCGTAAGACATCTAGCCTTTATTATGGATATCTATGGTGTACTTGCTCTGCAGTAAATCACTAAACCATTTCAAGTTTTGCTGATGATACTTCCTATTCATTTGTTTTCTAACAGAGTGAAACGTCACTTCATCATTGTGTATCAGACATTGCCACCTTGTGGAATAAAGGAGAATTGCAGTTATTCAGTAATCAAAGATTAAATTATTGTTGTGCAGAAAAAAATTAACTTACACTGTGTCGTTGGTGACCTTATACAATTTATTTATTTATTTTTTACAAAAAAGGAATGGGAAAACAGGCATTCTTTTATATGAATGAGGAGGAGGGTAGTGAATGACGTCCCGGGTCACTAAAGATCCGAGGTATGCGTTTAAGGGATTCGTTCCTACGACTTATTAATTCAGGCCATGTTTTATTCAAATGCTTCCTATTTGAGTTCAATCGTGGCAACATTTGATAATTTTTTTCCTTTGTTTTAGGTAAATCATAGCCACGTTGTACTATTTTGGTGCCTCATTTTAATTTAGTTAAATCATTGCCACAAATCAAGCATAGCGCTAGTTCTGGCAGGTCACGTTAGTCAAGCTCGCATCAGCTGACTGTCAGCTGATACACATCTACCTATAGGAATATGACGCCTATCACCGCATTCCTTTAAATATAGTTAATTCAGTTGCTCAGGAGCTAATTTCCCTCCTCCATCCCCAGCTCCTCTCGTCCAGTCAGGACTGGGCTTTCTGATATTCCTCTTGAATCAGACTAATTTCTTCAATTATGGGGTAATTATTGTCATTAAGGCGAGACACGGCAGGTGAAAACATCGTTTTTTCATGCAGTGGTCAATTTTGAGATTTTGGGCCAGTTTGCTCCCTTAACATGTAAGTTTTCGTGTCAAAATAAAAAATGTCAACATTACACATTAAGGTGGTTATTTCATTATATTTTGTCACCGTGCGCCTTTAGATTTCTACCCGAAATTATCAAAAGTTATTCTAACTCCCGTGCCGTCTCCATTCACAGAAACATGTCATGCTTGGTATCATTACAAAGCTCTCAGTCTCACGTGCAGCGCTGTCTAATCCAAAAATCGAATCTAATCCAGGGCATTTCCTTTATAGAACTAACCAACCGCAAAAGTTTGCAGCCGAAAACTACATCTGATTTGTCAATGTGAATTTCTCACTACGCACTGCCGCTTCCTTGTGTATTCTCCGCCTGAGAAAAAGTGCAGACAACGCCGAAATCAGCTCATAAACGTTCACAGAAAACACCAAGTAGCAAGAGCTAGTAAGAAAGTAAACAACAACAGATTAGACGACGAAACCCTGTCAGAATTAGATTCAAACAGTTATAGATGGACAAATACAACAAACAGGGACAGTTCGTCTGCAGTTTTTGTGACTGTTGTTATGTGTGTTTGTTAAGATAGTTCTCTTAAGGTAGTTCTCTAATAGCTATTGCTATTAATAATTTATTCATTTATCAATTTTCACGTGTTTTAAATATTATACACTACTGATATTAATGAACTGAATATATATTTTGTTTGTAGGTTGGGGGTTTTATAGAAATGTATGCAGTTATACAGTATAAAACTTTAAAGGCCATTTTCTCAAAATGAGTTTTTTCTCACACTCAGAGTCAGATATATCCACTTCAGTAGCAGCTACAAGCACCAACTTTTGCAGTCTTATACTGAACTATATTCTGAAGGCTTTTACAGAGGGATTTGTTGATATATCATTCCTATCCTGAGTTATAGGTCCTTTAACTCCAGAAAACATGGCGAAAATTGATTTTTTTTAAGGCTATTGTCAGTATTTTCTAATTTACTAAAGCACAAAATAAGATATCCAGAATCCCCTCTGTAAAATCCCTCTCATCTAATATGTCAACAAATAGAATCAAGAATTTTAAACATGGTCCTTTCCAATTTCCAGATTTTGTTTTTGGAAAAGTATGCAAATGAGCGTATATTTAAGTATATAAGGCCTCATTTGCATATTAAAACATTAATTTACACAAAACTTGTAATACATTTTTTCTTAGGTTTATGCCAGTAATAAACTGGATAAGTTTCACAGTGACATCTTGTAATTAAAAAAAATTAAGAAAATGAATGATATTGCATACTTTGGTTCTGTTCTGTTCTGTTTACCCTACGGGGGTATCACTGCTCTCCCTGCTCTTATCCACGCTAGGCTGCATGGATGGGCAGGGAGTTCTTGCCCAGAAGAGAACCACACCACCAATCCAAACTGTATGCTAACTGCCAGTCATTTTTGACAATAGTGATCCTGACAGAAATCTTTCTCACAAATCGATCTTATTTATTTCCCTAAATTTCATGAGCGTGGCTCTGTATTTGTCAATGTCTTCTTGATAATTAATAAATCTAACCCACCTCAATTGATGTTTTTATAAGGAAATTTTAGGAAATTGTCATTGCATCCAGTATGTGTCTATGTGATGAATATGGAAACCCAGTACTGATCTCCAACTTGAGACACACTCTCTCCGTCGCACGCACTGGCCAGTTATTAAGCAATAAAGTACAGAACCAGCTTCATGACCATCAGTGTCAATGGCACTTTACGCTGAAGGACACATTACCATATATATGGAGGTCTGGGTGAACATACAAACACCTGTACTGAGTAAACACAGACTTTAATATTGCATCTCTCCCAGATATCCAGAGAATGGATTGGCTGAACGTTTCTAGAGCACATATATTTAGCAACAGAGACATACAAGAGAGATTTGAACATTAGATATGAAAATATTATCATTCAGTGTGATGGCATATATTAACAGTCTATGGCAATGTGTAGTGAGGTTATTTTTAAGTGTGCATCACACTGTAGAGCTTTAATGTGAGGTCATGGCCAAAAAGTATAAGATAGTTCCTAACAGTTCCTCTAGGAGCCCGCTGTTAAAACTTCACAGGAGCCCCATCATGCAGCTCGATTACCCCTTCAGGAATAAATAACATGTTCATATTCCTCTTATCAAAGGCCTCTCTGATCTCCACAAATACTGCGTGAACCAAACACAACCATAGTCATAAACACACTTGCGCACACCCACACTACCGGCGAACAGAAGGTGGAGTATTTTACACATCGCGGAGGAGGGCATAAGTGGAGATGGAGCTTTGATGAATAATGTGAGTGCATTTCACTGCAGTAAGCAAGTGTGTGAGTGTCTTACGCCAACAGGCGTTAAAGTGGAAAGTGTTAAAGTGGAAAGTTTAGTACGTCGTCCCCATCATGCAAAAGAAGAACAAGCTCCACCATTGCTCACATTCAATATTTCATGAGCACTTGCCCTCCTGATCTCGCTAACATACGCTTGCAACTGGAGTTTGTTATTGCGGTTTAAAATCCTCCAGCCCCCATGAAAGGGCCATCAGCGAGAACGTTTTGTCGGTTCCTGGAGAGCGAGGGAATAAGTGTTCAGGTAAAAATGTTTTAGAGTGTTCTTATGCAAGCACAGATGAACACATCTGAAATGGTTAATGAAGGGAAACGAGGGGAGAATTGTACACTCTTCCACAAATAAACATCTATCCTGTGACAAACTTACTATGATTAATTCGTAAAACTGCAACTTTTGTGGTTACTGAAATGTTTCTATGGAGCCCCCGAGGGCATGTGGAGATGGAAAAAAATGTGAGCTGGAAGGAAATATTATACCTCAATGCTTTTCCACTCAAAACATTTGCTTTCTGTCGCAAAAGTATTGCGTTCCCCAAGAAACTGCATTCTCTCGCAGTCTCGCATTCTCTAGTTTTTCTATCCACATCATACGATTCCCATCACCAGTTTTGCAAGTGAACACAGAAACACTGAAATATTATTTTTACCTCCCATCCCATTTTTTCCAATACCATGTCCCTTTAGGGCAGTGGTATTCAAATGGTGGACTCTGGCTTGGTTCCATCCAAACCGTTTATGGTAATGGTCTTTCAGCGCTACATCCACTAATATTTTTATCTAGAGAGCCAAACGCGCTTCATTCAAGTCCTTTCTGCTCCATACTCATGCTTTATCTTATAAATCTAAACTAATGTAATATTACCAGATTTTATTTGTTTAGTATTATTGTTTAATACATAGTAAAGGCTAATTATAGTATTGCATTTACACCACCTCTAAAAAGACAGAAAAGTCATTAAAAAGTGTGAATACAGCTTTTGCAATAAAAATTGCATTACTTTTTTTGATATATTTATTTTTTTATTTTAAGTACTAAAAGGGAATAAGAATTGTTAATTGTGAATTGTGCCATCTTAAAGAGACGGATGAACAACACACCTTGACTATGCAAAAAGCACTCAGCTATAACTATAAATGTACTGAAATAGGTGTACTGAAAAATCTTGATAGCTTTTTTGATTTTGAAAGCCCTAGGCTATGTTAAGAGCCAATCAGAAAAGTAGCCAGTCAAAAATCCCTTTGAGTCATTTCACTCATTCACATCTGCTGACATTGGGGTTGCTGACATGTCTTTGGAGGTTAAGGTCTTGGGAGTTTTAGCAAAATGGCTGAAGCTAGCAAAATGTCTGGAATCGCCCACAGCGCTCAAATTTGCACCCAGTGTCTGAGACCATGTGTCACTCACCTGTGCGCTGACTTTGCTTTTGGCCACCACAGCTTGTTTGAAAGCCTGTCTGATAATGACGTGCAGTCTGAGCACCACAGCCTCAATGTCCTGCTCCCCCTTCATGGCAGTGGCGAGTGACCCCAGTTCCTCCACGTATGCCCTCCAGTGAGTCTGCACCTCCACCGCTCCCCCTAGACACGCTCCCATGGTGCTGACGCACAGTGGGCGGCACGGCCGGGCCTCCAGCAGGCCTTGACAGTGAGGGCAGTACCAAAGCTTCAGCAGCGAGCGCCCGCAGTCCCTGCCTGCCCGAAGGTGCTGGGTGGTGTTGACCACTTCTATGCCTAGGTTCAGCGCTTGCAAGAACACCCGAGTGGCCAGGAGCGAGCGAGACAGCCGGGTCATCATCATCTTGGGAAACGACCCAAATGCAGAGGTTCCCTGCCAGGCCCCACGGAGGCATTCTTCCGAGATGCCTGTCACTGCCCCGTTCCCAAGAAGACGCCGGTAGGTGAGAGGAAAAAGGCGGGAGAAGAAGGTGGAGACCATGTCGTTTACATTAGCGTCCGAGCCCAGGATGTAGAGAGACATGTCCAGGAATAACTGTGTTACGGCTCCGCTGGCACCGGCCCCCAAACCGGGAAACTCCTCCCGTATCAGCGTCAGGGTGGAATTACGACCCAGGCGGAGCACCATGTCAAAAGCCTCTGAAAAAAGACAGAAAGAAAGAGATGAATGAAAGGGTGATGACAGAATACACCAACTCTCTCCAAAAAATTCCACACTATAGAAGTAAATAAGGTACAAAGGTGTCCCTTATGAAGGGGTGCCACCACTGTGACAGCTTTTGTATATTATTTTTCTATAGAGTATACAAAACTATGTGTTCTATGTGACAGACTTCAGTCCTTTAGACATATAAGGATTTTTACATTTACACTCCTTTCAGAAAGAGAACATTACATGAATAAATTACTTCTTATGGAGTTCCCCTTCGAGGGAACTCGCACTGCGTCATCGTGTGATGACACTCTGGGAACGCCCTCAGCGTTACGCATCTGAAGTATGAATGAAATCAAGCCAATCTGATTGGTGGTGCGTCATGACGTAGTAGATGACGGCATACCTGGAAGATACAAAGGGACGCTGATGCAAACACACGGCAGCTTTTTGCTCTTCAGCTGAAGCGCTCTGTGTTTTTGTCTTCTGTCTATTTGGTGTTGTTTGTCTACCAACGTTGAAAACAAGTGATGGCCCAGTTTAAGAGATGTGTGCCTCCGTGTCCGCGTTTCATTTCGGGCACGGACACACATCTAATGTGTGTGCAATGCCTGGGCGTGCAGCATGCTAGAGCGGCTCTCGAGGGAGCCGCTTGTAGCGAGTGTGATCAGCTGCCGCTCAGGGTGTTGCGCTCACGGCTGGCCGTGTTCGATGAGACCGGCCAAGCCCGCGATCCCCAGGGATCTGGGCCCGCCGCTGCCGAGGCACGGCGGCGCCGCAGATCATGGGGATCGCAACGGGACCTCGCGACGGGATATGGGACTGCTGAGGCACTTTCCCTATCCTCGTCCGAGGATTCCGATGTTCTCCCGCCCCGTGCGGAAGCCCGCGATGCGGCTTCTTCCCGCGAGGCGGAGAACCCGATGCTTCAGCTGTCCGGCTCCGAGGAGTCGGATGGGCGGAGCATCGAGGCGGGTGACGTGGAAGCTCAGCCATCGCGTCACGCACCCGCTCAGGAGGAGCTAGTGGAGGTTTTGACCCGCGCTGTGGCCAAATTAAGCATTGAATGGCCACAGGAAGAGCCTGAAATCCAGCCACCCAGTAAGCTGGATGAAAGGTTCTTCAAGCGTGGGTCTCAACCTCCACGCCGGGGCCTGCCATTTTTTCAGGATCTGCACAATGAGTTGTGTAGATCCTGGGAAAAACCCTACTCGGCCAGACTTTCCACCCCTCAAGCACTCGAATTTGGGAATGTGCTGGGGGCGGCCGAGCGGGGTTATGGGACGCTGCCTCGGGTGGAGGATGCTCTCGCGAGCTACCTCTCTCCCGAGGCCGCTAAGTCCCTCAAGGCCCCGGTGCTACCCACCAAGCCATGCCGGGACACTTCGGCGCTGGTGGGTAGGGCTTACATGGCGGCTGGGCGGGCTGGTAGTTGTCTGCACACTATGGCGGTGTTGCAGGCCTATCAGGCCGACCTCCTCAAGGAGCTGGATGAGGGGGAGGGTCCGTCTCCGGACGACATCCTAGAGCTGCGGAAGGCCACCGATTTGTCTCTCCGGATCACCAAGGAGACGGCCCGCAACATCGGCCGCTCCATGGCTGGTCTGGTGGTCGCGGAGAGACATCTCTGGCTAAACCTGTCGGGGATGAGAGAGAGAGAGAAACATTTTCTCCTCGATTCCCTGATTTCGCCTTCTGGCCTCTTCGGCGGCGCGGTTAACACCGTTGTCGAGAGGTTCCAGGAGGTGAAAAAGCAGGCGGCGGCCTTCCAGCAGTACCTCCCTCGCCGTTCTGGCTCCTCGGGGAAGGCTGTCCAGCAAGGGCAGCCTCAGCCGTCAGGTAGCTCCTCCTCGCACCGACAGGTGCAAAAGGAGAGCGTCGCTTCTCGCGCCCCTCCTGAGGGAGCTTGGCAAAAGAGGCGGCGCTCTCGTGGTAAGCCTTCGGAGCCTAGGGTCGATCTGAGGACCGTCCTTCAGGCGAAGAAGGCTGCCTCAAAGCGGTCCTAGCTGCGGCTGGACCGCTGAGAGCTGTCCCCCCCGGGGTGGAGCGACCGAGGTCGTTTTCCCCCCGGAGCTCTCGGGAGATCAGTGTTGGGATCCTGCCGTCCATGACGCTTCAGGCCTCACTGGTTTCCCGCGCGCGCTCACTGCCTTCGTCGCCTCCGAAAGGACTCCGAAAAGCGTGTGCACCCATAGAGCTCCGTTCTCGGCTTCTCCCTGCCGGTCAGCCGCTTCAGGGGGTCGAGAACGAGTCTCATTTAACACCCGAGACCAGCCTCGAGAGGCTGGTTCCCTTAGTAGATTATCTCGGCGCGTGGTCTCGCCTTCCGAGTGTGTCTACTTGGGTCCTGCGGACTGTAGAACGGGGTTACAGGCTTCAGTTCGGTTCCCCTCCCCCGAAGTTTCAGGGAGTGGTCCAGACTGTGGTCGGCCCCGAGCAGGTTCGGGTTATGGAACAGGAAGTACGAGCCCTGTTAGCCAAGGAAGCCATAGAGCGGGTTCCTCTGGCAGACAGGGAGTCCGGGTTCTACAGCCGGTACTTCATTGTTCCCAAGAAGGATGGGGGGTTGCGTCCAATAATAGATCTCAGGCTCTTGAATCGGTCTCTGAGGAGATACAGGTTCAAGATGCTCACAATTCCAGCCATCGTGAGTCAGATCCAGTCCGAGGACTGGTTTGTCACGATAGATCTAAAGGACGCATACTTCCATATTTCCATCCTTCAATGTCACAGGAAGTTCCTGAGGTTCGCTTTCGGGGGCGAAGCGTACCAATATCGGGTTCTTCCCTTCGGCCTGGCACTCTCCCCTCGCACCTTTACGAAGTGTATGGATGCAGCACTGGCTCCTCTGAGACTCCAGGGCATCCGTATACTCAATTACATCGACGACTGGCTCATTTTGGCCAGGTCGCGCGAGATGGCAGTTCGGCATCGAGATGTCGTTCTGGCCCATATAAGGTGCTTGGGGCTGAGACTCAACACGAAGAAGAGCGTGTTGACGCCCTCCCAGCGGACTACGTTCCTGGGAGTCGTATGGGACTCCACGTCGATGCGGGCTCAGTTGTCCCCCGCGCGCGTGGAGTCCATACTGGCGATGGTCTCAAGAGTGAAGCCAGGCCGCAGCCTCACTGTGAAGCAGTTTCAGAGACTGCTGGGACTCATGGCAGCAGCAGCCAACGTGATACCTTTTGGCCTGCTGCACATGAGACCCCTACAGTGGTGGCTGAGGGCCAAGGGGTTTTCCCCGAGGGGAAATCCGTTTCGTATGATCAGGGTAACGCGCAAATGCCTTCGTTCCCTCGTCATATGGCGGAAACCTTGGTTCCTGTCCCAGGGGCCAGTGTTGGGAGCGTCATGTTGCCGGAGAGCCGTTTCAACAGACGCTTCCCTCACTGGCTGGGGCGCGGTCATGGACGGCCGCTTTGCGAGAGGTCTGTGGGAGACCCGGCATTCTTCATGGCACATCAACTGCCTGGAGATGCTGGCGGTCTACAAAGCTCTCAGGAGCTTTTACCCGGACCTCCGCGGCCACCATGTCCTGATACGCTCGGACAACACTTCAGTTGTCGCGTATCTCAACCACCAGGGGGGTTTGAGGTCGCGCCCTCTATGCAGACTGGCGCATCAAATCCTCCTGTGGTCCCAGGGGAAATTATCGTCTCTCAGAGCGATGTATATCCCCGGGGACCAGAATCAGGGAGCAGACGTCCTGTCGAGGCAGGGGCTGAGGCCCGGGGAATGGCGGCTCCACCCGGAGGTGGTGGAGACCATGTGCGAGAGGTTTGGCCCAGTGGAAGTGGACCTGTTCGCGTCTCGAGAGACGTCCCACTGTCCACTGTGGTTCTCTCTCAAGGATCCGGCCCCGTTAGGGCTGGACGCCATGGTGCAGACGTGGCCGAGGCTCAGTCTGTACGCTTTTCCCCCGATCGCTCTGCTCCCGGGAGTTCTGGAGCGGGTCCGCCGGGAGGGCATCAGCCTACTCTTAGTAGCACCCCGGTGGCCCACTCGAGCATGGTTCTCGGACATTATAGCTCTGCTAGACGGCTCTCCATGGCAGATCCCTCTGAGGAGGGATCTGCTCTCGCAGGCAGGGGGCACAATATTTCACCCCCGGCCGGAGTTATGGAGCCTCTGGGTCTGGCCCCTGAGGGGGCTCAGTACCTAGAGGCGGGCCTGTCAGCAGAGGTAGTCGAGACCTTGCTCAGCTCTAGAGCTCCCTCAACCAGGAGGCTGTACAACCTCAAGTGGAACGTTTTTTCCACTTGGTGTAGAGAGCGTGAGGTGGACCCAGTTAACTGCCCAGTGGCTTCAGTGCTGGAGTTCCTCCAAGATCACTTCTCTTATGGTCTTACCCCGTCCACCCTGAAGGTGTACGTGGCTGCCCTTGGGGCTTTCCACGCACCTCTAGGTGATGGACCCTTGGGGAAGCACCCTCTGGTTGTACAGTTCCTCCGTGGGGCCCGGAGGATGAGGCCGGCGGCTCATTCCAGGGTCTCGACCTGGGACCTGGCGGTGGTACTTGAAGGGCTGGCCGAGGCCCCCTTCGAGCCACTGGAGCAGGCTGAGCCGAAGAGCCTGACCCTCAAGGTGGCCTTTCTCCTTGCCATTACCTCGCTCAAGAGGGTGGGAGATCTCCAGGCCTTGGCGGTTACGCCAACTTGCCTGGAGTTTGCCCCTGGCGGGGTTAAGGCCATCTTGCACCCTAGACCGGGGTATATACCCAAGGTGCCATCGCAGGTGGTTCGGTCTTTGGTTCTTCAGGCTTTCCATCCTCCTCCCCACCTGACGGCGGAAGAGGGGAGACTTCACCTGCTCTGTCCCGTCAGAGCACTTAAGATCTACCTGGAGAAGTCTTCCCAATGGAGAAGGTCAGATCAATTGTTGGTGTGCTTTGGCTCACCCAAGAGAGGGCTGCCTGCGTCTACTCAGACGATCAGTAACTGGATCGTCCAGGCTATAGCCACAGCTTATAGGGTGCGCAATCTGCCTTCACCCATGGCTGTGAGGGCTCATTCCACCAGGAGCATGGCCTCCTCGGTGGCCCTCCTCTCTGGTGCCTCGCTTCAAGAGGTTTGCGAGGCGGCCGGGTGGGCCACTCCGCACACCTTCATTCGTTTTTATAGTCTGCACCTTCCGGCGACGCCTGGTGCTAGAGTGCTTGCGTCTTAAGTGTGCCTGGTCTTCAGCTTCACACTAAGACGTGGGTGATGTCGGTGTGGCATAGTGGGTATTAACGTTCCCTTTAATCACACGATGACGCAGTGCGAGTTCCCTCGAAGGGGAACGTCTCGGGTTATGTATATAACCCTTGTTCCCCGAGAAGGGAACGAGACACTGCGTCTCGTCGCCACACCCATCACGGTCAGAGCGCTCGCTTCATCGCGGTAAAGCTGCCGTGTGTTTGCATCTTTTTGCACCCTTTGTATCTTCCGGGTATGCCGTCATCTACTACGTCATGACGCACCACCAATCAGATTGGCTTGATTTCATTCATACTTCAGATGCGTAACGCTGAGGGCGTTCCCAGAGTGTCATCACACGATGACGCAGTGTCTCGTTCCCTTCTCGGGGAACAAGGGTTATATACATAACCCGAGACGTTTTCACACCTGGCTCGTTTGGAGCGTTTGTTTTGGAACCTTCTGCACTTTCTCCCTTAGTTTGGTTTGTTTAAACATATACATACAGTATGAACACGGCAATCAGGCTCGGATCCGCACCAAAACAATCACTCTGCCCTGTTAAAAACGAACTTGGGGTTTGTTTAATTAAACTAATTTTGCAGTTTTATATTAGTATTTATGTATTGCCTCTGACTTATCTTAGACACAGCTCTAAAATATATATTATTTACATATTACATATACTATTTAGACTATAATATAATTTACTTGAGTCAACTACTGTTCAAATACACTCTAAAAAAAAAAAAGGTTCTATATGGCACCAAAAATGGTTCTTCGTTGTAATCATAGAGGAACCACTTTTGGTGCTATATAGCACCATATCTTAACATGTTCTGTATATGGTAGCGTTACTATATAGCACCTTAGTTAGCGGTGTTATATAGCACCTTAGTCGAAGAACCAGCGAAGGCTAATGACATACTAGCTAAGTAATGCCAAAAGCACAACTAGGTCTTCAGGATTACTAGAAATTTCCAAACAGGTTTGCTGGAGAAGGTTGGAGCTGAACTATGCAGTAAGGTGGTTCTCCAGGAGCAAGTTAAGACACCCCTGATCTAAGACATCAAAACTATTCATTGATGCTCTAAAAAAAGCAGAGAGGTCAATGAAAATGAAATAAAAAGGCCTTGGATACGCAATAATCCACAGAATCTCTTCCTCACAGACACACACACACAATCTTAATCCCTGAAAGATGATAAACAGTGAGAAAAAAGGAAGATAGAATTAAAGTTTCCTCTCCAGATGAAAACCACAATGTCCTTTTAAAACAACAAGGGTGCTTTTCAAGAGCCTTATAGCTTTAAAAGGCGTTCATTCATCCATGCAGGATGCTGAGAGAGATGCTGAGATTTTCAGAAAATAGAGCACAAAGAGACGAGACATAATCAGCGGCATCTGAAAGCTCTCAGTGAAGCCTTATCAGCACGCAGGCAAAGAGGGATTGCTACCGAACCCACCCAGGAAACTGGGGTGTCCGGAGACGAGAGGCTGAAGGGATTTAGGAGCATGTGGAGAGGAAAAATAAAGGCTATAGGGAGAGAGAAAGAATGACAGAGAAGAGAAATATGAGTGAAAGAGAGGAAAAAGGGCCTTGAGTTCGGCATCCAGATAGGGTGAAGGTGATTGAGAGGTGGGGAGTCTGTAATTAGACCTTTGATCTGCAGAGTCGTGATATAAGCATGCTGCCGAGCAGACTGTTCACAGCCACATACGTAAAGAGCTCCATCCATCTCTCCCAGGGAGTCCGGCTCTCAGGGGCACAGGATATTACATCAGCACAACATGCTGGAGGATTTTATGGATTGCACTGATTGAGATGAGATAGAAATCACTTAGCACTATATCACCGAGCAGTTAAAAGTCTCAAGGTGCTTTTAGACAACCGGTCCGGGCATTCACTGCTAGCCGGAATTACATAGTACCGTAATACTCATACTTTATATGTAGTATACAGGACGCATAGTGTGCACAGCATACAAATTCTTTGTTTGCATGGAATAACCAGATGACCTACTATATTCAAAAAAACAAAACAAAACAAAAAGTACACATGACAACAAAGCATAGTTTGCATACTGTTTGCAAAACTACAATGTGCTCCACTTGACCTTTCATTTACCTGGACATAATATCAACCACAATTATACTAAATACTATTTTTACCTTGAAATGTTTATTGTTGCATTATTAATTGAATTAAAACTACATACAGTACACTACCATTGTACTGGTAGTAAAAAATTTGGGGTCAGTAAGAATTTAGTTTTTGAAAAAACGTCTCATATGCTCGCAAATGCTGTATTTATTTGATCAAAAAGACAGTAAAAACAGTAATATTGTGAAATAGTGCTATTACAGTCTTTTCAATTTAAATATATTTTAAAATGTAATGTGTTCCTGTGAAGTTAAAGCTGAATTTTCAGTGTCACATGGTCCTTCAGAAATCATTCTAATATACTGATTTGATGTTTTAAAAAAATCAGTTTTTGAAAACAGTTGTGCTGCTTTTTTTAAGATTCTTTGATGAATAAAAAGTTCAAAAGAACAGCATTTGTTTGAAATAGAAATCTTTTGTAACATTTTACTGTCTCTTTTAATCAATTTAATGCATCCATGCTGAACAAAAGTATTAATTTCTTTCAAAGTAAAAATCTTACTGACCCCAGGTTTTTGAACGGCCGTGTATTAAAATATATTTAAGAAATAGTAGTATGCAGTATATAATGTACAGTAAGCTAGTATTCTACCCACAGTCACACACACCAAATGAGATGAAAATGAACAGAAATGGATATAAATCTAATCTAAATTGTAAATGTAGTGTCAAGAGCTACTGTATGTTCAGACTGAATAGAGTACTGTATATTAGGCACACTATACAGTGGCAAGAAAAAGTATGTGAACCACTTGCAGAATCTGTGAAAATGTGAATAATTTTAACTAAATAAAAGAGATAATATAAAATGATTGCTATTCTTTTATTTAGTACTGTCCTGACTAAGATATCTTACATAAAAAATGTTTACATATAGTCCACAAGACAAAAAATAGCTGAATTTATTAAAATCACCCCATTCAAAAGTTTATGAACCATTCATTCTCAGTGCTGTGTGTCGTTCCCTGGATGATCCACGGCAGTTTTTTGTTTTGTGATGGTTGTTCTTGAGTCCCTTGTATGTCTTGAGCAGTTAAACTGCCCAAAGTTCTTCAGAAAAATCATCCAGGTCCTGCACATTCTTCAGTTTTCCAGCCTCTTTTTCAAACTGAACCCTCTCCAGCAGGGACTGTATGATTTTAAGATCCATCTTTTCACACTGAGGACAATTGAGGGACTCAAACACACTTACTAAAAAAAGGTTGAAACATTCACTGATACTCCAGAAGGAAACATGATGCATTAAGAGCTGGGGGTGAAAACTTAGGAAAATTGTACTCAATTTGTCTTCTGGGAAACATGCAAGTATCTTCTGTTGCTTCTGAAGGGCAGTACTCCAAAAAAAAAGAAAAAGAGGACATTTAAACAAAATAAGAAACATGTGGAAATCTTCATCCTGCTCAAAAGTTTTCCTTTTGTAAGTCAAATAAAAGTTAAATATCTCCGTTAATATTGCCTTAGATTAATTTGTCACACTGAAAATGGAAGGTCAAGTGAAGCGCATTGCATTGTGGGATACAGCATCTCACTCTGGCAAATGCAGCCAAGTCACCCGGGTATTCAATAGCCTACAGGCACACTTTTACATACTGTGCACACACAGTATACATACTGCAACATCAGGAGTAGTATGGCATTTTGAACATTCCCATTGAGGCATACAACAGCAAAGCGGCTTAGAGATCAGCCAGCATACACATACACAGTCAATGAAAGATGGCGGGGTGTGTTTTGCTGAGATTTATCATACCAGGGTGAGTAATGTGGTGTTTGGGGAGACAGTGTCTAGTGCTCAATGCTGATGTTTGCAGTAATGCAGCGTTGCGAGCGTTTCTGTGGCTCACTGTGAGTTTGGGCTGTGAGTTTACCCGCCGAGCAGACACTACACACACACACACACACTTCTCTCTGTGATCAACGAGCTCTCAGGTGCACTGAATGCCAAACAGGACGCTCAGGGAGATACTCTCACACGTAAAAGAATAACAACCGACACATACCGAATGTCACACGCACGTCAATTCATATGCAAACACATTCATCACAGCACACTAACTCGTGCTGTTTGCATGTCTATATACACTCATCATGTCAAACAACAGTATTTATATTTATAAACAAACAGTTACACACACTCGATGAAATATAAAGAGAAATCATAGATAGAGATCCAGACCCAATACAAAATTACTCTTTTGACCAAAACCTAGCCTTAAGACTTGTTTTTCAAGAACCAGGATGTTCATTTTACTTAATAGTGTTCATTTTTAAACACCATGCAACTGCAAACTATAGGGCTGCATGACTGTAGAAAAAAGTGGTAATTTCCTGTAATTATTACTTTTTTATTTAATATAATTTACATTAAAATACCTTTGTTGTGTAGGGCGACAGCATGCCATATTATTTATGGGCTACACATCTAAAACTAACTTGCTGTTTATACATGCAACAACCTGTGTCTGTGACCACCGGTTAAGACCCAAATCCCGATCAGATTAGAGAGTCAGACTAAGACCAAGGTCACATTTAGTGTTCCTAAAAGGTCTCAAAACCAATAACACAAGGCTAAGACTCCATCTCTAACTGATCTATATGACTGCCACGCATCAAATGCATAGTCACACAATTTCACTTTTAATCATGCATACACAACGACTATATCCTGCAGCTTTGTGTTACTAATGTCTTGAGGTGTCTGCTCCCAATCCACCAATAACAAAAGATGGAGAACGCGAGAAAGAGAGCTCTGTTTTTTTCCTCTCTACTTCATCAATCTCTCTGAAAGCGTCGTGTAAGGCAGACAAAAGCCGCTGTATCACTTACAAAGCCACAGTGAGCTTTAACAGTGGGAGAGAGCGTCTCGCTCTCTTAATGCAATGCTGTATTTGAGCAGAGGGGTCACACAGATCACTGTTGAATTCAGTCTGCTCTTGTTTCCTGCATCTGATCTTGGCTATGGGTCCACGGGCAAGTCTAGTATCAGGTGTCCTCTAATGGGTGAACACAAATGTCTTACAAATCACAGAGCAATGGTGAATATAGTGGTTGCGTTTACTAAATCGGTTCAGGAGAAGCCTGACAGAAAATCACTGGATGAGGATGCAGTTTGACAAGGAGTTTCTTATCAATGTTAGAAGCTCAAGGAGAAGTGTGGTGGACTCATTTCTAAATCCAAATTCAAGTGGTTCCATCATTTGATCTGATACTTGAATCAGCTTGAACTACTGTAGGAAAACATGCTTTGCATCTTAAAATGTGCTGATAACCATCATAATTATACATATGCACTGGCATTTTTTTTCAAGTAACACATTTAATGTCAAATTCTGAAGTAGAAAGACTGGAATAGTATTTTCTTCTAAAACGTACTCCGATAATATTTGTTTTATGTACAACTAAAAACAAAGTGTGGTAAAAAAAAAGTTCTTCATAAGTGGCTTGTTCATAAATAGAGTGACCAGATTTTTTGATGGTGGAATATGGGATGGACAGGAATTGTGATTGGATGGTAATTTTGTTCTCCACGAGATTGGCTACCTTTGATTAGGCTATTCTCGCTTTAATGATCACCTAGAATTAATTTAGGAAAGAAAACATGGCAAAACATGATTTTTTTTCATAATAAGTCGGACACTAAAATAGAGGTGAAATATGGGACTGTTCCGAGAAAAACGGCATGTCTGGTAATAGTAAATGGATAGTGCAACGGGTCATACACACAAAACACCATCAGGGTAACACAAAAAAATTAACTAAACAACGAGTATTTAAACGGATAGTTTACCCAACCATTTAAATTCTTTAATCATTTACTCACCATCATGTTGTTTCAAATCTGCATTTACTTTATTTCATAAGAAGATGTTTTGAAGAATTGAAAAACTAAAACTACAATGGACCCTCTAAGCTTCACTGTATAGAAGGAAGAAAAAAAAAAACATTATTCCTTTAAATAAAATATAATCATGTTTGATGCATCAGGGAGGGACTTTTCAGAAATTACGCTTTACTCTTTTGTACCATAAATGATAATTTAGCTCATATATCTTTTTAACATCAATTTACACTAAAAGTATGTTTTTACTTGAGTACTATATAAAATATAACTATAACATTTTTTATATCCTGTTTTAAAGGATTAGTTCACTTTTAAATAAACTTTTGCTGATAATTTACTCACCCCCATGTCATCCAAGATCCATGCTATTATTTTACCTCTTAACAGACAAATGTGATCATCTCTGAGCTCTGCCATAACTTCCGCTAAGTGAGGTCAAAATACAAACGTGGTCATCGATATATAGATCGATCGTAGATGCCTCATTCTACTGATCCGTGCAGGCGCTAATGAGGCATCTACGTATACATCTATGACCATGCTTGTATTTTGACCTCACTTAGCGGAAGTTATGGCGTAGCTCAGATACGATCACGTTTGTCTGTTAAGAGGCATAAATACTGCTCGGTTTCTCGCAGAAACTGATCGTTTCACTATCCATCGTCTGGTGTCGTTTGTTATCGTTTTAAAGCCATTTGAAGCTGTACTGAAACTGTCATTTGGACCTTGAACAGTTTGGAGCCCATTGAAGCCCATTATATGGAGAAGATTCTGGAATGTTTTCATCAAAAACCTTAATTTCTTTTTGATTGCAGAAAGAAAGACATGGGCATCTTGGATGACATGGGGGTGAGTAAATTATAAGCAAAATTTTATTTAAAAGTGAACTAATCCTTTAATTCATATTTTTTAATTTAAAAACGTGCAAAATCCACCATTGGTTGGCAAATCCAGTTGTTTGTGTTCTGCTTTTTATAGAGAGATATCACTGAACATACATGACATTGACAAAGGATAAAGCTGTGTTTTAATTTTACATATGAATCATGTCTGTTCTCGGTTCTAAAGAGAAAAAGGATATATCCTTTCAGCTCACAAACTAAGTACCTCTTCAATCATGGTTAAGAGTTTAGATAAGAGTTACTCTGCACTAGGATGTTTCACAGGTATCTGATTTCCAACCACTCAGGTGATTTATCATTAATGCCAATGGATGTGTAACCAAGGAGCTCTGATGGTGCTATATTTATGATCCAACAGATAGATGAACGCAAGCCAAATACATTCAGTCATACTGTAAGGAGTATGCATCAACAAGGGCAGTGAGTTATGACATTGCAGGAGGCCAAAATTATAAGCGCAGAGTAATTAAGAAACTCATAAATATGTATGATATTACATGTAAGTCATTGTATATGATTTGTGAGCTGGCAAGTATCTTAAACACTAGTAACTAAAAGACATTTGATAATACACAGATTAATCCAAAGTGTTGCAAATTCTGTAAATGCAAAGATTTCATAAGCTTGTTTACCTCCAATAACTGTTTCGGATTGTGTTTGTTGTGGTAGTTTTGCCATTGTGTGTGATGAGGAGCATTTGAAGTTAATAGCACCTCATTGCCACTGCCATAAAGTATTGTTCTTCTACAAGATCAAAAAACCATGAAAGCACAAATGTTCACAAGGTTCACGAGAGACAAGACACTGACCACATGACCCACACTAGGACTCTTTACACTATGGGCTTCCTTTCTTTAAGGAAGGACATTTTCTTGCTTACTCTTATACACTTTAGGAGAATTGTAAAGTGGACGTCACATTTTCCATTTGTTTGATTGTACAAAAAGCACATTTATAGGAATGAATACAGTATAAAGTTCACAAAGGTCAATGTCACAAATATGCTTCTTTGATTAGTGACCTAGAAGTAAATTATTTCTTATTCATTTCATTATTCTGTTTATTTTTATTTTATTTTACTAAACTGTAAGCTCAATTGTCACAACTGTTTGCTGGAACATCACAACTCTAACATGTCTGCAAAATGTAGTTACTCACCCAAAACATTTAATTCATGCTTCAAAACCTAGTTATTGTGTTGGTAAATTGGCCAATGCCAAGTATTTTTGTCATCATTTTTTGGGGGGAAATATTTGTTATATACAAATTTCAAGGTTTTTATTTCTACTTTTAGTTGACACTGACTGCTTTCTACACTATACGTATATGTCAGTTTTGTCTGTGTATCACACTGCTTTTTAGATACAGATTTCAACAGTAGGTAAAAATTTACTTGAAAAAGTCAATACTGTAGTACACAAAAAGAAAATGAAGATTTGTATTTACACAGTACATTTTGAATCATGACTGCATGTCTGACAGATTTTGATAACTGAATGGATCATTTACATCCCTTACAAAAAATACGTATACTTCAAGTTTATTTTATTAAGTATAGTTAAGTAAAGTTCAAGTACAGTATACTTTATGTAGTGAGTATACTAATATCAATGTTCTATAAGTATACTTGTAAGTGTACTGTTTCAGTATTACTTTAAACTAAATTGGCCCACTTTTTAATGTATAAAAGTATACTTTAAGTGTAACAGTAGTAAACTAGTACACAACTATTTTTTCTTTTGTACTATAACTATACTACAAGTGAACTTATAGGTACACTGATAGTTTACTAGTCATATACTTGTAGTATTTTGTCTCTTTGAATTATAGTCTCAGTAAACTACTATTTTAATAGTTTTGTACTGCAAGTATAGCCTACTTGTAAGTTTTTAAGTGAACATAACATCATAATTATAGTTTACTGTTTATATATTAATTTTGCACTGTACATTAACTCTTTCCATTTTAAAAACATTTTATTCATCATTTTATTCATATGCATCTTTTTTATCAACACTTAAAAAAAGCAACATTTTAAATAAAAAGCTGAGAAAATCAAAGACTACGTCCGGATGGGATTCAGAATGATGATCCAAACACAGATGGAGTAGATCGAGTCCATCAACAGCCCAAAGTTTCCAGTCATTATCTTTTCAAGGTTTGAACATTTCATTTGGTAACGTTAAGCACTTTTGATTTATATGCTGTTTAATATTTGATGATCGCGTTGTTTTACATCTTAATAAGCAATAGTATATCGTTTGTTTCTGCTTATTCTTCACCTGTGTTTTGATCCGAAGATGTGTAAGTGAAAACATGGATAGCCGGAAAATTCAGTCAATGGTGGGGAAAGAGTAAAATAAATTTGAAGTGAATGTTTATGTACAATACCAGTGGACTAGCCTACGCAAAAATTCAGATACTCAGAATTAGGAACATATCTGTTTTCTTTATAAATCAATATTTTAAAACAATGTAAGTTTATAAGACAGTATGTAAAACTATGTGGAAAAAAAGTATTTAATAGGGTACTCAATCAAAATAGTAAACACTAGTATACTTAATTATAATTTTAAGTATATTTCAATCAAAAGATTGAGTACAACACAAGTTTTGTGCAAACTGTTATTGTGCAAACTGTAGACAATTCTCACTCTTTTGCACACTCATTTCGCCAAAACATGCAATTTGCCTAAATTAATACAAATTTAAAATCTAATGTGAACAAGGAACGTCTCGGTTACGTATGTAACCCTCGTTCCCTGAAGGAGGGAACGGAGACGCCACGTCGGAGTACCGACGAATAGGAATCTCGCTCGCGAGAGCCAATCTACTTCGAGTGTAACTAAACGAGCCAATGCACATTGGCATGCAATGATTGCACCAGGTGCTCATGCCACGCCGTGCGGGTATAAATGAGACACAGGTGATTGCATCAAATCAGCCTTTTGCTGAGGAGCCGGATAGGTAGACAGGCACCCCAGCAGGGTACAGAGGACATGGCGACGGGACGTGGCGTCTCCGTTCCCTCCTTCAGGGAACGAGGGTTACATACGTAACCGAGACGTTCCCATTCAGTCGGTCACTCTCGACGCCACGTCGGAGTACCGACGAATAGGAATCCCTACCAAAGTGCCATGGCTTCTGCCCCCATCCAGTGCCCTGTGTGAGCCACCTGAGCTCTCTTACCTGATGAGACGGGGCTCACACCGGGAAGTCCATCACCGCTGTTCCGCATGACCCGCTCAGTGATTATTGGATAACACTGGGAAAGCGTGCCCTAGAGAAGGGAACGCTGCGGAGCCCACATCGTACCCCGAAGGAGTTATGTGGAGTACAATGCTGAGCCGTAGCCCGCCAGGAGAAGGGGGCTCAGTCCCACTGCAGGGAAGGCTCTCCCAAGGGAAAGACACGGGCTTCCCGTAGGAGCGACCGTGGAAGAAAATATGGGATCCCCGCAGGGTCACTCATATGGCCCAAGCCCAATACCGGTTCTCAAGGATTCAGCGGCAAGGGGCCTGATGCCAGACGTTCCGCCACGTCCGGCACCGAGGGCGGTGGAGGACTCACAGAGTTTGCTTCTGGAGAATATAAGCGCCGTAGCGCAGCAAGCCGACAAGAGCCGGGGCCTCTCAGTGCTTCTACCCGTTTGAGGTGAGAACACAGGAGGAGACCGGCTCTACACGTAGGCTATAGAATCTAGCGAACGTGTTGGGTGTCGCCCAGCCCGCAGCTCTACAGATGTCTGACAGCGAGGCGCCACGTGCCAGCGCCCAGGAGGATGCAACACTTCTAGTAGAGTGTGCTCGCACCCTGAGCGGACAGGGCACACCTTGTGCTTGGTAAGCCAAGGTGATGGCATCCACTATCCAGTGGGCCATCCTCTGCTTGGAGACAGCCTTTCCCTTCTGCTGGCCTCCGTGACAGACAAAGAGCTGATCTGAGGTTCTGAAGCTTTGAGTTCTATCCACGTAAACCCGCAGAGCGCGGACGGGACAGAGCAAAGCTAGGGCTGGGTCTGCCTCCTCCGGGGGCAGCGCTTGCAGGTTCACCACCTGGTCCCTGAAGGGAGAGGTAGGAACCTTGGGCACATAGCCAGGCCGGGGTCTCAACACCACGTGGGTATCACCCGGCCCGAACTCTAGGCACGATTCGTCGACCGAAAATGCCTGCAGGTCCCCTACCCTCTTGATGGAGGCCAATGCAGCCAACAGCAAAGTCTTCATTGACAGAATCTTTAGCTCTGCTGACTGCAAAGGCTCAAATGGGGCATTCTGAAGTGCTCGGAGCACGAGATCAAGATCCAAAGAGGGTATGGAGGGGGGGCGAGGAGGATTTAACCGTCTCGCCCCCCTAAGGAACCTGACGACCAGGTCGTGCTTCCCAACCGTCTTACCTTCTACATGGTCGTGATAGGCGGATATTGCAGCAACATAAACCTTGAGGGTGGAGGGCGACAGCCTACGCTCCAACCCCTGTTGCAGGAAGGAAAGCACAGACGCGATCGAACATCTTCGGGGGTCTTCTCGGCGAGAAGAACACCACTCGACGAACAGGTTCCACTTCAAGGCGTAAGCCTGTCTTGTAGACGGTGCTCGTGCCGAAGTGATGGTGTTAACTACCTCTTGGGGTAAGTCACCTAGAACCTCCGCGTCCCGTCCAGGGGCCAGACATGAAGCTTCCACAGGTCTGGACGCGGGTGCCAAAGGGTGCCCCGTCTCTGAGTCAGAAGGTCCTTCCTCAGAGGAATCGGCCAAGGAGGGGCTGTCGCGAGGAGCATAAGTTCTGGAAACCAGGTCCGGTTGGGCCAGTACGGCGCCACCAGCAGGACCTGCTCCTCGTCCTCCCTGACCTTGCACAGAGTCTGTGCAAGTAGGCTCACTGGGGGAAACGCATATTTGCGCAGCCCCTGGGGCCAGCTGTGAGCCAGGGCATCCGTGCCGAGTGTACCCTCGGTCAGCGAATAGAACCACTGGCAGTGGGACGTTTCTGGGGAGGCAAACAGGTCGACCTGTGCCACCCCGAACTGTCTCCAAATCAGCTGAACCACCTGGGGGTGGAGTCGCCACTCGCCTGGGAGCGCAGCTCGTGAAAGCTCGTCGGCCACACGGTTGTGCACACCAGGGACATGAATGGCCCGAAGCGACCTCAGACACTTCTGACTCCAGAGGAGGAGATGGCGGGCGAGCTGCGACATGCGACGGGAGCGCAGACCACCTTGTCGGTTGATATACGCAACGGTCGCAGTGTTGTCCGTGCGGACCAGTACATCTTTGCCCCGTAACCGCGCTTTGAGGCGGCTCAGAGCAAGATGCACTGCTAGCAACTCGAGGCAATTGATATGCCAATGCAGGTGCGGGCCCGTCCAAACCCCTGACACTGCATGCCCGTTGTACGTGGCTCCCCAGCCCATGGCAGAGGCATCCGTGAAAACCACAGCGTGCCTGGACACCTGTTCCAGGGGCACTCCGGCCCGAAGGAACGAGGGGTCTGACCATGGACTGAAGGACTGGCGGCAGGCCGGTGTGATGCTCACCCGGTGAGTGCCGTGTTGCCACGCCCATCTCGGGACTCGGCCGTGTAGCCAATGCTGAAGCGGTCTCATATGAAGCAGGCCGAGCGGTGTTACTGCCGCAGCGGCCGCCATATGCCCCAGGAGCCTCTGAAACTGTTTCAGTGGAACCGCCATCCTGCCTTGAAACGTGTTCAGGCAGCTCAGCATCGAGTGGACACGCTCCTCCGTGAGGCGCGCTGTCTGTTCGACCGAATCCAACTCCATACCGAGAAAAGAGATCCTCTGCACGGGGGCGAGTTTGCTCTTTTCCCAGTTGACCCGAAGACCCAACTGGCTGAGGTGTCTGAGCACCAGGTCCCTGTGTTCGCACAACTGATCCTTGGACTGTGCTAGAATGAGCCAGTCGTCGAGATAGTTGAGGATGCGAACGCCCTGTTCTCTCATGGGCACAAGGGCCCCCTCCGTGACTTTCGTGAAGACACGGGGGGACAGGGACAGCCCGAAGGGCAGGACTCTGTACTGATATGCTCGACCCTCGAACGCAAAGCGCAGAAACGGCCTGTGTCGAGGAAGAATCGAGACATGAAAGTACGCGTCCTTCAGGTCGATCGCTGCAAACCAATCTTGGGGACGGATGCATTCGAAAATGCGTTTCTGCGTGAGCATCTTGAACGGTAGCTTGTGGAGGCTCCGATTCAGGACTCGCAGGTCCAAGATTGGCCGTAACCCACCGGTTTTCTTGGGTACAATGAAGTACGGGCTGTAGAAGCCGGTCTTCATATCGGCTGGAGGGACCGGCTCTATCGCGTCCTTCGCCAGTAGGACAGCGATTTCCGCACGCAAGACATGGGCATCTGCAGCATTCACCGAGGTGAAGCGGACGCCCTTGAACCTGGGGGGGCGCCGGGCGAACTGAATCGCATAGCCGAGCCTGATGGTCCGAATGAGCCAGCGAGACGGACTGGGGAGCTCTAGCCAGGCTCGCAGAGACCGTGCAAGCGGGACCATAGGAACCACCGGCGTACCCACGGTGGGGCAGCGAGGTGGAATGCAGGTACCGGGCTGGGGCGGCTGTCTCGTGGAGGCGGCCCGCAGCGAGGTGAGAGTGTGCTGTGCAACACTTACTTGATTCCACAGGTGGGCAGGAGGAACGTGAGGAGGTCGTCCACTGCTGCCCGCTGGCGAAGGGGGAGGATGAGTGTGGTCCGGCGTTTGACCGGCCACAACTCTCCGAGCCCCCTGAGGACCCAGAGATGGAGGAAACTGCTCTTTTATTGAAAATTTGGGTACCGCTGGGGCTGAGCCCAGCGGCGGAACAGAAACAAAATGGAACACAAAATTCTCCTCCCGGCCCTCCTCCGGGGGATGGAGCGGTGCGGTCACCGTCTCCAGAAGAGCAGTCCTCCCCATCTCCGGGTCGCCCGTCTCAGGGCCGCTTGCCCTTGCCCTTGCCTTTGCCACCTCTCTTGGCAGGAGCCTGGACGGGCTGGGCGGCCTGCTTGCGCCCAGCTCCACGACGTCGCTTGGGTGGAGGCTGCTGCTGCGACGCGGGAGCGGAGGCAGACGCAGGCGGCCGCCCTCGGCGACGAGCAGACTGAGGTGCTGCCGGCGGCGGGGTGGAGACAGCAGCTGACCGCCGTGGCAGGATGTGACTGATGGCCTCAGTCTGCTTCTGTGCGGCCGAGAACTGCTGGGCGAAGTTCTGGACCGCGTCGCCGAAGAGGCCGGTCTGGGAGACGGGGGAGTTAAGGAACCTGATCTTGTCGGTCTCCCTCATGTCTGCCAGACACAGCCAGAGATGGCGTTCCTGGACCACCATAGTGGACATCGCACGACCCACGGCCCGCGCCGTAACCTTCGTCGCACGAAGCGCGAGGTCCGTTGCGGTTCTCAGTTCTTGGAGAACTGCGGGATCGTGACCACCCTTGTGCAGGTTCTTCAGTGCCTGGGCCTGATGAACCTGCAACAACGCCATAGCGTGTAAGGCGGAGCCTGCCTCTCCACAAGCCTGGTAGGCCTTTCCGATCAGATCGGACGAGTACCTACAGGCTCGGGAGGGGAGACACGGGTTCCCCCTGGATGTGGAGTTAGGGCACAGTTGCATAGCAACGGCCCGTTCCACGGGAGGAACCTGCGTGTAACCCTTTGCAGGTCCGCCATCGAGGGTGGTGAGGGAGGAGGATCCACTGGGCCGGTTTCGGGCAGTAAAAGGTGCCGTCCACGACCTAGTGAGCTCCTCGTGCACCTCCGGGAAGAAAGGAACCGGGGTGGGGCGCTGAGAACCAGCACGGGCCACCCCGAGAAACCAATCATCCAACCTTGAAGGTTCGGGACACGGTGGAGGGTTCCACACGAGCCCGATCTTCTCGGCGGCCCGGGAAAGCATGGCCATCATCTCCGGATCCGTATCGGGCACAGCGGATCTTCCCGAAGGAGCCCCCTGCGCCGACACGTCATCTCCAGAGAAGTCTGACCCTCCCTCCGATGCAGCGATGGACATCTGATCATCAGGGGGAGCCCCGAAGGATACGGATGGTGCACATCTCGAGGACGGCCCACCACGTTCCGACGGCAGCTCTACTGGCTGCGGAGTGCGTGAGGGATGAGGGTTCCCCGGGGGTTGGTTCCCTGGGGGAAGCGCGCTCACCGTAACCCTCAAATCACCCGTGCTACTGCCTGAAGTAACCCTCTGTGGAGGGTTAGATCGAGGCAGAGGCACGGGGACTCCACCCCTTGCGAGATGGAGTCTAGACCGCAACTCCGAGATGGTCATGTTCCCGCAGTGAGAACATGAGTCATCCACCAACGCTGCCTCAGCGTGCTGAACGCCCAAACACGAGATACAGCGCTGGTGACCATCCCTTGGTGACAGGTAACCACCGCATCCAGAA
Organism: Romanogobio albipinnatus; assembly: GCA_023566225.1. Lineage (NCBI taxonomy): Eukaryota > Metazoa > Chordata > Actinopteri > Cypriniformes > Gobionidae > Romanogobio > Romanogobio albipinnatus. Next base: position 26,880,966 of record CM042246.1, on the reverse strand, counting down.
ACACACAGATAGAATGTCATCTTGAAAAAGACGCAAGCTCTATCTGTGTTTGCTCTTTCAGAAGGACGCTCTCCTTGGTGCTGAAGCACGCAGGGGGCGGGGTCGCGGCGACACGGTCAGGGGGTGGGGGCAGCCTGAACGTGCGCGCTCTCTCACACGAAGGCGCTCTCTTACCAGCCGTAAGAACGGCTTTTCAGCGCTCTCCACCTAGCGCACCGAACCAGCTGTGAGAACAGCCTTTGTGATTGCTCTAAACAAACAACACAGAGAGATGATCCGAAAACCACGCGACCGCTGCTGTGCCGTCACACCAACACCGACTGAAGAGATCGCTTCCGAAAGGCGGCTTCCGTCTTCAGTCAGGACTGCGAAGTAGTGAGTGATATCTGGCGTTACCATCTACCACCCGGCTCCGAAGCAAAAGGTTGATTTGATGCAATCACCTGTCTCTCATTTATACCCGTACGGCGTGGCATGAGCACCTGGTGCAATCATTGCATGCCAATGTGCATTGGCTCGTTTAGTTACACTCGAAGTAGATTGGCTCTCGCGAGCGAGATTCCTATTCGTCGGTACTCCGACGTGGCGTCGAGAGTGACCGACTGAATGGGAACTAATTGTTCAGAAATATGAACATATTGCTTTGGGAGAAAAAAAAATCTAATTTGAGAATTGAGCCAAAGCGATTGAGAAAAACTGTAAAAAAATTTTTAAATCCTACATTTCCAGGTTTAAATGGGATTTGAAAATTTGCAATGTAGTGCCAGACTTTTGGACCCGACTATACATGTTAACATGAATGCCTACAGTTGTCCTCTCTGATAAAATGTTCCCAGTTTACTGTCACATGCTTTTTGCATCTAGGTTGTACCACCCTGACTTTAATTTGGAAGATTCTAATATTTTAAACATATAATAATATTAATATTATTAATACAATATAACAAAAATATCAAAATTAATTTCAGTTTAGAAATGTAAAGCACACAGACAGACAGACAGACAGACACAAAACATTCCTCTACTTCCTCTCTACTTTTTTATCTTCAAACAGGAAGTAAAAATGCACAGTTCCCGCTCCACTTTCTGCAGACCCTAGAGGTATCAAAGCAGACAGTTTGAAAGGTGAACATTTATAGAAGAGTATTAATTTAGATTAGACTTTAATCAATACATCAATCCAGAGAGCGTCCGCTCTAAACCAGTTGCGTGTTCTGACATATGCAGGGCCGCTGCGGTAATTCAAGCTGCTCAGAAGCGCAGTTCGGACATCCATCAGAGGCCCATACACTCATTATCCCCGCCAGGCACAGATCATCAATAAATTAGCCATGCAACGAGCCCAATCAATTTCCCTGATAGACTGTCACCTCTAGACGCCAGGGAGAGTGATGGGGGAGAAAGCAGTGCCACCTGGCCCCTCCCCCGCCGGACCGCCACGGAGCTTGGAAGCATCAACGTTAATAAAGTCTCTATCTGCCAGATGCAAGGCGCGCTTCATTCATCACCCATAAGTTATATGCATTCGGAATGGCTCCATTGATTAGGGCCGGGTTTGTTTGCCCAGACGAAGATGAGGGAACGTGCGATAACTCAGAGTGCCCGCGTAACTCGAGCGCCACACCTGTGGAGAGGTTTCAAATGGGTGGTCAGGGTCGAGATGCCAGGGGGTGATAAAGTAGTGTGCGGGAAGCTGTAAAAGTGCAATGGTGGAGTGGTAAGAGGAGGATAATATTTCCTGTAAGGGAGGAGAAGGATTTCTGGTAAGGTCCCGATAGTATCGCTCCGGCCACGGGCTGGACGGCATTGGGTTACCAACGCACTCACTCTTCTCTGCCTCTCTCTCCACTCCACAACCATCTCCATTGCCTGAGAGACCTTTCTCATTCATTGACAAATGGACTTCTGGGAAGACTAGATGACTAACCAAAGAACAGGAACTGCTTTCACTCCTAGATCTTATTATTAGAGAGTCAAAGCGGGCCGTATAATGCAGCATGTGATATCAACTTCATTTCTCACTCATTAATCTTTTTAAACCTTTTGTAAGCAAAAGTGCTCATTGTTTATTAAATTCTCAATCTGAAGGGTCAGTGGATGCAGCAATTGACACCAGGAACACGGAGAGAGTGACCACAGTGACTTTTTTGTACGGATCACATTGATTTCCTGTTCTGTGACTTTACAGGGGGCAAAGCTGAGTTCAGACTCCAGAGGAAAAAACCACAGCCTCTGTGTCGGACTGCAGCTGCTAAGCTCCTTAACAATAGATGGCTGATCCTATAGATCCACACACACAATTTTCTGTTTTATACAACATCCTGGCGCCACTTAATCGAAATCTTGGTATGGACTATATTGATTCTGAATCTCAGAATCTCACTATGAGCTGATGAAGATAAGACAGCACAATTTGCCTTTATATATTTCCAGGTCATATTATACCTCAGGTAACAATTATTTCTACAAAAAATTGTAAAATGTCACAATGCGACAAATTTTAATACTCCTAAAAAGTCATCAGAAGCAAACCAATATGAGGTGCCATTTTTATAACAAGAAATAATATTTGTTATTGTTTACTTATTCATATTATTATAATATTATTAATATTTTAGCTATATATATATATATATATATAAAAAAAAAAAATCAAGAAATCGAAAAATCGAGAAATCACAATATATGATTTTTTAAGTATTTATTTGTATGATACAGCTGCAAATAAGTATTTGAACACCTGTCTATCAGCTAGAATTCTGACCCTCAAAGACCTGTTAGTCTGCCTTTAAAATGTCCACCTCCACTCCATTTATTATCCTAAATTAGATGCACCTGTTTGAGGTTGTTAGCTGCATAAAGACACCTGTCCACCCCATACAATCAGTAAGAATCCAACTACTAACATGGCCAAGACCAAAGAGCTGTCCAAAGACACTAGAGACAAAATTGTACACCTCCACAAGGCTGGAAAGGGCTACGGGGAAATTGCCAAGCAGCTTGGTGAAAAAAGGTCCACTGTTGGAGCAATCATTATAAAATGGAAGAAGCTAAACATGACTGTCATTCTCCCTCGGACTGGGGCTCCATGCAAGATCTCACCTCGTGGGGTCTCAATGATCCTAAGAAAGGTGAGAAATCAGCCCAGAACTACACGGGAGGAGCTGGTCAATGACCTGAAAAGAGACCGCCATTTCCAAGGTTACTGTTGGTAATACACTAAGACGTCATGGTTTGAAATCATGCATGGCACGGAAGGTTCCCCTGCTTACACCAGCACATGTCAAGGCCCGTCTTAAGTTTGCCAATGAGCATTTGGATGATCCAGAGGAGTCATGGGAGAAAGTCATGTGGTCAGATGAGACCAAAATAGAACTTTTTGGTCATAATTCCACTAAACGTGTTTGGAGGAAGAAGAATGATGAGTACCATCCCAAGAACACCATCCCTACTGTGAAGCATGGGGGTGGTAGCATCATGCTTTGGGGGTGTTTTTCTGCACATGGGACAGGGTGACTGCACTGTATCAAGGAGAGGATGACTGGGGCCATGTATTGCAAGATTTTGGGGAACAACCTCCTTCCCTCAGTTAGAGCATTGAAGATGGGTCGAGGCTGGGTCTTCCAACCTGACAATGACCCGAAGCACACAGCCAGGATAACCAAGGAGTGGCTCTGTAAGAAGCATATACAGGTTCTGGCGTGGCCTAGCCAGTCTCCAGACCTAAACCCAATAGAGAATCTTTGGAGGGAGCTCAAACTCCGTGTTTCTCAGCGACAGGCCAGAAACCTGACTGATCTAGAGAAGATCTGTGTGGAGGAGTGGGCCAAAATCCCTCATGCAGTGTGTGCAAACCTGGTGAAAAACTACAGGAAACGTTTGACCTCTGTAATTGCAAACAAAGGCTACTGTACCAAATATTAACATTGATTTTCTCAGGTGTTCAAATACTTATTTGCAGCTGTATCATACAAATAAATAGTTAAAAAATCATACATTGTGATTTCTGGATTTTTTTTTTAGATTATGTCTCTCACAGTGGACATGCACCTATGATGACAATTTCAGACCCCTCCATGATTTCTAAGTGGGAGAACTTGCAAAATAGCAGGGTGTTCAAATACTTATTTTCCTCAATATATATATATATATATATATATATATATATATATATATATATATATATATATATATATATATAATTATTTATTTATTTTTTAGGAGCTAATATATGTATATACGATTTTACATTTTTGGGTAAACTATACCTTTAATGTTTTTTTTTATTAATATGGAAATATGAAACTATAGTCTAAATAAGAAACTGCCAGTATAGGTGGCGGTAAATGTCTAATTGAGTCATTCATTCAGGAGTGAAGTAAATGTTTCTCTTTATAAAAATGGTAAATGTTAGCCTGGATGCCAGCCGAATGTAACCCCGCCCACAACTTTTGAGATCGAGAAGTTCGGTCTGTACTTGATCCGTTGTGGAGCAACTATGCTCGAACCAGAGCTGTTCGGACCAATCAAATTGTCAGGGCAGGCTGGACATACGATGATGGACAGATGACAAACATTAACGTAATCATGCACGTCACCAAAGAGCGCTTGTGTTGAATTTGTTCTAATCCTAAACGGAGAACTTGTTCGTATATGCAGTCACCTTCACTATTTCTCTCAAAAATGATGATCATGTTGGTAAGTACTCCATGTATCCTAAAATAATTTTTTACAACACTGGCAAAGATTGTTTACACTAATCTTCTTCTACTTCTTCCAGTGTGCATGCAGTTAAGTTCTGTTGACAACTATATGCTCTGATTGGTTGTAGGTCTATCCAGTTGAGTGCATATTCTTTCCTGGTTCGGTTGAAACACGCCCCATAATCACAGCCCAATGGAGCAGTATCAGACTCATATTCTGACTAGAATTGAGTATGATGACGTCAGGCTAGGTAAATGTAGGCTGAATGGTTCTCTTTATGGTCCATTGGATCATTGGTTCACCCGATTCTTTCAACGCGGATTCAGTAATGATACTGTGTATTGCTCGGAATTGGAGACGAACAGTTCTACTTTGTCTTTATATTTTCGTTGGCAAAACTGAGCAAAAGAGACTAAAAACAGCACAATGTTGTCTAAAACAACACATATATTTACTTTTTTTATATTAAATATATTTGATTAAACTGTTGTATACAATCAGTAGAGCATTTGCACTCATGCTATTCTGGACAGAAAAACAGAACTTGTGTGATATTGTTTATAGGCCTACTGTATAACATGATGTAAATGTGAGGGTGTTTTCACACTGGCAGTATAGTACAGTATAGTTTGAAACGGGGCACGTTTTTCATTTTTCACATGAAAAATTGGTAATGTGAAAGCTGTCATGTGAGCTCACCTGAGCTCAGGGGTACCGAACCCGAGACTGCATGAAGGAGTTGGTCTGAGTTCGGTTGCGCAACTTGTGCTCGAACTGTGCTGCGATTCACGTGAATGTGAAAGCAACATAGACTCGGGTGCAAGAAAAGCAACCTGCACATGCATTTTTATTTAGTTCAATAAAACACATGTAAGGGATGATAGTGTTGATGATTCACCTTGGATACGAGCGAGTGTATTTGTGCAGAAAACCGGCGGGAACAATAGCGGACCACAACAAACGTGTCCAGAGTAAAAATGCCCTGAGACTAAAATTAAAACGGGGGAATTTTTCCCTCATATCTTGAATTTTATGGACATTCTAACTGTCTTCTATATGCATCACACAGTGAGTTGTTGCCCTGCATCATATTCTTCATCAATCAACTGTATGAAATGTTAGATGACCTAAGTAGGTCTGGGGTGGGGCAAATAAAGTTTTAGTAATTAAGTTTTTAACCGTAATATTTTTTACCGTAACTAATTAACGCGTTAAATCGACAGCCCTAATATATATATATATATATATATATATATACAGGTGCTGGTCATATAATTAGAATATCATCAAAAAGTTGATTTATTTCACTAATTCCATTCAAAAAGTGAAACTTGTATATTATATTCATTCATTACTCACAGACTGATATTTTTAAATGTTTATTTCTTTTAGTTTTGATAATTATAACAGACAACTAAGGAAAATCCCAAATTCAGTATCTCAGAAAATTAGAATATTACTTAAGACCATCTTAAGACAAATCTTGGCCAACTGAAAAGTATGAACATGAAACGTATGAGCATGTGCAGCACTCAATACTTAGTTGGGGCTCCTTTTGCCTGATTTACTGCAGCGATGCGGCGTGGCATGGAGTTGATCAGTCTGTGGCACTGCTCAAGTGTTATGAGAGCCCAGGTTGCTCTGATAGTGGCCTTCAGCTCTACTGCATTGTTGGATCTGGCATATCGCATCTTCCTCTTCACAATACCCAATAGATTTTCTATGGAGTTAAGGTCAGGTGAGTTTGCTGGCCAATTAAGAACAGGGATACCATGTTCCTTAAAGGTACTGGTTGCTTTGGCACTGTGTGCAGGTGCCAAGTCCTGTTGGAAAATGAAATCTGCATCTCCATAAAGTTGGTCAGCAGCAGGAAGCATGAAGCGCTCTAAAACTTCCTGGTATACGGCTGCGTTGACCTTGGACCTCAGAAAACACAGTGGACCAACACCAGCAGATGACATGACACCCCAAACCATCACTGACTGTGGAAACTTTACACTGGACCTCAAGCAACGTGGATTGTGTGCATCTCCTCTCTTCCTCCAGACTCTGGGACCCTGATTTCCAAAGGAAATGCAAAATTTACTTTCATCAGAGGACATAACTTTGAACCACTTTTTTTCCTTTTTGTCATTAGCACAGGCGAGACGCTTCTGACGCTGTCTGTTGTTCAAGAGTGGCTTGACACAAGGAATGCGACAGCTGAAACCCATGTCTTGCATACGTCTGTGCGTAGTGGTTCTTGAAGCACTGATTCCAGCTGCAGTCCATGCACTCTTTGTGAATCTCCCACACATTTTTGAACGGGTTTTGTTTCACAATCCTCTCCAGGGTGCGGTTATCCCTATTGTTTGTACACTTTTTCTCCCACATCTTTTCTTTCCCTTCGCCTCTCTATTAATGTGCTTGAACACAGAGCTCTGTGAACAGCCAGCCTCTTTTGCAATGACCTTTTGTGTCTTGCCCTCCTTGTGCAAGGTGTCAATTGTCGTCTTTTGGACAAGTCAGCAGTCTTCCCCATGATTGTGTAGCCTCCAGAACTAGACTGAGAGACCATTAAAGGCCTTTGCAAGTGTTTTGAGTTCATTAGCTGATTAGAGTGTGGCACCAGGTGTCTTCAATATTGAACCTTTTCACAATATTCTAATTTTCTGAGATACTGAATTTGGGATTTTCCTTAGTTGTCTGTTAAAATCATCAAAATTAAAAGAAATACACATTTAAAAATATCAGTCTGTGAGTAATGAATGAATATAATATACAAGTTTCACTTTTTGAATGGAATTAGTGAAATAAATAAACTTGTTGATGATATTCTAATTATATGACCAGCACCTGTATATATATATAATGTGAGATGTGAGAGGACATACATCGGCGGGTGGGGAAATGGGCGGCATGTGATCTGGAGGAAGAGAGGAGAGGAGGTGAATGGAGTGCTCAGAGAACCTGCCAGCACATGTGGAGAGAGACACTCACAGGCTGAGCTTTGATGCCCCTATCAAAGAATGCTGGAGTCTTTGGCAGCATACCAGACACAAGAAACATGTACTCGCAAAAATCCACCGGAGTCACAGTGACCAGACCTTGCAGCTAAAACTCCTCAAGACCTTGGATTTAACACACACACACACACACACACACACACACACACACACACACACACACACACACACACACACACACACACACACACACACACACACACACACACACACACACACACACACACACACACACACACACACACACACACACACACACACACACACACACACACACACACACACACACACACACACACCTCATTTTAAAAACAGATGTGGGTCATTGGTAATGGTCTACACTCCCACACAAAACCATTTGTAAGCAGTATTTTTCTTTACACCTTTTTGAATGAAACACACACACATACAAAAAACTCAAAGGCAGACGAATTAATGCGTGAATAACTGAAAGAGGAAGCAATAACATGCTGCATCTCAATTTGCATAATATCTGTCCTAAATAGTATTCAAAATTTGAATTAGTGTCCTAAAAAGTATTATGTTGAAATGAGTATTCCAAAGATAACCGGATGGTCTACTTTTTGATGGTTAGAATCTGAAGTGCACACTCTAACGGCGAATATTGCCCACAAACCATTGCGTGTTGGACATAGAACTACAAATATGAATAAAACATGTTTAAAAAAAGATTAAAAGTTAAGTAGAGACGTTTAGTTAAAATGATTTGAATGATAAATAATCAGTATCTGACCTTACGAAAAAAAGTATTATTCAATGTTATCCACATAACATTTAATCTGCAACAGCACTGTGAACTTTAAAAATAAAGGTACATTTAGTCATTAACCTTTAAATGTATTATTATGCAAACACATGAAGAGAGTCTCTGCATGAAAGACCCATAACGTGCTACCACATTTCTCTCCGATACAGTAGGAAAGGAAATTAAATGTGGAGATTTTAATTGTGACAATATGATTGACAGGGAAGTTAAAACGGTGACAGGATGCACATAACTAAGCAACCAAACAGTCTGTTAAAGACGCAATTATGACAAAGTAGTATGCCCCAAAGCTTTCATAATTTGCTACACACTCAAAAGTATGTACTTTTTCTTCACAAAAACAGTACATACTTTTGGGGCATAGTATAAGTATGCAAATTGGGAGGCAGCAACAGATGTGCTGGCACAGGTATCTATTCATAAACAGGACCTCTCTCAGGCCCTTTCCAATCCCTTCCTCCTAAACCTCACTTCCTCTGTCCAGATATCATTCCTGCCTGATTCTTACAGAATCAGATTCAGAAATTTACACAAATATGAATGCATGTTAATAACGCTGAATGCATATTAATAACAAACTCTAATAAGACTATGACAAAGATAATGAAGGGGGAAAATCTTTCCTTTTTGAAGTGGGGTTTTAAAAGCAGACAAGCATGGGGTTGAATTTTAAAATGGAGCAGCGAGGGGATAGAGATGTGGTTTGAAGTTCTCGTTCCAGATGCGAGTGTGAGCGAGGGGGTGATAGTAAGCAAGAGGAATGGAAGGGAAGGGAAGAGAAGAGAGTGAATGGTGCACAGGGACTGGGGGAGACACTTTGGGGTCATCTGTTAAGTGTTAAAAGAGTATAAGAAGCTCTCAGATGAATCTCTCAGCCTGAACTCTTTACACAGGGATGAACTATAATCCATTAAACAGACGAACAGCTTATCAGTCTCATTCTGATGGACAGTAAATTGAACACTTATACCTGTAATATTCATATTAAAGATGTTCAGTGTCGTATACTACACTCTTGAAAGATCAATGTGGCAAGCAGGGCGAGGCCGAAAGTCGCAGGAGCAGAGGAAATTATAATGAGCGTCATCTGCACGCTGCACCAGCCTCGAGTTTCTCACAGAGGAACGTCGGGAGCCTAAAAGGAGGAGTGACTACAGTGAAGGACGAGAGAGGACCAGGCCTGGGACATTTATGTTATGGTTTTATTATGTTTTTGTGTGGCAGTCGTATGTAAAGGGCTACCACTTACTTTCGTTTTGTGTTTGTTTATCTTATAATTATAGTATTGTGTGTTTAAACGTTCACCGGTTCCTGCCTCCTTCTTCCATGAACACAAACCTTGTTACATTGGTGCCGAAAACTGGGAGGAAGAAGGAACGCGCTGTCATAGAGCCCTTGCCTCTCTGCGGTGCCATCGAGCATGACTGAGCAGAGTCTGCCACCATGAGCGCTTGAGGCATTGGACTGGAGTGGCTTGCCTGGGGGACGGACAAACTTGCTGCTGGCCGCCTGGGCTCTAGAGGGGCAGCTGTCATCCAGGAGGGAGGAAAGAAATTGCCACTGGTCGCCGTGGGTCAGAGTCTGCCGCCGTCCGCCATTAGATTAGATTAGATTAGATTCAACTTTATTGTCATTACACAAGTACAAGTACAAGGCAACGAAATGCAGTTTAGGTCTAACCAGAAGTGCAATAGCAGCAAGTGCAGGATATACAATGGTTGCATAAGTGCATGACATGGAAATGTACTGAATATATATAAATATGTATAAATAGAGAGACGGTTATTACTATAAACAGAACTGAATTTACAGGTGAATATGTACAGTGAATAAATATACAGATGGCTATTACTATAAACAGAATTTACAGGTGAATATGTACTATGAATATAATATACAGATGGCTATTACTATAAACAGAATTTTACAGATAGAGGTATACAATAATATGTTAGGCTAATATGAGGAATATAGCAGTGGATTAGGGTAGTGCAATAAATTATGGACAGAGCTATCCTAAAGAAAGTGTAAAAGTGCAGTGGAAAGTGGTTGCATATTACAGTTAGAAGTACGGTGCAAAATGCAAATGTAAACATTGGTACTAGGAGGGAGGAGCAGGGAACGGGGGACTCTCTTGGCAGCTGCCCAAACTTGGAGAAGCCGTTGCCGTCCACCAAGCGTCAGAGGAGTTAGAGGGAGCGTCCACAGAGGGCTATCTAGAGCCACCGCAAGGCATCGCAGAAGAGTTCACCTAGCTAGTGGAGGACCGGGTGCCAGTGCGTTTTGGGAACTGTAACCCTCTTTCGTCTCTGTCTTTCTTCTTATGCATCCATCTCATTTTCTCTGGCCTAGTCTGTCCTTACCCTCATGTGCTGTGGCCGCCATAACTGGCCCCCCAAAGGGGGTGTGGGGGGAGTAGAGCACAGTCTTGTGGGTACCCCTTGGTCTGTGAGGGGCGATGGGGGTATGTGGCAAGCAGTACGAGGCTGAGAGCTGTGGGAACAGAGCGAGTTTCTCACAGAGTTCTGGAAGCATAAAGGGAGGAGCGATGACAGTGACTACATTTACATGTGCACCAATAATGCGATTATTTCTATTAATCAGAGTAAGGACTTAATCACAGTAAGATGTTTACATGACATTACATTTTTACTATTCTGATTATTCACTAAGAAGTGTGGTTATTTTTACCACAATTATACAAATGATGAACTCAGATAAAGTATGCAGTTACTGGCCACTGTTTTAATCTACATACAACAAATGCAATACACATTTGACGTATTGGAAAGTTATTCGGTGCCGTGATGAACATTGCAATGCCTCTGTCACTGTCTGTTCTTTGCACTCTCTCTCTCTGGATTAAGATACAGAGCAGAGACTGCTCAGCAAGTTTAGCGATTCGGAGTGGAGGGAAAACTTAAGAAAAATGTCACAGAGTTCATTCATGAAGTTGTGTACATCAGTGTACATGCGCACTTTGGTCAGAGTGGTAATAATGCGATTAAGTTGTTTACATGCCGGTTTATTGTGATTAAAATTGCCGTACGCCACATAGTTTAATGTGAGTATGGTTACTACATTTATGAGCTTAATCACATTAGTTTTAACAAAGTATTGTGTTAACATGAGGTAAAGTTTAATCAAAGTATTGCCAAAATCCTATTATATTCGCATTATGAGTGAAAGACGAGACAGGTCCAGGCCTGGACTTTATGTTGTGTTTTGTTTATGTTTGTGCAGCAGTCGTTCATGAGGGGCAGCCGCTTTACATTTGTTTTGTGTTTGTTTATTTTATAATTGTTAATAAGTGTTTGAACATTCGCCGGTTCCCGCCTCCTTCTTTCCTGAACACTAACCTTGTTACTATCAATAGGGAGTGTTTGCACAGATTGTTTCATGGCAAGCAAGCAGTGACATGCTACATATCTTGAGGCCCGTTAGCCATGAAATGGGTCCTGTCCACAAATGAGGATGTCATGCACAGGTATTTGTATGAAGGTGCAATAATTAATGTTACAAATTATCAAAACTATCTGTGCAATTTTTTTATGATTTTGAGAGAAGTCTCTTATCCTCATGATTTATTTGATAAAAAATACAGTAAAATAAATAAATATGCATTTAGCATTACAGTAATTTAAAATAACGATTATTTCGAAATAAACTACAGGGAGTGCAGAATTATTAGGCAAGTTGTATTTTTGAGGATCAATTTTACAACATTAATAATTAAACAACAACCATGTTGTCAATGAACACAAAAAACTCATTAATATCAAAGCTGAATATTTTTGGAAGTGGTTTTTAGTTTTAGCTATTTTAGGGGGATATCTGTGTGTGCAGGTGACTATTACTGTGCATAATTATTAGGCAACTTAACAAAAAAACAAATTTATACCCATTTCAATTATTTATTTTTACCAGTGAAACCAATATAACATCTCAACATTCACAAATATACATTTCTGACATTCAAAAACCAAACAAAAACAAATCAGTGACCAATATAGCCACCTTTCTTTGCAAGGACACTCAAAAGCCTGCCATCCATGGATTCTGTCAGTGTTTTGATCTGTTCACCATCAACATTGCGTGCAGCAGCAACCACAGCCTCCCAGACACTGTTCAGAGAGGTGTACTGTTTACCCTCCTTGTAAATCGCACATTTGATGATGGACCACAGGTTCTCAATGGGGTTCAGATCAGGTGAACAAGGACGCCATATCATTAGATTTTCTTCTTTTATACCCTTTCTTGCCAGCCACGCTGTGGAGTACTTGGACGCGTGTGATGGAGCATTGTCCTGCATGAAAATCATGTTTTTCTTGAAGGATGCAGACTTCTTCCTGTACCACTGCTTGAAGAAGGTGTCTTCCAGAAACTGGCAGTAGGACTGGGAGTTGAGCTTGACTCCATCCTCAACCCGAAAAGGCCCCACAAGCTCATCTTTGATGATACCAGCCCAAACCAGTACTCCACCTTGCTGGCGTCTGAGTCGGACTGGAGCTCTCTGCCCTTTACCAATCCAGCCACGGGCCCATCCATCTGGCCCATCAAGACTCACTCTCATTTCATCAGTCCATAAAACCTTAGAAAAATCAGTCTTGAGATATTTCTTGGCCCAGTCTTGACGTTTCAGCTTGTGTGTCTTGTTCAGTGGTGGTCGACTTTCTGCCTTTCTTACCTTGGCCATGTCTCTGAGTATTGCACACCTTGTGCTTTTGGGCACTCCAGTGATGTTGCAGCTCTGAAATATGGCCAAACTGGTGGCAAGTGGCATCTTGGCAGCTGCACGCTTGACTTTTCTCAGTTCACGGGCAGTTATTTTGCGCCTTGGTTTTTCCACACGCTTCTTGCGACCCTGTTGACTATTTTGAATGAAACGCTTGATTGTTCGATGATCACGCTTCAGAAGCTTGGCTATTTTAAGACTGCTGCATCCCTCTGCAATATATCTCACTAGACTTTTCTGAGCCTGTCAAGTCCTTCTTTTGACCCATTTTGCCAAAGGAAAGGAAGTTGCCTAATAATTATGCACACCTGATATAGGGTGTTGATGTCATTAGACCACACCCCTTCTCATTACAGAGATGCACATCACCTAATATGCTTAATTGGTAGTAGGCTTTCCAGCCTATACAGCTTGGAGTAAGACAACATGCATAACGAGGATGATGTGGTCAAAATACTCATTTGCCTAATAATTCTGCACTCCCTGTATTTGAATATATTTTTAAATGAATTTTATTCCTGTGATGGCAAAGCTGAATTTTTAGCAGCTCTAGTCTTCAGTGTCACATGATCCATCAGAAATCATTTAAAGACACTATCCCTTTAAATTCCTAATGGATGATAATCTAAACAGTAAGTATTAAAAAAAAACAATTTGCGCAAGTAAATCTTGTGAGCTGCAGCAAATGTACAGCTGAAGATCTAAAATTTTAACCAATCAGTGAGTGACATAAATGAGAGGGAAATTATTCCATTACTCTAAAACGGAGCTCAGAGCTAAAAAAAAAAAAAACAACAACAACTGTGCTTCATTATGTTAAAGTGAGGCGCCTGTACACCGCTGTCATGTCAGTCAGCATGTGTCGTGTTTTTGGTTCACTGTGCACATTAATCAATAATCAACATTCTAGCAGCTACGTTGTTTCTATTTATTGTGATTGACGCCATGAGGGGCTTCCCCGTAGCCATGCGCCAGTGCGAATAAGTGGAAAAGCCACACAATAGTCTAAATGACTGCTTTCCAAACTTCCTCTGCTGTGTGTGCATATCACACCCCCACCGCTCAGCTTTGGCATGGTTTCAACAGACACCGCAAACACATGTGGAAATCAATTCCCACCGCTTTCCACAATCTAATCAAATTTCTTTCTGAGGCATCCATTAATCTCTAAACTGCAGATAGATCAACTGAAATATGATCGCTTCAGCAAACTCTAAAACTGCCTTATGGTAAAGGTTAGATATAGGGAGCAGCTTTGCACAACTCCTTCATTTTGTCTCAGGACACAGGAGAAGGCAGCTGTGCTGAGATCTATGGATCAGTGTTGCTACATCAGCTCTGATTCACTGCTCCTCCGGCTCGCCCAGTGCAGCGGGAGTCCGACCGTCAGCCATGCCAAACATCAGTTGCGCTCTGTGGAGCAGCACTGGTTAATAATGTCCAGACAGGTGAGATCCATATCAGTAAACAAATCTTTGACAGACCTAAATGTAAAGCACACAGACTCGGCTGCAGGTATGGCACTAGATCAAGAAGCCAAATTTTTACTACTTCAATTAACTTTACAGGAGCTCAGTGGCAGGGCTGGGATCAAACCCTTTTTTTTTTTGGCTATAGATAGCGGTGCTGCAGGTTGTGACTATCAGGATCTGATATAAGATCTCACGAGGAGTGATAGGCTAGCTCACTGTTAAAGAGTGAGATTGCTAGCTGTGAGGCATTTTAGTGTAGATGGGGGAACAACGTTAGACCTTCTTGGCCTCAATCATCACGTCATCAGCACTGATTCTCTGTATTTGTGTCTCATAATCAGCATGTCTAATCCTACAGATTCAGTCAGCTGTTCACAATGTGTCGTTTATCTTATCTAAAGGTCATTCCTCTACAATCCTTTTAGCAAAACAACATGGTACATTTTCAAGGTTTATACTGATGGGCCTATAGAAGCCCAGCACAATTTTCACCTCAAGGCAGAAATGTGTCAAATAAATGACACATTCTCCCTGTGAGTCTCAGCGATTTACAGGGGATGCTGAGGAAGAGTTATCCTGTCTGATGCTGTGGAGAGAATCTCATTTCTGCAACTCCCAAAAAATGTCAACGGTCACCTGCGGTGTGGGAATGGATATCCTTGTTGAAAAGACCTGCTGGCTGTTAATTGTCATGTGGGTTAAGAAAGGTGTAGTCTGGTTAGAGTTGGTTTGTTGCTGGGAAGTGACTCATTTCCATCCTCACGTGGTCCCATTCAATGCATGAACTGACGTTTTATTCTTATCCATAAAAAGATGATGTAAACATTAAGGAGCACCAACATGCTAATGTAATATCTGTTTCGTTCATACTGTAAACCGGAGGGCGCTCTTGTGGAGGGTGCAGAAAGTCCACAGGTGGGATGTTTTGAACAAAAATGTTTTGACTGATGAAAGGTGAAAACAATAAACACACGATTGCAATAATATATGGTTTATGCATCTCGGGTTATTTTCACAACAAAGTATATGAATAATGCAGTGCCAAGTAACATTGCCTTTATTATAGTATAGATACTATTAAATATTAAATATATATATTTGATTTCTTAGAGATAAGAAGAAATTAAACCTGTCAATTAGAGGTCATTAAAAAAATGGTATTACACTTGACATTTCTGTGCCCCTCACTTCTGAAATGATGGCTAGCAGTTTTCAACATTGATAATAATAATAAATGTTGGCCCCACTTTATATTAGGTGGCCTTAAGTACTATGTACTTACATCAAAAAAATAAGTACAATGTACTTACTGTGTTCAAATTGTATTGCAAAACACCTTTTCTGATATTGAGGTGGGATACGGGTAAAGTTAGGGGCAGGTGTGGTGATATGGGTAAGTTTAAGGTTTAAGTTTAAAGTTTACGTTTTTTTATTTTAAATCATTGAATTAATTTTATTTTACATTATGTTCTATTCAAATTATATTAAACTACAATAAAATGAAAACACGTTCAAAAGAGATGGTTCTTGGCTCATTGAGTTGGTGACTTGATGATGGCTTGAGAACCACTTTGTAAACAAATCATTTCGTAAACAAACCAGATTAACTGATTAATTTAAAAGATCTGACTCACATAATAATTTGCTAATAAATCATTGTTCTCTCCAAACTAATGGACCAGTGAATCCACCAGGCAATCCAGCACAGTCGTTATGAAGAAGATGTCTGATCGGATTCATATGCAGGTTTTTTTCAGCAGTGAAATCAGCAGGCCTGGGGAAACTTCGATGAAAAGTCTAAATGTAAACATTTCCTCTTTAAACTAAACTCTTTTCAGTGCCCATCTTCTGCAGTCGCTGTCATGGCGAGTGTGTTTGTGCAGAAGAGATAGGAGAAGTGTGCCACCCACCGCTGCAGTGTCTGCTCAACATCAGACCTCTCTGTTAGTTGGTTTGTTTTTGTCTCTAGTTTGTTAGTTCTGTCCTTGATGTGCTTTGCTCAGAAGCACCCCGGAGCCTCCGCCGCATCAGGTGCTGCTCTGATCAAAGGCTGACACGAACGCCGCACTCCTCCCTCTCCTTCTCTTACGATTACTTTTTATTCCTTTCTTCTTATGTCTGTTCATTTGCATCATCCTATTCTCAGATTCAAGCTACATCTCAGGCCTCATAACTCTTGGTTTTACCATTTTTTCCTACCTTTGTTCACGGAGCTATCCTTTTAAAGAGAAAATGTTGCCTTTGAACGGAAAAACAAATGCTTATAAGCAACAAAGCACATGCTGATGAAGGTTAATAGTAGGAGGTTAATCTGCACGACTAAAGACCTGTTCACACCAAGAATTATAACTAAACTATAAAGTTTTAATCGTTCTAGAGCAGAGAAAAATATATTGCTGGAATCATTTTCAGTGATAAAAACGATAACGATAAAAACAGACAATCAGAATCAACACAATTTAAAGAGATAGTTAACCCAAAAATTTAAATTCTGTCATCATTTACTCGTTTTTCTGTTGAACACAAAATAAGTTATTTTGAAGAATGTCGATAACCAAACAGTTGATGGACCCCATTGACTTCCATAGTATTTTTTTTCCTACTATGGAAGTCAATGGCATCATTGGTGTGAACGAGCCCTAAGACTGTTTGTCCTAAGACATTTCTTCAAAATGGTATTTGAGTTGCTTGCACATTTTGCAACACTTTCAAAGTGAAATGGAGCTAAAAACACATTCAGATTTATCAGCAACAGATGAACATAAATCTGGCTACATTTTATTACATTGCATGATTGTTGTAAGTACGACATAACATTATGCCCTAATATTGTGTTGGTCCCCCTTTTGCTGCCAAAACAGCCCTGACCCGTCGAGGTATGGACTCCACTAGATCCCTGAAGGTGTGCTGTGCTATCTGCACACACACACCCGGCCATCCTTGGATGGAAAATAAAACGTGATTCATCAGACCAGGCCACCTTCTTCCATTGCTCCTTCTTCCTTCTTCCATGATGCACTGTGTATTCTGACACCTTTCTATCAGAACCAGCATTAACTTCTTGAGCAATTTGAGCTACAGTAGCTCGTCTGTTTGATCGGACCACTGGGGCCAGCCTTCGCTCCCCATGTGCATCAATGAGCCTTGACCGCCCATGACCTTGTCACCGGTTCACTACTGTTCCTTCCTTGGACCACTTTTAATAGATACTGACAACTGCAGACCAGGAACACCCCACAAGAGCTGCAGTTGTGGAGATGCTCTGACCCAATCATCTAGCCATCACAATTTGGCCCTTGTAAAAAATGTTACGCTTGCCCATTTTCCTGCTTCTAACAGATTAACTTTGAGGACAAAATGTTCACTTGCTGCCAAAAATATCCTACCCACTAACAGGTGCTGTGATGAAGAGATAATCAGTGTTATAATCACTTCATAATGTTATGCCTGATTGGTAGGGGTTTTTTCTCTAACATAGGTAGAGGCATGTTTTCCAATGAGCAGGTTGGTTTGTCCCCGTAAGTTTCAAATCCCCTGAAATTCTCAGAGACAGAATACCCCAACGTCCCTCATTACGTCCTACCCATCGTCCCAGAGTGCTCACCTCAGCAATACATACATTATTATGAGGACTTCTGTCAGCTACACAATAGAAACATCCCTACTTTTAATCATAGCACCAGCCAGCTGGGAGAGAGCCTCCTTCACCCCTCCACCCTCTCCTCCCTTCTCATGTTTCTTCTTTTTTTCCTGTTCTATCTATTCATCTCCCTCTCTCCCTCTCTTCCTCTCTCTTTCTCTCTCTATCCAAGAAGTCATAGTGATGAATAGTTCAGTCCTGGCATCTGATGCCCACCAGCAAGAGGCAAGGCCCTTTTCAACAGCTCTCCTGGATCAGGAGGGGGAAAAGAGATTAATTAATCCGGCAGACTGGGAGGCAGGACACTTTGGGTATAGAGTTTGTGTGCGTGCACAGAGGCTGATGAGCTCTTTAAATAAACGCCACAAGGGTACACACCAGAGCAGCCAGAGGCAGGGCATATGAGACCGTCCTTGACCTCCCAACACACACACATGCTCCCAAACTGTTCCCTCAGAGACTCTTGCCTCACAAATCCACAGTCCACTGCTGATTTTCAGTCCAGACTTTGGGGGGGAGGGTAATATGCCTGGGTTTGCTCTTAAATGCACACCGTGCCTCTGCGCACCTACATTACCACGCCATATGATACTGTACGGAGGAGGTAAATGATGTCATCATTCTGACCGCTGCCACGTCCTTCAGACCAGCTGAACGGACCTGTTTACCTGCCGCTGACTGGGTGGTAATGTTAGGAGATTACATTTGAAAAAATTCCTTAAATATTCTGCAGCAGCACCATGATACATTGATGTTGTCAGATGAATGTAATATATTTACATCGTACCCCAAAGAATGTCATATCATGGTACACGATTATGAATGATGGTCAGGTAACAAAACATTTCATGTGGTATCATTTAACTCTGCTCACTGGTCTGTTTTTAATTCACTGCACTTTGTTAATCAAAAAATAATAAAAAAAGACTTTGCTTAAAGTGATAGTTCACCCCAAAATGAAAATTCTATCATTTACTCACCCTCAGGATGTTCTAAACTGCTGAACACAAACATTATGGGCAAACAAACAAGCCCCATTGACTCCCATAGTATGAAAAAAAAATAGTCAATGGGGCCCATCAACTGTTTGGTTACCGTCATTCTTCAAAATATCTTATTTTGTATTCAACAGAAGAAAGAAACTCATACAGGTTTGGAACAACATGAGGGTGAGTAAATGATGACAGAATTTTTTATTTTTGGGTGAACTATCCCTTTAAGACATAACTGAACCAACCTGATTACAAACCAACTGAAGTTATATTTTAAGAGTCAGAACAAACAGAAATGAAAATTATGTCATTTACTCACCCTCTTGTCATTATAAAACTTTCTTTCTTCTGTGAAACACAAAATAAAATATTTTAAACAATGTTTCAGCTGTCCTTTATATTAGTGTATCATTAGTGTACAGTCATTTGCATGTAGGTGAGAAAATAATTAAGGTTATATTTTTGTGCGAATAAACAAACAAGTGAATCAAGGATCAAAATAATTGATGCAATATTAAAGGTTCCCTTAACCTGTATATGGTCCCCAAGTGGCTAGAAATTTCGATAGGTGTAAACCGAGTTCTGGGTGTCCTACTCTGCCTTTGAGAAAATGAGAGCTCAGACAAGCCGATCTGGAATCTTCCCTGTATGGCATCATACGGGGAACGGTTACCTCCCCTTCCTCTGCTTTGCCCGCCCAGAGAATTTGGAGAAAATTAATTCCGTTTATCAGTCGCTATGTCAGCACAGGCTTTACAAACAGACTTTTACCATATGGATTTGACAGCACCACCACAAACAGTGAGTAACAGTGTTCATTAATGCCTGATCTGTGATCAGTGATTTCTGATGTATAACTAATCATTCAAGTTCACACAGACTTTCTTTCGAAATCGTTTATGCATCTGTGAATCAAGCCAGTGACTAAAACGATAAACTTCACATGGTTTCTGTTAGTAGCATGAAACAAATCCGTTATTTAAATGATTAACCTACAGAAAGCGATCAAAGAACACTCTCTTTATAATGTTCGGATCTGTCAATCACACGTCGTGAGTGTATCTGCACACTTGCCCAAACTGCCATTATTTATAACGAATGATGCTGTTATGCTGCACAAAGCTCTATATTCATGTCGATGTTGTGTTTGATGTTAGTTGTGGTCAAAGCATTTTCTGAGAGAAAACGCGCTGCAATGACGAGATCACTGCATTCACGCGGTCAACAGACTGTCTGTGTACTCAATGCTCATCACTGCAGCCTTTCATGTGATGGGGAAAAATCTAAAAAAATAATGCTATTGTCAACACTTTGACGATTCGTTCATCTCAACGTCTGTGATGGTAAAAAAACGTAGTTAAAGTATTCAAGAGGGGTTCCACATGTTACAAAGTTCAGAGAATAAGGAGGAAGAAGACAGGGTCACGTGACTCTGATTTGTGTTTATTCAGAACTCTCAGATACAAACAAAATAAACTCGCGCTCACAGCTCCCTCAACAACTCGGTACAATAAAACTTTCTCAGCTATCTTTCTCCAGCTCTCACTCTTTCTGGTCCACAAGTGCCCAGTCCGTCTCTCTCTGGACATTCAAGCATTCAAGCCAGAGGGCTAATATCAGTATAGAAAAGATGCTTTTTATTTCTAAATTATGACATTTTTTGATGTAAAAACCATACTAACAATATAAGTACACTTCAGGAAACATTATAAAATAATTTTAAAAAATCCATGATAGGATCTAAAGAACTGTGACAATACAATATCAATATACAATACATACAAATAGTAATATAATTTAAATAGTAATACAATAGTAGTACCATGGTGCATTTTTCAAATAAATAAATATTTAGAGAAGGATCTAAAGTTTTTATGCAATATCACAATATATACATTTGTACCATGGTACTTATTTTGTAGTAAGGAATCTAGAAGCTGAATATAGTGGCTCTTCAAATAATAAACTTAGTGGGTGTAATTTTTCACATCTAGATATGAGATCAAATATGAGCCCACAACCTTATGTTTGAAATATACTACACTGAGTTTGGTGTTTTAACTCATCATTTAGCAGGTGGCTTTCATCCAATGAGACTTACTCTAGACTCATTTCACAGACGGTCTCTTTGGAGCACCTGTGGTTAAGTGCCTTGCTCAAGGGCACAATGTTGATAGAGCGGGACTGTGATCTAACAGGAACTATTGAGTTTCTGGGTCATGTTACATGAGATTGAACCAGCAACCAAGAAGCAGCTCAGATCATTAACTGTTTGGGTACCAGCACCTCATTGGCAAACCACTAGAGCGTCTGCAGACCCGAGATGTCCTGCAACATTTTAACAGGACAGGCCTTGTAAACTAGGCTATGATGTTCAACAGAGATGAATCTATAGTGACTCTGGAGACACAGGAGGAAGAGACACAAAGGAGAGGAGGAACTGGGGAAAACGGAAGGCAGGAGTGGAGGGAAATTCCCATCTGTCTCCCACCCTCATGGATGAGTGCAGTGACCCAAATAGAGGGGACGGGAATAGCAACAGGGTAAAGGAAAGAAAGGAGAGGAGGTGGAGTGCATCAGAAAGAAAAGGGCAGATAAGATGAGAGATGTTCTTCCTTCTTTGCATGTCTTCTCTTGGGCATATCATCAAACAAAATCCAGAGGGAGCTGAGGTACTGGAGGCAGGTAAGCATGAAATAGTCTTGTAAGGCGAAATAAATAAAAATGTTTTTAAATAGATTTTTAAAAAGTTTTTTTTTTGTATCTATAAATAAATAAAATAGATCATGCAGCAAAAAAGAATTGAGACTCTTCTGGACAGTGAAAGCAAGGAAAATGTCTCACTTCAAATATTCTGATTAAATCTGGAGACATGGTGGCCTTGTTAGAAAAAAAATGAAATAAAACCTGAAGTTTAAAAAAAAACAAGGACAAGCATACCGCACGGGATGGGTCACCTCAGGCCCCGACTGCTGGGTAATTGGATTTGCGATTCAAAGGCGAAGTCTTAAGTCACACCAAGGACGATAACTATAACAATACCTATAAATATATAGTTCTAAAAAAATCTTTCTTAATATAAAATAACAGTTGAGTCCACACTATAGCTAAAATGATAATGGCACACGAAACAATATCGTTGGAATCACTTTCAAAATTCTTTTTTTTCTCCAGATGATGAACAATAAATACATTGAAAGCCAATCAGAATCCATCCTGCTTTGAAGAGCTCAAGCATTTAAAGGGGCAGACAAAACCTACAACAAACAGAATGAAATCGCTGGTGTGGATAACTAATTTAGTTATCATTATAGTTATCATTCCTGGTGTGAATGGGCCTTTATTCTCTTTATTGTACATTAATTCCTTTCCTCTCTTCCACTCTCCTATCGGCTTTATTCTTTTGTGAGTCTGAGCTGAACTTTTCATCATGTAAAAGCAAATAAAAAGAGCAGCAGAAAAAAAAGAGAAAGCTGCTATGTCCATCTAAGAGAGCGGCAGAGCAATATAGTAGATATTGCCCGCATAATGAAGTAAGTGGAGACAGATCCAAATATTCAATATTGACAAACTTTGGTGCCTGACGGAAACACACGAACCCTGCAGGATCATAGAGTGCTTTCTGCTATAAGATCAAGACATAGGGATTAGTTAGCAAGATGAAAAGCTCTAATCACAAAAAGGAAAAGCTCTCTGAATGACCAAGAGCTGCTGCATGATTGTCACTATCACAGGATGTGTCTCAGAGTAATGGTCTTCCTAAATCAGAAACCACTCTGTATTCAAAAAAATGCTGAAGTAGATATCCTCATTAAGTTGTGAGCACTAAAACCAGGGGGACTTTGTAGTCTGAATAAACTGAACTTATTATATAGGTACAGTTCAGAAGTTTGGGTTTTGAAGGAAGTCTCTTATGTTGACCAAGGCTGTATGTATTTGATCTGTAAAAACAGTAATATTGTGAAATACTATTACAATTTCAAATAACTTTTCTATTTTAATATATTAAGAAATGTATTCCTGTGAATTTTCAGCATCATTACTTCAGAATCTTCAGCGTCACATGATCCTTCAGAAATCATTCTAATATGCTGATTTGCTGCTTAAGAAACATCATCAGTCAGTCTCGAAAACAGTTGTGCTGCTTAAAGGGATAGTTCACCCAAAAATAAAAATTATCCCATGATTTACTCACCCTCAAGCCATCCTAGGTGTACATGACATTCTTTCAGACGAATACAATCAGAGTTATATTCAAAGATGTCCTGGCTAATCCAAGCATTATAATGGCAGTGAATGGCAGCCCAAAATTTGAAGCCCAAAAAAGTGCATCCATCCACCATAAACGTACTCCACACGACTCCACGGGGTTAACAAAGTCCTTCTGAAGCAAATCGATTGGTTTGTGTAAGAGAAATATCCATATTTAACACGTTATAAAGTCAAATATCTAGCTTCCGGCAGACCGCCTTCCGTATTTAAAAAAAGCGTAACTGGCACGACAATGACGTCTGACGTAGTGTAAGCGCTTTGAACTGTAGTCTGCCGGAGGCTAGATATTTTACCTTATAACGTGTTAAATATGTATATTTTTCTTACACAAACCCATCAATTCACTTCAGAAGGCCTGTATTAACCCCCCGGAGCCGTATGGATTACTTTTATAATGGATGGATGCACTTTTCCTGGCTTCAAATTTTGGCTGCCATTCACTGCCATTATAAAGCTTGGAGTAGCCAGGACATTATATAACTCCGATTGTGTTCATCTGAAGGAAGAATGTCATATACACCTAGGATGACTTCAGGGTGTGTAAATCTTGGGTTCATTTGAATTTTTGGGTGAACTATATCCCTTTAATATTTTTGTGGAAACCGTGATACTTTTTTCAGGATTCAGGATTCAGAAGTTCAAAAGAACATTATTTATTTGGAATAGTCTTCAGTCACTTTTTTTTATTTAATGTGTCCATGCTTAATAAAAAGTATATACTTTTCTTTCTTTTTTTTATCTTACCAGCCCTAAACTTTTAAATGGTAGTTATATACAAAAACGATAGATATTATTCTCATATTAGAAATGCATGGCAAGTATAAACTATGATTTTCTTAGTTTAAACATCTGATATTATTTCAAAGGTGAAAGTAGCCTGTTGTCCCCACACTAAGAAAAAATCTGAGAAATCGGATTTATTGATCGACAAAATATCACATATAATTAAAAAGACATGAATTGATGAATCCTATGTTTAATACATTTTAATAAGCAATATTAATAATAGGGCTTTTATTAGGCACCTAACAGAAACCCCCTGAAATGTTAACCAAAACAAAAATCTAAAACTAAACAACAGCCTTGTGGGCAACTAAATAAAGAAAACATCATCCTTTTACTGCTTTCATCTGCACAGAATAAAGCCCCTGAACTCACATCCAGTCTGACCCATTTGTGCAGAGGACCACAGTCATCATGACCTAACGGTTCTGCCAAGGAGTGTCAGAAACTGCACACATATATGACCCATGAGGCCAGCTGGGTATTGCCGAACAGGAAACACTCAACAGTTATGGCTAAATATACAGTGAGTGTCCACCCACAGGTCCAGTGGGTTATTGTAGAGCTCTCACATTGACTTAATGCTCCATCTATTGATTCTGTTCTCACCCAGAGCCACATTATCATTATCCTTTACTATTGTTACAACATTAACCTGTCTGGTGTATCTTTACCAGAAGCCCTGGTGATAACATTCCAGTTTGTATACCATAACACACAAAACATTACTATGAAAGTAGCCTGTCGGTTTCTAATTACAGTCAATTGCTAGAATCAGTCAGTCTTACAAAATAAAATACGTGTCTATTAAAGTTGTTAATGGGCCGCTTATGTTTTACATGGGGCAATAGCTGATGAGGACAGGCATGAGGGCTTTAGCGACCCTTACAGAAGAGTCTGTAAGGGGCGCTAAAGAGCAAAATAGGGAAGAAAGAAACGAGGAAAAACCTTCAACATCCCTTCCTCTTTATATTTCCCCTTTGAAAAAAGAGATGGCTAATAAAATATTTATCATGCCAGGCAACAGTTTGTGTCAAGATGAATACATCTCTGACATTAAAAGCTCAGGAGGTGGAGGAGAGAGATGAAACGAGAAAAGGGTGTGTGATATATATGAGTTAATTGATGGTGCAGAAGCAGTGGGGAGAAAAGGAAAACAGAAACCAGAGATATAAGAAATCAATTAAATACAGAGAAAAGGGAAACGAGGGAGAGACAGAGGAAAGCATGAACTTTAATCATTTAAAGAGGTTAAAAGAGGGTTAAGAGACTGTGTTCAAAGATTAAATACATTAAATGTAGAGTCTGAGACACAGGAGAATGTGTAGGGAACAGCCAAGGGCGTAGTAACACAAAATAAACAACCTACACTTGACTTTAAACTATAGCAAGTAAAAAGCACTGTGCTATAAAAGGATATACTTCTTTAGCCAACCTAATAAAACAGACAGGCGTTCGATGACACTATTGATAATGCGATAAGTTAGGTAGCTTGGTCACCACAAATTCTCTACATTTAGGAAAATTGATTATATAGGGGTGTCATGCTAAATAATACCCCCCTTTGGACCACAAAGGGTAACTGTTTTCAAAGTCATAATATACAAAATCAAAGGTTTGCTGTGATTACATCATGTAAATGTAAAACATGTAACCGGTTGGTTTGTTAGCCACAAAAGTAATGAAATCACAAAGAAAGAGAAATATTATGTGATCTACAGATAAAATGAAAATGTCAATAATGCTACAAAAATACACATATTTATAGCATATTGGTATTAATTATTTAATAAAATCAGTAAGCCAAGGATTTGTGTGAATTATTGCTTTGGTATACAGCACACTTTTCAGGAACAGTGCTATCATTGTATGACAACAACTTGAAACCTTAACAACCTGCCTGCAATCAACATTAAAAAGTTATTTCACTTCAGCGAAATAACACTAGACTGTGCTAAGATATTTAACAGCATTGCAATAGTATTCAATTTCTTTACTATGATACCAGTTATCGCATGAACTTTGGCAGCCCTAAAAAAGTAAAATAACAATAAAATAAAAATAACAATGACAGAGTGTAAACAAACAAAAACTACATTTAAAATAAAATAAAAACAAAATTCAACTATAATAACTTATGCTATTTTTTCCAATGCTGATTAAAAAAAAATATGCATGGTGGTGGGGGTGGGGGGCACATACAACCCTAAATCTCTGTTTATGCGTGTAGAATCACTGACGCTGTCCATGGTGCTGAATCATTTGACAAGTAAACCACGAGCACACAAAACACCCTCCTCACACAGAAATGTGTGTGAGTGATAGAGAGAGAGAGGGAAAGGCAGAGTAAACATCATTGCATGCTGACAATCAGCGCTGTCTCTTGCTGTCTTCATAACACCACCGACAAGGCAGATATCAGTGAAGTGAAACTGAAGACCCCAAGGACACAGGGGTGGGAGACGCAGCTAAAGGCATCGAACCTCGTGAGTGACAGGCCCTCGCTATGAAAGCGTGCAACCTAAAAGCCCTACATCCGAGCCCTGAGCGACACACGAGCGCTGCTGAGAGTGAGCCGAGGAACCAAAAGTTCAGTGCCCAGCGGGAGACCATCCCAGCTCTGTCTACGGATGTGCTCTCATGCATGGCTTCAGAGCACCGTGCTATCTATGCCTACAGCCCCGGCTGCACGTCTGGCACTGACACTAACACGCTCTAACACACTCAAGAATTGCAGCCCGTCACAATGGGCCATTAGCCTCCTATAGGGGAATCCCAAAGACAGAGCAAGGCCAGACAAGAGGCAGGCCATCACTAGGCTAAACTAACAGGCTTCCCTAACCAAATGCTGCCCCATGGGGCCAATACTGTGAAAGTATGTTTAAAGTGCCTGGAGCTTTTTTCCTGAAGAGTGGCAATGCTGACCCAATACAGTTGGCAAGTGACAAAGGGTCTGCGGCAAGGTGGACAGTTGCTGGCAAAAATGAAAAATGTCTTGCATATAACTGGCTTGACCAGTTGAACTAAACACCAGCCCTAGTTAAGATGCATCTAAACCATTAGAATATGAAATCAATCATCGTTTTCAGATGGCAGGAAGTAGCAACTGTGACGGCTCGATTTAAAGTCAACAGTCTATTGATCCAAGAATCTTGAAAAAAAAAGTTACAGGCCTTTTGTGTACATAGAAAAAGTCTTAGATCTTTGAGTTCAGCTCATGAAAAATGGGAGCAAAAACAAAAGTGTTGCGTTTATAATTTTGTTCATTGTATATTATTATTCAAATTTATTAGGATTAACCCCTTGAGATGTATCATCTCGTTTTCGAGGGGGTCCTTACAATGAAACACAATTACAACTTAAAGAACATAACAAGATTACAATTAACAATACATCAACAAACAGACAAAAAAAAAAAAAAAAGCAACAGTACACATAACAACAACAGTTTCAATGATAGCATGTGCAATCTACTTTAAAATAAGATAATAAAGATTGTTTGAACAACCGAAAAGAAGTAATGGATCTAATATCTACAGGCAAATTATTCCAGTCTAGTACAGCTTTAAACATAAATGCTCTCTTACCAATTGTTTTTTTAACACGAGGAACGAGAAAGTAAGTCTGGGCAGAATGCCTAACTTGGTAGTTTGAAGAAAAGAGTACAAAGTATTGTTGTAAGTAAGACAAGATCAGATTTTAATGCTGTCTGATAAACCACATCACAGTAATCAAATAGAAAACAGTAATAACATGTCACAATATTACTGTTTTTGTCTGTATTTTTATCAATTTATAAATGCAGTCCTGGTGAGCATAAGATATTTCTTTCAAAAACAATAAAAAAAATCTAACCAATCCACACTTTTGAATGGTAGTGTATGTCAAGGCAAATGTGTTCAGTATATTTTATTAAAATGCTCCGCCTTTGAAATTACTTTTATTTTTTGGCTTTATGTTAAATAATAGCTAAATTAGGCATTATTGCTATTGTCTAAGGTAATGTCACCTAAAATCTTGCCAATAGTTAACATTAATTTAAAGGTGGTTAACGTTAGAAAGGTTAAAGAAATAATAGCAAATAGGCCTGTGACAGGGCTTAGATTAAACCAGGATTAGACATTAGTTCAATTAGGACATTTAAGTAGGTTTTATAAATGTGCCTTAGAAAAAAAACATTACTGGTGTGTATCTTGAGTCAAAAACAATGGCACTGACATATTTTAAGATATGCAAGTTGCTTTCAGTTAAAACAGCTCAAAAATGCATTTTAGTCTGGGACTAGCTTAAGCCTTGTCTGTGAAACCAGGGGGAGATGCTAGGAAATTGAAAAAGAAATGCAACCATTGTAATATTTTGTGATGTTCTCAACTTTACCTTGTAGTGTTTTTACCTGGAAGGAAATAGTCCTCAACAATCTACTGTAAACTTGCATCCAGATCTGTCTATTTTTCTTTTTAAATATCCAGAAATTCAGGAGTACAATGGGTTGTGAATGCTGTTTAATGTTGACTAAGTTGAGAGGAGGAGAGGAACTGGAGAGCTGAGGTTTTAGGAAAGTGAGGACCTGATATGGCGGTAATTGATGATATCTGAAATTCTGATGACAACCTCCAGTAGGGCCTGGCAGGACATTTGTCTCTGGATGAAAAGAGAAATCAAGACCATCTCCGTATGATAGAGCAGCTGACAGAACACATTACACCGCACTATTGTTACGATGCACAATTTCAGCCAACACTGTGTTCTACACTTCTGCAAAACAGCCAAACATAAAAACTACCAATAATGCTATCTGTGCTTGCTGTCACATAAAGGAAGAAAAAATGCAATAGGAGCAGACAAAGCGATTCAGATTGTCCTGCAATGCCAAAAATGGTCTCTTATACTTAAAAAAAAATCAGTGTAAATTCTGAAGTGTAAATTCTGTTGCTTGCCTGTAAAAAATCTGTTATCATCTGTCTTGCTTAAAGGAACACGCCGACTTTTTGGGGATTTTAGCTTCTTCCCCGTATCCCCCAAAATTAGATAAGTCAATACATACCATTCTCATCTCCGTGTGTGCCATAACTCTGTGTGAAGTACCCACCAGCTTAGCACAAAGACTGGAGGTAAACGGCTCCAGCTAGCCTACTGCTCAATAAGTGACAAAATAATTTTCCTCGATTATTACGCAGGAATGAAAAAATAGTTCCTAGCCATATCAGTCTAGAAAAGCACAACTTTTCATTTTCCGTCGGTCTTAATACACGATGTAACTATACATATCATCACAACATGCAAGTAGGAAAATGTTGGCGTTATTTTCTTATTGAGTCACTTATTGAGCAGTAGGCTAGCTGGAGCCGTTTACTTCCAGTCTTTGTACTAAGCTAGGCTAGTGGTTATAGCACACACGGAGATGAGAATGTTATGTATGGACTTATCTAACTCTGGGGGATACGGTGAATAAGCTAAAGTCCCAAAAAGTCGGTGTGTTCCTTTAATAATAATATATATATATAGATTTTTTTTTTTTTTTAATTGCTTGATAATTTGTATTTTTTACTAAATTATCATATCATTATTATTATTATTATTATTATTATTAATAATACTTAAGGCTACTAATAAAAAATAATAATAATATGGTATTATACATAATATTATTATAATATAATCATATATTAGTATATATTATAAAAAAATATTATTATATTATTTTTCCTTTTTTTGACCCCATAATTTTTTATCAAAATGCAATTTGAATTTTTCGGTGAAACTACAGTTTACTTTCTGGTGATGCATGCCGTACTTCTCCAATCATTTAGTCTGCTTAAACCCTGAGAAAAGTGTTATCTATCAAAGATTTCATCGCTCTCTAATGACATTCAAAGTTTTCACTGAGGCGGTCTTAGTAATATCTCCCGACAGAGATCCAAGAGGTCCACTGCATTAGAGAGTTTTCTCCACCTGTCCAACTGAGCTCTAATGAGGCCAATGAAATATCAAACCCAGCATGGAACCAAACACATTCCCATGTCCGCTCTTCCAGTTTCACACATAGGAGAAAAACAGCAGATCAACAGATCAATACTGCCTTCAAACACACATCCATTTTGGTACCAATTATGTTTTGGAGGCACTTGGAGGGTGTTATTACGGTTGGCGCATTGCTAAGGTTCCTGCTCGGTAATGTAGTTTGTGTGGTGTGAATAGATGCGAGTAATATAGTGTTACGCAAGACACCGAGAGGATGGCAGAAAGGCTTTTGCAATTATGTTGGCTGGCTTTGATCCAGTCAGTCAGGCCTCCCTGATCTTGCCACCTGTTGGAGCGTGGAGCTGTCTGAGGCAGGTTAATTAGACGGGCTGAAATGGCCTCTGCCGAAGCAGGCAGACAGAAAACAGACACACACACAATCATACGCATGAAGGCAAAAGTTACTGTCAGGTGCATCCACCCACAAAAACAAACACACAAACGTACCCACAGACAGGAAACAGGCCCAGCAGCACCTGTTTGTTTGTTCTGGCACTGTGAGACTAATTTGAGATGCTCACTGTACTTGCATCTGTCTAACCAGCAGCAGCCGTCTGGCTCTATATCACAGCGTACAGCGGCAGTGAGAGTTGAACCATCCTCTAAATCCGAGGATGCATCAGAGGATACTTTTGCCCTTCTGCATAAGTTGTGTGTGACTGTCACTGAGCCCGATGTCCTTGGTCACAGCAGGACCTTGGCATCTGGGCACTGGGCTAGGAATCACTAATTCAAAGACATCAAAAGGCTTTGTTTGCTTTCGAAATAATATACACAAGGTCATTCAAGGTCAAAATCTGAACCTTCACATATATGCAAATGTGACGTGTATATTATCAATTATACATAAAGATTCCCATATATCCAATGAGACCAAGGGATGGGTGAGCATGTTGGCTGAGTAGAGAGAAGAAGAAGAAGAAGAAGAAGAAGAAGAAGAAGAAGAAGAAGAAGAAGAAGAAGAAGAAGAAACATAAGTGAGCACATGACCCAGATAGCAAGATGTCAGACATTTAATGTTGAATAATAAAAAATACAAATAAAAAACATTCCAAGTTTCTAACTGAACTAAAACTGAGCCGAATTCTGTTCCGGGTGAGACCAATATCGAATGGGTCGTCCAATTACTTTCCACTTATAATGTTAGTCTTATAAATTTTTTGTGCCAAAAACAGTCCATTACCATTGTATACTCTCTCTCTCTCTCTCTCTCTCTCTCTCTCTCTCTCTTAAGGCCAATGTGTACTTGATTTCCTGTGTTCTGCTTCTGCAATATAACGTGTTCATGTTTCGCGTGTAAAAAAACGCAGTATTTTTCACACAATTTACTCATCTGTACACCGCTGTTTTCACTCTCCTAAAAATGGGCTGACGAGTTCCTTGTTCTATGAAGTCCCTCCTTCAGAAATACGTAATGAGTTCTGATTGTGCCAGCGGTTCCTGTGTTGTGATTCGACAGCAGCTTAGCGCACATGGCACGGTTCCTGTGTTGTGATTCGACAGCAGCTTAGCGCAAGTTGTACGGAAAGGTCACGCCTCTTAATGGGAGATGTATCATCGAGAGCGTCTCTAGAGAAAATAACAGCGTCTCGACGATCTCTACAGCATCCCTGGGAAAGCCAAACAAAGGTGATTTGACTCCGGGATGAAAATAACAGCGTCTCGACGACATGGCGACAAACACACTGAAACGCAGCACTTCCTTTTCCCCACGCGACCGTCCTCTTCTCCACGTGGGACAGCAACAAGACCACGCCCCCTTTTTTCGCGTATTCTTGTGGGCGGAGGTTAGTCTGTTCTACTGTTCTACTGACGTCATCTATGAAGGAAGTACCAGGATGTAGTCCAAGCCAGCCGTTCGCTGTAGGCTTTGAAAGGGAACTTCTGTTAAATAAAATATCTCGCTTGGCATTGAACTTTGAGCTTTATAATTTTACAGGTATTATTTATGCTCTAACAGCAACATTACACACTAACTAAAGTTTGAACAGTGGGATCACGAAGAACGGGACCTTTAATGATGCTGAAAATTCAGCTTTGCCATCACAGGAATAAATTACATTTTAATAATAATATTTCACAATATCACTGTATTTTTGATCAAAAAAATGTAGCCTGAGCGTAAGAGACTTCTTTCAAAAACATAAAAGTAGTATATTCATGAAGAATGCCCCGCATCATCAACACGCTACATGCAAGTCTCCACTGAATGCAGTCTATATTTCTAGCTATTGTTCAGAAAAACAGTTCTTAAAGCTATGGTACGTACAATAAAACTCCTTTAATAAATCAAAAAAGCAGCTTTGATTTACCATGATATCACTGATACCATGTGTGGCGAGCAGCGAGGCCGAGGGACCGCGAGGGCGGGACGAGGCGGCGCTCATCAGAGAGGATGAGCGCCAGCTGTGAGCCAGCGATCTCGGCTCTCGCGGAGGAGTGAGGGACTATAAAGGACGAGCGACGACAGTGAGGGACGAGAGAGGACCAGGCCTGGATTTTATGTTGTATTTTATTTATGTTTTGTTATGTGTTGCTGCAGTCGACCGTGAGGGGCTGCAGCTTATTATTTTCATTTGTATTTGTTTGTATGTAGGCGGCAGTCGACCGCGAGGGGCTGTCGCCGCCATTTTATTTTATATTAAACTTGTTTATTGTTCGCCGGTTCCCGCCTCCTTCTTCCCGTACAAACATACTTTTACTACAGTGGTGCCGAAACCCGGGAGGAAGGAGGGACGCGCTGTCGAAGAGCCCTCGCAGCTGAGGGGGATCGCGGTGCTGCGGAGTTCGGGCACCGCGGAGGAGTGAAGTCCGCGAGCGGCTGCCCGAAGCGGTGGTGCTGGAGCAGGTGAAGGCCGGTGGGACGAAGAGCTCGCTGCCGTGCCCCTGGGTCGAGGTGGGGTGGCGGCCGTCCTAGAGGGAGCGCGGAGGAGTCACCGGCGTTCGCCGTGGGCCGGAGCCTGTATCCCTCCGCCGTGTAGGGGAGGGGCAGGGAGCGCGCGGGACTCGCTGCCGGCTGCCCTCGACAGGAGGAGCCACCGCCGGCCGCCAGGGGGCGGAGGAGCGTCGAGCCATCCACCGGCCGTCCAGTACCACCGCATGGCACCGCGAGGAAGAGCCTCTCGGCTGGCTGAGGACCGAGCGGCAGTGTGTCTGGGAACCGGACCAGAATTTTTTTTTCTTTTTTCTTTTCTTTTCTTTTTTCTTTTTTCCGGGGAGGGGAGGGGGGAGGGGGGGGAGAGTAGAGCGCAGTCTCGGGGGTACCCCC
This sequence comes from Romanogobio albipinnatus, assembly GCA_023566225.1. Classification (NCBI taxonomy): domain Eukaryota; kingdom Metazoa; phylum Chordata; class Actinopteri; order Cypriniformes; family Gobionidae; genus Romanogobio; species Romanogobio albipinnatus. The sequence continues at coordinate 26,847,287 of CM042246.1, read as the reverse complement.
CGGCCTGCGAAGGGCGTTGGGGGTATGTGGCGAGCAGCGAGGCCGAGGGACCGCGAGGGCGGGACGAGGCGGCGCTCATCAGAGAGGATGAGCGCCAGCTGTGAGCCAGCGATCTCGGCTCTCGCGGAGGAGTGAGGGACTATAAAGGACGAGCGACGACAGTGAGGGACGAGAGAGGACCAGGCCTGGATTTTATGTTGTATTTTATTTATGTTTTGTTATGTGTTGCTGCAGTCGACCGTGAGGGGCTGCAGCTTATTATTTTCATTTGTATTTGTTTGTATGTAGGCAGCAGTCGACCGCGAGGGGCTGTCGCCGCCATTTTATTTTATATTAAACTTGTTTATTGTTCGCCGGTTCCCGCCTCCTTCTTCCCGTACAAACATACTTTTACTACACCATGATTTTAAGCATGACAGATCACGCAAATGAAACTCAGATGGGAAGTAGAAATGTATTATTACCGCATATAGAATGTAATTAAAAGAAAGTCAATATTGATCAAATCAATACTCATTTAACATTGAGGATGTGAAACTAAGCACTAAACTCAGAATGTTCCCAAGGAATGTAGCCGTGTAACAGAGGGATACGAACCTCTCAGAGAATTTGTGAGGAAGAGAATACACAAAAAAGAAACAGCTGGAGGGAAACAATAAGAGACAGGGGAAGGAACGAAAGACATAAAAGAAAACCGTCTCTCAGCAAGAATCCAAAGCACAAGGAGCTTCAGAGACAAGTACAGTGCGTTAATGTGTGTGCCGGTGCTGTGTTCAGTACGAACCAAGCCCGAAGTCATAGGAACAGAGCGGAGGAAAAGTAGAAACCCTCGGACAAACAGAATTGAACATCACCGACGCTCTTCTCCTCTCAAGCTCCATTTATTTGATCAATGCTGTAGAAATATCACCCTCAGCTGAGTCTGTGACTAAACCCCAATAGATTCAGCTCAAATTAACACCAGACTTGTTCTTAATAAAATATGTCTTACAGTTTGACAGGAAGAAAATGTTATTCAGGTTCTATTAATGCAATGTGAGAGATAGTCTTCACTTATGTGGGCTATGAGGCATTTCTCATTAACAGTGAGGAGCGCCGCTCAGTGTGCTGTAACAACAAACACGCACTCTCTCTTAACACTCCATCAAACCCTGTATGACACATCTTTAAGTTTTTGAAAAGTTGCAGACAGTCCCAGAGCCCCATACAGAGACACTGCTGAAGTTTAGAGCTATAAGTATATAAGTGTACTCACGTTACATCATTTACTCATCATTCCCTTGTGTCATTCTAAACCTGTATGTTTTTCTTTCCTCCGTGGTAGAGGCATTTTGCAGAATGTTGATGCTGCTTTTGCTCTTACGATGAAAATAAATGGTGACCACATTTACATTACATTTATGCATTTGGCAGACGCTTTTATCCAAAGCGACTTACATTTCATTCAAAGTACACATTTTTACATTCTGTCAGTTCTTGCTTTCCCTGGGAATCTAACCCATTGCTACTGTTTGAACTACAGGAAAGCAGGGGTTGTCGAGCTACAAGTGCCAAAAAAGCACCATAAAAGTACTATAAATGTTCATACAACTTGTCCACTTTGTTCCATATATACAGTGGGGCAAAAAAGTATTTAGTCAGCCACCAATTGTGCAAGTTCTCCCACTTAAAAAGATGAGAGAGGCCTGTAATTTTCATCATAGGTACACTTCAACTATGAGAGACAGAAAGAGAAAAAAAACCCAGAAAATCACATTGTCTGATTTTTAAAGAATTTATTTGCAAATTATGGTGGAAAATAAGTATTTGGTCAATAACAAAAGTTAATCTCAATACTTTGTTATATACCCCTTGTTGGCAATGACAGAGGTCATACGTTTTCTGTAAGTCTCCACAAGGTTTTTCCTCCAAAGGTCCACAAGGTTTTCCCTCCAAAGATTTTCTATGGGGTTGAGATCTGGAGACTGGCTAGGCCACTCCAGGACCTTGAAATGCTTCTTACAAAGCCACTCCTTCGTTGCCCGGGCGGTGTGTTTGGGATCATTGTCATGCTGAAAGATCCAGCCATGTTTCATCTTCAATGCCCTTGCTGATGGAAGGAGGTTTTTACTCAAAATCTCACGATACATGGCCCCATTCATTCTTTCCTTTACACGGATCAGAAAACCTTTGCAGAAAAACAGCCCCAAAGCATGATGTTTCCACCCCCATGCTTCACAGTAGGTATGGTGCTCTTTGGATTCAACTCAGCATTCTTTCTCCTCCAAACACGACAAGTTGAGTTTTTACCAAAAAGTTATTTTTTGGTTTCATCTGACCATATGACATTCTCCCAATCCTCTTCTGGATCATCCAAATGCTCTCTAGCAAACTTAAGCCAGTACATGTCCGTGTCCGTCTGAAGCAGGGGGACACGTCTAGCACTGCAGGATTTGAATCCCAGGGGCATAGTGTGTTACTGATGGTAGCCTTTGTTACTTTGGTCCCAGCTCTCTGCAGGTCATTCACTAGGTCCCCCCGTGTGGTTCTGGGATTTTTGCTCACCGTTCTTGTGATCATTTTGACCCCAGCATAATTTGCTTTCTAGATTTTTTGTTCCTCATTCTGTGTCTCATAGTTGAAGTGTACCTATGATGAAAATTACAGGCCTCTCTCATCTTTTTAAGTGGGAGAACTTGCACAATTAGTGGCTGACTAAATACTTTTTTGCCCCACTGTATATATATGCATATAATCTATGCATTTGCACTTGTGGTTTGTTTGGAACAACATGAGAATGAGTATATGATGACAGAATTTTCATTTATAGGTGGAGTACCCCTTTAAGACTTGAGTGTGCAGTGGATACCTCATAATGACCTTTGATTATTTTGACTGTGGTGCTTCCTCTGCCCTTAATGAGGCTGACAAACACCAGCCAACTATTTACTTGACCACGGGTTTAACATCTCCTCCCAACACTCATTTCCACTCAGACACACAGCCCAGCAATCAGGTCATCAAAACACTCAGAAGACTCCTCCAAAGGACATAGACAGACACACAGAGGCTCTCGACTGCTGTTTTGCTGTACAATCAACGGCCAATTAGGCAAAGACGGAGATGAGTAGAGTGGACTGAAAGAAGAGAAGAAAAAATATGAGGGAGGGAGATGAATCAGACATGACTGAGAAATGATGTTTCACACTGCTCATAATTTACCCGGAGTTAATCCTGGTTATTCATTATGTGATGCTTCACTGTACATTCCTAAACCCTGGGTTAACATTTTTAGCATATTCACGGTGCCATGAAAACCACAAATATTCTAGCATTGCACATCCTCATATTACACATACATACCAGCTGTAATATACTTTTTTTTTTATAAAAGTATGAATGAAACGATGGTGCTAACCCCTCTTCTAAATTACAATAAATGTGAAATGTTCCTTTACCAGTGGTTAAAAAAGCTCAATGTGAAAAGCCATAGTAACTATTAGTCTCAGGCAGCCTCAGATGACACACTCATACCCATTTACTACGTGTTTTATGTATACTGCACACAACAATAACAAAAGCTTGTTTGAAATTTTCTCAAACTTTCTGACTTTCAGGATGCATAGCAATATATCAGTCCACAGTTTGAAATCTCTTATGCTCACCAAGGCTGGAATTATTTGATCCAAAATACAGTAAACTAGCAATATTGTGAAATACTATTACAACAGCAAATTTTCTATTTGAATATATTTAAAAGTGTAATGTATTCTTGTGGTGGCAAAGCTGAAACATACCGCAGTAATTACTCCAATCTTTAGTGTCACATGATCCTTCAGAAATCATTATAATATGCTGAGTTGGTGCTCAAGAAACATTTAATTTTATTATAATCAATGTTAAAGACAGCTGTGGTGCTCTTTATTTTTTCCCCCAAAGCTTGGAATATTTTTTTTTCAGGATTCTTTAAAGTGTAACTTCGTCTATTTTCAACCTGCTTTATAAGTATATGTGACCCTGGACCACAAAACCTGTCATAAGGGTCATTTTATACATCGTATGAAAAGTAAATAAGCATTCCGTTAATGTATGGTTTGTTAGGATATGACCATATTTGGCCTAGATACAGCTATTTGAAAATCTAGAATCTGAGGGTGCAAATATATATATTGATAAAATTGCCATATCGTCCTTAGCTATGCATATTACTAATCATACATTTTTTATATATTTACGGTAGGAAATGTACAAAATATCTTCGTGGAACATGATCTTTACTTAATCATGATAATTTTGACGCATACAATGTATTGTTGGCTATTGCCACAAATATTCCAGTGCGATTTATGACTGGTTTTGTGGTCCAGGGTCACATATGTAAATCAGGCGTGCCCAATCTTGTTCCTGGAGAGCCCCTTTTCCACCAAGGCAGTTTGAGTGCTGGTTCAGAGCCAGAGCCAGAGTTTCAAATCAGTTCTTTGTCTTTCGACACCCAAAGCACCAGCTCTGAACCAGGACAAGTAGTTTATAAGTAGCACCAAAACATTGCTGGTCTAGAAGCAAGAACCACTTGCGTCACGGGCTGGGGGCATGACCAACAAGACGAACAGAAACTTGTGACCACCATTTTTGCACAAAGCCATGAGCATCAATAGTAATGCAATCTTTATCTTAAGCTGTTTTAGTTGTGTTTGATCAGGGTTGGAGCAAAACTTTGCAGGAAGGTAGATCTCCAGGAATAGTCTGAGCACCGTTGAGGCCTGTTGCATGAAGCTAGTTGAACAAACTCTTGAGTTTCAGAGTAAGTTTAGAGTTGACAAAACCATATAAATCCAACCTGGTTTAGATCAGGTTCAGCGGGCCCACAACACTCGATATAAACATACTCTGGGTTTGATCCAGAGATTGTGATTAACTCTGAAGCACCTGCATCTGAAAGTGTCTCATGTGCAACAAACAGCCAATCACACGGAACATGGAGAGCATCAGTTTGATGGCAGGAATAAACAGCTGAAAGAAAATATGAGACTATAAATGTATGTGTATCAAGTGAATTTAAATAATAATTTATATAGTTTCACAAAGAAAACATGTAATCTTAATCTGTATAAAAGCTTTACATATAAATATATATACAGTGAGGAAAGTTCTCCCACTTGAAAATCATGGAGGGGTCTGAAATTGTCATCGTAGGTGCATGTCCACTGTGAGAGACATAATCTAAAAGAAAAAATCCAGAAATCACAATATATGATTTTTTAACTATTTAATTGTATGATACAGCTGCAAATAAGTATTTGAACACCTGTCTATCAGCTAGAATTCTGACCCTCAAATACCTGTCAGTCTGCCTTTAAAATGTCCACCTCCACTCCATTTATTATCCTAAATTAGATGCACCTGTTTGAGGTCGTTAGCTGCTTAAAGACACCTGTCCACCCCATACAATCAGTAAGAATCCAACTACTAACATGGCCAAGACCAAAGAGCTGTCCAAAGACAATAGAGACAAAATTGTACATCTCCACAAGGCTGGAAAGGGCTACGGGGAAATTGCCAAGCAGCTTGGTCAAAAAAGGTCCACTGTTGGAGCAATCATTAGAACATGGAAGAAGCTAAACATGACTGTCAATCTCCCTCGGACTGGGGCTCCATGCAAGATCTCACCTCGTGGGGTCTCAATGATCCTAAGAAAGGTGAGAAATCAGCCCAGAACTACACGGGAGGAGCTGGTCAATGACCTGAAAAGAGCTGGGACCACCGTTTCCAAGGTTACTGTTGGTAATACACTAAGACGTCATGGTTTGAAATCATGCATGGCACGGAAGGTTCCCCTGCTTAAACCAGCACATGTCAAGGCCCGTCTTAAGTTTGCCAATGACCATTTGGATGATCCAGAGGAGTCATGGGAGAAAGTCATGTGGTCAGATGAAAAATAGAACTTTTTGGTCATAATTCCACTAAATGTGTTTGGAGGAAGAAGAATGATGAGTGTACCATCCCAAGAACACCATCCCTACTGTGAAGCATGGTGGTGGTAGCATCATGCTTTGGGGTGTTTTTCTGCACATGGGACAGGGCGACTGCACTGTATTAAGGAGAGGATGACCGGGGCCATGTATTGCGAGATTTTGGGGAACAACCTCCTTCCCTCAGTTAGAGCATTGAAGATGGGTCGAGGCTGGGTCTTCCAACATGACAATGACCCGAAGCACACAGCCAGGATAACCATGGAGTGGCTCTGTAAGAAGCATATCAAGATTCTGGCGTGGCCTAGCCACGATTCCAGAGTGGGCCAAAATCACTCCTGCAGTGTGTGCAAACCTGGTGAAAAACTACAGGAAACGTTTAATCAAATCAAATCAAATCACTTTATTGTCACTCTACCATATGCACAAGTGCAACAGTAGGTGAAATTCTTAGGTGCAGTTCCGAGCAACATAGCAGTCATGACATGTACAACATTTAAAGCAGCATCAGATTACACATCTGATGCGCACACAATTACTCACAGCACTACACTACAATAAACAATAAATAATTTACACAATGTGAGTGTAGTTCTCACAGCTTTAAACAATATACACATACTTACAATATACATATACTTAAACCAATATACACTAAACATACATTAAACAATAACAGTATACAGTAAGCTATAGTAATAATATACAATGTACAGTATACAATATGTTCACAAATTGAAATCCAAAGTGCAATAGATGCTGTATGATAAATACATGTGTATATAATGTGTGTGTATCTACAGTGGGTTGTGCTGAGTGATATTCTGTCCAGTGTGTGTTATGATACTGATGGATCAAGAGTTAAGTAGTCTGATTGCTTGTGGGAAGAAGCTGTTCTGGAGTCGGCTGGTGCGTGTTCTGATGCTGCGGTACCGTCTGCCTGATGGCAGCAGTGAGAGCAGCCCATGGTTCGGGTGGCTAGAGTCTCTGATGATCCTCTGAGCTCTCTTCACACACCGCCTGGCATAAATGTCCTGGAGGGAGGGAAGCTCACCTCCGATGATGCAGCTGGCCGTGCGCACTACCCTTTGCAGGGCCTTGCGGTTGCGGGCGGTACTGTTGCCGTACCAGGTGGTGATGCAGCCAGTCAGCAGGCTCTCGATGGTGCTGCTGTAGAAGCGTGTGAGGATGTGGCGGTTCATTCCAAACCTCCTCAGCCGTCGCAGGAAGAAAAGGCGCTGATGAGCCTTCTTCACAACGGCCTCGGTGTGGACGGCCATGAGAGTTCCTCTGTGATGTGGACACCGAGGAACTTGAAGCTGCTGACTCTCTCCACCGGTGCTCCATCGATGGTGATGGGGCGGTGTTCTCTCTCATCCCTCCTGAAGTCCACCACCAGCTCCTTGGTCTTGCTGACGTTGAGGGAGAGGTTGTGCTCCTGACACCACCGTGTCAGAGTGTGCACCTCCTCTCTGTAGGCCGTTTCATCATTGTCGGTGATAAGACCTACCACCGTCGTATCGTCAGCAAACTTAATGATGGTGTTGGAGCTGTGGATTGCCACACAGTCATGTGTGTACAAGGAGTACAGGAGTGGGCTGAGAACACAGCCCTGAGGGGCTCCAGTGTTGAGAGTCAGTGATGATGAGATGTTACTGCCCATTCTGACCACCTGGCGTCTGTTTGACAGGAAGTCCAGGATCCAGCTGCATAACAGACTGTTTAAGCCTAGAGCCCGGAGTTTAATGTCAAGTATGGAGGGCACAATGGTGTTGAATGCTGAGCTGTAGTCTACAAACAGCATTCTCACATACGTGCTCCTCTTTTCCATACGTTTGACCTCTGTAATTGCAAACAAAGGCTACTGTACCAAACATTAACATTGCTTTTCTCAGGTGTTCAAATACTTATTTGCAGCTGTCTCATACAAATAAATAGTTTAAAAATCATATATATATATATATATATATATATTTATATATACACTTTCACATAAAGGAGTATTAGGAACACCATACTAATACTGTGTTTGACCCCCTTTCGCCTTCAGAACTGCCTTAATTCTACGTGGCATTGATTCAACAAGGTGCTGAAAGCATTCTTTAGAAATGTTGGCCCATATTGATAGGATAGCATCTTGCAGTTGATGGAGATTTGTGGGTTGCACATCCAGGGCACGAAGCTCCCGTTCCACCACATCCCAAAGATGCTCTATTGGGTTGAGATCTGGTGACTGTGGGGGCCATTTTAGTACAGTGAACTCATTGTCATGTTCAAGAAACCAATTTGAAATGATTCGAGCTTTGTGACATGGTGCATTATCCTGCTGGAAGTAGCCATCAGAGGATGGGCACATGGTGGTCATAAAGGGATGGGCATGGTCAGAAACAATGCTCAGGTAGGCTGTGGCATTTAAACGATGCCCAATTGGCACTAAGGGGCCTAAAGTGTGCCAAGAAAACATCCCCCACACCATTACACCACCACCACCAGCCTGCACAGTGGTAACAAGGCATGATGGATCCATGTTCTCATTCTGTTTACGCCAAATTCTGACTCTACCATCTGAATGTCTCAACAGAAATCGAGACTCATCAGACCAAGCAACATTTTTCCAGTCTTCAACTGTCCAATTTTGGTGAGCTCGTGCAAATTGTAGTCTCTTTTTCCTATTTGTAGTGCAGATGAGTGGTACCCAGTGGGGTCTTCTGCTGTTGTAGCCTATCTGCCTCAAGGCTGCCTGTGTTGTGGCTTCACAAATGCTTTTCTGTATACCTCGGTTGTAACAAGTGGATATTTCAGTCAAAGTTGCTCTTCTATCAGCTTGAATCATTCGGCCCATTCTCCTCTGACCTCTAGCATCAACAAGGCATTTGGATGTTTTTCCCTTTTCACACCATTATTTGCAAACCCTAGAAATGGTTATGCGTGAAAATCCCAGTAACTGAGCAGATTGTGAAATACTCAGACCGGCCCGTCTGGCACCAATAACCATGCCACGCTCAAAATTGCTTAAATCACCTTTCTTTCCCATTCTGACATTCAGTTTGGAGTTCAGGAGATTGTCTTGACCAGGACCACACCCCTAAATGCATTGAAGCAACTGCCATGTGATTGGTTGATTAGATAATTGCATTAATGAGAAATTTAACAGGTGTTCCTAATAATCCTTTAGGTGAGTGTATATATATATATATATATATATATATATATATATATATATATATATATATATATATATATATATATATATATATATATATATATATATATATATACACATGAATATATACATGAAGGAGTGGTTTTATAGCATCAGATTTGTCACTTTGCAAATTATATTGTGTATAATTTGCAGGCATCAGAGAACTGCTATCGATATGCAAGATATTGAACTAAATTATGAATGCACGCAAGCTCGCATTCGCCATCACACGTAGGCTAATGTGTGTATTGGAAGCAGCAGTACTACATTTGCAAGATAAGGTATTTATCAATGATGAAGGAAGATGATCAATGATGAAGGATCTGTTCTGCGCCAAATCCTCCGATATTGTCCTGTCAGTCATTTCTCCTTACTATCTTCACATGATAAGTGAAATCTGATGTACTGTAATGTAACCAACTACCACAGCAAGCCTAACAATGTCCCTTAGAGGCTCCTTGGAACGCGTTATTCATTTTCCGTGCCCTTCGGAATTAGGCTTCGGGCACATCCCTAATAGGCGGCCAAGTTTTATTAAAAGCCCGTTTTGCCACAGTGACACACTCAGACCCAGTCCAGCCCTCTAAGGGCACAGGTGTATATGTGTGTGTGTGAGGTGTGTAAGGTGTGTACAGTGACAGATGGAGAGGGGCTGGCGGGGACAGACCACAGGAGCAGGATGGTCTGAGCAGCACGGCAGACTCAAACAGCAGAGACGCTGTGGGGCACGGAGCTTTTCCTCACACCTACAGGAGGCCCAAACGCTCTCAGCCAATCAGAGAGCAGGTGAGAGGGGGGAGGGACAGGATACAGGGTGGAAATAAATTAGGGGCTACATGGCAACAGCCTCATAACAGATCCCCTCTCAACATGAGATAGAGTGAGAATGAGAGCCAGGCAGGAAAATAGAAATGAGAGAGGGAAAGAAAAAAGAAGTCAGGAGAAAAAGAAAGAAAGAGGTCAGGAGAGAGAGAGAGAGAGAGAGAGAGAGAGAGAGAGAGAGAGAGAGAGAGAGAGAGAGAGAGAGAGAGAGAGAGAGAGAGAGAGAGAGAGAGAGAGAGGTGTAAGTCTGAGGAAGAGGACTAGGTCATGGCAGTGCTGAATGCTTGAGGGCGTCTCTGATCTCCATGTGGCTCTGAATAATTCACCTTGCAGGTTAAGAGAGCAAGCATCTATTAGTTGTGGACTAGTGCTCCATCTTCACATTTAGGGACAGCTGTAGTTTACTAAATAGAGAGAAGTAGTGTATAAAATAGTGAGGAAAACTGTGAAAGAATTTAAAATGAGTGTGAGAAACACACACACACACACACACACACACACACACAAAGAAAGCAAGCAGGAGAGAAAGAATCCAGTTTAAAGTAGGTTCAACAATTAAAACTGCATGAACTCCTGACCTTCCTCTGACTTCTCTCACCATACAGCAATACATGAATGTTAGAGACCTGAGGGCCACTGGGGAACCAAACTAACACATTCAAACACACCCAGAGATGTGAAGAAATAGTTCACCACCATGTCAGTCCATACAAAGAAAGCAAGCTGTCAAAAAAAAATCATAAAAGCAACGTATATGACTTGTGGACTGTATTTCAAGTCTTATGTAACCTTGTGTGGGAAACAGACCAAACTTTACAAAATGTATTCTCTGATAATCTTGCTTCTTTGTTAACTCTCAAATATTCTGCATATTTCATCATTGCTGGTCAAACTTTTAGCAGTGAGTCTTGAATATGAATTTCAGTGAATAACAACTTCAATGTCTATCTGCTTCTCAAAGGGAAAAAAACAGCAGTGATTCTGCTAAACATTCTGCTAAATATCTCCTTTTTTGTTCTGTGGAAGACAAAATGTTATTTGGGTTATGAACAAAATGAGGATGACAGAATTATTTTGGGGGTGAACTATCCCTTTAAACTGCTCTCAATGATAAAATCTTTGTTTTGACAACACAACAAAAAACATACCAACAGCATGTTTTTCTTCATTTAGGGGTGTAAAACTTAGATTTGATGCCTAAACGTAAAGATGTGAGGAAAGTTTATCATGCTCAAAATTCTTGTATATTCTTGATAGTTCTCATCACTTTAACTAAAATCAATATATGTAAAAAAAAAACTGCATTGAAGGAATGGATGAAAAATAAATGAATAACAAAATGGCACACAGAACATGATTAAAGGGTTAGTTCACCCAAAAATGAAAATTCTGTCATTAATTACTCACCCTCATGTCGTTCGACACCCGTAAGACATTCGTTCATCTTCGGAACACAAATGAAAATATTTTTGTTTAAAGCTGATGCTGAGAAAGGCTTGAGGTAGGCCTCCATTGACATTCCGTACATTCTCACTCACACGACCCTTAAAAAGGCACTAAAAACGTAGTTACAAAGTCCATCTCACTACAGTGGCTCTACAATAATTATACGAAGCGACGACAATAGTTTTTGTGCAAATTTTTTAAAAAAAATAACGACTTTATTCCACAAGTTCGTGTCTTCCTTGATGACATCAGCCGTGAGCTCACGAAGCACCAAGACGCATGCGCGAGAATATGACGCAGAACCGGCTTTATGTTTCTATGGCCGGTTCTGCATCATATTCTCGCTAATGCGTCTTGGTGCTTCGTGAGCTCACGGCAGATGTCAACAAGGAAGACACGAACTTGTGGAATAAAGTCGTTATTTAAAAAAAAAAATTAGCACAAAAACTATTGTCGTCGCTTCGTATAATTATTATAATTATCTTCATTTGTGTTCCGAAGATGAACGAATGTCTTACGGGTGTCGAACGACATGAGGGTGAGTAATTAATGACAGAATTTTCATTTTTGGGTGAACTAACCCTTTAAGCCGATCTACAGAGCAAACACATCAACTGGAAAGTAAAAATAGTGTGCGTGTGTATGTGTGTGTGTGTGTGTGTGTGTCAGTGTGTTCTGCTCTTTAGGGGATTTTAGCAGTGTGTTCAGCATGAGTAAACAGTTGATATGGCTGGAGTTAATTAATTATTAATACAGGACAATTTCCTCAGCAGGCCAGAGCAGAGGATCCGATGCACAGCAGCTCACCTTTAACCCTGACAGCAACTATCCCTCACTGACATCTGCCCACACGCGTCAACCAGGAGCCATTCATTCCTCTTAAAATGCCACTTGCAGCATGTAGACTGACGGCCTTGTGTTTCAGAGACTGCTACATGCTTACACAGTTCAGAGCCTTACTTCCTCATTAATGCCTGTCAACAAGATTATCCGTGACAGACTACAGCAGAAATGACCCAAAGGAGAACGCTGCCTCACTGCTATGTGCTGTAGATCTTTTTCTGAATTGATGCAGACCTATATTGCTGCAAAAACTGTGCGCTACATACAGTGGCGTATAAATTCATTTCAAGATTTCTTGGAACGGGCTCAGACTGCAGGAGTTTTAGACCAATTTATCTCCGATTTACCCTGACAAACTGAGAAAAAACATCTTGTCCATGACCTTGGTCAGTTCCGATGTTCAGCACAGATTATCTGGTAATGTGAGGCATTTACAGATTGAAACTTTAACTTCCCGATCTTCTCGCAGACACATCAGGGCCGCCCCGATAATATAAAAAATGTTTGATATAGAATTTTAAATAAGGATAATTATGACTAGGCTTATGTCAGTTCACAATAGCCAATGAGAGTATTTATGTGGTGAATGAGAAAACTTTGAGAAAATGAGACAGCAGAGATGGAGGAACAGCTTGTGGAAGGGTGGCAAAAACATGACTGCTTATATAACGTGTCAAAAAGAAATGTGTCTGCAAAGAATATTGTTACATTTAAGTTGTCACAATCTCCGCTTTTCCATGAGATCACATGAGACCATGTGAGATCAGGGGCCGATACCATGAAGCCGGTTAAGCTGGCTAGCCAGATATGTTTAAGCTTAGTTTGTGCCAATCCTGGGTTTTAGGTACCATTAAAGCTGTTTGGCTTTTAGCAGTGTTCATCTCCACAGTAACTTATGCTCCACAGCTAACCTGCTCCAGGGCAGGTTATGTTCTGGATAAGAGATCTCAAACTGAAATTGGACCAATCAGCTGTGAGTAAAGTGACACCTCTGATGCAATAAAGTCACTTCCCCTTTTTCTACTCCAAATGAAAGGTCACTACATAGCGAATGTTTTTTAAAGACTAAAGCGTCTGGCTTTTAACAATGCTTATTTATAATAATAATAATTTTGAATTATTTAGATATCATTTATGTAATTATTATACCCTTAATCAATTTTAGGCACTTTGTTCACAATAGCCTGTCATACAAATACAAAGCTTTAAAATCAATAAATAAAGCTATAAAAATGACTACATGTGAGCTTAAATGTTCAATTCTCTCTATATATATCAACTAAACTAACTTCATAACTTTTACTTGAATTGACATACCATTTTTATTTAAGTTTCCCTCTTTCATAGACAGCTCTTTTCTTCTTGCTGTGTAAACTGGTTTAAAATTCGTAATATTTTTCAATCATGTAAAATTCTGCAGAAGAGAGAAATGAATCTCAGTTTCACTGATCCACAGCATGTGATTGGCTGTTATGTTACAGCTAAACTCCTAAATTCAGGATCAAAGCCTGAGTTGACAGAGAAAGCTGATGATCAGCATCATGGGACCAACAAAGCCTGAATAGATTGGATTGGTTTTGTCAACTTGAAACTAATCCTGTAAACCTGAGTTTGTTACCTACCATCATGGTACAGGCCCCATGTGTGGTGCGCCCTAGTTTGTGTTTATTGTAGTATGTGCAATGCATGTTTGACATTTGAGAAGAAAATCTGTGCAAAATCATGCGTGTCATGCAAACCAGATTTCACAATCGGTTAGGAATCCTCTAGTGTGCGCCAGGCTTTAGTATTAGGTTTCTCTCTCTTTTTCTTTAATGACAGCAGCACTTCAAGGCATGGACATTTGCATAAAGCCTCATCTTCACAGCATGATCAAAGTCACTTGACACAGTCACAAACATAACCTTGAATTAGGGCTGTAATGATTTGACCAAAAATAAAAACCTCGATTAATTGAACATTTTACCTCGCTTACGATTAATGAACGATTATTTTTATTTATTTATTTATTTTATTTCCATTTTTTGCCCTCATAAGGTTTTTGAGTAAGTTCCTGATAAGGTTTGTACTGTAAATATTTTCTACTATTAAAGGTGGGATATTTTTTTCTAATGAAAAAGTGCATTTCTTTGTGATTTTAAAATACTTGAAGGAAACGGTTCACTTTCAGCTGTTGTTGACTATGGGGCAGATTTCTGCTTGTACATCAGATACAGATATATTAGCACAGTAGGCCTACATTACATTTATTTGAATACATTAATGAGAGAGTGATTATGTGTGTGAATTACTCATACTGTCTCTATTCATAATGAAGCTGTGGTTTTTACTTACTTCAGAGGTATTAAAATATATGCCTATAACGGTTGAGTTTCTAAGACTTTACTTTAGTCACAGGACAGCGTTGACACTGTGTTTCTGCACTGCTCTCTGCGTGCGATCTTCACGTGATGTGCAAGCTTCTGTCTGAGTGTTCGTTTGCCACAATATATCAGGCATTAGTTCAACATAATACACATCTGATGGTCTAAAATCGCTCCAATGTTCAAACTGGCAGGCCTTAAAACACATACAAATGACAAAGCTTTGTGAGGACGCAGGTGAAAGGTCTACCTTCAGGACGCACGCGCATTGTCAGAGACGCGGCTTGAACGGATGAACACTGAACGGATATGTTTTCCGTATTGTTGTTTTTTAATAGTGCACAATCGCTTTAAATGTTCAAGCCTTTAAATGCATTTACTTGACAAACTTTATGAGGACGAAAGTGAAAGCGATCTGGCTTCGGGGCTTGCAATTAACTTACTGTATAAACTGTGCAAAACATGCAGTTACTATAGTGATTCTGGGCATCTATAAAAAAAGATAACTGCTCCTGCATCTCTCCGTGTTCCTGCAAACTGCACTTAAAGTGACTGACGGGGCGGAGTCACGTGACTAAAACCGAAATAACCGACATGGGAAAAATACGTCGGTTAGAGGTTCTGAATTTCGGTTTCGATTATTTTTCGATTAATCGTACAGCCCTACCTTGAATATTTCTTATTGCCATTATGTTTCTGTGGCAAGCAGCGAGGCAGAGGGCCCGTGAGAAAGGGGCGAGGGCGGTGGTGAGTGATAATGAGCGCCAGCTGCACGCCGCACCGGCCTCGTGTCTCATGGAGGAGCTAGGACGCATAATAGGAGGAGCGACGACAGTGAAGGAAGAGAGAGGACCAGGCCTGGAGTTCACGTTGTGTTTTGTTTACGTTTTGTTATGTGTGTGTGTGGCAGTCGTCCGTGAGGGGCTGCCGCTTTTACTTTCAGTTTCCGCCTACTTCTTCCCATAACAACAAACTGCATTACAGTTTCTTTACATTTTTAAAACACTAAACATTCTATTTATTTTCATGTTTAAACAAAACAAAACAGCAGCAGCAACATTCAGCTAATTTTCTCTTTTTGTGTTCTGTAGAGACAGAAAGTCATTTGCATTTTGAATAACATTAGGGTAGGTTAATGATGAATGACGAAAACCTGTCATGTTCTCTGGAATTCAATGAAGAATTCCAGACTGTCTGTACACAGTCACAAACTTGATCTAAAAATAGTACATAACCTTAAATATTTCTTATTTCTTATGTCATAATGTTGCTTTTATTTACATTTTTAAAAACCCTAAAATGTTCTGCTTATTTCCATGTTAAAATTAGATTCTACATCCAAGAATTTCAGTATGGCCTCAGACTTTTAGACCCCACTGAATTCATTTCCTAATGCCCCTTATCCTTTTTATTAGAAAAAATGCCCTGTCTCACTCCTGCCTGTCTATCCATCATAACCCCCCCCCAGTCTGATTGTTTTGAGAGGCGAATGAATTATAAATGAATGGGTGCTCAATCTGGGGAAAATCAATACTAACAAGGTCCAAGTTAACGGTGCCGGCACGGTGCTTTCCCCCAGTCTGCCGTCCCGCTACACCGCACGCACACACTGATCCAGTCTTCAGAGTCATCTCACCCTCTTTGCATGCAAACTATCAGTGGGCCGGGCAGCAACCGAGACTTTTCAGCAGATAATGAGGATTGCTTTTCAACCGATGCGGCCTTTCTCTGCAATAACATTCACGCTCGTAAATGAATGGAGAGAGCATTAAATGCCTCCTCCTACACTCCTCCAGCGATCCATCTATCAGCATGGGTGGCCGGCGCTGTCAGTCGGACAGAGGGGTGGGAGGGGAGAGTGATTGAGCGTGGCAGAACCTCCTTCATCATGCCACTTAGCCCCACAATTCCGCCCAGGGATCTACACTGCCAAGACAGGGGGGGGGGGATTGATGAGAATCTCTCCAAGTCCCTCTGTTCTCTTTCCCCACCCAAACATTTCTCCTCACATCAGCCCATCCAAGCAGAGAGACCCTCACTTACCCTCCTGTTTCAGCTGCCCCAATCTCCAGGGCATCCCGTCCCCACTTCACATGCTCCTGCTGGGCTGACATATCCGCGCAACATGTTCCCATCTTGAATTATTCACCTACACTGCTAGAGTTCACATACCCTACCATAGTCAAATAGGAACAACCATTGTTTTAAAGCTGAAGGGATACATTTTTGTGCTACTGGCACCATGAAATGGTACTAAAAAATAATTGTTTTCCAGGGGTCAGGGTTCGCACCAGGTTAACATGGCCGTTTGCTCCTGCTGGTAGATGCTATAACGACAGCAAAACACTACCTTCTCCAATGACGCAGTCGATTGAGATGGAATAATTTTTTCCACAAGCAACATACATAGATCAGGCATAACATTATGACCGGTGAAGTGATTATAACACTGATTATCTCTTCATCACGGCACCTGTTAGTGGGTGGGATATATTAGGCAGCAAGTGAACATTTTGTTCTCAAAGTTGATGTGTTAGAAGCAGGAAAAATGGGAAAGTGTAAGGATTTGAGCGCGTTTGACAAGGGCAAAATTGTGATGGGTATGACTGGGTCAGAGCATCTCCAAAACTGCAGCTCTTGTGGGGTGCTCCTGGTCTACAGTGGTTGGTATCTATCAAAAGTGGTACATGGAAAGAACAGAGGTGACCCGGCATTGATGCACGTGGGGAGCAAAGGCTGGCCAGTGTGGTCCGATCAAACAGACGAGCAACCGTAGCTCAAATTGCTCAAGAATTTAATGCTGGTTCTGATAGAAAGGTGTCAGAACATGAAGGAATTGAAAATAATCAAAGATATTTGATATTTGAAATCCAACAAAGAGATTTTACTGTTAACAAACAGCTTTACTGTTGTCACCCCCATTTGCTTATCAGAAGGGCCATCTGGAAGACAATAGAGAGGCCTGCAGGCCACATGGGGTCCCACCTTTATAGTGGGGGAAGTTTGGTTTGAATGTCATGTTTAAGTTTGTTCTGATTGGTCAGTTTAAATATCTCACATTTGGTTTCAGTCACATGGTCAGAGAAAGGGATAAAAGGAGATTGGAATTATTGCTTTTTCTCTTTTTTCCTCTGGGTCTCTTACTCTCTGGCTCTTGAGGTCATTGGGGCTTCTATTCTTTGCTCTCTTCTTCTCTCTCTTTCCCTCTCCCTCTCCCTCTCCCTCTCCCTCTCTCTCTCTCTCTCTCTCTCTCTCTCTCCCCCTCAGGTAACATTTTATTCATGCTGTGTACGATTAATGGTATAAGTTTATCATCTCATACATCCATTTTGAAGCTATTTTAAGTGTAACCATAACGAGATTTTGTCATTAAATCCTTCCTATTACCAATACTGTGCTAACTAGTTTTGATTTGGTATTGACTTTGAAGTGCTCCCTATTTCAATACAATTTAGTCACATTATAGCAACGCTCTCCCACATATTTTGCTATTGTAACTGCACTTATCTCCGTCGTTGGTATAAGTTGCAGTGGGTGGAAATAGACGAGAAATGTACAGTTTTCTTACATCTTCTGATAACGTTTCTTTAGTCTTCTGGCAACCCTGCAGATTGAACCCTCTGCAGGAGTCCACTCTTACAAAAACACAATGCATTGCAGTTTGTTGCGTATGGGGCTGCATAGCCGCAGACTAGTCAGGAAAACAGTATTCCCTGGTGGCTGTGGCCTCTTTCAGCAGGATAATGTGCCCTGCCACAAAGCAAAAATGGTTCAGGAATGGTTTGAGGAGCACAACAACGAGTTTGAGGATTTGTCTTGGCCTCCAAATTGCCCAGATCTCAATCCAATCGAGCGTCTGTGGGATGTGCTGAACAAACAAGTCCGGTAACTTACAGGACTTAAAGGATCTGCTGCTAACATCTTGGTGCCATATACCACAGTACACCTTCAGGGGTCTAGTGGAGTTCATGCCTCGATGGGTCAGGGTTGTTTTGGCAGCAAAAGTGGGACCAACACAATATTAGGATCCCAACACAATATTGTTATGCTTGATTGGTGTATATTGTTAATATTTCATTATATTACATTAGATGATTTATCAGTTCCTGATTTGGAGGTTTAGAGAATTGTGAAAAATGAAGGTACTGTGGCAAAAACAGCCAGTTTACATAATGGGTTGGAGAAAAAGTTGACAATTGACCTCAGATAACATTTTAAGAAATAATATTTATTAAAAATATAATAAGCATATAATACATATAATAAATTGACAAATAGCATTACATGAACATGAATAAGATTAACATAACACAAACATCCCCAGCTGGCCGAATTAAAAAATGACAACGTTTTATATTTATTCACCTTCCGCTCACAAATCTCTCAAAAAAAACAGTAAAATGTATTTTCATGTAATCTGAAAGTGTTATATTGTGAATAAAACTATCTGTACATACAGGCACTGTACATACAGGCACTGTACTAGGCAGCACATAAACCCAATGAACAGTGATTGTGGTTACTACATGTAAAACTTAAAAGTCTGTTTATCTGAAAAATATTACATTTAAACCACCAAATGATATACACCATGAGAGCGTCACTACGAGAAGAAGAAAATGTCCGACTTGACAGCAACATTTTCAAATCTCGTCAACTGGTTAAATCCAGACACTGCCGAAGTCAAACACACCTGTTGTAACATGACATTGGCTCAAAACAACCTGGCAGGAGCACTAAGAGGATATGAATAAAGATGGAAGATTTTAAATCACATTCTTCTGGCATGTCCCAAGCCTGCCAAGCATGTGCCAATCAGATGATTTCATATTTATAAAAAACTGAGAAATGTTCTCACAGCGCCGCAGTTTTTACACATCTCAGCCTACAAATGTCTTTTCTATACATAATACATGTGGACAGGAGAAAGTATTTTACCATTTTAAAAAAATGACACTTCAAGCTTGAAAGACTGTGGCTCTCTGCCAAGGTTAGCATTCATGAAGTGTTGTTTCTGTGGCTTTTTGACCTTGCTGGATGGTTTGAAGCAATGGTACACTAAATTGTAATGTAAACACATCTATAAGCATGACCATTATAACTGCAGGTGATGTTTGGTACGACTGACCTGCAGATCTTGCACTCCCACATGGGCCGAGCAAAAGAAGCCAAAAACGAAGATATGGAAAAGCAATAAAATAGAGAGTTAGATAAGTCAAGCTCTTCCACTCTACTCTCAGGTCTTTGACATGGCCGTGGCAAAATTGCACACGTTACATATTGCATAAGCTGCTCAGCAATGCAGGGCACTGAATGTAAAATACATCAGTCTTGACTTTGAATGCACCGGCATTAGCGTGACGCCGAGAGCCTCAAGGGGGCAGGTTGAAGATGACAAACACAAACTCCTACATGCAAAAAGGACAAGAGGTTAAAGAGAGACAGCACAAAAAAGCAGCTGCAGAAAGAAACAATGATTTGTGTATTTAATGGCTGGTTTTGTTTATGCCGCAATTTCAGATTTTCTTTCAACTCATCAAGTCTCTTATAAAGGTTGAGACTGTGACCAGACTTTGAACCGAAAGGTTCATTGACATTCAAGCCAATAGACATTTTTCAATCTCACACCCAACTTCTAGAATTTTTACCAATTTTGTCACACAAATTTTGCAGCACTGGAAGAGAAGACAGAAAAGACCGAAAAAAGAGACAGTTCATAAGGGGTACATTCCTTTCTTTCTTTCTTTTTTACTTCATTGCTAAAGTTTTTTAGTTTTTTTGGAATTGAAACTCTACATTTGAAACTGAAAACTTGTACTTTTACTCAATTCTAATTAAAAAAATGTTTTTAACTTTTTTTTATTTAGAACTAATATATATATATATATATTTGTCTCGTCATCTCGTCTCGTCTTGTCGTGGCATAATATTTTCATATTTTAAAAGAAATAGGACATATAATTTTTTGTAAATCTAACAAGTGTAATAACATTCTTATATTATACGATTTGTGATCATATTTATATATAATTTTGTTTGTATATTATATAATTAAAGTGTCAAAAAAATATAAAATCAGAACCAGACAATTTTAGGATACAGGTACTATACATGTTGTTCCTTTCTAGAGCCTTACATTGTAAAAAATGACATTTAACTTGTGCTGTACACAACACGTGCATAAAAGTTTAGGTTGATTTCAGTGAGCAATTTTCAAATATAAAAACGAGTTTTACTTATGATTTTAATTAGATATGTTTCCCAGACTTAAGTTGAATTTCCCATAATTTTGCACTTCATTCTCATAATAAAAAAAACTGCAACAGCTTTTCAGAGACTGGTTTTCATTTTGTTCAACATCTTGGGTGCATTGTGAATGCTAAACCCAGGTGACTTTAATGTGTCTGAGCCCGCTCGAGATGTTCCTGTGGTGAAAGAGTGAGTGGTGTAAAGGAGCGCTGTTGTCTGGAAAGAGGGAGTTGAAAGTGGTGCTGAGCTGACAGGGTTTTGATGGTACTATTTCAGAAAGCTCTTTGATCCAAATGCAGCTCTTGTTTGTTTGTTTTCCATGATGAAATATCTCAGCACGGAGTCATGCAAGAATTTGGATCATTAGCATAGCGTAAACATCCACTGCACAGGACAGCACATGGCAGAAAATAGTGATGGATTACTCCTTAATATAATCCGCTGTTTCTTCACATCTACTAAACCGCATTCTCAAATAAGCGTCTCTCTAACCCGCCCGTCATGAAGTCTACTGAACTGTGACATTTATGGTGGCAGATTGTACATTTGTGAGAGATCATTAAGCATAATTACTAAATGTTCCTCGCTCTCAATATCACTGAGACAAACAGAGCATAATCTTACACCTTACGGTGCTGAAAATGACTTTGCGGTTTTGCGTGATTAGAAAAGAATAGAGCTGAGTTGAGGATTCGTGAGCGTGATATAAACGCATTACGCACACGCATTCATCATTCAGTGAGGTGTGCAGGGAAAACACATTAGACCGGCCTGTATTAGCAAGCGTTGGTGAGAGTACACAAATGCTGCCCATGAGACTCAGCATAGGGAAGGGAATACGAGGTGAGAGAAACAAATTCCATATACAGTGAGGAAAATAAGTATTTGAACACCCTGCTTTTTTGCAAGTTCTCCCACTTAGAAATCATGGAGGGGTCTGAAATTGTCATCGCAGGTGCATGTCCACTGTGAGAGACATAATCTAAAAAAAAAATCCAGAAATCACAATGTATGATTTTTAAACTATTTATTTGTATGATACAGCTGCAAATAAGTATTTGAACACCTGAGAAAATCAATGTTAATATTTGGTACAGTAGCCTTTGTTTGCAATTACAGAGGTCAAACGTTTGCACACACTGCAGGAGGGATTTTGGCCCACTCCTCCACACAGATCTTCTCTAGATCAGTCAGGTTTCTGGCCTGTCGCTGAGAAACACGGAGTTTGAGCTCCCTCCAAAGATTCTCTATTGGGTTTAGGTCTGGAGACTGGCTAGGCCACTCCAGAACCTTGATATGCTTCTTACAGAGCCACTCCTTGGTTATCCTGGCTGTGTGCTTCTGGTCATTGTCATGTTGGAAGACCCAGCCTCGACCCATCTTCAATGCTCTAACTGAGGGACGAATCCCCAAAATCTCACAATACATGGCCCCGGTCATCCTCTCCTTAATACAGTGTAGTTGCCCTGTCCCATGTGCAGAGAAACACCCCAAAGCATGATGCTACCACCCCCATGCTTCACAGTAGGGATGGTGTTCTTGGGATGGTACTCATCATTCTTCTTCCTCCAAACACGTTTAGTGGAATTATGACCAAAAAGTTCTATTTTGGTCTCATCTGACCACATGACTTTCTCCCATGACTCTTCTGGATCATCCAAATGGTCATTGGCTAACTTAAGACGGGCCTTGATATGTGCTGGTTTAAGCAGGGGAACCTTCCGTGCCATGCATGATTTCAAACCATGACGTCTTAGTGTATTACCAACAGTAACCTTGGAAACGGTGGTCCCAGCTCTTTTCAGGTCATTGACCAGCTCCTCCCGTGTAGTTCTGGGCTGATTTCTCACCTTTCTTAGGATCATTGAGACCCCACAAGGTGAGATCTTGCATGGAGCCCCAGTCCGAGGGAGATTGACAGTCATGTTTAGCTTCTTCCTTTTTCTAATGATTGCTCCAACAGTGGACCTTTTTTCACCAAGCTGCTTGGCAATTTCCCCGTAGCCCTTTCCAGCCTTGCGGAGGTGTACAATTTTGTCTCTAGTGTCTTTGGACAGCTCTTTGGTCTTGGCCATGTTAGTAGTTGGGTTCTTACTGATTGTATGGGGTGGACAGGTGTCTTTAAGCAGCTAACGACCTCAAACAGGTGCATCTAATTTAGGATAATAAATGGAGTGGAGGTGGAGGCAGACTAACAGGTCTTTGAGGGTCAGAATTCTAGCTGATAGACAGGTGTTCAAATACTTATTTGCAGCTGTATCATACAAATAAATAGTTAAAAAATCATATATTGCGATTATGTCTCTCACAGTGGACATGCACCTATGATGACAATTTCAGACTCCTCCATGATTTCCAAGTGGGAGAACTTGCAAAATAGCAGGGTGTTCAAATACTTATTTTCCTCACTGTAACCTACTGCCACATTGACGTAGTGTCATGAGGCCAGAGGAAGAAACCGGCGTTAATGCCCTCCGTAGTGCATTTCTATGAGTGGGTGGTGGAGTTTATGTGAGCATTCAAATGGGAAACAAAGATAGAAAGAGAGAAATTGCAACATGTATAATTCATGTCCATTTAGCCCATTGTTTGTCCTGCGCAACTTTTCCTATTTCTTTTCTCCTGCTCCACAGCTACTCGACAGGCCTTCCTAGCAATAATAAGTAACAATAAAACACGTCTTCATCAAAGTAAAGAGATAAGCTTTTGTCTCCAACCCCGCAAGACACTGGGAAAAAAAATACCACACTTCTCACTAAATTGAACTCTCAGAGAGTGGTTTGCTTTTCTTTCTGGGGCGATAATGCAGCCGCTATTGAAGATTTCCCGAGCCACAGTCACAATGAAAATGCAAATACACCCCATGCAGAGCAGACTGGATGCCACACTATCAACAAAGAGACAGCCGCAGAATTGTGGTCCAAAAGTGTGGTTCAAATCGAACATCAGGATGGTGATTAGAAACACACAAATCCCAACTCTGTCAGGACAAAGCACATGCTTGAAACCAAAGCAGAGGAAAATACTCGTACCTCAGGGGATGCAACTGCAACGTTAAGCCATCGGAGCAGGTGACAGACAGGAATAAGCTGGTCAGGGAGGAGCCGACGGTGTACATGGGGGTTTTAAACATGTTGCAGAAGGATTTGTAATCGTACACTTGCTACATGTGCTCATGACAGAACTGGGGCACAAAGGAACTTGGGTGTAAGGTTGCAAATGTTTGAGATTTCTGGGGCAGACGCACTCGTGTGGGCGGGTATTAGAAACAATCTGCATGAAGGAATATATGATGAGCTGTTGCCCTGTGATGCCCTTCCTCCTTGGGTCTGATTTTCCCCTCAGCTCGGTGTCTCTCCTGGGCACCCATTGACACTCAGGAGGTCTTTCTCCTCCTCACCATCTGCTAATTCAGGGCCAGACTCTAATCACCTGCTCCAATGCACCACTCTCATTCACAAACACCAGGCAAACCGTCTGCCACCTTGCAATGTAATTACTGTCATAATCAAGAGAGCACTGCTTCCTCATAGCTTTACTCGTGTAGATGCATGCTAATGTATTAGCGACAATTAGACCTCAATCCCGCGGTCATCATGGTTAATGTTTAGATGCCCATTTCTGCACGATGAGTCATTATGTTTAGTGAATTTGTGATTAAATGCTTTTATACTCGTTTGTTTAGATCCATTATGCATATTTGCTTTAATGGTAATATCTTGTGAAACTGTTCTTTTAAATGAAACTATCCTGGGTTGTTCAGAAATCATCATGGAATCGATGTCAACCATGAGCACATTAACATATGGCTGCCCATATTTACATATCGACACCCGCTAACTAGTTAGCAACTTGGGCCCCGTCTACACGGAGACGTGTTTAGCTGTATACGTTAGAAATGTTGTACCGTATCAGCGTTTCGTCCACACGGATCCGGCGTTTTGGGAACATTAAACAATATTTTTTTTTAAATAACAGGTCCCAGAGTGGATAATAAATCTGAAAACGACACCCTTGCGTTTTCGTGTGTACAGGCAATCCGTATATTTTGTGAAACGGTGATGTCATCACACCACATCCTGCGCGGGAAAGCGCACATCAATACTGCGTCGTTTGATTACTGTATTTGCATTATTGTAAGGGTAGGTTTAGGGTTGGGGTATGTGAAGGCGTTAATAAAACACATATGGTAAGTAGCACAATTATTTATTGTTATTTTGCCTCACCTCCGACTGTTGCTGTACCCCTTCTAGCCACAACTCTTCTTATCCATTTTTTATGTATTTCTGTGGCAGAATTACAGCGCCACATAGGCTACTGGCCTGGCATGTATACTACATAGTTTTGAGCCGTTTTCATGCTCTCGTGTGTACGCAGATATTTCTTGAAACAAGGGGAAAAAAAAGATTGGATAGGGATCGGAAAGCTCTGGCTTCGTGTGGACGGGGCCTTGGTCCCCCTGATGTACACCGTAACGATCTACACCGAGCAATCCTAATAGAGGTAATTTACATGTCTTAAAGGTACAGCAACAAAAACACTCAATGTAGTTTTAGGGATAGAGAGAGGGAGTTGGAGAAAGAAACCTTGACCAACATTACAAGAAAAGAAAAGAAAAGAAAAGAAAAGAAAAGAAAAGAAAGGAAAGGAAAAAAAACGTAACTAACCAAATACTAAAAATTATATTATATTATATTAATTACATTATATTTATTTTATTATTGAATAGTATAGTATATTGCTAGAATATATATATTATAGAATAGTATAGTATAAACAAATCTGACCAAATAATTAATATATTACAAAATAAATATAACTATAACAAAATAAAAAATAAAAAATAATTGCAATTTATTATATGTGGCCCTTTTAAAAAATTAAATAGTTGACTGAATAATCTGTATTGTTGAATAGTCACTTTCCATTTTTACAAAACTAAATTACAGAAAGAGTCTGAGCATACAAAGCTCTACATGAGAAAATAATGCCCTTTACTTTCAATTTACTATTCCTGCTTAAGGGAAACGCTTTCTTTTAACACCTCAGAGCTCTTGGGCAGTTACAGATCTGTGCTTAAGTTGGAAAGCAATAGATAACTGATGGCATAAGGCACCTAAGAGCTTCACTAACTGCACTGTAGTTATAACTCATCCTAAGCAAACTCTACTGAAGTGTGTGTCTCTCAGCTGGGCCTGAAGTCTCTCTTCAGAGACAAAGTCACTCTCTGAGCTGTTCTTCACCCTCTGAGCTTTTGGTCTCTTTACCACCGCACAAAGTCTGAGAAGAGAGATCACTTTGATGATTACACCAGGCTGGATCAGTCTCCAATAGACTCGCATATTCAATCGAGCACCAAAGACCTCGATGAGCCTGTGTGCCCCTACGACACCAGCACATAAATATCCTCGGAGCCTGTGAGAGAAAACTAATTATAATTGTTAGAGAAAGATGCAGTGATGGCAAATATATTTTCACTCATCAGGCAAACGAGGCACAAAGGGCTTGTTTGCGAGATGGCACAGACGTTTCTAACCATCATTAAGTTATTAAATTCGCCCTAGGCGGAGAGTAAACAACTTCAGATAGCTTTCATGGCCGGTCCAGCTCTCCGTCAGCCAGGCCTTTATTGGGTTATGGTGAAACTTCGACAAAGAGCTAAATGACTCCGGAGAGAGAGCGAAGCGGGTAGCATTAGAGAGGAGTATGCCGGGAAAAAGCAGGATGGGGAAAAAAAGATTGAAACTAAGACCAGACGCCTAAAGCACTTAAGATTGAGCAGCACTAACAAGGTTGGGATGACAATTGGACATGCAGTGTCGACTGAAATAACCTTTGATTACTTGCTCTCGCAGTGGATAAAGTGGCTCAATAAGGTATAGCAGAATTGAGTTTTAGGAGACCAAACAAACACAATGCACAATGTACATAAACCAGACATCTAATTAAGGGATAATGAGGGATGTTGCTTGACTAAATATGACTTACTTAAGCATAAGCCTGAACTTTAGGCATGAAATGAGCATACGTTCTTTGTAGTTTGAGCTAAATGTGGTCTTGATACATTTTCTACAGTGAAGTCTAAAGTACTTCTACTCCTCTAAAGATCTGATTAGGTAAAAACTAGAGAGCTAGTAATTGATTGTTTAGCATGTAAGAGCAGGTGTATGTCTCTTCATCTCTATAATGTTGCTGTTAAAAGTAAAGTAAAGCTGAAAACGTGTATTGTGCCATATCAATGTATTTACACACTTTGTTATGATGCTTACATTGCAGAGCCAATCAAAAAACGTTTCAACCTCAAACTGAATGATAAAGAAGTCTCTTATGCTCTTAAAGGAACAGGCCGACTTTTTGGGACTTTAGCTTATTCACCGTATCCCCCAGAGTTAGATAAGTCCATACATACCATTCTCATCTCCGTGCGTGCAATAACTCTGTCTGACGCACCCACCGCTAGCCTAGCTTAGCACAAAGACTGGAGGTAAACGGCTCCAGCTAGCCTACTGCTCACTAAGTGATGGGAATATAGATAAACGCCGTTACTAACGGAATTATTTGTTTCAGTAACGAGTAATCAAACAAATGACTGTTTCTCCCTTTACAACGCTGTTAGCGTTACTGAGAATAAAATGCGGCGTTACTATAATTGAGCTCACTGAAGCGGCTTTCATCCGAACAGGCTCTCTGTCAGTCGGACCTGCAGCTTTTTTTTCCCCTGGTTGGTTGGTGTGTGTGTGTGTGTGTGCATGCATGCCATGCGTGTTGGGGGGTGGGTGGGGTGCTACACATAACTGATGATGATTGGTGGGTGGGAGACAAGGTTGAGGTTGATAGGTTGAGTTCACACTCACACACATGCACACGCATATGCACATTCACACACCAACGACCAGGAGGAGTCAGGGCGATGGCAAGTCCAACGACTTCAAAGGTAGCTTTCGCAAACTGGAAGTATAAGCACTACTTTTCCCTCGTTGAGGTGAAAGGTAAGAATGTTTATGTAACGTGCAACTTATGCCCAGGAAGAAAGAGTCTCTCCACGTTGGTGGCAAGTAATTGTCAAAACAACGCCAACATAATGATATTACGCAGTGCCTGAAATAACATAACCAACGTGACAACCTGCTTGCACAGAGAGCGTGCTGGGGACTATTTCCAGGCGCTGCGTAATATCATTGCGCCGCTGCACGGCACAAAGTTCCTTGATTATTACGCAGGAATGAGAGAATAGTTCCTAGCCATATCGGTCTAAAAAAATCACAACTTTTAATTTTCCGTCGGTCTTAGTACACGATGTAACTATACACATCATCACAATATGTAAATAGGAAAATGTTGGCGTTATTTTGTCACTTAGTGAGCAGTAGGCTAGCTGGAGCCGTTTACCTCCAGTCTTTGTGCTAAGCTAGGCTAGCGGTGGGTGCGTTAGACAGAGTT
The DNA here is from genome assembly GCA_023566225.1 of Romanogobio albipinnatus. NCBI lineage: Eukaryota > Metazoa > Chordata > Actinopteri > Cypriniformes > Gobionidae > Romanogobio > Romanogobio albipinnatus. The sequence continues at coordinate 26,818,971 of CM042246.1, read as the reverse complement.
ATGGCACACACGGAGATGCGAAAGGTATGTATGGACTTATCTAACTCTGGGGGATACAGGGAATAAGCTAAATTCCCCAAAAAGTCGGCGTGTTCCTTTAAGGCTGGATTTATTTGATCAAAAATACAGTAAAAGCACTAATATTGTGAAATATTTTTTACAATTGAAAATAACTCTTATCTATTTAAGAATATTTTAAAGTGTAATTTATTCCTAAGATGGCAAAGCTGCATTTTCAGCATCATTGCTCCAGTCTTCAGTGTCGCATGATCCTTCAGAAATTATTTTAATATGCTGATTTGGTGCTCAATAAACATTTCTTAATGTTGAAAACAGTGTAATATTTTTTGTGGAAACTGTAATACAATTTTAGAACAACATTCATCAGTAATAGGAATCTTTTGTAGCATTATACATGTCTGTCACTTTTGATCAATACAATAATGCACTCTTCCTGAATAAAAGTATAACGGTAGAGTACTGTAGTAATATATCATGTGGGAAGGGCAATGAAATATTTAGCTGAACTTTATCTGCTCAACTATCTTTGGTTCATTTTGTATTTTGATTTAACACACATTTTCTTTCTAATTTGCAGATCCCCTGCTGTACTGCCATGGACCCCCTGTCGAAGACCACAGATCCAAATGTTTTTGAGGCTGATATTTCAAGCAGTAAACAAACATGTGCAAACAACATAGCCATGTCCTAAAGCAATATAAACAGAATGCAAAAAAAACTAATTTATTCTTCTATGTTCTTTGTAGATTCATGGTATGCTGTTATTGGTTTGAAAAGGCATTACAAATAAAGTTGACTTTTATCTTATTTTGGGAACAATTTGATATGCAGCAGACACACTCACCCAGAACTCATTCTGGCTCTCTGTGCTCACACACATCAATACCTAAAGCATGTCTTTCAAGGGTGGATCTGAGAATGAGAAAAATTGATAAATTAAGCATGACTCTCTTTTTACATTACAGTCTTTGAAATGGGGATTACCTGTTAATTTGATTCCAAATAAAAAAGAGCAGGTGTCATTTAATTGCTGTGTACCTTCCCAAAGCGGTAAAAAGCAGCTCTGTGTGGCACTGCAGATCTTGTTTCATCCCGCTAACAGGAATTAAAATTGTCTGTCAATCTGAATGACATGTGAGAACAAACCACCTGACTTGGATTTTCACCAGGGTTTGGCATCAATCTTTAGCTCTAAATGATTCCCTCCAGCGTTTCAATAATCACCAGTTCAGATCAACAGCGGGAATATTGTGTATCTAGATAAACTTTCTATACTTAACTTCATATAATGAGCAATGTCTGCTATATCATTCAATGTCACTCATAATGTTAAATTCGCATGAAGCGGAAGATGTGATAGTATTGTTCCCTATATTGTGACAAATATCAGAGTAAAACAGCTTCTTGAGCAAGAAAAAATGTGTTTGCCCATTGGAAATTGATTGGATGGTTGTAGCTTGCTATTGCTGTGATGTCTTGTGAATGACAGGTTGTCCCACCTTCGCGAAAAATACATCAGAGGAGAGATATTGCTGCAAGTGGGAGGGGAAGAGATTTCGATTAAAGATTACGAGGACACTTGAATAAAAAAAAAAGAATGATGTACATGGATACCAAGAACTGTCCATTTTGATTTTATGGTTACATTAAAACATTCACACAATGCGGTTCACTGCATCATCTGATGAAGGAATGGAATGGAATGGAAAGAACGTATCAAATGCGCTATTTTAGTCTTTTTTTTTTTACTTTAAAAGAATTGGCTAGATAAATGTCTTTGAGTGCTTTAGCATTTACAAATGGAGACACCTGTATTCTGTTCCAATGCACTTTGTTCTGTTTGAACACAAGAAAACGTTTTGTGTTAAACTAGCCTTAACTCATAGGAATATGGCTATCACCTCATTAAAGAGGTTATGAGCGACATCCTGTATATCAAGCATGGGCGTCGGAACCATTGTATGTGGGTGGGACAAGACCCACCCACTTTTTACGATCAATAATATTGGACCCACTCACTTTTATCGTCTCTAACATCAGCGCATGTGTGTTTACCTACCCCTAATCGATAAACACTTATTATTAAACACATGTTAGATGCTTTATTTCCACTTTTCTAATATTTTCTTCATTTTTATTGAAAATAAATGCCTTTCTGATCTGATATGTGACGGGAAAAGGGAGAAGATTGAGTTCGGCGAAAGGTGGACTCGAACCGCAGGTCAATTTGTGTCAAAACCAGATGCCGTGCGTCTTACCCCTACACTACTGGCGCTCTCAATGATATGGCGATTTCCGTAATTTTGTCTTTCCGAACTATACGTTTAGCAAGCAAAGCGGTATACCTATTTGTACTTAATGTAATTGGCATATACTCCATGAAAAAATTTCTGAGGACCCACCCACATTTTTTTTGCTTCCGACGCCCATGATATCAAGTATCACCTGAAGTTCTCAAGTTAACAAATTCTCAATCATATAAGGACGATATTAAATTGTATTGTGCTATCATACTACGCTACCATCCTTATATTGTGTACACCCCATTTTTCAGATCGTGTTTTACACCCCTGGTTTGTAGGAGAGACTGACACACAAAGTGAAGTCTTAAAAAACTTCTTCACATGCCACATGTTTCTCTTTTATCACCCATAGGCCTGATTCCGTTTAAGATTTTAGAGGCATTTAACCGAGCCATTGACATGAATCAAAACAGACACACTGTGACTAACTGCGATATGAGACTGATCAGGGGACCCGAAAAACTGGCGCACAGCGCTCATCACTGGATGCCATGAAAAACTCCCTGTGACAGAGCCTCTTAACTTTTATGATTGTTTGGCAAAGTTGACTTCAAAGAATTGATTCTTTGGCGCTGCTTGCGGTGTGTGAGAAAGCCAGTCTAGAGTGGGGAGGGGCAGCAGGGGCTGATGGGAGTCGAGTGAAGTGAAGGGATAGAGGATGCTGGAGTGGAGAGCAGAGCCCTTTGATCTGTGTCAGCCTCGAAAAGTACAAAAGAATCAAAAGCAATGGAGAGCAGCACAGAATATTGCAAACAAGGCCCGCTCGTAATTCCCCGTGAGAGCGTGCAGAGGAAAAACACGACGAGACAAGAGCACATTTCAGAAATTATGCAGGCTGTTTGGGAATTTCTCTCAGGCCTAATGCTGAAGAAATTAGCATTGAACTACCTCCCTGAACAGACAAGAGCTAGCCAAATCCACCATGCTAACATAGTTAGTGCAACACAATTAGTGGGGGTGACCCACTCACGCCAAATTACATGATTCATTAAACTGACCAATCAGGAAGATCCATTTTCCATTTTGTAATTGGCTGTACATTTTAAGTCGGTGTTAGAGAAGCGACTTTAAAAAGTAAAGAAAGGTTGGAAAGTACTTTTACACTAAACTAGAAACTATCTACTAGCTTTTAAAAGTTTGGGTTCAGTAAGATTTTTTCATGTTTTTTAAAGAAGTCTCTTGGCCACAATAATTTGATTGACAAAAATACAGGAAAAAAAACTGTAGTATTGTTTAAAATGTAATTCATTCCTGTGATGCAAAGCTGTATTTTTAACTCCAGTCTTTAGTGTCATATGATCCTTCAGAAATCATTGTAATATGATGATTTGGTGCCCAAGAAATATTTCTTATTATCATCAATATTAAAAATGGTTGTGCTGTTTAATATTTTGTGGAAACTGATACATTTCAGGATTCTTTAATGAGCAAAAAGTTCAAGAACATAATTGATGTGAAATCTTTTGTAACATTATAAATGTCTTTACTGTCACCTTTGATAAACTTAATGCACCCTTGCTGAATAAAAGTATGAATTTCTTTTTTTTTTACCTTTAAATGGTAATGTAGTAATGTATATAACAGGAGTCAAACATATAGTGAGAAATAACCAGATTTAACTGTTAAATAATTTTTTAACCAAATAAACTAATTTATATTAGAGTTTAAATAGCACACTTCATGCACTATCAGTCTTGTGAACTTACAATGGCTGCCGCGTGCACGTGTCCATTAAGACCATGAGACCGTAAAATGTCCCATTTGTAATTTTAGGTTTCAGAAGGGTGTTCGGGAGCGCCCCCTTTGCATTCAATATGCGCCCTCAATGCGCACTTTTGCTGAGCCGCACACTCCACAGCTGATTTCTTCCTGACAGTCAAAGCGGCGTTACTACACAAAAGTGCAAACTCAGAGGAGGACCACGAGTGTTTAGGGTGCCATTTGGGACAGGGCCTGTGTGTATGAAATAGCAATGTAGGTTGTCTCAAGAAGGTGGATATAAGGTGGATATATATACAGTATAGTCTCATATTTTCTTTCAGCTGCGTTCCCAAACTCTCACTGCAGCAGCAGTGTTTATTCCTGCCTTGTAAATGTATTTAAATTCATGATATTTTTCATAATCTCATTTTCAACAGAGAAGTGAACTGCGCCGGCTCTCTGCGAGAGGTGAATCAAACTGATGCTCTCCGTGTTCCGTGTTATTGGCTGTTCGCTGCACATGAGACACTTTCAGGTGCAGGTGCTTCAGAGTTAATCACAAACTCTGGATCAAACCCAGAGTCAACAGAGAACGTTTATACAGAACATTGTAAGCCTGTTGAACCTGATCTAAACCTGGTTGGAGTTGTATGTTTTTGTCAACTCTAAACCTACTCTGAAGCTCTGAGTTTGTTGAACTAGTTTCATGCAACAGGCCTCTGGTCTGTTTAGTATCACATGACAACAACAGTCGATCAGTTACCTTTGCAATGAGCCTCCAATGGATTTCTGCAAGTGTCCAAATTGCTCCTATGATGCCTTTTTAACATGGAACCAAAACAAACAATTCACTGTTGCCTAAATGTCTTCTGACGCCACAAATGCCTTTCTTAATCTCTTAATTTCTTTATCATTGCCAATCTAACATAAAAGAACAACTTCCCTTGCACTTCAAGATCTCAGATCATACACTAGACTAGTGTGTATCTGACCAGCATAGCACTGCAAAACCACACAACCATCTTAAGGTGCAGTCAGATTTACCACTGTTTAACAATTTTTGGTGTCAAACAAAAATCCAGTCATTTCAATATGAATACATGCAATTGTGAATTTTGCGTGAGGGTGGCAAAAGATTTCCCCATGTAGATTTTGCAACGGGTTAAAGTTAGTCATGATTCGCTTCAAAAACCAACGGAAAGTTGATTGGTTTGACAGTAGCTTTAGGGTTGCCACCAGTCCCATGAAATACGGAATCGTCCCGTATTTACAAGCAAAATGACGCTTCCCGTATCAAACCAATATGGGACGCAATTTGTCCCGTATTTTACATAGGTCCACACATAGTTCAATAAACACATAAGGATTTTGCAGTGTGGAGAACACGAATAGCAAATATAAAGAAATCAATTTCACAATAAGTAGTAGAGAAGTTAATTTGCGGCTTTGTTGCCATAGTGGCAGCGTCTCTCCAGACCATGCGCTGTACACTCGCAAGTTTTTTGTTTTTTTTTAAACATGTCGAGCTCGCGTCCAACGTTTGAACACAAGAGGATCTCCAGATATAGGGCTGAATAGAAAAAGTATCAATGGGTCTGTCCAGTAACTCGTGATGAACATCAGGCTAACTGCACACTTTGCAGAGAAGCATTTCAGTTGCTCAGACTGACTGACTTAAAACAACATGCGGTGACAGACACATCTGTGCTTCTAAAGGTAGGCCTATTGTTTTTTTTTTTAATGGATGATATATTAATATAATATTATCAGAGCTTGGCAGACAGAATTATTATATTTTTTAGACAGGTTAGTTAATAGATTATAGCCTAATTAATGTTATTATTCATTTATCATTTAGCTAGGCTATATTAATAATACAAATAATCCTGTCATATAAAGCTTATGACATTTTAAAAAAATATTTAGATAAAAATGGGACAAATAATTACATAACAATATAGTCATAATTTAAATAAATTCATAAAAAAAATTAAACAATTTTTTGGGAGGGGGGGGGGGGTGAAAGGGTGTCCCTTATTTTGTCACACTGAAGGTGGCAACCCTAAGTAGCTTGTATATGAGAAGTGCTGCATAAATCGTGACACTACTGACAATAGACAATGGACCTTTTTTGCTTATGAAATTTCACTAATGTGACCGCATCTTTACACACTCTAATTCATGAGCATTACTAATTTGTTCACAACTCACTGTGACAACCTATGCAAAAAAACCTTAGCAAACAGAAATTCCACAACGTTTCATGAATCAGTCCCAGAGTTCATTGTGTTGTTGCAGAAACTCACCTTGAAAGAGGGCCGCATTCTGAATGATGAGAACTTTGAGCTGAGTGCTGGTGGCCTGGAGACTTGACTCCATATTCTGTTTGGCAATGAGCAGGTAGCGCTCCTCCATTTTGCGAGAACAGCAGGTCAGGCCTTTTGGCTGGCACACTTGCAGATCTGAGCCTGAAGAAAATGAGAGAGACACAATATTTGTTTGGTGATTGTCCTGCATTCTCAATAAACAAACTACAAATAGTCCAAAATGCAGCTGCTAGAGTTCTCACTAGGTCAAAAAAATATGATCATATAACACTCATTTTATCATCTCTACACAGGTTACCTATTAAGTTCCGTATCAATTATAAAGTATTGATATTGACCTATAAGGCCCTAAATGGTTTAGCTCTTGTGTAACCAATCTTCTTTCACCCTACAATCCATCATCCATCTCTTTAAGGTCACAAAACTCTGGGCTTCTGATAGTACCTATAGGATATCAAAGTCTACTAAAGGAGGTAGAGCGTTTTCGCATTTGGCTCCTAAACTCTGGAATAGCCTTCCTGATAATGCTCGGGGCTCAGTTACACTTTCACAGTTTGAATTTAGATTAAAGACACATCTCTTTAGCCAAGCATTCACATAATGCATATCACAACCTTGTATTCCAGTTATATCAGATCGAATGCACATGATTATCTTTCACTCTCAGAAAATAAAATACATAATTGTACCTTTAAGGGTACAATGGCTTGTCACTGGGGCTGTACCCTTAAGAGTACATTTTTGTACCTCTAAGTCAGGAGTAGGCAAGTTCGGTCCTAGAGCTGATGTCCTGCAGAGTTTAGCTCCAACCAAGCCACCACAGTATAAAACTCATGGCTCCCAGCATGCATTGCAGCATTAAGTATGTCACCATTGTTGAGATTCATATGTTGAATCTTGATATCTGTGTGCTTCTAAACTTTTTTCCCCCAAGAATGTATTTAAAAATCAAAATTCAGAATGCCTGATCTGTGGCAAGAAAGTATTGTTGGTGAAAATTATTTATTAATAGTTTTAGTCAGTGATGAGTTCAGTCAAACATTTTTCTTCATGACAATTTTTGTTTATGGCTTCTTTTGATTTTAACAGATTATGTGTTTTGTTAACACTGTAACAAAAACCACAAACTCACACAAAAAAACAAGAGTCAAACTGCCCAACTAAAGTGAAGTGACGTGTGGCTAAGTATGGTGACCCATACTTGGAATTTGTGCTCTGCATTTAACCCATCCAAGTGCACACACAGTAGTGAACACACACACACACACGCACACAGAGCAGTGGGCAGCCATATTGCTGCGGCGCCCAGGGAGCAGTTAGGGGAAACATCAACATCTAAACCTCTGTTAATTCTCAATAAGAGCTTCTATAGACGACGTCTTTCAGGGTTGGAGTCAAACTCTACAGGACAGCGACTCTCTAGGACCGAACTTGCCTGCCAATGGTTTAATTGTACCCTAAGGACCAATTGTGTACCTTTAAAGGTACAGTTATACGTTTTGTTCCCCAAGGAACAAAATTGTACCGCCACTGTCCCCTTTTTTTCTGAGAGTGTTGCTTGATGATATGAACAGCAACTATGCTAATTATTTTCCATTTGGTTTTCTGTTTTATTCTGCCCATCCCGAGGTAACTAGATAGTCAGCTCCAGTTTGGACCCAGCCTCTTACGAGGACTTCAGACGCCCCAACACCTGTGAAGAAATGACTCAAGAGGAGTCTAACTCCAACGAGAACCTCAGATGAGGCAAATTCTGAATCAACATGCACCTTTGCCAAATTCTCTCCAATTCATTTTTTTAACAACATGTATTCATTACTTCAATGAGCTCATTGTTTCTGCCTTAAATGAATACATAGTTTAAATGAATACATTGTTAGCTAACTGTGTGATTTGTATATGTACATTTCTGAAATACATTACTTAGACAGTCAGCTCTGAAAACCGATCCATCTAAATTGTAATGTAGACACGTGCATTTTCTGTAAAACTGCTTTGAAATTATATGTATTGTGAAAGCGCTTCACAAATTAATGTGAATTTAAATGATTTGAATCAGAGAGCACATTGTTTACATTACCTATGCAAATCTCAAAGAATGCAACAAAATGAATACCTCCAACCTAATTGAAACATGTTATTTGATTGCTGTGCATTGCATTTCATCTGGCCTTATGCCAAACTGATTAGCAGAGAACAAACACTCATTAAAGGAAAACAAGATAATCAGGGAGAACATCATAGTAAAGGCGGTCCTTAGGAGACTACTACTATGCAAAACTTGTCCATTTAACATCTGAAGTAGTGAAATTGCCCATGTGGATTAGATGAAAGATACAACGCAGTGACAGGAATGTCTTGGTTAGAGGGATGACGAGAATGAAGAGGTGATTTGTTGACACCCGTTAAACTGGAATCCAGGTTAGAAGGTTATCTATCAAAGAGCCATAAAAAGCCATTGGATTTGCTGGGAGAGAAAAGCCTATTGAGAAATACATTCTCTGGAAGAAGGTTCTTCAGTTTTTGGCTCACATATGAATAATGATCTAAAAATATGAATGCCCTGTGGGAAAGGAAAGAGAGATCTGATCTCTGTTGAATCAAACATCAAGGATACAGAAAATAAAAATGACCAATGCCTGATTAAGTCCCCTGTGTGTTAAAGTCTAGGAGGATTTAATATATATTTTCTGTGAATTGGACATGACCTAAATCTTAAAGAAGTTCATTTTCATTCATTTATTTATTAGCACTTTTCATAATTTAGCATAAAACATCAATTCTCCTCACATTGTAAATGTTACTTTGTGAATTGCAAATGATTTCCCACTGAAGTAGAAAAAAACAACAACATACAATACTCACGTCTCCTCTTACATAACTTCCAAGCATTGAATAACTAGTGAATAACACATGTAAAGGATTTTTGTGTGGAGATTGCATTGTGAGATTCAATTGCATTCCGGTCAAACAGACCTCTCTGCATGTGAACCAGGACTAGGAAACAGCTACTGTGAAAACCAGTTAAATTATTGCAAATGTTTTCTCTGGGGCTTTCAGGTCCACATTTGTATATTATCTTGCGATTACACATGCAATGAGAGAACTTACACTCTTGCGAAACTTCAGCCCTTTCAAATTTTGATTTCCATTATTATTTTGAAAGAGCATCCTACATGCAACTTTGTTCTCAGTCACTCTCTGTCATCCCATGCATCTTAGAGCGGTGCTTTTAAACCAGAGCTAAATGAAGTGTGTAAGTATGGCGTGTGTGTGTGTGTGTGTGTGTGTGCGTGTGTGTGTGTGTGTGCGTGTGCGTGTGTGTGTATCAGCTACCTGAGGGGGTGGAGGTGGCACTAGGTTGATTGATAGTGCTGTAAACAAACTTCAGAGGAGTCCCAATGCTCCAGTTCACACAGACATAGAAGATGATGATGGGGTAGGAGAAAAGGAGGGCATAACACAATCTGGGCAGAGACGAAAGTGTCACTGCTCTGTTTAAGAGAGGCTTTTTGCTGCACTTTGGAACACTGTCTATTATTGTGGTGAATCAGACTAAAAGGGAATAAACAATATAAAACAGAATAAACATTCGCCGTCTGATGCTCTCAGATTGCACACTTTCTCATGGAGGGGACCTCAAGAACATGTTCTCCAGTGAACAACAACAGATAGAGCTGAAAATGGTGGTAAGGACTACTTTATAAACCTGTCTGAATCTGAATGCAGGTATATTGTCATTATTAGGGTTTGGCACAGAGAACTGGTTTCTTTTTTACAACAATACTGGAGCCAAATTATTTTTATGACATTCAGTTCTGTTAACGGCTCTCACACTTACAATATTCTTCTGATATGGAACATTGAACTGAAATACTCTTCACTCAGTAATTGCTATTCAGAGTGAAACATACAGCACATCAAGTCCTATTCGGAAGCTAATCGCTGCGTCTGAAATCGCATACTGTATAGTATGTATGTACTACATTTGGTTTGAAACTTACTTTGTGACCATTAAAGAGGTACATTCTATATAGTATGAATGTGTGTATTATGAATTAAATGTGGACATATTACATTCACCTTGTTGTCACTGTCTTGTGTCCTAAGGTGTCAGTTGAGTTGCTAACACCGGGTCCTTGGAAGGGCAGGTGTGTCTCACAAACCGAAAGTCTCTGACTCTGTTCAGACAGGGGAGCCCCAAATTTAGTATTATTTTCTTTCTTATACATGGTATTTTTATTTCTTATGTTGTGATTATTCTATCAATATTTTAATACCTTTTCCATGTAAAGCACTTTGAATTACCACTGTGTATGAAATGTGCTATATAAATAAACTTGCCTTGCCTTGCTTCACTACCATTCACAAATCATCTCCCGCGGGAGGTCATGTTCATTAGATGCGCACTTAGAATCTCGCCAAAATGTAGTAGGTAATTCAGGAACTTTTTGCCTACTGTTTTACAGATATTGTAAAGCAGCGAATTTGAACATACTACTCGGCTCACATACATGCATATTCGGACAAAGCAAATGACTCTTATGAACCGGTGTTCTGACTATTTGTATTACCTGCTCAGAATGGGCATTCATTTTTCGAGTTGAAACATGGGTAGTGTACTTTGTGAGGCACAAAAGAAGCTGTCAGATGTAATAAATAAATAAATGTAGGTAGCACATGTTGACAGGGAAATAATAATCAAAATGTGGTTTGTGAGGCTGAAGCTATACGTGTGAGGCTTGACTAAGCTCCAAACCATAACCCTACCTTTAAAACCATATAAATATTATCAAAAACATATGTAGGCCTGCATGCTGTATACTTAAAGGGATAGTTCCCTAAAAAATTAAAATTATGTTATCATTTATTGACCCTCATGTTGTTATGACTTCCTGGCTACACTTTATTTCGATGGTCCACTTTATACATTCTACTAACTATAACTCTCATAAAATAACATTATTTATTACTGCTAAAATTACTTTTTTAATTTTAGGGACAAAAATTGGTTTGAAATATGTCATGAGGGTGAGTAAGTAATAACTAAAAAACAATTGGGTAAACTATCCCTAAAATTAAGGCTTGTGAGACCTAAATCAGTGGTTGTTATGAAAAAATACACAATATGAATTTCATCAGTGGTGTTTGATACAAAATAAAGGACTGAATGATATATTTTACCAAATTATTCTTCTTTGTTGTTGCATTTTTTCAATATTTATGAAAATGACCCCAGCATTTGGCAACAGATTTGCATTTCAGCTTTCTAAACATTTCTTCCTCAAATTTAAAAGAATTAAGAGGAATTATTTTCCCACGTTACGATTCCCATCCCTAGTCAGTACTGAAATATTTCTGAAAGAAGTATCACATATTAAATTGGCACTCTTTGCCAGTTCATCATCAAAAATGAGAATGCAAATTCAACAACAAGTCTTAAAAATGTACTCTACAAGTTTGTTGATTGAAATAACTTAATAGACCATGGAAGAGATTAAAATGCAGGAGATTTAAGTGCTGCCAAATTTTAAATCCCATATGAAAATTTGAAGACAAAATGTCAAAGAAGTCGCCTTAGGGGAAAGAAAAAAATGCTGATCTACTAAGCATGTTAGAAATGGGTAAATAAAACCATTAACATCATGATATCAAAAACCAACAACGACATGAAAAAAACCCCACACTTTCTGATCACACATCAGCAGTACACCAATACGGATATGAAACGAGAAATTATGGGCAAGCCTGCCATATCGTATAGACGACACCTTTCATATGCACAATGACAGGCTTAATATCCAAAATCAATACTTGTAAAGGACCGGCGACAGATACGATCGAGCTAATTTCAGATTCCAAGGCAAATGTATTAAGCTGTCAATAGCGTAGCGAGTAGAGGGGAGGGGAGGGGAGGGAGGAGAGCAGGTATGAAAGAAGAAAGAACTTCGATAGATTTAGTAATTATCTTCAACAAAACAGACAATTTCATCAGCACGTCTGCTGTTTGCAGATGATAAATGTACTTTATTAGAGAAGTTGCGAGCTGTCAGGGAAAAGTGAAGGACTTTACAGGAGGGAGATTGCTCCCAGCAGAGAAGCACAAACAAATATTACATCACAGTCTCTAACTAAAGACTGCTCATAAATACGGCTGATTAGATTGTTTGTCTTCTGAAAATGGAACAGAAAACATTTGTTTGAAAAGAACAAATCTAGATGCCTCGGTCTGCAGAAGAAATATTCTGCATTGAGAATGTGACCATTTAGACCTCATTTGTTTGGCATGTGCTACAGCAGCAGTTTTCGACCCTTAAAGACCCTATAGGACCAGATTTACTCACTAATTCAATCAAGGTTAATAATAAATAAGAATGTGCAAGATAAAGAAAAATCTTTTAAAAGGTGCACCATGTGCAATAAATTCAGTAAAATATCCAAAAACCACTAGGCCAGTGTTATATATTTTGTTCAGTTGAGTACTTACAATATCCCAAATGTTTCCAACTGTTTGTAAATTGTGAGAAATGAGTGAGGGAGTCGCCTGTCAATGACGTCATATCTGCGTTACCCTCGGTTTCCGGTTTTATTTTGCAGAAACGCTTTACTCTCACTGCAGTGTGCAACAAGTGTCATGCCAGCCACCGAGTGAACGCACAGAGTAACGTCATAACTTCATTTTCAACACACTCAGATGCATCTAATATCATAAACAGAGCTGCATTACCTCATACTCATGACCGGAAAAGCGGAAGTGGTGCCAGCGACTGTGGCATAATAAAAGTCCCGCTGCTCACGAGGCATGTTGTCTTCATCTCTCATTAACAATCGCTCCAGCGGCCTTGCTCAGCGCCCACAACACTCGGTCCTGCTCTGCTTCATACTACAGTAACGTTAATAATCGCTTCTATGAACATGATTTCTGATTCTTTTCCACCGGCTGTGAGGTGAAGACATGTCCCAAGATTCTGCGCTCAAACTTGGCATCATCAAACTACGCCTTTGTTTTGAACAGGTGACCTCTAGTGGATGGAAAGTTACCTTTACTATTATATGTTTTTTTGTTTTGTTTTTTACTTTCTTTAGTGTGTAATGGTGCTGTTTAAGCATGAAAACGGTCTGCAAAATTGCAAAGCACACTGGCCATTCCATAGAAAGTTATTCTCTATATCAGTGTGCACTGTTTCTGAACTCCCTGAAATGCAACAATTGTAGTCTTAAGGTTTTCTTCTGGAGCACGTCACAATATTACTCATTAAATAATACCTAAATAATGTCATAAGCAAAAAAGGGGCATAATATGGCTGAGTTCCCAAACATGCTCGAAACAGTTGACGAATAACAACACACTGGTCCAGTCAACCAATCAGACCACACTGCGCTTTTCAGAAGGAGGGGCTTCATGGAGACAGGAAGGAAACAGCGTTACAGACAGACTGGGAAGTCGTTATATTTGTTTGTTTTTGAGCACAAAAAGTATTCTCGTCGCTTCATAAAATTAAGGTTGAACCAGATTTTAACAATGTTTTTAAAACCTTTCTGGACCTTGAAAGTGTTAATTAAATAGCTGTCTATGGAGGGGCCTGAGAGCTCTTGGTCTTACAGGTTTTGAAGAACATGAGGGCAAGTAATTTTCATTTTTAGTTTAACTATACCTTTAAGTAAAGAAATAACATATTTTACATACACCTTGAAAACATGATCTTAATCATGATTTTAAATAAGTAAAGTATTTTTCACAAATATCATAATTTATAAATATCATTAGGTTTTATGATGACATTTTAAAATCTGCACAAATAACATTTGAACTAATGTAATTTTAAAACCTGTTTATGTCAAATTATCAGATATTTTAAGAAATTTATTGACCTTTTTCTAAAACATAAAAGACTATTACTTACAAAGGACTGCAGATAGCTACAATCAAGAATTTCATTTTTTTACTTAAACTTTTTCAATCATTATGATATCAGGACAGTTGTATCACCCTGATATTTTTTACTTTATATTCCCTAAAAATATTAAAAATTAATTTTAAAACAGAAACATGTTAATTATAAAAGATGTATATTCATATGCATTAAATACATTTTTACATTTTCTTTAATAAAAATGAGAATCATGTCATTGCACCCAGGACATTAACTAACACTGCTAGATTTTAAAATGCTTAACAAATCATTAGTTAGTTAGAAATGTCATGAAGTGTGTATTGTATTATACATCTTTACCACTGACCCTTTGGAGAACCTTCAGGGACCCTTGGCGTCTCTGATCTGGCTTCTTCCATATATGAGTCATGACATACTCACTTCATTCCCTATCAACTAAAATTTCTAGAAATTCCTGAATCCACCCTCCCTCCTGCAGCTTTGCCCAAAGGCCTCCGGCATGCAAGTATCCCTGTCGGGAGCCCAGATGAAAAAGACGGCTCAGACAGAGGCTTGGTGAGTTCTATGTACACATTTCAGCCTCATGCTCTTCCTTAACAAGCCTGAAGACACAGAGCGCAGCCAAATGCATGCATAAGAGCGATCTTAAGAACCATTTATAAAGCTATCAGCATGCAAGTTTAATGGGGGCTGTGGGGAAAACATGCTGTGTTAAAATACAGAAAAATGTTAAAAGGATGTTATTAGATGCATGAATTATAGAGCAACGACAGGGATTATGACGTTTCTTTTTAGACTTGCTTCAAAGGCATCAATATGTGTGCACAATTAAAAAAAAATTGAAAAGTCAACGGGCTGATGAAAGTATACGAAGTATATGATTATGAATTGGGTTCCTCTGCCAGGGAGGCAGGAGAGTTAAGGGACTAAAGAAAAGCCATCTGTTGTCTTACCTCAGACTTCCTCAGCATGGAGCACACGAGGGTAAGATTCGGTTTGGGAAAGATAAAGTAAATAACAGTACTAGGGATGCCACAATTCTCAATATAATATTGAATCGTTCAGTACGGCATTCACGGTTCAATACGCGCTTGTGAATTATTTTTTTTTTTTTTCGGTTTTGCATTGAATTAATAATTGTTCTACAAATTCTATAATTTGCCCAATACTGAACAACGTGACATTAGTGGTTGAGTTATACTCACGGAACACTATAGTTATTCACAATCAAGAAAGTTCATTCTTTGCATGCGTTTTAAAGCCTTGCCGGCTCATTCTCGTGCGCGGTTTTAACATGCGCTTTTCCGAGCGCGCGCATTAGGCGCCTGTCAAACACGTGATTACTGAACTAAGTAGTCGTCTTACTGCACTAATACTGTCAAATACACACAAGGTTAACATAAACACAGTCGGTTATGTCTAAAATAAAAGTAAAATCGCGCGTCTGTATATCAGATGCACTTAATTGACAGCAGCGCAGCCTAGTGAACACGCTGTCCTTAAAGGGACAGTTCACCTCTAAAATTGTCATTATTTACTCACTCTAATATTGTTCCAAACCTGTATTCATTTATCGATGACAGCATTTTCATTTTTGAATGAACTATCCCTTTAATGTTAATACAACAACAAAAGACAAAGAGAAAAACACTCATTGCTCTTGACTGAAAAACTAATACAGTAGCTTTAATAAGAATCAATGTAGCCTATATTTTATAGTGAAGTCTATGTAGTGTTTTATTTTTGCATTTATTCAATCAATTTCATACTTAAATGCTGCGGTACAGCACTGAGCTGCCAGTGTAAATATTTATATATATTTATTTTATATTATACAATACACTAGAAATGTGTACAAGGGTTTTGTTTTTTTTAAAGTAAAGTTTTAAGTTTAAGTAAGGTTTTTCAATTCTTTTAAGTAAATTAAAGAAAGAGTATTGCAATAAAAAAATAGTCTTTTTTCTCCTTAACCTCTTGCTGTTCCTGTCGCCTAAGAATAGAATAGCCAAAAACTGATGTGACAAGCCATCAGAAGCGAACCGAACCAAAAACAGTGGATAAAAACCGAGGTATGTATTGAACCGTGGACTAACTGTATTGTTGCATCCCTAAACAGTACACTAAAATCCTTCGGCTCGCACAAACATATTGTATTCCTCGGCTACAATCAGTTCAGGAAAATCCAAGAAATGTGGTTTAATGGAAAGTCTGACCATAGTCATTAGTAGAAACTTTCATGGCTTGTGGGCATGTGATCCCTCACCTTCAACTTTAAATGGACTGCCAGAGACATTGACCTAGGCCATTATCTCATAATTACAGAAACTGTGTGGGCATTTATCAAAATATGAAGGTACTTCACTGCCCCAGGCACTGTCTACTGCCCCTTGACACTATACTAAGCTCTCTTAAAGGGATAGTTTACCCAAAAATGAATATTCTGTAATAATTCCTCACCCTCATGTCGCTCCAAAGCCGTAAGACTTTCGTTCATCTTAGGAACACAAACAAAGATCTTTTTGATGAAATCTGGTAGATTCCAGTCCGTCCATTGACAGCTACGCATCTGACACTTTTTCGCTTCAAAATATTCATAAAGAATGAACCTCTTTGGTTCTTGTGGAAGCTCAAATGTGCTGCGCAACACACGAGAATGAACCTCATTGGTTCTTGTGGAAGCTTCTAGGCCTACATGCTATGTAACACATGAGAATGAACCTCATTGGTTCTCACACACCAAGAGAACATGCTTGAGCTTCCGTTAACCACAATTGATGTATGAGTTGATAAATGTTTATATGTGAATAAAAGCCTAAATTCAATCTGTTCATCATATAAAGCAATCAAGTCTCAAGACTAAACCACTCAATTCATATGGATTCGTTTTATGATCTCTTTATGAACTTTTTGAAGCATCAAAATGATAGTTGCGTAGCTGTCAACGGAGGGACAAAAAGCTTTCAGGTTTCATCAAAAAAAAATTCCTTTGTGTTCCGAAGATGAATGAAAGTCTTGCGGGTTTGGAACGACATGAGGGTGAGTAATTATTACAGAATATTCATTTTTGGGTAAACTATCCCTTTAAAAACTTCATACACTACTGCGTAAAATCAATTCTGCATAATCAATCAATCAGTAAATAAAGGTTTAATAATTATTCTACATAAAATATATACATTAAATCATTAAAAAATATATTAAAAACAATAAATGTTTGCAATTAAATTAGAAATATTAAATAATAGAAATTTTCTAAATAAATACAAGTAAATACAATAATAATTTTCAACAATTTGATTGAATATATTAAAAAGATATGTTGAGCAGTGTTGTTTCAAACTATAAAATGTGTAACTTAAAAATGTTTACAAATGAACTGAACACCTATTAACGGTGATGTGTGCACAGTATTTTCTATGATAAAATACCTCCTCGTGTCCCTGAAAAAACTAAAAGTAATCGATTTCCCCCAAAAAGTGCGAATACTGTGGCGATATCAAAACATTTGCGCATCCTAACACAGGCTCAACCAATGGCCTGAGTATGAGAGGCAGAATAATCTGTTTGACCGATCAATGGCAGTCTATTTTTGCTATTCCGTTAGCTGGCACTTGTGGCACAGACATAACCAAACATCAAACTGAAATAAGACACCATGCTCAGCAGGGTAGTTTATCATTTCTGTGAGGACTTGCTTCCAAATAATTGGAAAAACAATACTTTCTGCACTGAGAGAATTTAGCTTTTGATGGGGTGAACAAATGTCTCTGTAATGCATTTAGCCATTACTAACATTAAAACAAGCGGCACAGAAACCCCTTAACAGCCTATAACGCAAGCTCTTGAGGGAGGTCAGTGGCACTTCATTAGCGGGATCTCATCCGTTGAGTACCAGTGGACGGGAATACAGCTCCCTCTCATCTCATTTTGATCAGAGAGACTGCTGAGAGATGGACTCTGACTTCACTTTGTACTCAACCCGCTGAACCCTTCATTACTCATACAGTTGGGTTCTCTGGTACGACAACACCAAACCATTCAATTCAACTCGTGAATTTAACAACAGTTATCCTTATTTGAGTGCTCATTATCTAACACAATACTTGCAGGGGATGGCACATCAAAGCGTCAAACTGATGTAACGAATGTACGAGCATCTAAGTGCGAAGTGTAAAGGTACCTTTGAGACTATAAAAAGTCAGCTGTCTTTTGTGCTTTGACATTCAGTTCTTCCTCTTGGAGCGAGGTGGCTGGGACAAAGGAGAGAGATATCAAAAAAAATGTTTAAAGATGTGCCAGTGGAGATGAGAATGGTAGAACCTCCCGTTGGCTTTTTTGGTCTTGTGCCCCTCTGGCATTACATGCGGTATGATTACAATTCAGTTCAATCTTCCTGCAGGCTGTGTCTCGGCTTGGCATCCTTGTATTCCATCTTAGATACATCAGTCCTCAAATCCTCTCTTTCCTCTAATGTTAGTCCATCCATCTCTTTCCCTCTCCTGCACATGCTAAAGATGCTCCTCTCTTCATCCCACTCACACATACCAACAGAGATCACATTTGGCAGCTGAACAAAAACACAGCGGGTGCATCCATCAAAAATCAACCCAAATTTCACCACAAGCACCCAGTTTAAAGCCGGGGTTTACTGGGGTCACAGTGTTTCTGTAAAACAGCAAGTCAAGAGATCTGCAAACTTTTGGGACAAAACCTGACATGCAGGAACTCAGAACATGAGGATGCGATATAAATCAAGCAAAGCATTATTACATCTGCAGGAAGACTGCAAGGGAATGAAACTCTCTGTGGAATAAATAAAATCACTAAGGGGACAGCTACACTATACGGCCCGCAGTCATTCTCATTTCCAATTAACATTAAGGTTGTCTACATTAATTTGCCACTTCAAGGCCAGTAATGTGCATTGGGTTCGGAATAGGTGCTCCATTGAAAGAAATTGTATGGCTCTTTTTGCAAAATGCTCTTTGTGTATGAATGATGCTTAACAAAAACATCTCAAACTAACATTAGCTATTTAAAATATGCTGTTGTTAAATGTAATGACTGGACTCATATGAACACCTCTTTCGAGGACATTGCGTCTTCAAAGGGAAAAGTTATTAAGTGCAGTTCCTTCGCTAACGCATCTTTTATGGCATTTTTCTAAGCAAGTATGTCTCTTAAGATGCATTTGGCCAACACATAAATCAATACCAAACAAGGGGGCAAACAATTAACCTCACATTCTTTCATAGTCAGACATAATACAAGGACACCCAATTAAGGTTTCTGGCTACATATGCTGGAGCCATGTGGTATCGGTTCATATAATGAATCAAAATGAATAAAGCCAAAGGCTTCGCCGCACCACTAATTACTGCACCAGGCATAAAGTCCAGAGCCTGGTGCCACTGGGATTATCAGGACTCTACACTGCCTACGGCACACTTCCAAAAGAAAAAAAAAACTCAGTTAGTCCTTCCTCTGACGAACAATGTTTAGGCTTCAAAAAACTAGGGCTTTTATTGTACCCATCAGGACATGAAGTCCCCTACCAGCTACTCATGAGGAGCACAACCAACCCAAAAGGATTTCGAAGAAATAAATCTGAAAGCTGCAGGGCACTGCAAAAATATACACAACACATACATAAGTTTCTATATCTTATGCATGCAATCCGGTAAGTTTTCACAACTTCAGTAGCCTATATAAATTGTATGTATACCAGAGAGTGGATACAGGTTCTTGCAGTCCAATTAGATATGCAACGCAATCACTCTGTTACTTTTCTTACTTTTTCTTATTATTATCTCTGATAAAGGTTAAAATGTGTTAAAATTCCTCTGAGAAGGCAAGCGACTGAATATCACTCTATTCCTTGTCCTTAACCCAATTGCAATCCATTTAAATTGCTAATGCGAAGTCTGCAAAAAAGTCTGATTAAATGGAACTCTGGGAAGGTCACTTTATATCCCCTGAAAGCAGCTGAACCATAAGGGATCACTCAGGTTTACGCTCCTTTACCTGCAAGTCGAATCACATGGCATTAGAAAGACTCCAGCATCCTGCATGGTTCAAATTATTCCAATTAAGTAAAAAAAAAAAAAAGAGAGAAATTTTTTAATTGGCTTGGAATTTATTTTAATTATGAAATGCAAAACTTTTTAATGTTTATTAACTTAAGCGAAATAGCGAATGACTGGAATAGTGATATAAATGTATCTAGAGTACTTCTGAGGCATTTGCTACCACTGGGAGGGGAAAATGAAGATACTTGCACATAAAGCAGCCCGACAACAAAATGCAGTCACTGGGGAAAAGCAAGATCCTTTTCAGCAGAATTTTGTTGCGAGGGCCAAACAAACTCTTCGTGTTTCTACCCCCCACACCACCACCCCCTTCCCTTCAGCCTCCAATTGAGACAGAATAAGCTTCAAGCAGCTAAGGGGAGATGTCAAGTAGAGAGTCAGCCATCCATCCTGTCATTCATCCCAACTCATCTATCTCCTCAGCTCTCCTTTGGGAAATGTAGCAACCTCAATAAATACACTAACACAATTCGCCTTCTCCTGCATGACAGGTAATTCACACTAGTTATGGCTAAGAGAAATACATTTACAGCTATCCTCGGGCTACATCTGCAGCCACTGCTCAGAGCTGAAGATGACAATCCAGTCAGGACACTTGTTGTGTTTCATCTTCAAACCTACCGATAGATCCTCTAACATCACGCCGAGGGTGAATTTAATACCATGAAATGGGCTACAGTAGATGCATAAATGACAAAAATAGAATTGTGTGGCAAGTCGTTTTAACATTTAGTCTTTGTATGTATTTTTTTGTTACTAGTATTTTTAATATACTTACTAATAGTAAGCCAATAGTGACTAGTATCTTTTTCAGTTTCACAATAACAATTTATTTAGTCACTACTTGTTCATTAGATACCCATTTCTTTGCCACTCCAATCAATTTCCTAATACTAAAAAGTAACTTTATTATTACTGATAAGAAATAATAAATGTCTTTCCAAATAATTCTATGGGGATCTGGTATGAGTCTATCAAACTTTTCCTATATAAATTAAAGACACATAGTAGTTATTAGCTACTGTTAACAACTGGGATATATATTAGTGTCTCTAGCTATTATAAGCCTATCTAATAAATAAATTAGTGCTTGTAAATCTGGAATAGTTATTAGCAAAAAATACATAAGGGGAAATATTGACATTGAATTAAGATATGGCTCATTAATGTAGCCTAAATTATAAATGGTTAAAGATTCTTAATCTACATTTAAACTATAGGAAATGCAGTTACGTAGCTATAAAAATATCAATAACTTCTCATTAAGAGTATAGCTACTTTAGCGCACCGTGCAGTTTAATATAGCTAGAACTTTCCACTTAATAGCCAAAAAACTAAACAAAAACAAAACATAAACATACAGCACCACAACATATAAAATATGCTACAGGTCTTACTGAACGGCATGTAAAACTTTTGGACATCATGTTTTTGAACGCTTTTTTTTTGGGACAGGAGATTTTAAAATCACACAAAGTTGAATCAACTTATGATGCTCTCGATAGCTCTGTTTACCTGAGACTGGCGTTTCTGGGGTCCATTTCATCCCCGGGTACAAAAACTGAAAAGACGAGCGCACTTCGCGACAGTCCAGCGTCTGACTGTTCGGCCGAGAGAACGGCAGCATCAGGACGCACAAAATCAGCGCGCCGCTCAACTTCAGTCCAGGCATTATGAATCCAAATGTGCTGAACGATAGAAATATATGGAGTAAAAGGCTTCCTGGAGACAGATCTGATTACACACGGGCAGGAACGATCTGCGTTGCTTTAAGTGAACAGAAAGCGCTGTTCTGGACTCAGCGGCAGCATCGCTGAAGTGAGTGTGAGTAGAGTCCTGTGGAGCTCTTCATCTCCACCTCATTAACAGACACAAACTTCATGCTCACAAATCAAGGTCACATTTCCCTACATAAGGCGCGATTTTTGCATCATTCAAAGGACCGATTACAGAAGATCATCGTTTGGTAATCTTGAACTATTTCGTTGATATTAAAGTTACGGTTATGAAGACAGGAGGCGCGTTATGAATCCGGTGCGATACTGCGGTCATGCGCACACGGAGACCATGATCAAGTCTGGGCTACTACACAATTCATATCGACTTTTATTACGTCTTAAGCTAATTTGAAAAAAAGTGTAATGTGATCATATCGACAGGGGATTGCATTTTCTGATAATGTCTACATTACATGTCCAACAAATTTACATCTTCAAATTAATTACAATTTATGCAGAGCAAACAACAAACACATTTGTCACATTTCCAGGTATCTGCTGCCATCTGGCGTTGGTAAAGGATAGCGTTACGAAAAAGTCACAATCAAATCTGTATAATCAAAATGCGAGCCGAGGCAGATTAAAATGGCTTCATAATTTTATTGAGAAATTACATATTCAAAGGTGTGAAAATGCAGGTAATGGAATCTAGCGGATTACAGATGGATACCGTGCAATTTTTTTATTGAAGATTTCCGCCACTATTAAAATTGCAAAGTCATCCACCCGAAAACAGCAAGACAAATATTTGCATGCAA
The DNA here is from genome assembly GCA_023566225.1 of Romanogobio albipinnatus. Lineage (NCBI taxonomy): Eukaryota > Metazoa > Chordata > Actinopteri > Cypriniformes > Gobionidae > Romanogobio > Romanogobio albipinnatus. The sequence goes on along the minus strand of CM042246.1, from coordinate 26,796,099 downwards.
GTGCCACTGAAAGTATAAACAAACATACAACTATATTTTATATACTTTTGTAATCTAACATTATAAAACAAAGCGATGTCGTTTATCTATATAGCAATCTAGAACACTTTTTTCAGTGTCCTTGTTACATGTAGGTACTGTCGTAATAACTATAAATTATGCATAATTACATGCAATTAACCCTAAACCAAACCCCAATCCAAGCCATAACCCTATAGTAAGTACATGTAGTTAATTATTATTATTATTACACACACACTGTAACAGACACCTTACAATAAAGTGCAACCTAGAAATCTATGCATCTTATTTTTTGCTATTATGATACGGTCTTAGAATTATAGCAGCACTTGCAGCTCGGCATACATTTAAAATAAAGAAACGTTTTTGCTTATTAACTAGGACTACATGGCAACTGAATATCTTGCATTGCAATATCTAAATATCTTGATTGTAAACAAGTCAGTAATCGAAGTTTGTCCCTGGTGCAGCGAGTTTTGCATGGATTTGCACAGCATGTTGTAATAAGGCTGGATGCAATCCTGCAAAACTCACCCCACATTACAGGGCTTTTCCATAAGCATCTAGCTCCAAAGTGACAGGCAGAAGGCGACCGGCAATACTAGAAGTGCAAACACTGCAGTAGATTCACTGGCACTACCTGCACTGTGAGCACTTTGGAACTGCCAGGACAAACTCATACAGATCATAGAAAAATAACAATACAAAAATGTATATTGTGCAGTGTGATTAAAAGCATAGTAATGTCCAAGTAGAGCAGGAACTGCACATGAACAGAACTTAATGAGTTGCTGGGATTTGCTTCCGTGTGATGATTATACAGCTACTCCTGCCAAAAGGAGCATCTAGCGCATTAGATACTAGACTACTTCACTAACTACACAAGATGCACCTTAACAGGAGGGCCATATTAATATAAATTTAAGTTTGTTCTTGAAGGACCCTGAACTCCACCCTTCATTGATGCTTCATTCACCTAGGAGGGGGGAGAAAAAGATCAATCTAATTATTTTATTCTTGCATTATTTAAGAATTAAAACATGTGACTGATCCATGGAATCAATGAATGCACACCAGCAAAATATTTAAGATTTACAAAGATCATGCAGCTTTACAGATGACTGTAAAAAACAAAAACAAAAAAAAGTATATATATTTAACTATTCGCAATTTCTGTCGTTTCTACTTGATTTTAACTAGTTTTCTTCACAAGTAATTAAATGGTAAATGGATAAGTTACTGCAGGTTGTAACTTTAGATCAAGTTAATTAAGGTTTGCAGTTTTACTAAGGCGAAATTCTTCACAGTCCGTTTGGAGTCTGACTGAACGTCAGTGATTCTCGAGCTTGGCGCGCTTTGCTCGTATTTCATTGGGTCTCTCAAAATGGAGGATCTTCTACTGAAGACAAGTAGGACTTGTTGAAAGCTCTTCACTGCTGTTATATGAGATAAACGACTAACCTAAATACAACGTATACTCCCAAACGTGTCTAATCAAAACCTAAGTCACCTTTAAAATGTATTTTCCTTCAACCTTGTGTTGTCTACGTGAAGCCAGACAATTGTCAGACCATACATTACGCGATATTTCGAATCACGGGCGTCCAGGACCGACAGAAAAACGCTGAAGGATGAATATTAGCCTGTGAGGTCGAATCTGCAAACATTAACTAGGCCTCGAGAGGTCGGTGCCCAATCGTCTGCCTGTGTGGCCCACGAGCTCTCCTTTCAACGACACAGGCTGACTTCAATGATAGATCGTTTATTACATTACATTTTAAATCAAAGCAGCTGAAAAGTTTGTGTTTACGTAAAAGTATGTGTGTTTTCACCAGGAAACGAACTCCTAGCATCTATAAGACGACGACGACAACAACAAACTGGGTCAAGTGAGAAATTGTTAGAGGGTTAAACGACGAGCGCCTAAAGCCATTTTTCCGAACCTGCTTGCGTTAAAAGGCGGTTAAATCCAACAACTATAGTCTCACCTGAATTTGGGTTTATATAGACTGACCCTTGCTATGGAGAAGAGTTGCGGAGCCACGTGAAATGTGCCAGTACTTTCCTTTTTGCGCGCATAAATAACACTACATTTAGATACTATACTGAAAAGACATATACAAGTAGGTTTGAGCTTTAAACTCACGTGTTTGCAGGGTCTGAAATTATTAAACTCTAAAGAAAATTAAAACAGGGTCCAGATTTAACTTACGTTACTCAGCAAGTTAAGTGATATTAACGCGCATGTACACAAACTGTTAGTAACATGGGTTAAATATTAATCAGCAAATCATTTAAAGGCAGACGTAATGGTTTAATTTCCTTTCCAAAAACAATTAGAAATAATTACTTAGATAATCACACAGATTAAACATATTTATTTGATAACGTCGCAAGAAAATGCTAGTCTCGTTATTTTAAAAACGAATTTCACTTACATGTGCTTAGTTAAGACAAACAAACACCTCCAAATATAGCTAAGCGTTCAAGAGTCCATTAATTGATCCATCTCCTACATTGTCTGTTAGCTCCCCAGCTGCTCCACACACACAAAGCCTGTCCCACCGTCAAACACTGTCATAATTTCAAAGTTTCCTCAATGATATCTCGCCACAGCTCAGACCCACGCGTGAACTCTGGTCACGACGCCAATAAGTTGACGTTTTTAAGGCCTCCGTATATAGTTAAACTAGCGCGTAACCTCCGAGTTGTTTGGGATCATCAGGTTGGGGAAGGTTTACGAAAGAGGCGCGAACGTCTCGTCATGTGATGATGGGCCTCGCGAGCCTCCTCCTCCCCAACTCAACTCACTCAATCCCCCCACAACTCAACTCACATCCGCTCTCCATGTGCCACTTACCATTAAACAAAAGTGCTAATTTGTATTTGTATTGTCGTTATTATAACTAAGCAATTATATAATTATAAAGCAATTAAAGAATGATAAAGGGAATGCACTATTGATTAGAATAAAAAGGGTTTATGATTTGTTAAATTAATTTTCTCTTTGGCTGAGTTTCACGTGGGACTTGCTAAACCAGCAAGTTGATATAGGAATGGTGGCAGCCACAAAACAACAGCCTGTAGGACACATTGTTGGAGGAAAAGCAGTTTTAAGAAATATGTAGCAATGTTTAACTAGAAATTCAAACTTAACAAAACTCATGATGAATTTATATAAATTAACATATACACAACGATCATTGTGACACACTATTTAAAATAGACATTTGTGTATTAAACTGTCCACATACCTGATTGTGAAGTGAAGAATGAGGTCGCAGCACCTTATAGCGCAGATGTTTCATGTTCAACCCATGTCGCCACTCAAGATAGATAACAAAATGTTATGTCATGCATGTAATTGTAGAGCATACCCTTTTTCTTGTTGGGGGTGGGTGAAGGAAAGTCCACACAAAATCCCTCTGAAAATCGGTTTTAGCTCCTGAAATAACAGGAGGACTGCTCATCAAAGCCAATGGGAATTCTGAAAATGCAATCCTCAGGACATTATGTCATCAAAAAGTTTCCTAAATATAGTTAGAATGTGAGACACATTCTATGGGTTATTTCTAATGGAAATAAATCCTATGGTCAGTGAGAAACAGAAGGCTTTGGTGACCTTTGATCCCAGTTCACTCAACCCCCACTACTCCATTCTGGGCTGTATGTGCCCCATTGTATTAAGCTTCAAAGAGCATTTTGCTCAGCATTCCCACATAATTTTATCCACAAGTTCCTCTTGTGTTTATTGTTGAATTTGCTTATTAACAAAATGCAAATAAATATTAAAACTTTTTTCCAAAGACTATTGCGAAACTAACATTTTTCTAAACTAAATTTAAGGTCTGCAACAGTCTCTTCTTTAAAAAGGAGGAAATCTCTGGAGCATCCTTTTGAACTTTAACCTAGTTTTTCTCTCTCCAAGACACAAAGAAAATGTCCAGCTTGGGAAAAAAATGATAGGTGTATGCATTTAATTATGCTAGTTGCTGATAAACTCAACTAAAACATTGACTAAAGTGTTTCAAGAATATAATGTTACTTGTTAGTGAACTGTTAACAACAGATAGTTCTTCGTTATGAATGCTTTAAACTAAATTATACTAAATGTAATTATACTTTAAGGAAAATTAGGATATGTTCCTCTATGGATGAAGAAGATCTTCTGAATTAGTGCTGTGAAAAAATGTAAACTAAATCACTGAAATACAGTATGTCTCATATATTTATCCAACTTTCACAATTAGATAAAAAAAGCTGTCCCAAATCTTTCAGACATCTACAAAACCGCTCAGTTTTGATTATTAACCGTTTTGATTATTGTTGGTTTTAAACTTCTCCAAATATCCTAAAAATAAATGTCTTTTTACACAGACCCATTAGAATCCATGCAGGTGAATGAATATCTATGATTACACATTTAAAACAGCTGATATAGATAAATAATACTCAGATGTGCAGTTTTCACTGGAGTTTCACAAGTCATTTCAGACACTTTGACATTAATTAAAGCCTAATTAAAACAGAAGGAGTAAATACAGCAGAACATCTCAAATTAAGCACTCTTATTTTTCTCTGTGTTTTATGTACAAACCTTTTTCCAAATAAATTCCAAAGCAAATCAACAACACTGGGAGTTCATACCAGGTTCATACTGAGGTTAACGCAAATGAACAAAGTACTTATACTCAGAAGAAAAAAAAGGTACAAAAGCTGCCACTGGGACAGTACCCTTTAAAAAGGTTCTAATATGTACCATTTAGGCCTACTAATATGTACACTTTTGGTACAACTAGGTTCATTTGAGGTACTAATAATGCACTCTTTAGATACAAAGATGTACCTTTTGAAAGGGTATATCATTTGTACCTTTTTTCTGAGAGTGTATGGATACTTGCATGTAACATGAAGAATTTAAACTCAAGCAGCAGAGGGCGTGAAGTGTTCGTTGTTCTCTTGAACAGTAAACAGGAAGTTGTGCTCACTGCTTACTGACTGGACAGAGACCGTACCTACGACGCTTACGTTGTAAGCAGCAACCGCTCACATTTCTATAAAACTGACTTGTGGGTTTGATAAAATACCTACAGTTTTGTACGTTTTATCAATTCCCGACAGTTGCAATTCAACCCCGCTATAACTGGGTAGATTTTTTTTTTTTTTAAACGACCAAGCATCAGCGCCATAATATTGATAACTGATGAAAGAAGAGGGCAATGAATGCCCTTAGTACTCTGTTCCTTGTGAGTTTTTATTTATTTATTTTTTAAGAGAGATAATTGTAATAACGTTCAAACTATTTAGTTATGAAGACCACGGAAATCACTGATCAAACCCCAGAACTTGAGTCCAGCTCCAGAGATGACCATCACTGGGTGGAGAAACTGTTCCCTCCTCGTTTCACTTTCCAAAACCTGTTTGAAAACCAGGCCAACACGACTGAACAATGCAACAGCTCAACAAAATCACCACCAGCCCACTCTACAGACATGGATGAACCCAGGGGGAGCCACAGAAGGCAGATCTACCTGACCGCTCTGAGAGAGGTTCAGCACACTGAGAGACTGCAAAAGGAGGAGGCTCTGGCTAAGAGAATTATTAGGCATGAGCAGCCTGTAGATGGACCAAACTCTGACCAGAGTGAGACTGCGGGACATAGGTACATTTGGAATGAGAGGGACATCCGAAAACTACGGGCTGGGTTTGCAGAAGTGGAGAGGGACAGATGGCGACTAAGGCAACAGCTCAGTTGTACAGAGGAGCAGCTTAAGGCAGAACATGAGCAAAGGATGAAGCTGCAAGGTCTGGTGGAAAAGCTTGAGGAGCAGTTAAGCCTTTCCAAAAAATTGGCTACACGCCAGGCCCTCATGATAAATGATATGAAGTCTGAAAGCCAAAACATTAATGTCCAGTTACATAAGCTGACTATACAGGTCACGGAAAAGGAAGAAGAGGCAGACGGGTGGAGAACAATGCTGAAAAAGGCAAAAGAAGACATACAGCAGATCGCACAGGAGCGCTCCAAACTCATGTGGGAACTGGAAAGAGTGCAAGCGCAAAGGAAGTCTGAAGGAGACAGGCTGGAAAAAGCAGCTCAGAGCGAAAATGAGGCTGTGCTCCTGAGTCTTCAGAGGGAGGTGGAGCAGACCCAAGCTGACCTGCAAGCTGAGAGAGACAGTCACGCACTCAGCCGCACGGCCCTCAGGCTCTTACACAGACACTTCAGCAGCCAATAATTAGTTGCAGTAATATATATTATATATATATATGTGTGTGTGTGTGTGTGTGTGTGTGTGTATTCAAATGTAGCCATTTAAATCCTTGAACTGTTTAAATAAAATACACACAAAAATGCCATTGTTTCTTTTATTTTCACTATGCCTCCACAGTCCACACTTTTTTTTTTTTTTAAATAAAACTTTATGTACATACATAATCCTCTCCCACAGTGGAAAATACAACTCAAATGTGTGAAAAATGAGCGAAAACAGTGAAAAGCATAGCAAACATTTATCAGTCAGACTGCAAATAATAAAGGTTTATATAATAACTTACCAAAGATTTAACATATTACTTTGAATCTCTTTGTCAGAGATCACCATCACTGCATGGAGAATCTGAAGGCTCAAAGCTTAAATGAGCAAACCCTCCTTTAAAACCCTGTTAGCGGAATAATCACATTTGGCCAAACACCCTACTTGTGGTATCAAGTGACATTTAATGAAACGGCATAAATATTTGGTTATCGATAGCTGTAGATCTTTTGGGAAAAAAGGTGAATCAGTCTGTCACTGTTCAACAGAAAGGCTTTGTGATTTTCACTCATGGTGCACTTTATACAAGCAAGAAAAGGCAGCTCAAGTTTTTCCCCTTCACCCCTTAATACTTACAATAAAGCACAAATCCACATGCACAAGTCATTCTTTCAAACAACATTTGCTTCCGCTGAAGAGCTGACTGAAACTATGTCAAAGCACAAGAACACATTGACATTTGGATTGATCCATTAAAAACCTTTTAAGAGTGTGGCTCATTTACACAAGCACAGCGAGTGCTCTCCTCACACTTGTAACAGTCTACGTACCCATTAGCGAACTGCAAAAATTAAACGGTTTCCCTTGTAGGTCCTTTTCAGCATTACAAGACCACAACTTTGGTGTGTTGCAAGGTCTTATTTTAGCTTGAATAATTCAAACTACCACCCCACATTCATAATAACAGAAACACTTTACAATAAATTGATTATTAGGTATCATGAATAGTTTATTCATCTAGGTTCATGTTAATTATTGATATACAAGCTATTGTTCATTATTTATGCATTTTATATTAATTTATGTAACTGTATTGAAATTAAAAGTTAACATTAACCAAGATTAATAAATGCTAGTTCATGACACCGAAAGCATTTGCTAATGTTAATGAAATTAGCCTGATACCACAAATTCTATTGAAGCAAAGCAGGAAATAACAGCACTTAGGAATTTAAAATCTGAGGTATATGAGAAAGGAACTTGTGCAAATAGAGTACATAAAATATATCCAACTTAAAGGTATAAAGACTAATGGTGGAACCTTTCAGTAGAATCCTGTTCTGCATTTCATCTAAAACTTCCGAGAGATGCTGAAAGGTGTGATCCAAAGGAGAACCAAATTCTAGGTCTAGTCAGGCATTGTGAGATATTCTGTGTTACCACAGCTTTGGCTCATTCAAGTTTGACAGTGCAAGACATGAAGAACTGTGTTAAATGGCCTTTCCTATTGCAGCCATCTTTTAAAGGCTTAATTGGCTTGTCTAAGCTGTCCATCAAAATGCAGTATGAGGAATGACATGACCGAGCTTTCACATCCTTTTAATGTTACAGAGAGTGTGTGTGTGTGTGTGTGTGTGAGGGGGGGTTGTGTTATCATGTCTTGCACTGTAATTGTGTACCATGTATTTCACCTTTACTGAAGTCTATGAACCCTGAATTCATTGCATTTATCATCTAAACTGAGAAAACTTCTATAAAAGAGTATTCTTTTTTTTAATAATATCATACAATTTTTAGCAGTTTAAATGAAACTAGTCCTCCTAATGTGTTAGCCCAAGCAAAAGCAGAATAATACTACAAATCCAATGTTATAGATAAATATAAATGTAATAGAAGACCCAGAACGACCAAGATATTTAAATAAGGCACCCAGTTAAAATGGAAATTGAGTGCAGCATCCAACATGACCACTAAACTCCACGGGGTATTTTTTTCAAAGAAAAAGGTTTCGCTTGACCACATGACATATTCTGGCTTTTAAAACGCTTTAATGTCCCTTAACTAATTTAAACGTGAGAATGTTCTGTTGAATGCGTGTGTACTTAAAGAAGGCCTCATTATGTCATGTGATGTCCTACCGTTTTACATTTTTAATGGCTTCATTAATATTTGGTTTTGTGCTAAGAGTATGAACTGACACTAATGGCCAACCTGGAGCAAAGCTACCAGATTTGGTGCAAATTTGCAGAGTCATACTTTGTACCAATATACTTATTCTAACTTTTAAAAATGTTAAAAAGCCCTGCGCAGGCTTTAGATATACTTCTCATTCAGATGAATTTGTATAAACTTTTTAATCTAAGATTTACCATCTGAAGGTAAATCAATTGTACTTTCGTTGTAAGGGCAGTGCTAAAAATATAGGTTTAAATGGAGTGCTTGGCTTCTACTTGCTACTCCCGCAGCAAAACCCTGCTCGCACCAAGTAAAGGGAGAGACATGTTTCCACATTCTGACAGCATTTCTTCACCTGTTTCAGAAGTCGGATGTAAATATATTTAGTTCAAGTGATGCCTTTCTTTCTTTGACTTATTTAGTTGTCCCTCCCATCCAATTCTCACCCACATAATCAAACCACATCACTAGGCAAGCGCTCCGGTTATACACTCCATGTTTTCCATTAGGACTCCTCTGCAGGGGCAGGCCGTTTGATGTCCCGGATCTGCTTAATTAGATAGTTCTTCTCGTCGCAGAACTGCTCGTCTTCAGACCGGTCCGTTTGAAAGTGGCTCAGGAACTCCACCAACTTGGACTGATTCTTGATGAGGATGTCCAGCACAGGCTGTGTCTTACTGGGGTTGGCCACAAACACCTGAGAGGACACAAGAAACCCGTAAAAGAAGTCACTGAATCTACCTTCATGCGGTCTGAACTACAGCACACCCTAATAACTGGCCCTGATCTGTTTACATTCAAAAAGGGAGGGCAGAACTGGGACAGGAGACTGGTCAGCTGTTTGAGTGTGGAAAGTAATTGTAGTAGACAGAGGGAAAAGCAGACAAGCAAAGTGCCAAATTCAAATATATTAAAGGGATAGTCATCTTCATTTACACACCCTCATGTTGTTCTAAACCTGTATGAGTTTCTTTGTTCTGCTGAACAAAAAAGATGATATTTAGAAGAATGTTTGTAACTAAGAAGATAGAGCAACCATTGACTTCCATAGTAGGGGGGTGGGGGGGGGTAGCATGGTAGTGAACGGTTGCTCTATCTACTTTGTTACAAACAGTCTTCTAAATATCTTCTTTTGTGTTCAGCAGAACAAAAACTCATGCAGGTTTGGAACAACTTGAGGGTGAATAAATGACAACTTTCATTTTTGGGTGAACTATCCCTTTAAGTTACATGAAATGCTGTGCATTTAAACATACCTTAAAGACATGGAAGGCTTCGAATTGAATGTTGCGGCTGTTATCTCTCAACATGTTCATCATCAGCTTTAGGTTCTCAGCTCGACTGATGTATTTGGTCATGACTGTGAAGTTGTGTCTGTCCAGTAGTAGTTCTCCCAAAAGCTGGATATCATTTGATACAGTCAGCAATAACACTTAAATGGATGTGATAAGAATAAAGAAAAACCACACAACATATTGCTGCTTAACCCAAGCAAGGTTTGTCATAAATCTTTCCTATGTGAGGACAAACTATGTGGCTATCCTATTAAAATATGTGGCTATTGCTGTTACAACGAAACTTCAATGTAAGCCAAGGGCTTCAACTAACTTTTTCATCCTTGCAGCTTGATCTCTGCCTCAAGGGTTTGAATACCATCCACAGCCTTGAATTATTGAAAGCAACTGTGAAAATAGTGGTTGATTCTCACCTTCAGAGACTGGCGCTTGGTGACATAGTTTTCAGAATGCAGCAGCTTTTCATACTCTGTGAACACCTGAAAACAAATTATTTATAATATTTTGTCTATGAAGTAGAGCAGCCAAAATCAGTTATATACAAAAGCACTGGCACATGAAATATTGGGAAACAAGAATAACTCACTCTATCATAATTTGTCTCCAAGAAATCTGCACACATGATCTTGTGTCTTGTCAGGAGATCCTAAAAAACAAAGTCTTAAAGGTCTAAAGTCTTAAAAAACTTCTAAGGTAAGGTACTTTTTTTTCTTTCTTTTTTTAAAGCAACCCAAAAATGAACATTCTGTCAATACAAATTCAATACAAAACTATTGTCGTTGCTTCGTAAAATTATTGTAGAGCCACTGTAGTGAGATGGACTTTGTAACAACGTTTTTAGTGCCTTTTATGGGTCTTGTGAGTGTAAATGTACTGAATGTCAATGGAGGCCTTTCTCAGCCATCAACTTTCAACAAAAATATCTTCATTTGTGTTCCGAAGATGAACGAATGTCTTACGGGTGTCGAACGACATGAGGGTGAGTAATTAATGACATCATTTTCATTTTTGGGTGAACTAACCCTTTAATTGTTATACTAGTTTGACATGACATGGAAGAAAATGGAAAAGTTTTGTGAAAGCTTTCAAAATCCTCCTTCACCCGAGTGGAGATTGATCTGAAGCCTCCACGAGCGCCAGATAAAACCAACGCGTGCAAAACCTGAGGTAAAATTAAATTATTTTGTTTTGCTGCAGATATACATTTTTCAAAATAATATATTAACTTCAAGATTTAACATTAACACAACAGTAATTTAAACATAGCCTTTGTAAAAAAAATATATATATATATTTAAAGCTAAACCTTAAATGTGCCAAAGAAAAGTAAACGTCTAGTATTTTCCAAGTCATCTAGCAGCAGCGCTAAAGTTTAATCGACTAGTCTCGCACATCCCTAGCTCAGTGTCACACATTGTAGATGAAAACAGAAACAGGCTCATAGCTGATAATGGAGAGAAGCTTCTTTTCATCTCCAAAAAGGACTATATAGCTATAACATAATAATTGAATTCAGTGGTTCTGCTACTATGTTGTGTGGTACTGGAATCCACTGAATGTTACAGGTTACATTTATGTGAAAGTGGTCAATGGTTTTCTCTGGCGCTCGTGGCAGCAGTGCCATGTTTGTTTAGGAAAACACCAAGCTGAATGTTAAAATGTCAGCAACAGCATCAATTTGTGTATTTACTTTGTTACAGTCAGAACGTGAGAAACATCTGATGAAAATAAAACATTGTTAGAAGAACTGTAATGGTATTAAGTACTCGTATCAGTACTCTGTATCGGCAAGTACCCAAATATAAGTACTTGGTCTGAAAAAAGTGGTGTATAATAAATAAATAAATAAATAAATAAGCATAAAGTAAATCTGTTCATATCAAGGGATTGCGTCTCTTCGGAAGACTTGGATTAAACAGCTTGTTTATTATGGATCACCCTTACTTTTAACTCTTTATGTACTTTTTTAAGCATGAAAATGTTGATCATGTAAATGTTCAATTGATTGACAAAAATGGGAACAGGTTAAGAATGTAATGTGTGTGAGTAAATGATTACAGAATTGTTTTTTTTCTGGATCAGTCATCTAACCCTTTAAGTTAAAGTGAAAAAAAGACAAAATACTACAGTGGCTTCTATCACATGGCCAAAACATTGCAATAAATAGTTTGTTATTAAACAAGATTTTTTAATTTTCTCTTCATAATAGTTTTACACAACGATCACTAACTTTTCAGTTGTGATGAGCATTTTTTACGGATTTATTTATTTTAATTAATAAAAATAAAAGTAATAATTTTTATGACATCACTGCATAAACATCTCAGGTTAAGTAATAAAATATACATTTTCGCTATATTTTTATTAGTGTATTGTGGCCTTTTTTCAAGTTCTTAAGACAGTCAAAGACAGTTTACAAGTAAAAAACCCACAAAATGGATGATGCTTTGTGTACATGTCATACCTTAAAAGAGGCGAAAGCATCAGAAGCAATGTCGAAGGTAGACAGCTCCACATAGCGAAAGAAGCAGAAGAAATCCTCAGAGAACAGAAGGATTCGGGCCAGAGGTTCATGACGCAGACATTCCCTCAGCATCATGCCACAGTTAAGGGCCACTTCTGGGGTTTCATAGCTGCTTTCAAAATGTATATTTTTCAAAAATGTTATTTCTCTAACATGCAAGACCCACACTTGTTTGTTTGCATTTATATACAGTAGTGGCCAAAAGTGATGTCTGGTCTAGGAAAATGGGCACCTTTTATTCAAATATTCTTAAATTGATTTTGTAAGCATATTGCATAGTTGTGCAGACAATTTTATCCATGCTGTCATACAAAGATATTATAAACTCTAAAAAAAACCAAGAGAACCAAATAAATATTAATATAATCCCTTTTTTTAGGTGAACTTTTAGTTTCTCTATGCATTTTATTTGAGTAAAAAAAAATTTGCCTATTAATTCTGTTAGATTAATACATTAATCAAGTTGTTTTAATCTCTCAGATTTTTTTTTTTTTTTTTATTAAATGGTTATATTAAAAAGATATTAAAAACAAACATCTCTTTTAGCTACTACTATATAAAACATTACTCAACATAAACTATTAAAAAGTCATCATTCAACTATAATTTGACACCAAAGTGTCAATAACTAGATATGTTTGTGCTGTAAAAGCTAAACGCCACAGACAACTCAGCCACGTGGACAGGAAATGGTCCTAAAATAACCATACAACCACAGACTCCCATAACATCAATTGGAAAAGTCAGGCTAATCAATGGCTTCTGAAAATGCCCTGGGGTCTGGAAACTCACCCTTTCAGCAGCATAAAGAGGATCTGTGAGTGGGAAGAGATGTACTCCACAGTCGGGGTGCGAGCTCCAATCTGCCGACGTACTATGTTGCTAAAAAGATGCACCACATCCTTCTTTCCCTTTGGTGAACAACATGTTATAAACCAAAAAGAGCAAAGAGAAAATGTGTGGTTAGCAATATATCTTCCAGCAGGATGGAAGTAGTTGTAATCCAAACATTTCAAACAGACTGATATGCACCTCAAAATCAATCCTCTGTAGATTTGCTATGAGTGAAATGAGGAGGTTGGTGTTATAGAGCTCTTGAGCCAGTTGAGCGACTGCCTCAGTCTGAGGCTCCTTGTCTCCAGTGCCAGACAGCACCTCTTTCAACGATGCAAGATTTTTTGATACTTCCTCTGCAACCTACAGGAAAAACATTGAGTTTTTCTGACTCTGTTACAGTCCAAAGTTTGCCGAAACATTTGCATTGAGAATGACATATAAAAAGGACTGACCTTTTCACATTTCTTGCTTTCAGATGATTCCAGCTTCTCCAAGTATGCCACATTCTCCTTCAGACTCTTCACAATCTCTGCAGGGCTCTTCTGAGACTTCCCAAAGGGGAATGGCATGGTTTTAACTGGGATGCGTGTTGGACTTCAAAGGACAAATGGAAATGCTTCACCTTTAAATGAAAAAAAAAAAAAAAAATGAGTAAAGATAAAATAAACAAAAGAAATAGTAATAAATGGACACAACTGAAAAGCCAAAATAATATTTATATACAAATTCATAATATTTATACACTCCATAGTTGAAACATACAAAGAAAACTGCTTGTGTAATTATTGCGAACAATACAACAAGTGTGCTCTGACACACTGAAAATATGTATTACGGATTAATTCGCATTACACTAATAATATTTACAGACTTCATTTCTCATGTCCAAATATATTTATTGATTTGTTTGTTGCTTATAATTATTGCGGAAGTAATAAACCAAACATGTTGTGAAACGGATTTTAAACTTGCTTAATAAAGCATGACACAAAAGAGGAAAATGAACTAAACGAGTCACTTCTATGAGCAACCAGGCAATTTGTTCAACTTGAAAAAAAAGCTAATATCCCGATGAGCTAAGCTAACCGCCACCCAGCACTTATCGATCAACACTTCTCAGGAACTCAATATTACTCATCACAGTCACTTTACTGGGTAGTGTGCCACCCTATACAGTCTTATCAGGAACCTATAAAAACAAACAACTGAACACGGGGAGATATTAAATCCACTTTTTGAATATTTCAGCTGGCTGGACATGTAGCCATGCAAGTTAGCTCGCTGGCTAACCGACTTCTGTCAAGCATGGCCAAATGAGCTCGAAGAATAACCCAAACCAGGAAACTAACTACTTGGATAACTTATTTAGTAACCTTCCATTTATGTAATATGTCAGAGTGGATTTTAGTCATATGGCTCCTCCCAAGTCCGTGTAAATGTTCTGTTAAACGCAGTTAGAGCTGAACATTTCAACTTTCAGACATTTTTGACAGTTGATCAAGTTGCGAACATTACAAGCTGATCCTTTAACCTGAACAGAAAAGAATAATCGAGAAACTCATTTGAAAACAACAAATCAACATATAAATTAGTTAAACGGTGTACTTAAAGTGCGAAGTAGAGAGAAAAGAAAATGACAGACAACATGTCAGGCTATGTGGATGTGTTAGCTGGAGGTGGAAGGAAGGCAGAGTCACTCACCGCGTTCACCACTCAAAACGTCCACTTTAAAATCCAAACAACGCGATGAGAAGAAAGGTTAGATCGATCTACGCGCTGCTAAATACAGATCTATGAACTCAGTTCAAATTATAACGAACTTAATATTTATCTCCCCAGATGGAGATAATTCTTGGGTTGTAACTGCGATTAATTTACAAGTGGTTTGTTGCTCGTAAACCTTCAAGCGTCCGCCGCTTTACTTTATCAGGGAAGTTGAAGAGAGTTTTCGAACGCCCCCTTTTTTAATTGACGCTCAATCTGACCAATCAGAACACGAGACGGAGGCGCACACCCTGAACTGACATCGAACTAAATGAAGATGAATTGAGGAAACAAAATCATTTAAAGCAGAGCTGGATTATGGACCAGGGTAGCCTACCCGAAAGCATACGTAGATCTTAGAACTATTTTGCCACTTATGGTCTCTACGACCAACTAAGCTCACGATGCTTTTGAGAACCGCAGCCCAGGCTGTGATGATGGGAGAAACGATGCTTTTCGCCTAATGAATCACTGTTTCGAAACGCCGCCACATGCTGGTGACCCCTGCTGGTCAGAACAGTGTAAATGCAAATGACAAAAATTACATAAAAACCTAACCTGTTGTATTAATTTGTAGGGCTTGGTTAATCAGAACTTGGTTAATCAGACCAATAAGATAATTTTATCTTTATAATTTTATATTTACTAATGTTTAAAAACCGATCCGAGATCAGGTAAAAATCATATAAAGATCTGGTTCATGGGTTCATGATATCCTCCCCTAGCGGCGAACCATTGAAATTTCGAATCATTTCTTGGCGATCCGAATCACTGGTTCGAACAAAATGATTCGTAAAAGTTTCGAAGCTTCATGAAGCGTGTTTAAAGCGGCCATCACTAGGACCAGGCCTCCGAAGCCGAATGCGAACAGAGACTACCTGAAGAGAGCTAAACACCAGGGCCCTTGTGACATACAATAGGCCTACAAGCTGACCACTGACTACTATTTTTAGTTCATTAATATTATAGCGTACCAAAATAGGCCTACATGCTTCATAATTTTTAGGCAAGTCACTCTTGTTTGTTTCCACTCATTTGGACTGATGGATCGCACACACTCAGTTTTATGTTGTGTCTGTTATAGTGTTTGGTTAGTTTGCCCCATTTACATTTTTACATGTTTATGCCACCTTGAGCACTGTCTGACACTCTTTAAAAAAATTTAAAGGGTAACTGCAAATTTTTATCCCACAATTCTGACTTTTTTTCTCACAATTGCGAATTTATATCTTACAATCCTGAGAAAAAAAGTCTGAATTCTGAGATATTAATTCGCAATTGTGAAGAAAAAAAAGTCACAATTATCTTTTTTATTGTTTATTTTTATTCTGTGGCAAACATTAGTAGTAGTAGTAGTAGTAGTAGTAGTAGTAGTAGTACCTATCAGTTGCGTGACAAAGCTGGTCATGTGATCAAGATGGCGTCACCCATGAGGGAGAAACCCGCTCCATGCATTCTAGAAAAACAGAGTATGGGGTCTTTGCGGAACAAAAGTGTGTATGAGGTCTCTGCGGAACAAGAGTGGGCGTTTCCAAATTTGTGGGTGTTTTCAAACTGATGGGTGTTTATAAATCACACAATGAAAATAGGCTTGTTCGACTTCACCCAGCGATGCGCAGACCGATCGGCGGCTGACTTGAAGCAGTGCATGCCGGTTAGAAATTTGTCCGACTTGAGGCAGCGCCGACGCCACGTGACAGTGACGTATGTCAACAAAGTGCCGCGAGAGCGATTCGAGAGCAGTCGGCTGATACAGCCGGTGCAGTTTCTCCAGAGCAGCTGCAAGAGGCTGCACGGACTCTGATGACGAGACAGCTGTTCCTCGATTGGCCAGATTCACCGCATGACAGCGATCACGTGTGTTTCGTGTTTATTCTGAAACCTTCAGCTCCACTAATGCGCACAAATCTGTTTTTTTTATAACAGTAAAACCTCCTTTCATGTAGTCGCGATGTTATATTGTCATATTTATCAAAATAAAACTGATAAAAAATGTTGACCCCACTTCATTGATAGTGTAGGATTATATGTTGAACTCTATTCTTGTACATACACACGCTGTATTAAGCAGTACATAAAGCAGAGACATGACAATAATGTCTCTGAAACATCTGTGTATTGCCAAATATTGCATTTATTTCACTTCAGCTGATAAAGTATGCAAACACAGCGCGAGCGTCACTACGGGAAGCAGAAAGTGTCTGACTTCACGTCTCCGTTTGCAGCTCCTCCCCGCCTGCACACGGTTACTCTCGCCGATCGGTTGAATCCGGCCGCAGCCGATGTCGAACACACCTATTGATCCCCTTCACCCGACCCGACCCGACCCCACCCCACCCCTAAACCCTACCCACACTGTGACGTGGGCAAATCAGGCAATGCAGTGAAAAACGCCCCTCTGTTAATGGCCTCGCCCACTGATCTAGTAACTCCTATCCTGCAGAAACCTATACTTGGAAAAAGCTGCTTTATTTTTATGTTTATTTCACGTGAGTGTACATCATCAGCAACATCTCAAAAGTTCTGTTCATGCCTTAAGGCTTGTTCACACCAATGACAATAACTATAAAAGTATGCTAACTATTTAAATAATGTATTTATTTAAATAATCGTTATAATAGAGAGGTCCTCACCACAATGATTACCATTAATGATAATGACATGGAGGAATGATGTCGTTGGAATCATTTCCAGAATGATTAATTCCAGCTGACAAACAATATAAACAGAGTTACCCAATTTTAAAGAGCTTGAGCATTTAAAGTGTCTGACGTCATAGAACCCGCAGTGCACGCTTATAATACAGCATGTTATAATGGACAATAATGTTCTGTATATACAGTACATACAGTCAGGCCATTTTTAATGCAATTAAATCAATAAAAAATCAATATAATCAATCTGTGCTTTGTTCCTTCTCTTTAACCTTTATTTGACTGACAAAAGTGCAAAGAAAAAAATTCCAATGTTTTCTAACCAACTGTATTTGGTAAATATAGACCAATTTTGATTTTGATGTCTGCAACACACTCCAAAAAGTTGGAACAGAGGCAAAATAACATTTCAAAAGTAAATTTTTTTTGTACTTTAGTCAGTTACGCAAAAAAAAACAAAAAAAACCCGACTGCATATTTTGCATATACTAAAACAAATGGTTAAAGATCTTAACATTATCTTAACATCATTAATATTATTGATCATCAGAGAACCCTACAGACACAGAACTCGTTATAAACAAGTTGGAAATTGGAAATAAATTATAAACCAATCAGCCATCAATGAATTATAAAATTAATAAATTAGCTAATGTTTCATAAACATCAATATAGCCTATTTATTCAAACAGTGTTTTAAAGGGTTAGTTCACCCAAAATTGAAAATTCTGTCAGTAATTACTCACCCTCATGTTGTTCCAACCATGTAAGACCTTCGTTCATCTTCGGAACATAATTTAGTATATTTTTGATGAAATCTGAGAGCTGTCTCACTCCTCCATAGGCTTTCAGAGGGAATGAAACTTGATGGCCCAGAATAGTAAGTAAAAACGTCATTTAAGGAGTCCAAATGACTACAGTGGCTCTGTATTAAGTCTATCATGCGACGAAAATACTTTTTGAGCGGAAAAACAACAAAAATAACGACTTTATCCCACTATTATTGTTCAATTTGAGCCTCTGACGAGAGTTCGCGGGAGTGCCACGACGCATGCGCGAGTTGGCACTCCCGCGAACTCTCGTCAGAGAGTATATAGTTCGCGGGAGTGCCACGACGCATGCGCGAGAACTTGCGCATGCGTCGTGGCACTCCCGCAAACTCTCGTCAGAGAGTATATAGTGGGATAAATAGTGGGATAAAGTCGTTATTTTTGTTGTTTTTCCGCTCAAAAAGTATTTTCGTCGCATGATAGACTTAATACAGAGCCACTGTAGTCATTTGGACTCCTTAAATGACGTTTTTACTTACTATTCTGGGCCATCAAGTTCCAGTCCCTCTGAAAGCCTATGGAGGAGTGAGACAGCTCTCAGATTTCATCAAAAATATACTAAATTATGTTCCGAAGATGAACGAAGGTCTTACATGGTTGGAACAACATGAGGGTGAGTAATTACTGACAGAATTTTCAATTTTGGGTGAACTAACCCTTTAAGTAGGCCTAATCATTATAGGTATTATTTAGGACTCAAAAATCATCCTGTTTAGCAATCGTTTTATAAACAAAAAAAGCTTTATAAAATGATCAACATCACATAACTGAATTTAAACAATTTTTAAGAACAGGGAAAATTATAAATTAGGAGTCAAAATTATAAATTTATTTAAAATATGATTATATAGAATATTCTAGTTGTATACTGTTTCAGCGCTTTATTTGTTTCTGATGGGCCATGTGATGGGAGGCTTTGCATGAAGAATAATGTCCTTCCCTATAGTTTTCTGGTTGAATGTTTAGCTCAAGCCTAGAAGGCTCTACAATTATGCCGAACATGAATCAGAATAAGATTAGGTATTGCACATCTTTAGCAGACCACCCCAAAATCCACCAGAATGCAGAATGTAGACATGGGTACAACACCACATTCATTCAAATTCTCTGATCTTGTGTGGCTGCGTGTGCGGCATCATTTTGATTTCCCCTGGCAAAATCTCACTCCAAGTTTTTTTGATAAGTTGGCAGGTATGCACTTTGATTAGCGCCCTTGGAGAGCGGAATGAGTTTTCACGGTGTTCATGGTGCTTGTGCTGTATGGTGCTCGTTGAGAGGAAAATTAATTGACACCCGTTGGAAACTCTCTGCGTCTTGATAAATAAATCCAAGGGGCCGCTACAGTGAAAACTCATCGCTGCAGCAGCCCAGCCATTCCTGGTGAGAAGCTGATGCCATCACATCCGAGGTCCAACTTCCAACCTGATACAGCCAGTTTACTTCGCTTGCATACAACTCCTGCACCCAGGCAAGACTTGAAAAATGGACAGTATGCTTAAGATATAGAAATGCAAAAAGAGACACTGAATGCCAAGGAGCAAAAATGCTAAAAGGGGACAATTTCTAAACACGCAAGCTTACAAAATTGTGACTTAATTAATAACGTCGTATTATAAGGTCAAAATAACTTGCAAGCTAATTCTCAGTTCCTACGCTTCTTTTAAAAAAAAAAAAAAAAAGGGAAATTATGAATATTTCAAGAAATTGTCCCATGTGCTTGTGTCATGTCTATTTATGAAAAAGTTGAAAGGGAATTTTGTTGTTACAGTTTTATGCTAAAAATCCTTGGATGTCCATAATCTGTTAATGCTTGGCTTAAACATTACTCTGTGGTAAAAGATAACTACAGCTTACAAGTGTAAATTCAGGCGTAGAACAATCAAAGGCTACACTCGACCTAAAGCAAAAGCACAAACAAACAAGATGTCACGTAAAGACACCCCATGCAGGTCTAGCTCACGTGAAAGAAAGCTAACGGAGAAAGGCCAAGAGATGCATGACCAAGACATCAGAAAACGTGAGAAAGCATTTAACAAGACCTATGACTCTTGGAATCTGGTAGCAAGGGAGACTAGGACAAAATTAAAAACCCTCTGTTCATCAGAAGACCTTAATAAATTACAGCAAGACATTCAAGCAAGCCATGATGACGTAGGCCAGCAGTATGAACCTATCCTACGTAACAGTAACACCACACCAGAGATTGTAAATAAAATGGATGCCTGTGTTACACTAACAAAAGACATTTGTGATCTCATAAGTAACCGCCTAGAGACTATTAATCAAGATTATAATGACCAACTTGAGAAGGAAAGGGTAAGAGAAACATTAAACAAAGATGAATATGGGTCTGTCTTTGGCCACACTAAAACTGAAACGGTAAGCTCAGCAAAGTCACCAGAAAGATTGAGCAACCACTCCAGCTCAGCCAGTACCCACAGCAGTACAGTAGATGCTCAAGCAGAGCTTGCGGCTAAGCTGGAACAATCAAAAGCCATGAAAGAAAGCCAAGCACAGCAAGTATATCTTCACAAGTTAGAGGGTGAATGGAAACTTAAAGAGGCAAAAATGTTAGTAGAAATGAAACAAAAAGAGCTGGAAATGCAACAACAGTTGGAACAAGAGAGAACCAAATTGCAGCAGTTACAAGTAGCAAAAGACGTTGCCATAGCAGCAGCTCGTGTGAGAGCATACAACGATTTTGAAGGTTTTGAGAACCATGATGAGGAGTTTAATGAGAAACCCAGCCCTGCTTGCTACAGAAAGGAAATTGAACCTCGATTAAATCCTGATGCTGCATCATTCCAACCTCACCAAGCTGCTCCTGAAGTGAAAATGACCCAGGAATCTGTCAGTCTAGCCCAAGCAATCGCCTGCTCATTAAGCATGAACCGCTTGCCGGTACCTGAACCAACCACGTTCAGTGGTAACCCTTTACAGTTTACAGATTGGAAGATGTCATTCATAGCTCTTATTGACAGAAAACCCCTCCCACCAAGTGAGAAGATGTTTTATCTCAAAAATTATCTTGCTGGAGAGGCGCGCAAAGCTGTAGAAGGTTTCTTTTATCGAGATTCAGTGAGCGCATACAATGGAGCATGGAAAGTCTTGCAAGACAGATATGGGAACCCGTTCATCATACAAAAGGCTTTCCGAGATAAGCTCATGAGATGGCCAAAGATCAACACAAACGACCCACAAGCACTACAAGAGTTCGCTGACTTCCTCCAAGGCTGCACTGAGGCGTGCACACGTCAAAGGACTGGCTATCCTTAACGATTGTGAGGAAAACCACAAGTTACTCAAAAAACTACCAGAATGGATTGTGCGCAAGTGGAGTCGAATTGTTGTAGAGGAACTTGACACATCCAGAAGCTATCCAGATCTTTCTTGCTTCACAAAGTTCCTGAACAAAGAGGCACGAATAGCCTGTAACCCTATTGCTTCCCCATTGTTGATGAACTTCAAGGCCACAGATGAAAGATCACCAAAGAGAGCCAAAGCTCTCAAAACAAATACACAAACAAAGAGTTTCGCCCAAGAGAAACAAGAAACAAATGGCAGTAAACCAAAATCACCTTGCTCCGTCTGTATAAGTGAAGCTCATAACATCACCAAATGTCCCACCTTCGCAGCGAAGAGTGGTGAAGACAAAAAGGCATTCATCTGTGAAAATCGGCTCTGCTTTGGGTGCCTGAGGAAGGGTCACATGACCAAAGATTGTAGGAGGCGACACACATGCAACATATGCAGCCGTCGTCACCCAAACTGCTTGCACGAAGATAGGAAACAAAGACCTGTGGAAGCAACAACGAATAGCTCCACTTCCACAGAAAACCATGCAAGCTTGGAAACTCACAAGGTCGTATCCTATGCATCAACACAATGTGCTTCTGCTACCTCAAGTATCGTCCCAGTCCTTGTGTCTTCAATACAAGAGCCACACAGAGAAGTACTTACGTACGCAATACTGGACACACAGAGTGCCTCAACATTTGTCTTAGAAGACATACTTGACAAGCTGAATGTTGATGCCCAACCAGTAAAACTGAAGCTGAGTACTATGACGGCTATTGACACAATCATATCTAGCTAGAACGTCCATGGTCTACAAGTTCGAGGACTGCACTCTAAGAACCACATCCAAATACAGCAGGCCTACAGCCGTGACTTTATCCCGGTGGACAAGTCTTACGTCCCAACGAAGGAAACAGCCTTACAGTGGCCTCATCTGAGACATTTGGCAGATAAGCTACCACCCCTTCAAGACTGTGATGTAGGGCTCTTGATCGGTTATGACTGTCCATCAGCACTAGCTCCTCTTGAGGTTATCATTGGGGACAAAAATCAACCGTTTGCACAGAGATCAAAACTAGGATGGAGCATCATAGGCTCATCAAATCCTCACCTAGACAGACAAGGAGGTCAGAGCTTTGTGCATCGGCTCACAGTAAAAGAACTGCCAATTCCATCGGCGACAGATGTTCTAAAAGCCCTAGAATCAGACTTCACAGAGAGAACTTATGAAGATAAATATGTGTCCCAGAAAGATGTTCATTTCATACAGTTCCTCAGTGACAACATCAAGCAGAAGAAAGACGGACATTATGAGATGCCCCTCCCTTTCAAGGGCAACAGTCCCCCCAACCTATCAAACAACAAGAGGCTAGCCACAGTTCGCCTGCAGTGCCTTAAGAAGAAATTAAAGACCAATAAACAATATTATGATCAATACAAAACATTAATGGAAGAAACAATTTACAAGGGTGATGCAGAGCCTGCCCCTACAACATCTGCGGGTGAGACTGAGTGGTACTTTCCGCATCACGCCATCTATCACCCCAGAAAACCAGACAAGCTAAGAGTCGTATTTGACTGTTCAGCCAAATTCCATGGTGTTTCGCTAAATGACACTCTACTAACTGGGCCTGATCTTATCAATCCTCTGGTAGGAGTTCTTTAGCGCTTCAGGAAGGAGGCTGTAGCGATCATCTGTGATATCGAAAGAATGTTTTATCAGTTCTCCGTCACTCCTGAATCCCGGAATTATCTGAAATTCCTCTGGTGGAAAGGTGGAGATTTGGAGAAAGAACCACAGGAATACAGGATGGCAGTTCATCTCTTCGGAGCCGCCTCATCTCCGGGATGTGCCAACTTTGGCTTGAAACATCTGGCCCGGCAACACAAAGCTATCTATCCACTGGCATCAACATTTGTGGAGAAAAACTTTTATGTTGATGACAGGCTAGTTAGCGTCCCATCGGTTGAGGAAGCCAAGAAACTGATTACTGAGTCACAGGAGTTGTGCAAAAGAGGAGGCCTACGCCTCCATAAATTCAACTCAAATGAGGAAGCAGCCCTCGCCTGCTTAAATCCCTCAGAAAGAGCAGGAACCATCGAACCTCTAGGACTGGATCCAACCCTATCAGAGCGTGCACTCGGCATTCAATGGTCGATTAAAACTGACACTTTCAGCTTTAGCAGCAGCTTGAAAGATCAGCCTTCAACCCGGCGTGGTTGCCTTTCTGTCATTGCCTCTCTTTATGACCCACTTGGATTCATCGCTCCATTCAGCCTAACTGGAAAGCGTATACTTCAAGAGCTGTGTCACAGAGGCATCAGATGGGATGATCCACTCCCAGAAGATTTGAGGCCACGGTGGGAGGAGTGGATAAATGGGCTTCACATGTTGAAAGAGGTTTCAATTCCGAGATGTTACCACCCATATGACTTCCATAACATTGTCAGAGTGGAGTTGCACCACTTTTCTGATGCCAGCTGTGTGGGATACGGTGCATGTTCTTACCTCAGGTACCAAAATGACAAGGATGAAGTCCATTGCAGTCTTGTGTCGGCAAAAGCAAGGGTTGCACCCTCAAAGGTCACAAGTATCCCGAGACTAGAACTCTCGGCAGCTGTGGTTTCTACGAAACTCAGTGTCATGTTAAAAGGTGAACTTGACATAGAGATTGATGAAGAGGTTTTCTGGACGGATTCACAAGTTGTGCTTGGGTACATTAACAATGATGCCCGTAGGATCCACATATTTGTTGCGAACCGTGTTCAGCTGATAAGGGATAACAGTGATCCCAGTCAGTGTTACTATGTGGACACCGCAGAAAACCCAGCAGATCATGCTTCCTGAGGTCTTCGTGCCTCAGACATTCATTCAACAAACTGGCTGCGAGGACCGAAGTTTCTCTGGGAGCGTAAATTACTTCTAACACCCAACACCCCATCAGAATTACTTGTTGGTTTCAGGACAATTCAGGAGTTTGCAACAGGAGTCAAAAACTGCAATG
Source organism: Romanogobio albipinnatus (assembly GCA_023566225.1). NCBI lineage: Eukaryota > Metazoa > Chordata > Actinopteri > Cypriniformes > Gobionidae > Romanogobio > Romanogobio albipinnatus. The sequence continues at coordinate 26,771,440 of CM042246.1, read as the reverse complement.
ACATCCTCAGACGTCTGAGTCAGTTTTCCTCCTGGACAACAATTCTTAAGGTGGTGGCAAGAATCAAGAGGCTGGGGTCTAAACAGAAACAACACATTGAGTATGTGACTGTTAGGGAGCGTGAGAAGGCTGTAGACGAAGTGATTAAGATCGTACAGCAGCAAGCCTTCGCCCAGGAGATAAAGATGCTTCAGGGTAAAAAAGACCTTCCAAACTCAAGCTCTCTTTTCCGTCTCGACCCTATCTGGTCTGAAGGACTCCTCCGTGTTGGTGGAAGATTGAAACAGTCATCGCTCTGTCACAAAGTCAAGCACCCAGTCATCCTATCAAATAACAGCTACATCACCAAGCTGATTGTGTCTCATTTCCACGCTAAGACATGCCATCAGGGTCGAAGCCAGACTTTAATGGAGCTTCGGGCCAATGGATTCTGTGTAATTGGTTGCTAAGCTGATACACACTTGTGTGTTTTGCAGGAAACTGCGACGGCCAACAGAGAGACAACAAATGGCAGAACTTCCCAAAGAACGCGTTAAAGCCTCTGCACCTTTTACACACAGCAGCATGGACTGTTTCGGACCTTTTATTGTAAAGAAAGCCTGCAAAGAATACAAAAGATATGGCTTGATTTTCACATGTCTGTACTCTAGAGCTGTTCATATTGAAATGCTCGAAGATTTGTCAACAGACTTATTCATCAACTCATTGAGATGCTTCATCAGCCTGAGAGGAGCTGTTCAACAGCTACGCTGTGACCAAGGCTCTAATTTTGTTGGCGCCAGGAATGAGCTCAAGGAAGCACTTAAACAATGTGACACTAAGCTACTGGAAATCTTCCTGACTGAGAAGCAGTGTGAATTTGTCTTTAATGCTCCCTCTGACAGTCAGGCAGGCGGTGTCTGGGAACGCCAGATCAGAACTGTTAGAAACGTGCTGAATGCCACCTTTGCACAGTGCCCAGGTCGACTTGATGACGCCTCCCTCAGAACACTGCTATATGAGGCCATGGCTATTGTGAACAGCCGCCCGTTAACAGTGGATGGAATCAGTGATCCTCAGGCACTGGAGCCTATAACACCGAATCACCTCATTATGATGAAATCTAAAGTTGCGCTTCCTCCTCCCGGAGTATTTGTCAAGGAAGACCTGTATGCGACAAAGAGGTGGAGAAGAGTTCAGTATCTTGTCGAACAGTTTTGGAGCCGCTGGAAAAAGGAGTATCTGCTGAACATATCCATGAGACAGAAATGGCACTCACCTCAGCGCAACCTCAATGTGAATGATATTGTCATCATTAAAGACGACAACCTCCCAAGAAATCAGTGGCAACTTGGACGAGTGATTGAGACTGTTCAAAGCGGTGATGGCTTAGTTCGTCGAGTTAAAGTGCAAGTTGGGGACAGGAAACCTCATAAAAAACAAAATCCTCCCTCCAAGCCCTTTGTTATTGAGAGACCAATCAAAAAATTGGTGCTCCTCCTTGAGAACTGATTAGAAGAAAGCAATTGACAACCATGCACACACTGCTTTATTATGCGTGATGCTATAGTTACACCTCTGATAGCTTAACTTCAGGCGACTAATTTCTTAGAGTCAAGAAATCCTGTACAATTAATTTACTCAGTATATTCGCTCATTCATTGTACTAGGATTTGGTGGGAGTGTAAATGTCTGATAAATCACATTAATATTCTCCTACTCAGTATTATATTTATATGTTAATATAAGACATTTACAGTTCTACAGTGTCTCCTTGTCCGTTCCGCTTTTATTTTGGGGGGAAAAAAACAAACAAAAAAACGGGTCTTCTTCTGATGTTTTTTTTTTGTGAAGCTAAACTTCCTGCTACTCTCTTCAATGTGGTGCTCGCATATCGTCTGAAAATGAGTTCTGAACTGTGAGAGTGTGTCGAGCTAGAGAGCATACTAGATGACGGCGGAAACACTTTGATTAGCGCCCTTGGAGAGCGGAATGAGTTTTCACGGTGTTCATGGTGCTTGTGCTGTATGGTGCTCGTTGAGAGGAAAATAAATTGACACCCGTTTGAAACTCTCTGCGTCTTGATCAATAAATCCAAGGGGCCGCTACACTGGTTTTCATTCATCATATCTGGTCCGGGCCTTAACTGTAAATTCCACTATATTAGGGGAGAGCGGGGTTGGTTGGCACACTTTTCACTCTCCGTCATATTTCTCAGTCATGCTATATGTAAAAATAGTCTAACCAGTAAAAACTGAAAGGTTAAGATCTCAGCTAATCAACAGATACATTTAATGTTTTTTATTCATCATTAAAGTCATGTTGGGCACTTGAGAATTTAATTAAAAAAAGAAAAACATTCAACAGAATTTCTGCCCATTTTCTCTAGCCTGACGTCGTCATACTCAATTCTAGTCAGAATATGAGTCTGATACTGCTCCGTTGGGCTGTGATTATGGGGCGTGTTTCAACCGAACCAGGAAAGACCTCAATTGGATAGACCTACAACCAATCAGAGCAACGGAGCGACGCATAACGTTAGTTGTGTCAAATGTCAACAGAACTCAACTGCACTGTGTTGCCATGTTCGCGGGTTGAAGCGACCCTGATTATGTGATATACAGACCCAGGAATGCGATTTTTAGCTGCCAGCCCTGCCAAAATAACACATATTTTACCCCCAAATGCCTTTTTTCCCAGAGAACCCCCTCTGGAAAGCTATTGGGCTTGTTTTTGGCTAGTTTTGAGGAACGTTAACAATTGGGCGGGTTTTGTTGTAAAAACTTGGCAACCCTGTCTGCACGCACGCTTGAATAAGTAGCCTAACGTTAGAAGAAGAAGATGACTGTAAACGATCTTTGCCGGTGTTGTAAAAAAAAGGATACACAGAGTACTTACCAACACGATCATCATTTCTGAGAGAAATAGTAAAGGTGAATGCATATACGAACAAGTTCTCCGTTTAGGATTAGAACAAACTCAACCCAAGCGCCTTTGATGACGTGGATGATTACGTTACTGTTTATCATCTGTCCATCATCGTCTAAAGCCCGCCCTGACAATTTCATTGGTCCGAACAGTTTCTGTTCGGGCATAATTACTTCTCTACCGATCAAGTCCAGACCGAACTGCCCGTGTAAAAATGTTGTGGGCGGGGCTAAGTTCGGCTGGCATCCAGGCTACATTTTCTCCCCAGATTGTATTTATTTGAACTAAACAACAGTTTGTACGCATGGTGTGTGTGTACGAGTGGCACTGAAGGCAAACTTCCCCAGGCCGGCTATTCCTTTAAATCTCAAAACAAACGAGATTGTATATTATTTGAACTAAACAACGGTTTGTGTGTGTGTGCGTGTGTGTGTAGGTTAGGGTTAGGTGTGTGCGTGTAGGTTAGGGTTAGGTGTGTGTGTGTGTGTGTGTGTGTGTGTGTGTGTGTGCGTGTAAGTTAGGGTTAGGTGTGTGCGTGTAGGTTAGGGTTAGGTGTGTGTGTGTGTGTGCGTGTAGGTTAGGGTTAGGTGTGTGCGTGTAGGTTAGGGTTAGGTGTGTGTGTGTGCGTGTAGGTTAGGGTTAAGAGGGTTAGGAGAGTAAGGGTTGGGGTTAGGGTTAGGGTGTTGGTTAGGTGTGTGCGTGTAGGTGTGTGCGTGTAGGTTAGGGTTAGGTGTGTGTGTGTGTGTGCGTGTAGGTTAGGGTTAAGAGGGTTAGGAGAGTTAGGGTTAGGGTAAGGATTAGGGTTAGGGTTATAACCAAATGGCTATACCCCGCATCAGTGTGTCAACCAACCCCTCCCCCATTAGGACACACCTCTTTACTGACAGGATGCTAGCCACATAGCATAGCTCATCAGAGACTGTTAAATTTTATATCAAAATATAGATAATTCCTATCTCTATCAACTGAAATCCTTACATTTTATATATCTCTATATATTATAGTTCTAAAATATATTGAGTGGAGGGGACTTATTTTTTGTTTTGACACTGTAAAATAGAAAAGTTGTCCTCACCTCAATAGTTAGTCAAGAGGGCAGTCATTTTAATGTTAGATTTTTGAGGCAGCGCCCTTTAGTGTACTGAAATTTAACTGCGTGCCAACCAACCCCTTGATCCAACCACTCTCCCCTACTATTTACAAAATGTTAGCTTTGGTGCAAAGCAATAATAATTTTAATTTTAAAATGTGAATTAATCTAATAACAAACTAAATATAATGCTTAATATTTATGTGTAAATATTTACGTTTAATAAAATGTTTATCCATACACTATCCGCGTTTTGTCAGTTCATTATGCAACTCATCTGTACACTTGCTCGTCTAGGCCTATTCCTCAAGCTATCTTGACGGTGACCACAGGGGCGTGCGCGAATGCTTCAATGTCGAACAAACATGCTTTTTGCAGTGCGCGACGTCACTCGAACGCCTCGCAATGGTGAGAGGCAGAATTTACAAGCACTCAAAGCTCAGCGAGAGGAAGAGCGAGAACACGCGCTCACAGCCACTCTAGATCTATCCCCCATTCAACACAGCAGCGGTAAGAGATTCCAATATGTCACACAGACACTGCAATGTACAGTTTAGAGTTAGGAAAGCAATGGGAGGAGTGGAACAATATTCGGAATTGGCTTCGTCTTTTTGTTGCGATATGTAAATACCTTTCGCATGGCGGGTCTCCACATGTGAAGCGGGCGAAATAATCCCGCAGCAAAAAATGTATTATAAAAACCAAGTGATGGTTTACAGTCACCCAGAAGTTCAGATTAAAATAATTGCGCACAGTTTTTCCTCATCAGTATTGTTGTAGCCACCATATGATGTGGGCCTTAATGGGCAACGCTTATATAGCTATACATATCTTTATATCATATGAGGGGGACACCAGATTTGACATAGTGTAGTACTTAATATTCACTGGAAAGTGAAAGAGAGTTTTTGTTAAGAGCGAAACCAAGAGCTTTGTCGCGGGCCTGTGTATCCTCCTCCTCCCTTATTTATGAAAACGATGTGAGGGATGCTGTGTGTTTCCTTGTGTGTTTTAGAGGGGTTCATTGAGTCTTCTGGGCAGGTTGTATCAGCTGTTCTGTGGATACTGTGTGTCGCGCGGTGTTGCGTTGCTGTTTGTGTTGCAGCGCGAGAGCAGCTTCTCGGCTATCATGGCAGCGGAGCTTCTCTGTTGTGCGAAGGCGGGTAAAGCCATTGCGACTTTAAACAACACGTTTTCACGTTCTCAAAACACGATACGAATGATGGATAGATAATCGTACAATCGAAATCTCGATATTTTTCCAGATTTGGGTGAAACTGATGAGCTAGCCGTCTCGCGCAGGGGGGGTTTTGTGAACTCGGTCAGAGCTGCCTATTGGCGTTGCTGTGTTTCGAATACGCCACCCATGTACTTTTCCTACATTATTGTAATGCCAATAAAATTGTGTAGTCACCACAAGGTATTAACGTAGGTTTGTGTGTCTTATTTTCGCACAGTTCTACTAAGCCTACGGTTTGTGTGTTTGTCCATCATTAGCTACTGTGATACAATCTAGAGAGATCATTTTTTTCTATCATTGATAAACTTGTTGAAATATGTAATTAAATCGTATAGTTTTTTTACTACATAATGCGAATAGTAAGTACTCTCGGTGTATCTACTTTTAAGTAGTTAAATAATGGGTTTTCAAACTTTTTGGACCCCCAAATACAATTATTCCCATTGCTAACTCCCTCCTAAAATATTAAGGCAACTTCTTGTCTTCGTGTATAAACACCTATTTATGTAACACAATTTTAAGCTTAGCGTTATATAGACATAATTTTGTTTTATATTTACTATAATATGAATATGTATGAATGTCAGCTTTAATATTCACTTTTAAAACTATATGCAGATTTGCTTTATATTTTGTTCTGTTTAGTAGTGATTTTTAGTAGAAATTTCTGGACAATCTTTAGAAAGCAGAAATAATTATCTATATTTAGCTAAATGTGCAAAACAAACACAATTTGGCTGCTCTAAAAAATATTTGTGTGTAAATATTTGTGCCCAGGACAACTTTTGTACCTTTCTGTTTGATGTATTAATTTGATTGAAGTTCTAAATGGAAAAGATTTAGGAAACATGTGTTTTATATATTTTTCCTATAAGTGGGGTTTTTTTACATGTAGATGTAGCATTTAAATGATTATTCCTGAGAAATATTAGCAACACACCTTTTTATATGATCCATCAAACATTTTCATACTAGACTGTTGCAATAAAGACATTTGGAAGTTTAAGTCATGCTAATCAAGTATTTCCTTTTTGGGGAAATTTCAAACCAAACAAAGTAGTTTAATAACTCCATGTAGCGGAATTAAGCAGAATCACCACAAACATCTGTCTAATCTATATATGTCTTCTCATATAGCTTGATTCAATAACAGATGTAGGAGTTTCAGAAATCCACACACACACACAAAACACAAACACACATGCACTTTAGGTGTTTTGCTCTATACTCACACCAAGCTTTAAAAGTTATTTCTTCATATATCTGAAACACACAAACTATCTCCCTCCCTGTACACTGCAGTGCAATTGCAATGTTAATGTTATTTTTTGGTCTTTACAGGAGAGGTAGAGTGTGTGAAAACTGGTCATGTCAGGACAGAGAAAAGGAGCTTCAGCACGGCTTCGAAAATGTGCCTTCTGTAGAACCAACCGAGACCAGGAGTGTGGACAGTTACTGGTGTCGGAGAACCACAGGGTGGCAGCCCACCACAAGTGCATGGTATGTTAGCTGTCCACTAGCTTGCATTCTTGTATATTTGTTAAAATGGATAGAACCGGCTCTTATTCATACATTTATTTATTTGCCTAAACAGATCTCAGAGAATATGAATATAGAACATCACATGACTTTTATACTACTTTGTGTGTGTGTATATATACAGTGAGGAAAATAAGTATTTGAACACCCTGCTATTTTGCAAGTTCTCCCACTTAGAAATCATGGAGGGGTCTGAAATTGTCATCGTAGGTTCATGTCCACTGTGAGGGACATAATGTAAAAAAAAAAATCCAGAAATCACAATGTATGATTTTTTAACTATTTATTTGTATGATACAGCTGCAAATATGTATTTGAACACCTGAGAAAAACAATGTTAATATTTGGTACAGTAGCCTTTGTTTGCAATTACAGAGGTCAAACGTTTCCTGTAGTTTTTCACCAGGTTTGCACACACTGCAGGAGGGATTTTGGCCCACTCCTCCACACAGATCTTCTCTAGATCAGTCAGGTTTCTGGCCTGTCGCTGAAAAACACGGAGTTTGAGCTCTCTCCAAAGATTCTCTATTGGGTTTAGGTCTGGAGACTGGCTAGGCCACGCCAGAACCTTGATATGCTTCTTACAGAGCCACTCCTTGGTTATCCTGGCTGTGTGCTTCGGGTCATTGTCATGTTGGAAGACCCAGCCTCGACCCATCTTCAATGCTCTAACTGAGGGAAGGAGGTTGTTCCCCAAAATCTCGCAATACATGGGCCCGGTCATCCTATCCTTAATACAGTGTAGTCGCCCTGTCCCATGTGCAGAAAAAAACCCCCAAAGCATGATGCTACCACCCCCATGCTTCACAGTAGGGATGGTGTTCTTGGGATGGTACTCATCATTCTTCTTCCTCCAAACACATTTAGTGGAATTATGACCAAAAAGTTCTATTTTGGTCTCATCTGACCACATGACTTTCTCCCATGACTCCTCTGGATCATCCAAATGGTCATTGGCAAACTTAAAGGATTAGTTCACTTTTAAATAAACTTTTGCTGATTATTTACTCACCCCCATGTCATCCAAGATGTCCATGTCTTTCTTTCTGCAGTCAAAAAGAAATTAAGGTTTTGGATGAAAACATTCCAGGGGTTTCCTCCATATAATGGACTTCAATGGGCTCCAAACGGTTCAAGGTCCAAATGACAGTTTCAGTACAGCTTCAAAGGGCTTTAAACGATACCAAACGATGAATAAGGGTCTTATCTAGCGAAACGATCAGTTTCTGTGAGAAACCGAGCAGTATTTATGCTATCATTTTACCTCTTTTTAGACGAGCGTGATCATTTCTGAGCTCAGCCATTACTTCTGCCAAGTGAGGTCAAATACAATCGTGGTCATAGTGTATACGTAGATGCCTCATTAGCGCCTGCACGGATCAGTAGAATGAGGCATCTACGATCGATATATCTATGATCATGATCGTATTTGACCTCACTTGGCAGAAGTAATGGCTGAGCTCAGAGATGATCACGCTCGTCTGAAAAGAGGTAAAATAATAGCATAAATACTGCTCGGTTTCTCGCAGAAACTGATCGTTTCGCTAGAAAGACATGGACATCTTGGATGACATGGGGGTGATTAAATAATCAGCAAAAGTTTATTTAAAAGTGAACTAATCCTTTAAGACGGGCCTTGACATGTGCTGGTTTAAGCAGGGGAACCTTCCGTGCCATGCATGATTTCAAACCATGACGTCTTAGTGTATTACCAACAGTAACCTTGGAAACGGTGGTCCCAGCTCTTTTCAGGTCATTGACCAGCTCCTCCCGTGTAGTTCTGGGCTGATTTCTCACCTTTCTTAGGATCATTGAGACCCCACGAGGTGAGATCTTGCATGGAGCCCCAGTCTGAGGGAGATTGACAGTCATGTTTAGCTTCTTCCATTTTCTAATGATTGCTCCAACAGTGGACCTTTTTTCACCAAGCTGCTTGGCAATTTCCCCGTAGCCCTTTCCAGCTTTGTGGAGGTGTACAATTTTGTCTCTAGTGTCTTTGGACAGCTCTTTGGTCTTAGCCATGTTAGTAGTTGGATTCTTACTGATTGTATGTGGTGGACAGGTGTCTTTATGCAGCTAACGACCTCAAACAGGTGCATCTAATTTAGGATAATAAATGGAGTGGAGGTGGACATTTTAAAGGCAGACTAACAGGTCTTTGAGGGTCAGAATTCTAGCTGATAGACAGGTGTTCAAATACTTATTTGCAGCTGTATCATACAAATAAATAGTTAAAAAATCATATATTGTGATTTCTGGATTTTTTTTTTTAGATTATGTCTCTCACAGTGGACATGCACCTACGATGACAATTTCAGACTCCTCCATGATTTCCAAGTGGGAGAACTTGCAAAATAGCAGGGTGTTCAAATACTTATTTTCCTCACTATATATATATATATATATATATATATATATATATAAATTACGCATGCATGCATGCATACATGCATACAAACACACACAAAGTAGTATAAAAGTATGTATTTAGACATGTCTAACATTTGATTTGTGATTGTTTTACCCAGCTTTTCTCATCAGCATTGGTCACATCTCACTCAGACAGTGAAAACATTGGAGGCTTTTCTATTGAAGATGTGAAGAAGGAGATAAAAAGAGGAAATAAACTAGTAAGCATCCAGACCAACAGCTCTCATAATATTCAGTTGTTCCTTTAGGCTCAAAATAGAGAATACACATTCAGCGTTTCTATCTCACCTGCTGATTTCCTCTTCAGATGTGCACTTCCTGTCACCGGCCCGGGGCGACCATCGGCTGTGATGTAAAGACATGTAGACGGACGTACCACTATTATTGCGCTCTATGGGACAAGGCCCAGACCAAGGAGAATCCCTCTCAAGGCATCTACCTGTAAGCATAATGATGATGATGCTCATCGCAAAACTGCTTCTGTTTTATAACTATGTGACTCTTTTATTAATTATTTTATTTTTTGAAAATTAGTGTTTACTGTCGCAAACACAGAGATGCCTCTCAAGATGGCAGTGATGGTAACTAGCTGTCTCTACTTCATTTAATGTTGGAGACTAACCTGCTTGTGAACCATTTATTAGCAATTTGCTCTTATTCCAGATGAACAGGGAGTTGCAGCCAATGACTCGGATTCATCTCCACCGAGGAGCAGGGGAAGGGGGCGTTTCGAGAAAAGCAGAATCAGAGGTGTGTCGCGTGGACAGTCAGATGACACTCGATCCACCTCATCGCAAGGCAATGATGATACAGAGAGCTCCTCACATGTAGGCCACTTTATCTACTTTTTTTTCCTGATATAACCCATATTTAATCCAAATAGATTACAGGTGACTTGATACAAGCTTCAGAATATAAATAGTTGGCATATGCTAATTTGTCTCGTGCTTGTGTGTGTCACAGCGGGACCGGTCCCCGCTGAGAGGCAGCCCCAGTGATTCAGGCCTTCGCTGTGGCTTCTGTCATGCTGGTGAAGAAGAGAATGAAACGCGGGGTGTGCTCCACTCAGACAATGCCAAGAAGGTTGCTGCCCACTACAAATGCATGGTGAGGCTTTTTCAATCCTGAAAAACAATGGGTCATCTTTAAAGTGCCCCTAATATGCTTTTTTCAAAAATTACCTTTACTGCAGTGTCTAATATAGCTGTTTGTGAATGTAAAAGGTCTGCAAAGTTTTAAAAATCAAAGTGTACTACAAAGAAAGTTATTGTTAGGGTTGTGAGGATAGTATCGTGTATTGACGATAGAGATTGACCATATCAAGGCGATAATTGGCTTGTTTTCCCAGTATTATCTTCTTCTTTTATTATCCTTTTTCTTATTCTTATTACTATTACTAGTTGTAGTAGTGTTGTTGTTACTATTATATTATTATCAGGCTAGTATTATCAAATTAATATTGACATACAATTAATTTCTCACCACACAACCATACTTGCGACACCGGCACACACCTTATGAGGATTGAGGACTCAATTAATTGTTTTTAAAACACAACTACTAAACTACATCCCACATCAAAATAGAATTTCAATGTGATCTTTCTTCATCCTTAAAGGAACACGCCAACTTTTTGGGACTTTGGCTTATAAACTGTATTCCCCAGAGTTAGATCCCATACATACATACATACAGAAGTACGAAGTCCATACATACCATTCTCATCTCCGTGCGTGCCATAACTCTGTCTGACGCACCCCCCGCTAGCCTAGCTTAGCACAAAGACTGAAGGTATATGGCTCCAGCTAGCCTACTGCTCAATAAGTGACAAAATAATGCCAACATTTTCCTATTTACATGTTGTGATGTGTATAGTCACAGTGTGTACAAATAACAAGGTTACATGAGACACAGCCATCTTATAAACGTATACATACTGGGGACTATATTCTCAGAAGACGCAGCACTGCTCTACTTCTGCGGAGTGATTAGCTCGCAGCACCTGAGAAGCAGCGTTGTTACTTCCGCCAACAAAACCAGCGTGACTAGGTAGCTGTTTTTGCACAATAAACCCACAGACAAAAATTCATTAGCAAGGTAAATGCTACAGTCCAGAGAATTACCCCTAGCACCGCTCATTTGTTACTGTGACAGAGCGCGTTCGAGACAACCCAATACTAACATTACAGGGGATACATGGAGCACGGGAAAAACTGCAATACAGTAGTGACCACCCTATTCATGTAACAGTGTCACAAACGTTACATTAGATCTAGCTAATGGTACCGTTACAGTAGGCTAGTCATCTAAAAACATAATGGAACACTTACCGCAGCCACGGGTCCCGTCTGTACTATCGATGGGATGGCCGTATCCTTCAGCACACATTTCATGGTCTGTGTGGCAAATTCCATTTTTTCAAAATAGTCGTCCTCTGTGAAATGTTCAGAGCAAACGCGATGGTGCTTGATGATGGCTACAGGTGTGTTTGGATCTATATCCAGAGCAAATAGCCATCGATTCATCAGGTCAGCGTTTTGGATTGGAATTCTATGAAATATCATTGTATTACCTGGTCTCCCCTGTTTATTGTCGCAGTTCTTTACAATACAGCGAAAACCCATGATTGTAAACTATCTAGTAATTGCTGACTCTATTACTCCAACTCTGAGCGAACTCTCTGCGGGGCTTCTCAGGTGCTGCGAGCAAATCACTCCGCACTCCGCAGAAGTAGAGCAGTGCTGCGCCTTCTGAGAATATAGTCCCCAGTATGTATATGTTTATAAGATGGCTGTGTCTCATGTAACCTTGTTATTTGTACACGCTGTGACTATACACATCACAATATGTAAATAGGAAAATGTTGGCATTATTTTGTCACTTACTGAGCAGTAGGCTAGCTGGAGCCGGACAGACAGTTATGGCACGCACGGAGATGAGAATATGTATGGACTTATCTGACTCTGGGGAATACAGTTAATAAGCCAAAGTCCCAAAAAGTTGTCGTGTTCCTTTAATACAGTTGTTGTTTGAGCCAAGGTGAAAACAGCATTGTTGTTCGCCAGCATTTTGTTTTGTTTCCATAGCACAATACCATTTTAATGGCACTAATAAGAATACAAATAATTATTATTTATAGTAATAACAAAGTCTTTAGGTCTGAACACAGCACAATAATCAATCATCGATGAAAATCAAAAGCAGCTTCAAACACAGACATAAATCAACTTGTTTAACAAGAAATATTGAATCTTTGAATTTTTTCACTATGTTTAATGCATGGTTCACAAGATAAATATTTATCCAATAAATTAAGATAATTAATCTACCATTATCAGCACTGAGGTAGATTCAGCTCTCGTTGTGTCTGAGAGAATTAATGCACTGTGCAGCGTCAGATGCTAAAAGGTCTGTTTTGCTTTCACTCTTAGGGAATAATTGACTGTAGTTAGAGACTCAGTGTTTGAAAAATGCATGGGATATCCACAGGCTCACCTTTTAGGTGAAATATTTAAATGCAACTTTTTCTTCAATGCCAATCTTTTCTCACTAAATGATAGAAAAATGTTCTTATTTCCCGCAATAAGAAAATAAAGTAAATAATTAAATAACTGAGTGAATAAGAAAATGAATTATCAAATAAGTTAACTCCTGGGTCAAACGAACCATTTTCAGACTCTTTGAGAAATGAGGTGATGTGCCATGTATATTATAAGAAACCGTTGATGCATGCATCTATTTTAGGGGACCTCCAAAACAAAATTAGGAACGTTTAAATAGCATAATAGGGGCACCATTTTTTAAAAATTAATTTAAACTTTGTATTTGTAAACAAATATTATCTCAAATATTCAATCTATTTAGTACTGAAAAAGTATATTTTATCTTATTTTTATATTTATTCTAGGCTTGAAAAAGTTTGATTTAACCTGTTCCGTTAAAACGTCTTTTATTTTCTGTTTTTGTCACAGCTTTTTTCTTCGGGTACCGTCCAGCTAACTACCACCTCACGTGCTGAATTTGGGAACTTTGAAATTAAAACGGTTATCCAGGAAATCAAGAGAGGAAAAAGAATGGTGAATTTTTTATTTTTTTAATTCAATATAGAATTGCTAAACTATATTGCTGACATATAAGGAAGTGAACTAAATATAGGTTTACTCCACCATGATCAGTAGAGAAAAAAATTAAATAAATATATATATATATATAATATTATTATATTATATTATAGTATGGGTGGCACGGTTCACAAAACCCATGGTTCGGTTCGTATCACGGTTTTAGGGTCACGGTTTTCGGTTCTGTACGGTTGTTGTTGTTTTTTTATCGTTAACACTTCAGAAATTTACTTCAGCATATGATATATATCTTAATCATCCACAATTAGGATACAGTATTAAAAAATGTTTATCATGTAGAAGTTGTTTCTTAACTGGCTGTCTACCGAGTCCGACACATTGGCGTAACATTTTTCATGTTAATCATGTCAATTTTGATCAGAACAATGCACTGTGGCTTTAATTCAGCTGACCTGATTAACAAATTTCACCATGAAGTGTTCCGTGTGTTTCACAATCACCATATGACATCCAGCGCTGTGAAAAGAAAAAAAAATACACGAAAACACAACACTGCCAGAAGTTTTTGCCCAAACTTCAAAGGCATGTTTAAATTATTAAAACTAGAAACATCTTAACTTTTAAATTTTACATTTATCATGTGAACTACTTATATACAGCATGTTATATGCATGTGTGTATGAGACAGAGGGGAACACGGTCGCATTTGCAGCAGATATGTTGCCCATCATAAATCAAAGCATGAGACAGACAGGGGTCGGAGGAGAACACCGGAAAATGTGACAGTATATTATATTTGTCTGTATTTGCAGACACGGTTCAGCTGCGCGAGACAAACACTGCCAGTGTGTGAATGCGCGCGCGCATACGCACTGAATCTGCCCTGCCTGCTATACATCGCTGGCGCATCCTCCAACTCCGGGCAGCCTTCCTTATCTCTCCCACTTGCATTTCTACACGTGACGTGACCTGCAGCACTCCACTTTTACTTTATTTTACTGCATGTCCACACACACACACCTCTTATTTCACGCGAAAAGGACAGCCACTGTCTGAGGTAACATACGGGCACGAGGATACATTGCGCATGCGTCGAAACCGTGCGACGCACACGCTCCGAACCGAGACAAGCGAACCGAACGGTTCGTTTTTTTTTCATGTTCCGTGCCACCCCTAATATATATAATAACCACATCATACAAAAAAAAATAATATATATATATATATATATATATATATATATATATATATATATATATATATATATATATATATATATATATATATATATATTATTATATTAAGTCATAGTCACATTCACCCAGTTTCACAGACGAGGCTTAAGCTAGTCCCAGACTAAAATGCATGTTTTAGCCATTTTAACTGAAATTAGCTTGCACTGGCATATCTTTAAATACCATTGTCTTGTCTCAAGTTGCACACCAGTAATGCTTTTTCCAAGGCACGTTTATAAAAGCTACTTAGGGGGTGTGTTCACACTTGGCATGTTCGGTTTGATTAAAACGAACCGTTGTGTGATTGCTCAGTTATTGTGGTTCATTTTAATAAGTGTGAACACTGCCATCTGAACCCTGGTGCGCACCAAACAAGTGGACTGAGACCAAACGATCTCTGGTGTGGTTCATATGATATATGAGTGCAACATGGACCAAACACATGTAAACGCACCAAAAACAGGAAGATAAGACCCTAAAAAGGACAGAATGCTCACACATACCTCATCATAGTTGTGATGTTGCCATCACAGTTCGGTACAGGCATCAGAACTGCGTCTCCTCGCAGCAAATCTTCATTTGTGTGTGTGACGGAGGGATTCCTGCCACTTTTTTTTTTGACTCCTTCACACATTTTATAAGCTCTTCATGAGTTCATCTGGTCAAAATACCATCAGTTTTTTGGATGTTCGGTAAATTCTGTCTGAACTGAACGGTTTTTTTTTGTGGTTTTTTTGTTTTTCTGGACCAAACAAACCAAGTGTGCTACAAGTATGAACACACCCTTAAATGCCCAAATTTAACTAATGTCTAATCCTGGCTTAATCTAAGCCATGTCTGTGAAACTGGCCCCTAATGTATTTTTGGTCATTTCAGAAATGCACGCTTTGTGCCCAGCTTGGAGCCACCATTGGATGTGAGATAAAAGCCTGTGTGAAAACCTACCATTATCACTGTGGCCTGCAAGACAAGGCCAAATACATAGAGAATATGGCTAGAGGCATTTACAAGTATGTTCTAAATATTAACTGCTTGTTTTCATTATACAAATATGAGTAGTCTGGTAAGATTATTTTGTCCAGAATTAGATTTTTCCAAATGGTTCTTACATTCTGTATACACACTAAAAGCATCAGGTCAGTAAACTAGGGCTGGGAGATAAGGACAAAAAAAGTTGAATGGCGATATACAATATATACACTATATACATTTTTCTTTCTTTTGGGGTTTAATTTTTTTTAAAACTTATTTCACATCCTTCCCAATGTTATCCTACAAACAATGTTGAAGACAATGTTTACATATTAAAGGCTATGAAAACAAATATAGTGAATGTAACCATGTAGGTTATGCTATAATGTTCCAAAAAAGGGTTTAAATCACCTTACATTCTAACATTGTAACAACATGAGTCTAAAACATAATGCTTTTTAAAGCAGAAGTTAAAATCACTAAATTAAAAATAAAAACAAAAGCACACTAAATGTTAACTGGTGAGAGAAACACACATTCACTCATCTGAGGTTAGTAATTAGGTATAATAGCCTACATTTGATTACCACATGACAGTAGTCACATTACAGCTACTGCTGCTGTTATCATAAATACACTGTAGGTTTAAAATTCTACATATGGTACATTTAATGCACAACAACAAATATTTTAGCAAAATGTATATTTTAGTCAGAATTATTGTGCTCCATCTGTTTGGCGCACAATCATATGTTGGCGCTTTCACTGAAGTCTGTGATGTTTGGCAGAGACTTGCTTGCATAACACTCGTCCTCTCCTGACAGCAAAAAGGAAATATTTGCTTGACTTTCTAACAATTATAAATGGAGAATATACCTGTAAAATGCAAGTTATGCACTGAGGAAAACACCACATCTTAAACGCAATCAGAGCTTTAAGCTTCACACGTTAACTAGTTATTTTGAAGCACTTAAAGGCTAGTTCACCCAAAAATGAAAATTAGACCATGATTTACTCACCCTCAAGTCATCCTAGGTGGATATGACATTCTTCTTTCAGATGAATAAAATCAGAGTTATATTAAAGACCTGGGTCTTCCAAGCTTTATAATGGCAGTGACTTTACTTTTTGAAGTCCATAAAAGTGCATCTATCCATCAAATAACTGCTCCACACAGCTCCGGGGGGTTAATAAAGGCCTTCTGAAGCGAAGTGGCACGTTTTGTGTAAGAAAAAGATCCATATTTAAAACTTTATAGACTTAAAATAACTAGCTTCCGGCGATCAGCGGTAGCAAGCCGACTTACGACGAAAGAGTAACCCCTGCCCTGACGCCATGTATAGGAGCCTCGCAAGCTTTGACATCTCTCGCAGATGGGGCTGGCTGGGCAACAAACTCACACTTGGACTTCTAATTCATGACTGGTGTTTTTGTTTTCTATCTTCTGCGCTTCTGCATTCTTCAATACGCATGCGTCAAGGGTTACTCTTTCGCCCAAAGACGACTTGCTGACCGCCGGAAGCTAGTTATTTTAGTCTATATGGATATTTTTCTTACACAAACACGCCACTTTGCTTCAGAAGGCCTTTTATTAGAGCAGTTATATGATGGACGCATATAGATGCACTTTTATGGACTTCAAAAATGACCCAACAATTCACTGCCATTATAAAACTTGGAAGAGACAGGACTTTTTTTGTTATATAACTCCGATTTTATTAGTCTGAAAGAAAAATGCCATATACACTTAGGATGACTTGAGGGTGAGTAAATCATGGGCTAATTTTCTTTTTCTTTTCTTTTTTACTATCCCTTTAATAATAAAGAATGTCTCGTGGTTAGGACAAATCAGCAGCTCACTCTATGCGTCTGAAAAATAGCAGAGGACAACCTCATACTAATGTATGTCGATATTATAAACAGTATAGCCTCAGTTTATATCATTTATAAAAATATATTGAAATATCGTACTTGATATACCACCCAGCCCTACAGTGATCACATGTGCTGTTGTATTGCAGTATAACAGGAACTTTTATGTTGTTTTCACCAGGCTTTATTGTAAGAATCACAGTGGAAATGAGGAAAGGGATGAGGAAGATGAAGAGAGGGAGAGTCGTAGTAGAGAGAAAGCTGCTATTGACAACAGAGCAGATCCTTCATCGCAGGTCAATGGCAACTAGGTGAGATTCTGCATGTGTATCCTTGGAATTGAATTTCATGTTAATACTAATCATTGTACATGATGCATCATAATGCATTTTTGTTACCGTGTGATTTGTTCCTTACATTTTTTGAATTTGTGTTTGATAACTATTCAGGACCAGGCAATGTATTACCATATTTTGATATCAAAGATATCAATGTGATCAGTGGACATGCCGAAGATTGAAGTACTGTCTTTTTTCAGAAGGTGAATGAAGATGGAAGACATGATACGATGGGGATAAAATAAATATTTTTGTATAATGCTCAATTAGAAACTAGGGGCCAGCTCACAATAGTTTTCGTCTCTTTGACAGTATTTCATGGACAGTGAGAATGTAAGTTCAATATCAAATAATATCGATATGTTACTGCAGTGTAAACTATAACTTAGCTGGGATAGGTTTTATTTAAACATATGGTATATTAATACTTAATACAATATGATCAGACAGCTGGAACAGTGTCATCTGTTTGTGCTTGCACCTCCAGTTTCCTCTTTGGCAAACTGCTCTTTGACTGGACCCACTCTGAAAAAGACTGCCCCGCCGACTGTTTATAGTGCATCTCCTTCAAACCATGATGTTTAATAAGACTTTCAGTAATTCTCCTTCATGAAACTGTCTTTACCTCTTTTTTTCTCTCTTGCAACATGTATTATATTTTATTACTGTATTATACTCATGAGTAATATTGGATATCTGTGGTTTTCTTTATAGTACAGGACAGGATTAAAGAACATTGGCTAGCATGCACTTTTCTTTACTCGGTCTGACATGGTGGTTTCTTTTTCTGTATATGCACATGTATCTTTAATTAGGCATTATATGCTTTGTATTTTCAGTATTCTATTTGGTAGCAACGATTCAAAATAAGAGTCCTTCTGAAAGGCAGATGCTTTCAAGCATACTTGAAGATATTGTTTGGAGGGAAAAAGTTAAAGTGAATCCTGGAAATGAAATGTTTATACTTTTTATTTTTATTTTTTTTATACAAAATATATTACAGAATCTATTTAACCGTTTTATAACCGTTTTTTTTTTTTTTTGCGTTTCGACCACCCACAGTACCCTTATGATAGTTCTCCTGCAAAGAAGAAAGTAACACGGTAAACAACAATGTACAACATAAAGCAGATATTGTTCTTGCTTCTCGACATGTGGCTGTTTTGTCTCAAGAAGAAGACGATCGCTTTGTTTGAGCCAAGGCTGCAGAAAGAAAAACAGCCGAAAAAGAACGCTCAAGTGACGATTCTCAGTCAACCAATCAACATTCTACCGTGAGTCTAGCTCCACCCTTTAGTGATGGGAAGTTCGGATCATTTTACTGACTCGGATCTTTGAATCTCGTTCAGCAAAATGAACGAATCTTTTTTCAAGTAATTTCGTTCATTTCAGCAGACTCTAATTAAAACGTTACATGCTACATTTTTCAACACATTTAGTACTTTTGGAATAAAAAATAAACTATAAGCTAATGCAGCCATGGCCAAACTTTGAGAAATAAATTATTAATGAATTGCTTAAATTGCTTCAGTCTATGTATGCAGTCTGTTAGTTCACCTCACCTCCCGATCCAAATCGTGCTTTCCTTTCTCACTTCACATTTAAACACGTCTGTTCCCTGGAAAGTGTAGTTCACCTCTCGGGTATGAGCCGTTAGTTCAGTCATCATGTCTGATCTGGGCCGTGACAGCCTCATGTAATGCATGCGTCCGGAAACAGAATTTATTAGTTCACCAGTCTCGAGTCTTCGGGTTTGAGTCATTCGTTCATCAAGTCCCAGACCCATATGCAATATGCAGTCACCGGAAACAGAAAAGATTAGTTCATCTCCCGAGTCTTCTCGTTCAAGTCGTTCGTTCTTTTTTCAAGTGACCGCTTTCCTGTTCAGTGTCTGGCAACATGTACACCATTACAGTCGTATTATTGACTGCATGTTGTAGTATTTTTATTATTATAAAATCATCAGAAGATATGTGCAATAAACATTTGTTATGCCTATCCGTTCTGAACAACCCAATGTGTCCAGGCTTCATAGGAAAATCAATTAAAGTAGCTAAAAAAAAATGAACTAAACAAACATAAAAAAACCCACTTGTTTGTAAGGCATTGTGAATTAACCATAGACTGTAAAGGAATTAACTAATTTCTGTATCCAACACGGCTGTCACGTGACAAAAGACCGAGACTCGAGAGATGAGCTGTGTCTGCATTCAGCATATGGGGACTTGAACGAACGAGAAGACCCGAGAGATGAACTAATCTTTTCGGTTTCCGGTGACTGCATAACCTTGCCTATGGGCTGGGACTGGTGAAATAATCAGTTCTGTTTCCTGTACAGAACATATGGGATGTTGCGCATGCACAGTCAATACAAAATGAACAAATCGCTCTCCGAGACAACCCGTTGTTCTCGAGTCATATTAAAGATTCGTTCAAAATGAACGACACATCACTACTGTGCTTAATTCAAAGTGGTACGGTTCGGTTCAAAATGAGGGTACCATTCGCAACTTATGACAATGGAAACGGTAAAAAATGCATACTGTTCTGAACCCTACCGCTCTGTGTAAACGAGCCATTATTACTCCAGTCAGGGGGGTATTCCAGAAAGCAGGTTATGTGACATACCCGGGTATGTTTAAGAGAAAATAAGCGAATAACCTCAACTTTCGGTTCCAAAAACGGAGGTAACTTTCAGGGTATGTAAGTAGCCATAGCAACTCCCTCTCTGAACATAGCCTGCTCGGGAGCAGCTCACGTTCCAGGGTTAGTTTGCTTAAGAGGTATTCAGATGTTTTTTTTTATTTGTATATATGATTAATGTAGTTATTAATACAATCAAATGTGTTTGTTATATAGTATATATTCATTCTAAAGAATTAATAAACTTCAAATATATGTATTTACTGTTATCTCTCAAATGGATCTGCATTCAATTATTAGCATCAAATAGCCTAAACAATATTCCTTGTTCTCAGTGAATAAAGATTACTTATTAAACGAAGGCATTGGAAAAAAAAATGATTGGATACCCACCAAATAAGTGGCGATGTGCACTAAGTAAGTTATGTAAATCGCCATTAAACAAATGAAGAAAAGGAAGTAGAATTGCGGGCTTTATCTTAGCATCTGTTTCCATGGTGATTCGTCGCTCTTTCGAGAGTGTCTGTGTTAACCGGGAACATACTTTAAGTTGCCTGAACTTACTCCCGGACTCGTTTTTGGAACCAGCGGCCTCGAGTAAGCAAGGTTTGGGTTAATCAGTTCAAGGTTTATGTGACGGTATGTTAACCTTGCTTTCTGGAATACCCCCTAGACTTTGCCTCTTGTTCATTACACTCAACGACATCACTTTCATTACTGTTGTGCTATCTCCTGGAAACGTGTTTTTACAGTATAGGATGTCTGCAAGTTTATGTTTATTTTATTAATTTATTATGCCAGTACTAATTTGGACACGCAGAAGTATTTTTGTAGGTCTATCACTTTAAGGTGATCCGTGCGCATTATCAATGTTAAACGCTGATTGGTCCACGGGCTCCACTGCTCCTCTAATGCTAAAACACCCACAGTGTAATGTGCGGAAGATAGAAATTGGGCTCGTTCAGACCTTTAAAGGTGAAATTGAGAATAGGAAGGACAACAATTACTCCCGGCATTTCCCATCGGAATCGAGGACGTTTGCTAACTCGGTCGGGACGGACATGGCGTCTGCCAGCTCCTGTATCGTGGTAAGTGTAACTGTAGCCTACACACTCATGCCTTCAATCATTTACACCCTAGCGCAACACTTGACTAGTCAGTGTACAAGCAAAACATCAGAAGTGTGTTTTGGGAATAAAACTGTATAATTTTTCTTCCTATCCCTTTTATTCTTAGAAATTATCCTGCCAGCATTACAGTATTTCCGTTAAGTCTAGGGGCCTGGAGGGAAAGCATGCGTTTCACGCATGGCACGTGACGCAGCCCATTAATTTCTGCACTTATGACCCGAGCGAAATGAGCAACAATTTCGCGCGAGAAACGCTGCACGTGCTCGGTTGTATTTTGGTTTTAGGGTTTATCATATGTAGCGCGTTCAGGTCGAAAAGCGCAATTAGTTTAGTTTTTGATTGTAATAAATGGATAATAAATGTGACGCTCTTTCAGCCCCCGAACCCCCATAGCAAACTCAATTTCGCAACCTCTGTAATGATAAAACCCTGCGTACGTCCCTTCAGTCTTTGTGAGCAGTGCGCGGATAGAAATGACACCGCTTTGCTCAAGGAGACTCGGGGGAATTAATCATCTTCCCCTGCCCTAAATTAAGATATTATCCTGAGGATATAATTTTAGACAGGCCCATCCCACGCATTGTAATTTGTGATTGGGCTGTATTATGAATCAAAGATGTGGTAAACTCTTAAAGGGGCAGTTCACTGTGGGGGAAAATATCAGTTTTGACCTCACACTTATGTCGTTCCGATCCCGTATATGTTTATTTTCTTGTGCAGAACACAATGTTAATTTAAGACTGTCATTGTCTGTCTTTTCCATGCAGGACAATGATGAGTGAAGATGTCAAAAAGTTTGAAATACTTGTTCTTTATTACAGCCAGGTCTTCTAAAACCATATGATAGCAATTTTATGATGAACACACCAAAGTCATTTGCTGAAAAATTGTACCTGAAGGTTAGCCGTTAATGACTACGAACGAGTTGAACATGAAATCCAGACCAGTCATTCATATATCCAACTAACTATTTATTTATGATAAGGGCGTTGCTGTTTTTTTCAATACTGTCATGAATGCTACGGCAAGCTTGGTAGGATTTCAGGATTTTCAGTGAATAATGATTTAAATTTTGCTCTCTCTCATATAATTACTGTTGTATGACATCAGAAGGCATGTGCTATAGTGCACAAGTCATGTGGACCATGTTTATGATTCGTTTTGCATCCTTTTTGAGGCCTCTTTAGCCACGCTTGTAGATTTCAGTCTACAGTACCTAAAATGTTAGATAAATATGGGAAATCTGTCACTTGAAGCGCAAAAAATAGCCATTTTTTTTCCAAATTATTTTCCCCAAGCATGAATAAAATTGGCTCAATATTCTGATAGAGCTGAGGAAAGTCATGTGACATGCATGTGAGTCTAAACCAGGAATTTTACTGGTGTCAAATACGGCTCACTAGATCTGACATCCGACTTGCGTAATGTGCGCTCCGGCAGCAGTATGGGAAACTATATTTTGGTGTGCAGCCATGGGCTTAAAAATCCATGTCTTATCATAGCCATGTCTATTGTTGTGAGTTGTGCTTTGGGGTTTGATTCTCAAGGTACTGGCACCAGCAGTAAGCAGAGAAGGGGAAGCTCCCAGAGGAGCCTCTGCTGACATTATTTGTCTCCTTCAAGGACAGTGTGATAACACATATTGGAAGAACAAACAAAGAACAGGCTAGCGTACTTCTGCTTCCCTGGAATGTATCTGCTTCTGCTTTGCCTTCACAGTGAAGGAACAGTTAAATATGTCCTTTTTTTTTTTTTTAGAAATGTTGTTTGTTTTTTACACATTATATATGTACCATCTGCTGTTTTGAAAGGTTTCAAGTCAATGTTCTTCTCAGTTTGTTTATTTTTATTGCAACAGAATTACCAGAGATACATATCAGCCTAGACAGAAGGGCCGAGTCAAAAAGGTTGAGAATCACCTATTTAAAAGATACTATTATGTAAGATTATAGTATAATTTGAAGGGGACTTGAATTTATGAATGCAAGGCTGTCTTCCTTTACATAAACATATGCACAAAAAACAGTAGATAAGAGATTAAACATGACCTTAGCTTGTCTGTCAGCATGAAATGGGATTCTATGCACACTAGGTCTGGCATAATGAGTCAAATCAGCCCCTGGTTTCACAGAAAGACTAAAATACATGTTAGTGCCATTTTAACTGAAGGCAACTTTCACTGACATATCTTAAAATGTGTCACTGCCATTTTGTCTCGGCCCAGTAACACATTTCATCACATTCCAGGATTACAGTTATACATCCCTTATACAACACTGATAGGAATACTGAGATAAAAGACAAAAAAAAAAACGTATTTCAAAGTTGTTACTTTATTGTAACACATCATAACATTGTTATATTAGTGCAACCAGTATTAAAACATCTATATTGTAACTTATTTGTAACATTTGAATTTTTAATTTAGTGCATTATTCACTGTAATTTTGTCAACCTTCTCTAACAACTGCAATTTGGATGGTTAATTGTAAGTATATGTATACCTAAATGCACTGCATTATCCCACCGGACTCTGTTGCTGTCAACACGTTTACTCATTCTATGACCACACTCAACAAAACGGAATAATTGTGTATTCATATATTAATACTAGACGCCTTAAAGATAATGTGTACCAAATATCTGTATCATGTCTTTGTTAACATACTTTACGAACCTTTTGTTTAGGAGCTTTGATGCAGCTTCATCTTCTCATGGTGCAAACAAGTAACATATCAAATAAAGAAGTAAATTGCTCTGGTCATGTGACAGTGCACATATTTAATTGATTTATGTTTTCCATTTGACCGGTGTGATTTAAATGGGTTAAGTTTAGTCTAAGAATGTCACTTCTTGGGTATCTGCCTAAAGTTAGATAATATATGTGCTTTTTTAAAGTCAGTTTGGTGTGAACATAATCATAAATGTTACAGACAAATGTCATGTTATTGCCAGATGTCTTGAGAGCAGGAGAGTTAGGCAATGGGATATAAGGTTGAAGATTAACTTTCACCTACTACCCTATTTAAGGTTTATCTGTCTGCCAGATAAAATGTTATCCATCAAACAGACTGCTCACTGTTCTTTGCTCTATCAGGTATGATAAAATCGAATTATGTAATTTGTGTTTTAGATCAGTGATGAAGAGCAAGGTTATGACCTGGACCTTTTCTGTATACCAAAACATTATGCATCTGACCTGGAGCGTGTGTATATTCCACATGGACTCATCATGGACAGGTACGAGGCACCTCAAAAAAAGTTTCTTCTTAGCCTAGATGTCTTGCCTTATGAACCTGCAAATTACAAATAATATGCAACCTGAAGACGGTAGACATTGCATGTTGGCGGCGCTGACTAGTCACTCTGGACTCCTACAGAACTGAACGTCTGGCCAGAGATATCTTGAAGGACATGGGTGGCCACCATATCGTGGCTCTGTGTGTGCTCAAAGGGGGCTACAAGTTTTTTGCTGACCTGCTAGATTACATCAAAGCCCTTAATCGCAACAGCGACCGCTCCATTCCGATGACAGTGGACTTCATCCGCCTCAAGAGTTACCAAGTATGGTATTATTCATTCATTAACCATTCATCCACCTAAATGAATGTAAATTCGATCAGGCCTGTTACTCATTCCCTTTTGTTTATTGACAACATGTGAATTTAATTACCATGACAACACAAATGAAAATTGACCCTTTGCAATACAAACTTGTTTCAAAGTTGAGTGTTGATGTTACTTTAGTAACTAGAACACATAATGAACTCGCCTTCCCCTTTAAATATTACAGAACGACCAATCTACAGGTGACATCAAAGTGATTGGCGGCGATGATCTGTCTACACTCACAGGAAAGGTAAGCATCTTCTTGCAATTAAAAATGATCCTCACTACCTCAAAATAATCTCTGATGATGTCTAAAATCACATCCTGTGACTTTCTGGTGATATTTCTCAATACCAGGAAAAATGTAAAAACAAACAAAAAAATGAAGTGCATCACTGTCAATTTCAAAGTTAGTTTCTTTGGTAACCGGGAGCATGCCATAGATGTTGTCCATAAAAGATATCAATGCCTTTATTCAGCAAGGACGCATTAATTTGATCAAAAGTGATGTTTATAAAATATTAAAGGATGAGATCACCCAAAAATGTAATTTGTCAAATTCTGTCATTAATCACTCGCTCTCTTGTGTCATTCCACATCTGTAAGACATGAGTTCATCTTCAGAACACAAATGAAGATATTTTTTATGAAATCCAAGAGCTTTCTGTCTTTCTATAGAGATTCAACGCAACTATCAAGAACGATAGGAAAGACAGCCTTGGTGATAATTTTTTATGATCAATAAAAAATCTTACCAACCCGAAACTTTTGAATGGAGGTGTATGATCAATAAACCAAAAATGCATGTCTTAGTCATAGAGGCAAAATACATGAATTAGTCAGTGGCTGATGAAATATTGTTTTTGCAGTCTCTTAAACATGTCAAAATGTTTTAACTGTTTCTCCTTTTCTCTTGACATCGTTTTGGACACCAAAGAACGTCTTGATTGTTGAGGTATTTGTGAATTTATTTTTACATATATATTTAAAATGCATCGCGTTATCTAGCAGATTCAGTGTAATCTTTACTCTGTTCATCAGGACATCATTGATACTGGGAAGACGATGAAGACCCTGCTAGAACTTCTCAAGCAATATAATCCAAAAATGGTCAAAGTGGCCAGGTACATATGAATAAAAATGCAGTGAGTCTCAGATTGTTCATCTTGTAGGCAGTGCCGTCTTGATGTTTAACGGGAATGAAAGCGAGGCATCTCTTCAGTGTGTTGTACTGTTATTTAATGTGTTTTTGGATTGTTCTGCTGACGAAACACTGCAAATATATCACTAGACAGAAAAACTCCAGACAACATGAGCGTTGGAAAATAAGTGATTTAGGAGGAGTTGTTTTTTTTTTTTTACAGCAGATAACATTTAATTACGTTATGCCTGCCCCTCACAGCCTCACTTTCATACCTGTTGTGGTGCTGCTCTGAATAAGGTCTATTGGATCAGTCTTTGTTAGCTGTATGTAAATATTGCTAAGCTCTGTGTAGTAACTCCCTTATCTATTATTGATCACGAGTCCAACAAATGCCAGAAACGACTACCAAATGCCATACACTTCCCATATTCTCATAATTCGTTTTCTTTGCAGTTTGCTGGTGAAAAGGACACCAAGGAGTGTTGGCTACAGACCAGACTGTGAGTGGATTACTGAAACAGTACTTTACAGGCTTTTATGGCATGCAATTCTAAATGGCTTTGATATAGTTAGGATTCAATTCACTACTCACAAATCATGTTTATATATGGATGCGTTCTGTTGATTTCTTATGGTTGCACAAACGGACTCAAAAGACTGAAGCTCATTGATTTTTGTTTTTTTTGTTTAAGGGAGTCGAGTCAATTCCTCCTATTAATCTGTTAAGGCCATTATAGTGCAATGCTGTCTGTTGACCACAAGGTTGCACACTTTGCATTGAAGTACCTATTCAACAAACTTTTTCATTAACCTCCATCTCCCCCCCCCCCACCCCCCTTCTAGTTGTAGGATTTGAGGTTCCTGACAAATTTGTGGTGGGATATGCACTTGACTACAATGAGTACTTTAGGGATTTAAATGTAAGTACACTTAAAATGTAGCTGTAAAAAACTAAAACTATGTTTTATACTATTTCAGTTTTTCTACATTAAAATGTTGTGCTTAATTCAATGTGTTACTTGCTGTTTGTTTGTAATTATTTGTTTCAATTATGTTACCAGCCATTTCTAAGTTAAAATTTGTTTCTACACCATTTTTTTTCCCATTTATAATATCTTTATAATTTAAATTGCAAATAGTTGCCCATTATAACACACTTCTGTTTGATTGTGATGCAGTTTCTGCTAACAGCTTCTCTCATTTTGACTTTCAGCACATCTGTGTCATCAGTGAAACAGGAAAGGAGAAGTACAAAGCATGAGAAGCCCTGAACTTCCCCCTTTAGCTGTGTATCATTTGTTTTTAAATAGATGTTTTTCATTTAATATCCATTTTGTATATTTTCAGTAGCGCAGCTCACCGCAGGTCCTGCACTCAGGGTCTTTGGTAAGGGGTGTGTGCTGTCAATGCACCTTACATTTACATTAGCGTATACCTCCATAGGCTCCCCTACACACATTAGCAACCACAAATACTTGCAGTTCTGTCTCTGAGAATAGAGCTCCTTTAGACTGCTGCTCTTAGTTACAATGGGCGTTTTAAACAACCATTTGTGTAAGGGCCAGACTTGTGCAAGTCATTATAGGTAGGTGTTTATGAGTAAAGACTAGATAGATTAAACAGAATATTGATTTGCTATTCCAATAATGAAAATACAATATGTGAATTTGATTTGCTCCGATGGCAAAAGGAGAATGTTCATGTTTCCTAAAGACTCTTTGCAGTATAAAACTGTAATATAAACCCTGTTATCATTAATTTTTAAAATCAGTGAGTATTGAGACTGTATAAAATGAATGCTTTTACATGTGAATGTACTTTAGAATCAGGGGCACCTAATTTTCCAATCAAATTTTAAATGTATTGACACTTTAAAGCCAAATATCACCTTGTTTTTATTTTAATTGTTTAATTTTGCCTGTCAAGATATGTATTTGTCTACTTACTGTAGTCTTCATAATTATAATGATGGCATTGAAATGTTGTGGTGCCTTAGGGGATAAACTTGTATGACCAGTTATGCTACCATATAAATACAGTATGGAAATGAAATGAAACTGCAGTGAAAAAAAAGTTAGTGACCTCACCATTGTTCAGAAAACTTTCTAATTAAATTATTCAATTCAGAGTTGATTGTTCTCCTCACATTACTTATCTCATCAAAGTCACGACCAACATTGTTGAACTGAACAGGTCACATTATCATGTAGTACACTGCTGTTTTAGGTATAAATAGTAGCATACAATTCTTCTGCATTTAATGACTCATAAAATAATATTAAAATGGTGTTCCACAGTGTTGTAGTTAATACCAGTGCAAGTAATAGACTTGCACTGGTATTAACTATAACACTTTTTCATTTACATCTATGCCTTTACCAGATGCTTTTATCCAAAGCAACTTTCCACAGAGGAACATAATCTGTCACCGGGCCAACAGTATTCATAGTATACAATGCAGGGTTTATTAGAAAATTAGGTTAAAAAACGAGCAGATGTGAAATGCAGTTTTGTTTTAAACCGCAGATAATAAAATTGAGACACCATAAATATTCCACTTACATTTTTTTCAGGAATAACCAGGTACACATAAGGAAATAATATTTTATTTTACAGCATTGTTCATCTGCAGTACAGACAGGTATTGTTTTTCCATCACAAAAATACACGGGTATGTTGAGCTCTTGGGCAAGGATCTGCTGTGGCTCTTTGGAGTGTGTAAGTGCTGACAGGCCTTACTAAAGCAGAACAGTAATACTGGATAACACCACATTCACCTCCAGTATTTATGTGCTGCTATAGTACATTCCCTTCAGATCTGCTGATCTCTTGCGCTGGGTTACTCAAATGTTGCTGGTGGAACACCGAGAAACTGTCCTCTAGCAGCTCCTGATAACCACCAAAAAACCATGACGTGCTGCTGGTGTTGTGACCGAGCATTTGACATTTACATTCTCTTTATCTCAGTGCGGCTTCAACTTGCTACTCTTGTAATTATCCAGTGTGATCGTGCATTACATGAAACACTAATATTAAGATATATTTTTAGAACTTTTATATATACATATCAGGAATCACAATACATGTCTAAATAATTATGGAAATATTTGTCTTAATGATTGTTCCAAATGGAGGACGTGCGCCCCCTGGTGGGTCTGAGAGGAACAGCAGCTGGGGTGGTAAAAAAAAGGGCCTCAAGATTATATCCAATGTTCTTTTAACTGAACATAAATTCAATACAGTATTTTTACCATAGGTAATTACAAAAAAATAGATCTATGCACCACGCTTAATATGAAAATGCATACCAGATTACAAAGTATTTTAAAGTTTCAGTCAGTTGCGTATTAATAAGGATAAATCTGTGTTTAAATTATAGGAAATTATAATTGTTAAGAGCTGGTATGTATGCTGTTTGTATATATAGTTGTTGATTAACAACTAATCAAGTACAAAAAATAAGAGCCCTCGCTAGGCAGACATGACCAGACATATCCTCAACACTGCATGTCACGGTGTGCGAGGGTCTGTTTATATATATATATATATATATATATATATATATATATATATATATATATATATATATATATATATATAACAAAAATATAAGGAATTTCTAGAAAACGTACGTCAACTGTTGCCTACATTGAGGAAGAAAAAAAAGTTTAATACACTTTGTTCAACTGAATATTCAGCATATTTAAAGCAAGTAATAATAATAATGTAACATAAATATTATTATCGACATTTTTATTTAATATTTTGTACAGGCCATGCTGAGGTTGTAAGAAAAGCACTCCAGACACGAACATTCAGCTGGATGCCACATACAGGGTGTAGTTACTGCCTACTCAGCATTTTTACAAGTGTATAACAACAGAAATAGCTTCGGGTTGAAGTCAGCGGAATCAAAAAGAAAAGAAAAGGTACAAATATATTTCCACCGTGAATGTTAGGTGCCAGCCTCCTTCGAAAACCGTGTATATCAACACACCGTGATTACACAGGTTCCCTAAACAGGCAACTTCGTACTAATAATAAAAGAGGATGTTGGTTATAAAGCTATATTGAGAAATGCGAGTCAAATACAAACGACAAAGATACCAACTTTCATTGACGCGTCAAAATGTAACACCTTTCAGATTATGATCATGCACTAGGCAAAGTTAGATTAAAGTGTGATACTTTTCTCCGCGCGCACAACTACGGCACCGTTTTCAAACAAAGGCTCAAAAGTCAAAAGTAGAGAGGGCGAAACAAACGCCAATAGGCGCCTCCGTCTCTTTAGGAAGGTCAGACGCTTGAGAAATTAATGAACAGCACACAACTTGACAGCGTGAGAACAAGGAAGGGGAAATTCCTGAAAAATAATTCCTTAAAAAATCTAAACTTACCTCGGGTCCAATCGAAAATGGCGCCGAAATGTAAAAAAACGCACCAAATTTCATTGTATGGTCTCCTGCAAAGCTTTGTGGGAGCGTGAGCTGTACAACATCCCCCATAGAGTAACGGAGGAGGAGTGCAACTGCAGTGTCGTGGCACGTTTACTACTTAGGCATACTATGTCCCCTCAGGACGTTTTCGTGCCTTTTGAAGCAGCCAACTTGTTCTCTCAACAAAGTTTCTGCTTTTAATATAGTACAGTCTAATAAAATGCTTACATGCTTAATCAACCATTGTTGTCTCCTTCCTGCTTATTTGCTCTTTAAGCTCTTCACAATATAAACATTTAAACAAACAACTCTCTTCCTAAATAGTTTTATTATTATTTTAATAGAGGTGATTTTACTTCTACAAAAGTCAGCCAAAGTTACCATCAC
This sequence comes from Romanogobio albipinnatus, assembly GCA_023566225.1. Taxonomy (NCBI): domain Eukaryota; kingdom Metazoa; phylum Chordata; class Actinopteri; order Cypriniformes; family Gobionidae; genus Romanogobio; species Romanogobio albipinnatus. The sequence continues at coordinate 26,740,386 of CM042246.1, read as the reverse complement.
CTGACCTGCGTAATGACCTTGCAGTCGCCTGGCTGGAAATCTTGTGTCTCTCATTAGAAGAAGAGAAAAGAAACATTGTCTGCTGCCAGACAGAGGCCTTGCAGTGAGCTGTAAAGAAACATGTGACTCTGGTGTTGCTCATTCCACTATTTTATGTAAAATTGGGTTTAGGGTGGAGAGTGTCATCACAGTGAAGTGTAATGTAGGACATGTTTTGACGGAAGTCATGTAGAAACTTAATGTAGTAAAACTTAATATCCTTTGTCTTTACCTTTAGCTGAAAGGTACATTTTTAGAAGTTTTCTAAAACTCAATGTAATCATTCCATCTGTGTTATATTTGTGAGTGAGTTTAAGTTTACAAACCCCCAATCTTGCACCGACATATCTTAAAATATCTCAGTCTCAAGATGTACACCAGTCATCATGAAGCATCACATCTCTGAGAAATCCAATGTAAACCCCTACAAAGCAGATACAATGTTGGTAGTAGGCAATTATTTTGGTTGTAGTGGTACATAAAAAACCAAGGCCAATAGTGATGCACTGGTGTAACTCATACTGAGGCTAGTGTGGTCAGGGTTCAAGTTACTGCAATTTATTATTTTAAAAACCAACAGCTATTTTGAAGCATTCAATCTGTCTAGTAAACAGAATTTGTCCGACAAGCTGAAAGCAGTAGACAGACTTGATACATAATGCCATATTTACTATAGAATTGTACCTTTCAAATATCCAATATATTACATAGTCATAATGTTAAACTGTGATATAAGTATTTCAAACGATCTAAAATATCTCCAAAAAAGTTGAAAGTTTCGTTTTTCAAAGCAACAAAGAGACTGCGCATGCGTTAAACGCGTGGGCAGGGGCGCAAGACGTACTAAGGAAACGTATCGAGGAAATGTGATTTGATTGGCTTTTCCCCTGAACGGTTGCCATTCAAAAAGGCACGCCGGTGGCCAACAGGTTTCTGATTGGATCACGATGCCGTCGGTCAGTACGGTAGGCACAGAAGGGGCGGGACTCTTATCTGAGCTGTGGGTATTCTGCGGCGTCCAGAAAATAGATAAACAGCATGCTAACCTATGATTGACGCAACTAAGTTACAAACTCATCCAACTACACACTGACACTCCAAATTGGCAAACAGAAGATGTCAGAGAGGAGCCGCGCGCTTGTCTAGTGATTTATATGCGTTTGCCCAGCAACCCATCACGGACAGCAAGCTAGTTAGCAACATGATGATGGCCAGCTGAACATTGTTTTGCCTTCAGCTTTTGGTATTTTTGCGTGCGCAGTTTAGTGACTTAACATTCATGTTTTCCTCCTTTTAATGTTTTTTATTTTCATGCGTCCTTTCCACACGCACTCTTAAACTTGACTGGAGTTGCTTCGGGTTGTGGTGCTTGTCCGCCATCAAGCTAAGCTAGCAGCACTGGAATAGTGTGCATGGGCCAAACCCCTTTCACATAATTGAGCTCGCAGCTAACCAGCCGCAGGATCTACAAGTTTGGACCAAGGAGCGGAGAGTTTTCTAGGAAAATACTCGGTGCAGGTCGAACAAGCAGAATGTTGGTTTGCGGAAACCCGCGGATCATTTCTTTATACATTGATCGAGACCTACATTGACCCTTAACAACAACGCCACGAACCTCAGGCTTTCTGTATAGGCTGCGAAATGCACATAAACTGAGACCTTGATCTGCCTTTTCAGTTTCAACGATGTAGCTTTGCAACCAGCGTGCTTTTTTTGTGGCATACGTACAAAGACAATAACGATGAACAATCAAGGAATCATGTCGCAAGAGAAGATGGAGCTGGACCTGGACATCCCATCGACACTTGTTCAGAGCGATGGGCACTTGAGACGATCTAACAGCGAACCCATGATAAACGGCCTTAGGTGAGGATCTATTGCATTTTTGTTGTTTAGAGCAGTTACTGTCGTATGCTATGTTATGCTCATCTGGACCTTATGAACATGTCGGAAGTGTCTCTCAACCTGGTGAGCTGCCTCCTTGACCATGCCGAAAGATCCAGCTTAAGCTGGCAGCCGACTGGTTTTTAAATTGGTCCAAACTGGCTATACCAGTTTAAAGTGGTTAAGCTAGTTTTTGGAACCTGGTAGCTGGACAACCACATGTTTGCGAACAGGGATGCATATCATTTTGGGGCATTATGGGTGCCCCAGTCTTGATGGTGAGTTCCTACACATTTACCTAGTTAGTTTATTGTCCACTAATGTGGTCATTCTCCTTTGGCTTCTCATAAAACACAACTATAGACAAAGTAAAAGTTATCACAGAGTTGCTTACCCTTGGTTTATTCTAACTGCCACTGATATTAATTTATGAACGTTTTTAAGAAATGTTGGGACCTTATACCCTTCAGATTGAAACATAACAAATACTACCTAAAATGCCAAAATGCTTTTGAGAAATGCCATGCATGACTGTTGTGGATGCTCTCTCGCTGGTAGGGAGTAAAGACATGCAGCCATGCTAGATTAACATGCTATGAGTCGTCAGGACCACCAGTCTCAAGATTAGACTGTGTTGGTAGTATAATACTCACACATTAATTTAGCAATGGTGTTAAAGTTGTCTATATAAATGCATATTTTAGATCTTAATTCATCTGTGCATGACATGAAGTCACCATGAAATAATAGAATATTGCAGTGTTTATTATAAATATTTGTGCATATATTTTTAATCATGTGCCCTCGTAATTTCCTCATCTCTTCCACATGTTTTCTGGCACCCCGAAAACCTGTCACTCACATGACATCACTGCAATAACTAACGACAACAATCCAATGATCCAATCAATTCCCGATAAACAATCAAATCCCACAAAAAAAAATTTCTTTCTTGTTTGAGCAGCTTTTTCACTTGGATATGTCTTTTTAATAGGGAAGAGAAGATGCAGATTCCGTTACATGCTGACTTTAAAAATGTTTTAACCTTATAAAATGTTTAATCAAAATGGCATAACTAGGCCTTCCAGTGAAACGAGACTTCTTTCTGCTGACGTATGCAGGACTTCTCCAATCATTTAGTGCACCCAAACGCTGCCCCTCACATTAATTTGCATCTGTTTCTGAGTGCAGCGCTAGCATCTCAATCCAGTCAACAACTGATGCATAGAACCAAGTCCCTGCCCTACATTTTCTTAATATTACACTCAGAAGTATGTCACAATATGGAAGAAAAGCTCGGTCTACTTCATTTTCATTGTGACTTCAAGGTGTTCTCTTTCTCCAGTGATGCTTCACAGGTGTTCCAGAGAGATGTTCTCCGCAGCAGAAGAAACAGTACTACTGTTGTTCGACCTAATGTGGTATGTAGAATGTTGTGAATTAATATTTTGTTAAATACAATACATACTTTTGTTTAAAAAAAAAAGTATGCCTCGTAGGTTCCATCTTCGCCAGTACGTGTTCCTAGCACAAGACTACAGAGAATTAAACAGGTACAAAGTTTGCACCAACTTGCTGTGAAGTATTACTTGAACATGTCATAGTCTATGATCTTAATAGCATGTCAGACTCACCACTTTTAAATGTGCTTGTATGGGAGTGTATCTAAAAGTACATGCTAAAATTAGATTTGAGTTTTTGCAAACCACCAGTCTTTTAGAATTAGACTGGTTGGTAGTACCACACTCCAACATAGATTTATAGATGTGTATAGTCACAGTGTTGGTGATTTATTTCCTCATATGGGTTTTCTTGCTTGCTTGTAGGAAGAGGGTGTTGATGTGATGAACCGTGAAACTGCTCATGAACGGTAAGTGCTCCCATCCAGAGGTGGGTAGTAACGAATTACATTTACTTCGTTACATTTGAGTACCTTTTTTTTGGGTAACTTGTACTTTTAGAGTATATTTAAAGATGGGTACTTTTACTCTTACTCAAGTACATTTCTTGTGAAAACTGTACTTTTACTTGGTTACATTTGGTGGCGTTCCTCCGCTACTGTCAAATGGTAATAATAATATTATATATATTTTTTAAATAAGTTAATATGACATTCGCAAGTCTCGCGAAACGTTGGAGAGGCTGCTTCGAGAGGTGGCTACGCATCACCCTCTTATTAACGCGCGTTTAGTCGGAAGATGATGGCCGAAGCAGAGGAAGGTGTGTGAGCTACAGGAGGCAGATCACCCGTGGCATCAAGTTCAGTCTATGTTTTCACTCCAAGATGTCAAAAAATAATAGTTTCATAATGTGTGTGCTGTGCACCAAAACGAACTGACATCTCAGCATACACCCTGAAAAAACAGTGTCACAATGATGCCTATATTTGAACACTATTAATGGCAATTTGGTAACTATGGGAAATGTTCCCTTATTGTAATACTATTTCACACAGTCCGGGTGTTTTCCTCATATGCGCTCTTGTGCAAGCATAATCGTTTGACTCCTCCAAACAACACGTCCACGAACAAACATTCACATCTGCACATTTACATGGCCTACTGTATCCTTTTTTTTTTCTCCACAAAACGAAACAAATTGAATAGCCTAATGTGACGTCTTTCATTTATACACAAATCCGGACAGACGCCTGTGTGAAGTGTAGAAAATACATACAAATAAAAATGGGATTGTATTTTATTCCTACCTGAAGAGTGTATGTATATGTATATGTATATGTGTATGTATGCATGCATACATACTTTTTTATTGATATATATATTTTACAATAAGGTTTTATTAGTTAATTTTTTTTTATTAACTAACGTTAACAAAGATTTAACTAATGTTCATGTTAACTAATACAACCTTATTGTGTTACCGAGAGGTGTGTGAAAGCTCACATCTGCTGAACCCCCAAGGCATTGGGTTCTCGTTTATCAGTTGTTGACTGCAGGTTCTTTTTCCAGTGTTCATAACATTCATTTTCCTGTGTATACTAAAATAGTAGCGTGTGTGCGCGCGTAACATATAATTTTTATATATTTTTTTACCTTTAATTTTGATCAATCTAGAGAGGTGCAGGCAGCCATGCAGATGAGCCAGTCTTGGGAGGAGAGTCTTAGTCTGGTAAGAGTTTTTATTTATTTATTATTTAATTAAATGAATACACCACCCTTCACAAATTTGGGGTGGGTAGTTTTTGTTTTTGGAAAGTCTCATAAGAGATTAATGAGAGTTTTGAGAGAATCGCAATTATGAGAGTTTCTCCTACATGTGACTTTATAACATATATAATTTCTGACGAAGTCACATTTGCAGGATATAAAATCATAATTGTGAGAGATCAGATTCCATGTGGTTTGTGCTGAGTCACATGTGAGCTTTGAGGCCCTTTATTATAAAGCACTACAAGTAATTCACATCTGCACATTATTTAATCCAGGTCTACTGTAGGTCGGAAGTTATTAATGCACTCCATGATAGTTTCTGTGTAGTACCAAATTTTATCTTAAAGGGTTAGTTCACCCAAAAATGAAAATTCTGTCATTAATTACTTGCACTCATGTTGGTCGACACCCGTAAGACCTTTCATCTTCGGAACACGCATGAAGATGTTTTAGTTGAAATCCGATGGCTCAGAAAGGCCTCCATTGGCACAATGTACTTTACACTCTCGACCCATAAAAGGTACTAAAGACGTCGTTACAAAGTCCATCTCACTACAGTGGTTCTACAATAACTTTATGAAGTGACGAGAATAGTTTGTGTGCAAAAAACTAAATAACGACTTGTATAGTGATGACCGATTTCGAAACACAACAGTAAATTAGAAGCTTCATGATGTAGTATGTTGTGCAGCAGATGAGGTTAAGGCCAAATGGGAAAACCTATGAGATGCATACATGAGGAAACCTATCGTGCAGGTGTGAATTAGCTGAAAGCAGTCAGTTGTTTCTTTCAGTGTGAAAGCTCCTTTCACCTGACCTTCACTTTATTGCGGAAGGGCATTTAGGCTCACCAAGGCTGCATTTATTTGATTAATAAGGTTATACATTTACCACCTTTTTCTTTTTTTAAATATATTTTTATATTTTAATTAATTCCTGTAATGGCAAAGCTGAATTTTTAGCAGTAATTAATCTTAAGGGCTTCAAACTTTTAAACAGTAGCGTGTATAACCATACTATTATTGCGAAGAACACAATTTAGGTTAAACTTCAATCTGTGCAAACAGTTAAAACAATTTTGCTGAAGAAATTGACACTGTTCTTATACAGATAATATGCATGCAGTAGCAATGTTGCTACACTTCCTCTTTCCCTTTTTGATGGGACTGTGGAAGAGAAAATGGAAGCATGCTAGAGAAAAGCTCATGGAGTCAACAGGGCCACCAGTCTATTAAGGACAGACTGGATTGGTAGTATAAAACTCCAACATTGCATTAGTAAAAGTGTTTGATGAGCAATAATTCTGTCATGTGCAAGTGATTTTTATATTGTGTTTTAATTCTATTCTAGAGTGATAATGATCTTGAGAAATCATCATCGTCATCTCCAAAGCGGATTGATTTTGTTCCTGTGTCTCCTGCTCCTTCACCCACCAGAGGGATCGGAAAGAAGGTATCATTTTATTTTCTAAAAAAGGTTGTTGTTGTTTTTTTCCCCCCTTAAAGATTTTAGTGTTTTTAATTAAGGCTTTATGCTTTGATTTGTCTCTCTCTCTCCCCCCCGCCCCCAATGAGCAGCAGTGTTTCTCTCCATCTCTACAAATCCTGGTAAGCAGTAACGGTTTGACGCCCAGCCCTGTTCCTAGCCCAACACGCCGCTTCAGGTGAGTTCTGTTATGTCATCTTGCCAATATAAGGTATAATAGTATAGATTACTTTAGGACAAGTAGCTGATATCACTCATCAAAAGTTTGCCCAGCAGGAGGAGTCAGAGCCCGATCAACTGCATCAGGCCCAGCATTATGGGCAACCTCAAACGCAAAGGTATGGGAGCTCTCATAACACTTTTGCTTTTGTAATTTCGGTATACTTTGTGGGAGACCTATAAACCTTGTTTTCTGTGAATGCTCAGGTGAAATGGAGATAGAAAGCCAACCTAAGAGACTCTTTCAGGGAGCCACCAACATTCTGTCAACAGAGGTGTCCAATTTGCCTGAACTTAACACTTGGTGAGTTATTGCAGGAGGCTTTTATTACTTTAATTGAGTACATTTATATATGTGTATATGATTGTCCCAATAGATGTTGTTGTTTTTTTTTTTTGTGTGTGTGTATTGAAAGTATTTTGGCATCCACCACAAATCAATCTTTGACCTGTTAAATAATTATTTGATAATTTAATGTGACCTGCAGTTCTGCGGTACAGGTACTCGTTGATAGTCTGCTGCTTTAAAACTCTTATGAGTGTTTAAGTCATAATAAATGGCAATGGATTTTTTGCAGCATTGAGCTTTGTAGACAATCACAGACGTATCTGTTGAGCATGTGAACACATGGCCAATCAGATGTGCAAGTTGGTCAGAATTTGCCTGAAATGGTGAAGTGCAGCGCACTCATAATCTGGTGTTTCATTGTGGCTTGTTTCACAGTAAATACTGTTAACTCCATCTTGCATGTGAGTTTAACATGCATTTGTGAATGCAACTGGTACAAGTTACGCTTTTACATTTGTCAACCGGTAACTAGGGATGGATCGTGATTTTTCGAATATTCGATTAGTTGATTTAATTATAGAATATCGACTAGTTTGTGCGATTTATCGTCCTAAAAAAAGCCCCATGTTTTCGGTGCTGATGTGGTGGTGTAACCAGAGTGAGGCGCTGCCAATAACACACCTAAAAGCTGTCAGTCAGCTCTCAGGGTGTTTTATACTGGGCACATTTGATGCGGTCCGAGCATGATTTATTAATTTGGTGCTATTATGTGCAGCTGAGTAAATGACACTTGGGTTAACCATATGTGTAACTTGAAGGCGGCTTTGCTGCTTGCAAACAGACTCTTGAGTAGACTGTGAATTGCCATTAATTTGCTGCCCTGATTGCACTGCGCGAATACACTGCAGGCTCGCTCTCGCAATCGTATCTCCGGTAAATCATCAACACTATCATCACTTGCATGTTATTGAACTAATGACATTGTAATCGGCTAAAACGCATGTGCTGGTTACTTTTCTGCCAGAACAAGTGTGCACCCGAGTGTTTGCACATTCACGTGAATTGTGGCACCGTTCCGAGAGCAACCAAACTCCGGTTGTGTTTTCGGGTTCAATACCTCAGTGCACACCAAGCTCTGTATGTAAGCTTTCACATTAGCAATTTTTCATGTGAACTGTGCTCCATTTCGAACTAAACTGCCAGAGTAAAAACACCCTGAGACAACAGAAGAAGAACACATTGTCTCATGCGCATACTGTAGACTTGTGGCATTTAACGGTTGCAGTAACTTGGGGCGACGTCAAATAACAGTCATATGTTTCAGCATGTTACAATAATTATATGGGTGGAGTTGATATAGCCTATTCCCTAATGAATTAAACAGTTTATCTGTCTCTCTGTAGCCTGTGCATGTGGGGGAGGAGTTGCGATTTTCAAATAAAAATCGAATAATTCCCAGCGATCTTCGAATATTATTTTTGATTGAAATGCCCATCCCTACCAGTAATTACAGCATTTCCTTAGATTTGTAATGAGGTGTTTGGAATGCTTTGGTCACAGAAACCTAATGTCTCGCTACACTTTTTGGGCAGTTGTGGCCTCTTTGGTTAGAGAGTCGGACTTGTAACCCGTGTGTTTGCATGCTATTCACAATGCGTTTAAATGCAAAGGGCAAATTGTGAGTATGGGTTGAGTTGCCATACCCACACACACTGTTTAATACAGTTATTGTCATATTACTACTTTACTGTAAAATGTATTTACAGTGTTAAATTACTATTGTAATACCGGTATAATGGAAAGCTGAACAGCAAGTAAATTCTATAATTTTAGGTACTGTTAAATTTTGATGCCCTTTAGTTCGTGGCAATTTTTCCCAATTCTCTTGAACATTCTTCTTTTTCAAGGTTTTGGATCAAATTTAGAACTTCCAGTGTTGTGACAGGACTAGTGTTTACTATGTTAATATTTAATGACAATAAAGAGATGCTCTATCACTATTTTCATGGGTTTCACTTCTAATACGGTCTGTTTTTGGAAACTTGAAGAGTTTACTTTAAAATATTGTAAAATGGTAGGCTGTGTGGTATTGACTCAATTAAATATATTTAAATGATATCAGGTGTCAAATATGGTTCTCAACCTTATCAGTGCTAAAATCAATCTTATTTAAAATTCTCAGAGTACATTTAGTCATTTATTTGTCTGCTCCATCCATTCAAAATTATTATTACTGTGGTTTAAATGGGAAATGTCTGGTCTACAAATAATAGTAAATTTTTTTTTTTGTGCCACTTGATTTTTCTAAATGTTGTGAATGGATTCCAGCTCTGAATAATGGCTTGTCTGTAATGCACTCTATATCTCTGTCCACCAGTCTGTCTCCAGATGTTCTGGATGGGAGTCTCAGTAGCGTCGGCTCCTCCTCAGATTCGCCTGCCAAGATGGAAGGAGTGTCGCCCTCCTCCAGTAACTCTCCCCTCACACCTCTTCAGGACCTTTCCCCCAAGTGATCTGCCGGGCATCACGGATATCAGAGGAGGATTTGGGACACTTCTCATATTACTTTCTTTTCCAATGCCTTCCCTACGTGGCTTCTCTTCTTTTTCTGAATTGTCCTGTAACATTTGAAGGAACGTGGCCCAGGAGTGTATTTGGTATTGACAGGCCTTAAGGGCATGGAGAAACTGGATGCTTTTTGCATCAGCTGCTATAAATCGATGCGAGACATGGTGTATAGATCTGTATCAAAGCAAATAATGGCACCGAGGAGGATCTTGGATGCTTGGTTTGGTTTTTTTTTTTTTTCCACCAATATGGTAATTATCTTTTTGATAACGCTTTGAAAAGAAAACCGCTGTAAACCGGAGAACTACTACAGGCGTGTTTGATTTGCATTCTCAGCGTGCCAACCGGTTGTGTGTGAGAATTTAACTTATTTTTTTGCTTTTTGTTTTACTTGTATGCAAGTATGTACATAAGATTTGTGGCAAAACATGCAGAGGCAAAAAGCTTGACCGGCAAACTGACAGCGCCTCTTCTGGATTTTTAATAGCGGTGCAACTGCACTTTAAAGGGGCTGAATAACATTTTGGGCTTTATTCTGAATCTGAATATTTAATTTTTCAGGAATTTCTTGATTTAAGTTGGTGGAGGAAGCTTGGCACTTTGTTCTCTGTTAATGTTTATGGTTTCTGTACACAACTAATGCAGATGGTATCTAATATTGCAGCTGTTGGTAACCACTAAATACTTGATTTGAACACTACAGAGAAACTAAACTGCCTGTGTTTGTCAACCTAAAAGCGTGCATACAACTGTTATCTGAGAATGGAGCAAAACATCCTGGTTGGGTTGAGGGACTGTAATCCAAGCAAATGGAAGCATTTGGAAGAGATTGCGCTCTACAGGTGCAGAGTAGAAAGCATTTTTCAGAGGCTGTTAACAGTGACACATTTGGCAGTTTATAGTTACACAGAAGTGCAAAAAGATGAAACCCTCCCATCGAGAGTCATTTGTGGAGTTAAAGTTTTAAATGTAATCTACTGATATTGAAATGGTGCGCCATTTAAATGTGTGTGTGTATATAAGAGAAATGTACAACTGTAATTGTAGAAGTTATTCATTTGGGGTTGTAGTTGCTTAAAGTAAATAGTATTTTCTTTTGTAAATGGGTTTTCTAAATTTAATTAAAAGAAATGGCTTTATTTCCTCAAGCATGGTATAATGTATCATAAATTCCTTGTGCAAGAAAGTGTTTGTAAAATCCTTTTTTTTTTTTTTTCTTTTTTTTCATTTAAGTGAATTGAATGAATTTTTTGCATAAGAGTGGTGGATGAAACGGCGGTGTAACTCTTTATCTGAATGTCTTCGCAAACAAAAATTGGGTCATGTAGATCCAGATTCTGTCCTGTAGTAATGGGTGAAATGTACTTTTTGTAGTTTGCTCTGCTGGTTTGTTTTTGTCCTGTGGTTGTTGAATTCGTTATTTAATGATTTTACTCTGTCCTGTCAACTCATACAGTACTTTTAAAGCCGGAGCATGTGAACTGTTGAGGAGGACCTGAGAGCTATCGTGAGAGTGTAGTTATTCTCTACTCTTCCTTAACCATCATATCAGAGACTTTCAGATCCTGGAAATAAATTATTTGTCCAGCTATTTTATTGCCTTGTCTTGTGATATCTAATTTGTTCAGTGTTTTGTGTAGCTATCTTGTCTGTTAAAACAATTGTCATAACATTTTAATCCCTAATGACAATGGTTTTTTTTTTTCTCTCTCAGACTAATGCATTTCCGCAATTAACTTTGAGTCTTATCAACTATACTGAATATTTTTTTAAAGTTATGCAGTTATTTGATCAAATACAGTAAAATTGTGACTTTTTACAATTTAAATGTAATACGATTGTAAGGCGTACTATGTCAAAGCTGAATTTTCAGCATTATTCCAGTCTTCAGTGTCACATGATCATTCAGAAATCATTCTAATATGCTGATTTGCTGCTCAAGAAACATCAATTGTTGAAAACTTGTGCTGCAATATTTTTGTGGAAACTTTTCAACTTTTTTTCAGGCTTGTTTGACGTTCACAATAACATTTATTATTTGAAATGGGAATCTTTTGCAACATTGTGAATGTTTTCACTGTCACTTGATCAACTTTGCTTCCTTGCTTAATAAAATAACTAAATTTAAAATAAATATCTAAAAGCAAATTCTAAACTTCTGAACAGTAGTACACCTCACCATGTCTTACATTACCTTGGGATTAAATGATATTAACTAGTTAAAACTATTGTAAAGGGGTCTTATTATAGTTTCTGGCAAGCGTCACTGATAATGTGAAAAGGGTCCAAAGAGGAATTAATGCTCATTCTAGTTCAGGGATGGCCAAGGACCCATCCCTGATCTAGCTCTTGAAACTCTGGATTTGTAGTGAATGCCCAAAGTAAAACAATGCATTACTACCTGCCTACTGGGTATCTAATCTTATTGGCACCCCTGGTAAATATGATCAACGATGGCTGTACAAATAAATGTGCATTGTTTATCCTTTTGGCACCCTTTTAAAATGTTTTTTTTTTTTGTTAAATTTTTATGCATTTGGCAGACGCTTTTATCCAAAGCGACTTACAGTGCCCATTACAGGGACAATCCCCCTGGAGCAACATGGAGTAAAGTGCCTTGCTCAAGGACACACTGGTGGTGACCGCTGGGATCAAATCCGCAACCTTCTGTGTATCATTTCAGTGGTTTAACCCACTGGATCACCAACTCCACTTTTAAAAAAAAAAACTTTTTGCCAAGATAACAGCTCTTCTTCTATAATGCTAGATGAGTTTGGAGAGCACGTGATAAGAGACCATTCCTCTGTAATCTCTTCAGATTCCCAGCTCCATGTTGGGGCTGCTTCTCTTCAGTTCACCCCACTCATTTTCTATAGGGTTCAGGTCAGGGGACTGGGATGGCCAGGGCAGAAGTGCATAGCCCGTTTGCTGCCAAAAAGAGGCAGTTTCATTTTTTTTGTTTCATCTGACCGCAGAACCAGGTCCCTTTTGAAGTTCCAGTCGGGTCTGACAACTGAAAATGCTGGAGTTTGTTGGATGAGCAAGGTGGATTTTTCTTGAAGCCCTCCCAAACAACATGTGGTGATGTAGGGGCTGTTTTTTTTTATTTTTTATTTTTTTAGGCTTTCTGACCCCAAGACTCAACTTATCTCTGCAATTCTCCATCTGTGATCCTTGGAGAGTCTTTGGCCGCTCAAACTCTCCTCCTCGCCTTGCATTAAGGCAATTTAGACACACGTCCTCTCCCAGGCAGAGTCGTAACATCTTTAGTTGATTATAACTTCTTCATTATCGCCCTGATGGTGGAAATGGGGATTTTCAATGCTTTAGCTATTTTCTTACAGCCACTTTCTATTTTGTGAAGCTCAACAATATTTTGCTGCACATCAGAACTATTTTCTTTGGTTTTACTCATTGTGATGAATGAGTAAGGGAATTTGGCTTTTGTGTTTCCTCATATTTATACTCCTGTGAAACAAGACATCATTGCTAGACAATTTCATGTTCCTAGTCACTCTGGTATGCTAAAACTTTTTATATTAATAGGAATAATATACTTCAGGGATATTTTACTCATAAATTTTTTTTAAGTGGTGCCAATAATTGTGGCCAACATGCATTGGAAAATAACATTCAAAAATGTGATTTCCCCCACTTTCAATTCTTTTACTTCAATTAAAGGTTAGATTTTTGCGATTTTTTTGGAATGAAAGATCAAAAGGATAAACAATGCAGATTTATTTTTACAGCCATCTTTGATCAAATTTACCAGGGGTGCCAATAATTCTGACCACAACTGTAAATGCTCTATTTCCCCCATGTGATTATCCCCCAGCTTATTTCTAAACAAACAAACACTGCATATAGCTTCTTAAGCTACAAGAACTATGATTCAGAAACTAGTGAATAATAATGCCTTTAAAAATCAATTTACTTTATTTTATGTGGTATAAGGTTTAAGCAGTGGACAAACACCATAACATTTTTAGTCTTGAAATAAGCAACAGAAATCCACAGACACTGAATATGACGTGTAACAACACATTTAATTTCATGTATTCATGTTTCTCTACACCCCCTCCCACTTAACATAATAGTCAGCTGGACCTAATGCCAGCTCAGTCAGTGTTGGGCCTGTAAACACAGAACGCTCCCCTCGCCTTGCCCATGGATCTTTGCGTCTTCATTGCGTTTGTGATGATCATTTAAGAAGTTAGTTCGTGTTTATAGGGAGTTTCTCAGACATACTCCCAGCATCCTCACAACCCTCCTGGCTGTTTATGTCCATATCTTCTCTCTTCATCATCTAATAGTTCCTTTCACGAAGATTGCTTCCAAGAGCACTTCAAGTGCGCAGGATAACCATTGTAAGAAGACCTGTGACATGGTGTGACATGGGAAAGTACCATGAAAAAGTGCAGATTGCGGAATACGAATCAAACTGGGAATATGATGCATTTTTGCGACTCACCTAAAACATAAGCAGCTACAAGTTTCTTGTTAACACTTAAGTGGAGGTAGACAGGCACTGTGGATTCCTGTTCTCCCAGAGTTGGGAGCATAAGGGCTGCCATACACACCAGGCCTAAAAGGACAGTAAGGAGGCTGGGACCCCCAGATGCTGTACGGCTCTCTGTGCCAATACAAAAAGGAAGAATCAGATGGTTATAATATGAAAGAAAACCACCAAACAATAAAATAAAATACAGTTATCTGACGCCACCCAGTGGGAAAAGTAGTTAACAGCAAGAGCTTTACATTAAAGGGGTGGTAAACCACGATGTCACTTTTCTAACTTTAGCTAGTGTGTAATGTTGCTGTTTGAGCATAAACTACATCTGCAAAGTTACAACGTTCAAAGTTTAAAGCAAAGGGAGATATTTGCTTTTAAAGAAATCAATTTCTAAGGACTACAGCAAACGGCCGGTAGGGACTACTACACATTCCTCCATGGTTGCTGACATCACCAGCCCCAATATTTACATAAACCCCTCCTCCGAGAATATGAAATAAGGGCCATTTTGTATCGCAGCAGGGAAGCGTTGTTGTGGTAGCCTATAGTTAGTAGGCTGGAGTGTTGTTGCCAATGCCGACGAAACGCTGTTATTTTCATCCGGAGTGCAGGTCCACTTTGTTCAGCCTTCCTAGGGACGGGGGGTGCGTTGCAGTGCGTTTAACATACAACATGTTATATGCATGCGTGTATGAGACAGAGGGGAACACGGTCGCATTTGCAGCAGATATATGCTGCCCATCACAAATCAAAGCACGAGACAGACAGGGGTCTGAGGAGAAGACCGGAAAATGTGACATAATGGACAATATTCATCTGTATTTGCAATACGCGAGACAGGCGGGCAAGTGCGGCTCCCGCTGCACATTTCACGGAGGAAAGCTTCCACAATCTTCGCAAGTTCAATGCAGGATTCTTACAACGGTAACAGTTTGTGTTGTTAATTGTAGCCTACGTTGTAGCAAGGAAGTAAACAAATGACAACGCTCATTTGGCTCTGCAAATCAGTTTGTTAAATGCTCATCCATATTAACGTTATCCGACAAGCACCTAACGTTACAAACTTTTTAAAAGCTCAACAGCGAACTTGGCATTAGTGTAAATTATTCTTTGATTAGAGCTTTTATGTATTGTTTATCTACAGGCATGCTAAACATGGTTCTGTGTTTGATTTGGCTACTATAGTAAAGCCAATGTTTAGTGTTCGTTCATGCGACAGATATTTGCCTATAATCGTTCTAAAAATACAAAAGTAACAGTGCCATTCAGTAGCGATCACTATAGATCCGCAGTCTTTACTCTTGAGGACTGAACAGGTTCTGCTCGACCATCTTCACTAAAATTGTCTGGGTCTGATTCGGGCTCAAATTGGCATGGGTTTATTGACGCCATTGTACTACCCAAAGCACAGGCTAGTAGCCTGAGGCTACCGGTAAAGGTAAGGGGCGTGACGTTTCCGACAAACATGCACTAGGCGGTTAGCGAATCACAACACACTGGGCCAGCTAACCAATCTGAGCCCATTGCGTATTTTTGAGGGACTGGCTTCATAGAATCCGGAAACCATCAGACCGTTTTTACAAGGAGGGACAGAGCAGTGTAGAATAAAGGTAAAATATATGAAAAATAATGATTTGATTCACATGTTGCAGTGCACCCCACAAACACAATCAAGCCTTCGAAAGAATGTGTTTTACCAGCCCTTTAAAACTGACTAGTAAGGCCCACTTGCCCAGTAGGGAAACACTACAAACCAATCAGTGTTTTGCATTGTATGCCATTGTTTTCAAGCGAAAGCATGTTTATGAATTTATGAGTAATATTACAGCTGCATTATAGCTTCCAGCTATAATGGAAAACAGTAAAAAGGCATAAACAATTCCTATTTAATGAAAAACGTTTAGCAAATATAAAAATACATTTCTAAATTTCCTTTAGCACATTTATTTTTATATAAAGAACCACTTGTAAAACAAAAAAAAAAACATTTGTGAAACTTCTGTATTCTGTGTAGAAGAAATTTTAAAGACTAAACATTTGATGAAAAAATATATACAGTATATGATT
Source organism: Romanogobio albipinnatus (assembly GCA_023566225.1). Lineage (NCBI taxonomy): Eukaryota > Metazoa > Chordata > Actinopteri > Cypriniformes > Gobionidae > Romanogobio > Romanogobio albipinnatus. The sequence continues at coordinate 26,724,152 of CM042246.1, read as the reverse complement.
TCCAGCAAATGTAAAAAAAATCCACTGCTCAAACAATATAATAAATAAATACATTTTGTATGTATATTGTGAGAAAAATTACGAGCCTTTGTCTTAGCACCTCATTCACAGAAAGAACCAGGGATGTGTATTAAGAACGTCAATTCATGTAGACCGTAAAATGCACCTGTCTGGAATGCAGTCTGCTCAAAGAACACTCTGTCGGCAAGCTGCTCCTTCATCCTGTGCTCCTCTTCCTGGGGCCGGACCTGGGGCTGCTCTTGAGCAGCGGAGGGCAGCAGAGTGGCCATTACTTCCTTCCTGCCCAGTGCCTTCCTCTGACTCTGCTCGGACACCTGCAGCCGGAACTTATCAATCACCCCGTAATGACAGGCCCGCACATCCCTATGGCGGATCACACTGTTTGGTGAAAATCACAAGAAATTAATGGTTGTGAAAGGCTCAATGAAATAGATTGACATATTTCTGTTTCTGACATGTTTCAGGACCCGGAAACTTACATATCCACGCAACATTGTGGTTTAACAGCACCAGTGGCATCCACCACAACATACTTGTTTGGAGCTGTGCACAGAACTGATGAAACAACAAGCAGTAAGAAAGGAAGGACCCCTACAGCACACTAAGGAAAGCTCTTGTGGGTACTAACGCACATGTATGACTCACCTTTGAATTTAAGAGCAAACTCATAAGGGTTGTAGAGGGTGAGCACCTGCTTATGTGAAGCCTGCTCATCTGCGTAGAACACTAGCTCAGTGGGGAACACAAACACTGGAAGGCTTCCCTCCACTAGGTCAGGCTGCCGACTCTGCTTCTGCATTGGCTCAAGCTGAGCTCACTTCCTCCTCCCTTTATCGTATTCCCACTCCCTCTCCGGGCTGTAACGGTGCAGAGATCCAGTTCTAAATGCAGCCAGTTCAGCTCTTTGGCAGCATGACGTTCACCTCTGAAATTACAGAAACGAGGCCATTTCATCATGAGCGATGGTAGAAGACAGGAATACAATACATTAGAATATAAATAACAAAGCTTGTCAAAATAATAAAAAACGAATATAAAAAAAAATGCACAAAAAAACTCAGTGTGAATCAAAAGGCTTAAGTCACTCTGTACAGCTGTGGCCAAAAGTTTTGGCAGTGACAAATGTTACGTTTTGCATAGTTTGCCATTTTAGTATTTGTAGATAATTTTTTTCACGTTTCTTTGGTATACTGGAAAACAATGATAAGCGTTTCATACGTTTTATAGGCTTTTATTTGACAAAAACATCCAGCATCTGCAAAGAGTCAATATTAACAGTGTTGATCCTTCTTCAAAACTTCTGCAATTCGCTCTGGAATGCTGGATATCAGCTTCTAGGCCAAATCCTGACTGATGGCGATCCATTCTTGCTTAAAGGGCTGTTCACACCAAGAACGATAACTATAGCGATAACTATATTAGCATCCACAACAGGGGTGTCAAAACTCGGTCCTGCAGAGTTTAGTTCCAACTCAGCTCAACACACCTGCCTGGACGTTTCTAATATGCCTAAGACCTTGATTAGCTTGTTCATGTTGCAGGACAGTGGCCCTCCAGGGGCAGGATTGGACACCCCAGGTCTACACCAACACACGATATTGTTGTATTTATTCTAAGCATGCGCTGCAGTTTTGTCATCTGCGCTTTAAATACTTGAGCTGTGGATTCTGATTGGCTCTGTGCTGTTATCCTTATAGTTGTGGTGTGAACTCTGCTATTCTTTTATATTTAGAACTATATAATTATAGTTTTCGTCCTTGGGGTGAACGGGCCTTTAGGAGTGCACGGAGTTGATCACAATTTATGGGCTTCTGCTTGTCCACTCGCCTTTTGAGGTCTGAAAAAACAGGTTTTCTATGGGATTAAGTTCCGAGGACCAAAATTTCAACGAAAAGATCTATGAGGCACTTCATTATCACTCTTGCCTTGTGACACGGTGCTTCATCATGCTGGAAAATGCAGGGATCATCACCAATTTGCTCCTGGATTGTTGGGAGAAGTTGCTCTTGCAGGACGCTTTGATACTTCATTCTTTATGACAGTACTTTTGGCCAGAATTGTGAGAGAGCCTACTTTGGACGAAAAGCAACCCCACACGTTAGTCATTACAGATAGTCTCAGGATGCTTCATTATTGGCACGACACAGAACTGATTGTGGCGTTCACCTTTTCATCTCCAGACAATCGATTTTGTCCCAAACAGTCAGAAGGGGGCTTCATCGGACAAAATAACTTTGCACCAGTCTTCTGCTGTTCAATCCTTGTACTTCCTGCAGAATTTTAGCCTGTCGTTGATGTTTTTTCTTGGAGCGAAGTGGCTTCTTTGCTGCCCTTTGTCCAAAAGTCTTGGCCTCACTGTGTGGGCAGATGCATCACACCCACCTGCTGCAAATATTGAGCAGATCTGCACTGGTGGTGACAATTTTTTAGCTGACTCCTCCGCTTGCTGGACACTCTGGGACGTCCTAAAGCCTTATTCACTGCAGTTGAACCTCTCCTTTAAGCTCTTGATCTGTTAAATGTTCTTTCAGGTGCAATATTCTTTGCAGCATGTGAGGCCATTTTGATAAGAAGCGATGATGGCTGCACGTCTTTCTTTGGGGGTAACTATTGCTAACAGAAGGACGCAATGATTGGAAGCACTTCTTCCCTCCTTTTATGGCAATCAGTCTGCTCTTATAATCCTAACAGAATGATAAAGTGATTTTACCTGAATAGTACTTATTCACACTTTCCCATGTGCTGATAATATGATTAGAGAAATTATGTTGGGGTCAGTATGAAAGAAAGTAATAGATTTATACAGCAACAGAGCTGCCAACTCTCACGCTTTCGCCGTGTGACACACGGTTTTGCCGGTTTTCACACGCACTCACGCCACACATCCAATGTCTCACTGCATATTTTGCATATACTAAAACAAATGGTTAAAGATCTTAACATTATCTTAACATCATTAATATTATTGATCGTCAGAGAACCCTACAGACACAGAACTCGTTATAAACAAGTTGGAAATTGGAAATAAATTATAAACCAATCAGCCATCAAAATAAATGAATTATAAAATTAATAAATTAGCTAATGTTTCATAAACATTAATATAGCCTATTTATTCAAACAGTGTTTTAAGTAGGCCTAATCATTATAGGTATTATTTAGGACTCAAAAATCATCCTGTTTAGCAATCGTTTTATAAACAAAAAAAGCTTTATAAAATGATCAACATCACATAACTGAATTTAAACAATTTTTAAGAACAGGGAAAATTATAAATTAGGAGTCAAAATTATAAATTTATTTAAAATATGATTATATAGAATATTCTAGTTGTATACTGTTTCAGCGCTTTATTTGTTTCTGATGGGCCATGTGATGGGAGGCTTTGCATGAAGAATAATGTCCTTCCCTATAGTTTTCTGGTTGAATGTTTAGCTCAAGCCTAGAAGGCTCTACAATTATGCCGAACATGAATCAGAATAAGATTAGGTATTGCACATCTTTAGCAGACCACCCCAAAATCCACCAGAATGCAGGGTAGACATGGGTACAACACCACATTAATTCAAATTCTCTGATCTTGTGTGGCTGCGTGTGTGGCATCATTTTGATTTCCCCTGGCAAAATCTCACTCCAAGTTTTTTTGATAAGTTGGCAGGTATGCAGCAAATATGCTTTAAATTGATCAAAAGTGACAGTAAAGACATTTATAATGTTACAAAAGATTTCTTTTGAACTTTCCATTCATCAAAGAATTCCCAATTATTTCACAATTTCTAGTATTTGTACAGGCTTTATATTTTTATTTCAATGTTGTAGTTAGCAATTTGTTTAATTTTACATGTGAAGCAGATTTGTTACGTAAGAACATTAATTAGTTTCTTAAAGGTCAAGAAAATTTTTCTAATGGCACAGCACACAGCATTTTTTTAAAAATGTTTTTACAAAGTTATCTGCATCAAGCCACTCCCATAAAAGCAGCAAATTAATGCACAACTTAGACTAACAAACTGTAACCGTATGAAATACTCCCGAATAAATCTCTCAGTGAGTACTGGTGAGAACTGGCTGTCTATATCATGAGAGACTACACAACATTATAATATTATTTTCAAATGTATTTTTAAATCATTATTATAGCCTTGATGTCAAAAGCTGCACATTCTAACAAACTATAAAGTTATTTTGGCACAGATTAATCTGTCACTCATGCCCGAAAACCAGAAACAAAACTAAGACTAAGGTGTAATCGCAAAAGGATACACTTTTTTTTTAAAGTGAATTATCGGCTGCTATTTTAATGACCAGAATTCATATGGAATTTGAAACCAAAATGACAAATTTTCCTATTCAATGTGTCATATGTTCATAATTTAACATATTGTCAGGCCTTTGTAGTTCATGGTAATGTTAGTAAATGTCAATATTTGATTTGAAGGACATTTTTTGTACAATAAAACAAATTACCAGAGTAAGTAAGTAACAACTTTTCTCTCAGACTTACTTGTGGCATGAGAATAATCAAGTTTACTTCAATGATTCAGAAAAATGAAGTAAACAAGCATGAATTTGAAAAGCTGTTCAGTTTCTAATATTAACGTGATGTTAAATAAAATGAACGCCAAACGAAACTTCAAGGCACGTGACAATATAATCTGATAATAGTAATAAAAGTCTAATGTTTGATTGACAAGATCGCTGTACAAAAACAAGCTCCTGCCTCCACGTGGCTAGTCATCATGTGACCATGTTTACTGAATTCGTCTGAAACTCAAGGATTTCGCAATATGATCTAAAAGCAATAAATAAATAACGTCAAACATCAAACCAAAGAGGTCAAAGACACAGCATGACAGCTGGCAGATACAAGCATGTCTGCTCTCATATATCAGTCAGAGATTAATTTAACAGGGTTTTACCAAAGACTATGGACTTTTTACAGATAACGAAATAAATACACCCATCAGACACGTACGACTACATACTGAAGCCCCTTTTTCAATGTATTTTTATAACATTAAAATCCCCATCAAATGACTGATGGCTACAGAAGGTCTCCAGGAGATCAGATAACGACGCGACAGACCTTTTGTCTTCTTTAAGGCTATTGTGTTTTGCTGACTATTAGCAGAGATAGCTATATGTAGCATATTTGATTAAACTTGTAGATCAAAGCGTCAATTTCTTAACTACAATACATTTGCATGTCTAATGTTAATCTAAATGCAAGAAAGATGTAGAGTATCTGACAAAAATGATTAGCACACTCTTCCATAGTAAGCACTTAATAAGAGGTTCGGTTCGCAAATATTGTTACTGGCTAAAGTTATTTAACATATTGTAAGCATAATATTCAGTATTGTTCACTGGATGTTGACGTATTGCTGGTATGGTAAACCTACAAACATGCTAGCATAACACTATTGCAACATCGAGATGACAGTGTTTAATATTAAGTTATTTAATATTGCTATTGAAAGAGTAAATATATCGAGAACAATAAAAGAAAAACATATATGTTTACCTCACTCCCGTTCACCGTTTAACGACATTTATTTAAATCCCACCCCGTTTCCTTTTTCTTTGTCAACAATACGCTGCAAGTGCGCTTTGAATGCTGGGATACTGGAGGGCTTCAGGAATTCCGCCAAAGACTTCTCTGACGTAAATTTGAGTTTCACAAATTGTACTTTCTGTTTTTAGCGTTTTTCCAGAGGTAAATGCATTTGGAAGATCAATTATGTTTATCGGTCGTTTTATACCCATTAAACTACCACTCTCTGGGTTTCCGTTTACCCGTTACGAAAAGTCTTAAAGGGACAGTTCATCCTAAAATAAAAATGATATCATTAGCTCACGTATTCACGTTGTTCGGTATCTTCCGATCTACAGCAGAACACTAAATGAGATGTTGAGCAGAATGTTAAAGACTGAACGACCCAGTCACCCTTTTCATTTCATCGCATCTTTTTTTCAATACAACTGAATGGTGACTAAAGCTGCCATTCTTCAGAATAACATCTCATTTTGTAACATATTTTTGGGTGAACTGTCCATTTGGTTCGTCAAAGCAAATGAAGCCTTTTGTTAACACAAAATCATTTTTACTATGTTCGCAAATTACATTTGGACACTGCCAAATAATACCCCCAGAGTGAAACTTGGCATTTGAAACACAACATACAGCTTTTATGTCGCCACTTTAGTTTATTAAAGTAAAAAAAAGTAATTCTAAAGAAAAACCCACACGCTTTTTAAAATGAATGCTCTTTCAGACTGAAACTACCCACCGCCGCCGCCTTAGGGCACAACCCATAAGCAAAACATTTTGACCGCTTGCACACAGCAAATATAAAGATTTTTTGCTTTAACCGAATATCATCAGACTGCAGAGAAATGGAAGCAGGAAGAATAGGACGACCTTTATAAAGCCCTCTCTGGGGACATGGGCTACAGTTAATGGATGAACGACACTGACAGTTTCACATTAAAAATGTTTCCTTTGTGGTGAATCAGGATACGACTATAACAAACAGATACCGGGTTCACAATACAGCAGAATATGCTCTACAATTATATATTAGGCTAGGGATAGATCTCCAATGGCATGTTTCTCACCCTGAGCAAAGCTACTGAATTGTAGTTATGTAAAAACGCGGCTGAACGAGCATAAAGGTATCTACTGTAACTGCATCATGGACATCACAGATTATTCCCGCAGAGATTAAAACACACTGTAGTATCATTTATTTGTGCTAGCTTTCGTGCAGATGCCTGCACATGTATGAGGTATCGCCGCGCGTTCAGTGTCTGTGTGAACATGGAGAGCAGAATTGCCTAGCAGGAACGTCCTTTTCTCACATTCACAAAATCAAACGGCATGTGCAGCGAAGGGTCCACGGAAACGAGGAGAGCACGATTTAGGAGGAGCCAGTGCCTGACAACGCTGCTTTTCCTCTCGCCGTTGTCACGGTCTAGGGCGGTTTGGTGTATTAACATGGCGCTTGCATATAGTCTCTCAAATGAGATAAACAAGAGGAGGGGAAAGCGGGCGAGGATGGATTTCTCGATGGTCAGGGGGAGGCACAATTATTATAAAAATCACACGGAACCCAAGCTACTCCCCACCCCCACCAAGACAGCGAGACGAGATCAGGCGAGGAGGGGGTGGCCCTTTCTATAAGACAAAAATGACACTATGGGTTTTAAGTGAACTTTGATAGCTTGTTAAATCTGTCAGACACATAATAGAATATCAATAGCGCCCTTTAAAAGACAACAACTAGGCGCGTCGATTACACATAAGATCCCCGTCCTGCCTCTCGAGCTCCGTCCGCTCGACAGAGCGCGGGGAACTGACTGAGGGGATAAGAGGCATTCCACGACCTCATTGCATATTTATACTGGAGTGGGCGTGGCTTCGCGGCTCGGCTCAGCCAATGGCGTAGCAGCGGCGGGGCGAAGGCGTTTCGGTCTGTTCGGAAGAGAAGTTCTCTAACAGCGCGAGCCCAGCACTGCTCAGAAAAGACAGATAGAGAATCAGGCGGCTGCAAAGGGTGGCAGTACGACCCTCTTTTGGGGGGGTCTGATTATAACAAAATATATACACACATATATGCATGCCCAGGGCCGCAAGATAGGTCATATGCCGACTATAGATATTTTAGCAAACATCTTGACGTATAGCTATACATTTTAAAATGCCTATTTTACTTTTCCTGATAGACACGTCCGCTTCTATGAATCAGCGCACTTATTTGGGTACGACGTATCTGGACATTGCTAAAGGCGCGGTTGAGATCTTTATGAAGGTAAAGCATAATTTTACCCCGACTTTTTGAGCTAACTGTTGTACCTTGTTAAAGTTAAGGATCCCTATGACAGGATCAGTTTAAATGAATGTTTATTGTTTCGTTTTCTTTAACAGCTGCGTGCCCGAGACCCGGCTAGTAGAGGCGACAGGTACATGCTAGTTACATTCGATGATCCACCATACGGCGTAAAGGTAAATAAATACTACTAAATTGTGCTTATATGTGGCTAAAGCGGAGATATTTTTCTGACAGTGAGACTCTACTGTCCCTCTGGTTCGTAGCATCGGGTCGGGCGGCCTCCCGGTGACGAAAACGGCACATTTTTGTTAAAATATCCGCAGACCCGGAGCAGCGCAGCCTCTGAACATGGCGGACATTTTGCTTTTGTGTTGGGAATGCTCTCGAGCGCTGAGATGGAGGCGGAGAGATTTATTATCCACTGTGACGTGGTGCATGACGCGGGCACGGGCCAACTCGGCCCGGATTGGACAAGAATCCTGCCTTCTAGCTCGTGCCCTCCTCTTGCATTCTGATTGGCCACTGTAGCCTGAGCAAATCAACACGATTTGATTTGTGCAACAGCCATCAATAAGCAAATGAGGAGATGCTTTGCATTTTACATTGCTCTTGATGAGAGAGAGAGAGAGAGAGAGAGAGAGAGATGCTTGTGAGTTGCCCTTGAAAACAAGTACAAACTTCCTTCCCTCTCCACTGGCAAGTACATTCACCTCCTTCCCATTCATATTTCAAATTCCCAAACAGGTGAAAGGCGTATGCCGTGTGCCATGTGCCTGTTACATTTGGTCACTCAAACATCAGATATTCCTATACAAGCAGCATGATTACTTTAAGCCAGCATTTTCATATAAGGCTTAAAGATGTATCACTTATGAGACCATTTTGCACAACAGATGGCAAGCATGTAAACTGGAATAATAACAGTGCTGCTAGTACAATAAACAAAGTACAGATAACAACCTAGTGCAAAGATTAGGATGCATTTCACTGTTTCCATATATAGGGGAAGTTGATTCCACCATTTGGGGGTAAGGACAGCTAAGTAAGGATGGTTTACAAGTTGGTGGACAGTCGGGCATCAGAATCAGAAAGAGCTTTATTGCCAAGTGTGCTTGCACACACAAGGAATTTTTCTTGGTGCTGAAGCTTCCAGTGCACATATACAATACAAACACAACAAGAACATAGTAATACAAATTCTAAGAATAAAAATATGAAAAAAAGTATACAAAAAATATAAGGTCACAGTTCCGTTTAGTCAGAATCTGGGTGAATTATACGCAAACAAATCTCTTTATACAGAATACTAACTAAATGTAATGTTTGTCATGAGCAGTTGTACTTAGTGAATTACTAAATCATTTTAAAGATACAAGGGCACAACTAGACTTGCATGTATTACATTCAGGGGCGTCATGCACCTACATTTGAGAGGACGACAGTGGCAGTTCTGGCACTTCTTCCTAGGCTGTGAGTCATGATGATAGTCTAGTGGTGTCATTTTGTAGTACACATAGGGTTCACCAAGGTTAAAATCCTTATGTAATATCATTTTTCATAATGAACTAAGCAAATTTGCAACTGAACTCGACTGCCAGTAATCACCCTGGGTTTGTTTTTGTTTCAAAGTGATTATTGAAAGTTCTACGCAGTTTGGAAAAGTATGAAATTTGATTTTAGTATTTTTTAAGTACGGAAAAAGGAAACAGAGTATGGAAAAATATGTGTTTCCAGACTATTGCCTCTATTCTGTTTTCTAAAATTTTAAATTGAGAATGTCTAAAAATGAATGTATCATACAATCTGACAAAGGTTTCTATTTACAATGGAGACTGTCCTCCTCTAAAAAACGACCCTATAGGTCAAGCACCTTATTACAATCTATATTTACTTTTTAAAGAAATTATGTATGACCGTCGTAACCAAAAAAAAAATGCGTGTTCATTTAAATGCAATGTGTGGACTTTTTACATGGTCCCTTACATGCCATTTGTCCTATTTCCATTTATGCATTTGGCAGACACATCGGAAAGTAATTTATAGTGCATATACACTTAATGAGCACATGCGTTCCCTGGGATCGAACCCATGATTGCACGATCACATGATTGCCTATTGTTGTATAACACAATGCTCTAGAGTCCATAGTGTTTTCCATCGTGCTTAAAACCTCCATCCCCGTCAAAACCAGTCCAATAAGCAAAAAATAAATAAATAAATAAAAACACCTGCTTTAGACCTTACTCACCCATCCTCATCTGTTCATAGACTGCTGTGCCAGTTCTCTTATATTGGATATGGGAATTGTGGTTATAGTCACTTTGCCCAGCCTAATTTCAAAGCATCATCCAATTTCTCCCAGCCTGGACTTGAATCGAGGTTTTCACTTACTGACATGTATACATGTGATGTGGTGCTGTCTGGGTTCCTGTCTTCTTTGTTAGTGGTTTTACATTAACAATGAAAGTAGCTTTGCGCTTTAGCAGTTCATTAGTATGGACTATCTGGCAAGTAGCCAGTCACTCTCTTGGGGGGTTTTCTTACTCCACTGCTTGTCATGCAGTTTTCCCACCCTCTTTAAGTTTATCCAAGATAATCTGAGGCTGACTTCCAAGTGACACTTAATTCTTTAACTAAAGTACTACATTTCCTGCTTATAGCTGGATACTATGCACTAATGATTCGTAGTAGATGATATGGCATGTTTTAGCCGCTTTGTTGATGAGATTTTCAGTGTGCAAGTGGCAAATACTTGGCATTGTTATCTTACAATGTCGTTGTTTGAGATGTTAAAGCAGGGGTGTCCAATCCTCCTGGAGGGCCACTGTCCTGCAAAGTTTAGCTCCAACCCTAATGAAACACACCTGAGCCAGATAATCAAGGTCTTACTAGGCATACTAGAAACTTCCAGGCAGGTGCAGGTGTATTTGGAGGGAAGTTGGAGCTAAACTCTGCAGGACAGTGGCCCTGCAGGACCGAGTCTGGACACTCCTGCGTTAAAGTGTTATGAGATGTTATAACATCCTCTTACATAAGCTCTTAGCCCTCTCTGAGCTATTCGTAGCCAGCTTGTTCCTCCTGTTTAAAAAAAAATACTTCTCAGCCTAGCAGTGCCTCTTCAGAATTAGCGGCCAGGCTTACCCAGTTCTCGACAAGAATACACTGGGCAAATACCAGCCTAGCAAGAATCTGGCCTCTGTGTCTGACAGAGTGCCTTTTTTATTTCCTGTCAATTATTCATGAGATTTTCAGCGGCTAAACAGTGAAGAGCTCCAGTGAGCCTCCAGTTTTCACAAAGCTCTCTTTTCCTGTTTGTGTGCCTTTCTTGTTGTCTGAGCCCTGGCCAAGCAGAACATTATTCTTAGCCTTGCCTATTTTCTGAAGTTGACACAGTTTTTGTCCATTGCAATTTTCTTAATCAATTGCTCCTTAGATTTCTTATCATTAAAGCAAAAGGTTAAATAAGGAAATTCATGTGTTTTGTTGTAAACTTTGTGTTGTTTCTCTTTGGTCAATGGAGGAAAACTGCATTTGTGGTTTTACTCCGAGGCCCTGGAAAACATTTTATTTTAGTTTGATACAAACAATGCAAACCACCATATTGAAGGGTTTGTTCACCCAAAAATTTAAATTCTGTTATCATTTACTCACCCTCTTGTCGTTCCAATTCCGTAAGACATTAGTTCATCTTCTGAACACGAATGAAGATCTTTTTAATTTAATCTGAGAGCTTTCTGTCCCTCCATGACAGCCTACACAACTACCACTTTCAAGCCTCAGAAAGATGTCATTAAAGTAATCTCTGTGCCTCCAGTCTATTATACTTAATTGTATGAAATGACGCAAGTGATTTGTTTGTGCTATTTACCACTTTATTTACAAATTATTAATTTCCAACTTCTCAAACGACTTGTCCAAAGGTTCAGTCTCTCTAAATCCCTCCTTTCCACAAGCTACTCTGCTCTGATTGGCCAGATGGCCCAGTCTGTTGTGATTGGTCTACCGCTTACAGCGTGCGTAGGAAAAAAGAAACAGCCATTACCATAACTGAAATTCAGCTTCGGAGGATTCCTAAAGCTCAGTGACTGCACACACTGTAAAGACCATAATGATGGCAGCAATTTTACCATATTAATTTGAGTGCCAGTTCGATGATAAAACATTGGAAGAACTAGTTAGGCAGGGACGACTTGAGCAGGACGTTTCTCAGTGATGAACTACTCACTTTGATGAGATGTTGCCACTGTAGTTTCTCTGCATCAACATTAACAAGCGTATGTCCATCAACAATCCGATGTGCATATTTCTAATTTATAGCGGTGCACATGTGGGAACTGTATCATTAACTGTATCAATAACAGTGCATACGTTAGCCGAGCTTTAACATGAATGACTGATGTAACATTAAAGTTTGTAAAACAAATCTTGCTCCATCTTTTATAGATATATCTTTACCCAAAGTAGTAAGAAAAACAGACAATCTGGGTGAATGGACATAATTGAAGGTAATGGGCCCACGGCTGATTAGCAGTTAACCACAGACCTGGACAATATAAAACACAAAACGACGTATTTTGAACACCCAGTAGAAAATATATAGATCAATAATTAATCATGCATCTTCTCGACATTGACACAATACCAACAGCTACAGTGTTTGAGGGCAGGTCAAAGTAGACTTTATTCGCGGGCAGCCAATGAAGACCATAGGCGGGCATTATGCAAACGTGTTACCGTGTATGCAGGTCACGGAAGTGAGACTGGAATTCCTGATGACTCATTTAGGCGATTCAGATTCAATTCTTTATTTATTTATTTATCGTGCACTTAGGACTTTGTTGACCGTTTACATTCAAAGACAGCTATATTACACACTGCATGAAAGGTAAAGCATAATAGGGGCACTTTAAAAGTAAATGCAAAAATGAGTATGAAAAATGTTAGTATAATTTATTTGTTTGCAGATGTATTATGTAATGCAATGAAATTCATACATTTTAAGTGTAACTTAAATTTCCAAATAGCTTTCACAGTCATTATATATTTACATACATAAGATATTTTGGTGTAGCCCAGAAATATCTAGTCTGTCAGTCCGGTGGCCTTATCACTCTGCCATGTTTATCCTGTAGACTGCCTCATGCTTTATCTTGCTCTGAATCTTGTGAAGTGGGAATGGTTGTAGTCCTTTCTTCATGACAGATAGACAGATATTTCTTCAGAAATCCACAATATTGCTCCTCCTCCTTAAACCTCATTCACAACAGATACTGTAACTGAACATATAATTAAGCATTCCTTTGCTTTGGTTCATACATGTCGCTGATAAAGGATGGAGATCACCAAGAAAAATCTTGTGCCATGTTAGGATGTTGTTCACTTACTCAAATTCAAAATGGAGGTCTATTTCAGCTTGTCATGAACATGATGAGCTCTGATCAGGGTTTTGGCTGGTTAACCAGCTCTCATTCCATTAGAGTGACAATTTTAGTTCCTGCCTGGCCTTTATCATCACACATGACAAACACCACCCTTCAGAACGCAGATGTGTCCCTCCTGCAAAACTGGGTTACACATCCAAACCAAGCTCAATGGTGATCCACGATCAGTTCAACCTTTAGGCCGAGATTAAAACCTGGGAGGCTGGGACAAGGCAACCTGATCCTGGAATAATACTCAGGCCATAAGGGCAGTCGCTTAACCCGTGTGAATCCATCCCGGGGCGTCACGTGCCCTTTTTCTTTTGTGATGATTCCTCCTCAGATCACAAGAGCTGTATTTATATGACTACCGGTTTCCTCAGAACATGAGCTTAACAGGGTCCTTATCTGTCAGTTTATGTAAAACTGCTCATTTGTCTTGCCACCTGTCTTGCGTTTGGAGAGGCAAGTCAGTGCCAGGTTTTTTGGTATGCTAATAGCTGGAAGCAGAGAAAAGAAAACGCATTATATACACTCTATAACTAAACAACAGCATTACGTTGATCTAATGTTATCACTTTCTCCATCTGCTCTATATGGGACATATATGGGTGAATCTCACGGAACTTCTCAAGACGATACCCGAGTCATATTTCACCTCAAAATCAAATTTTCCTCCTAAAGTATTTATATCGTGAAAGTATTCATTTGAAAGTAAGTAATTTTTTTTTAATGAGAATCACAATTGAGAATAAAGAAAAATGTCAAAAGCAAAACATCTGATGCATTGCAATAATGAGAAAAATTGGGGCAAAGTGTGCTTAACTGGCATAAAAATAATGTCACAATGTTAAAAAATATTTTAATTTAAATAAAACATACATCATTTTATTATTTTTTTCCCATATTAGTTTTGGGTTGAAATATGGTCTATATAATATGTAATAATATATTATTTAAATTGTAAAGTATTTATTCATCATGCACATGATAGTATTTGATGCACAGCCTTCAATTTATTCCTATATATAAAAAAATAAACTGTATTATAGTAATGAAAATGACAATGAGAATCACAACTGAAAATAAAGGGAAATCCCAAATCTTGTACATTAAAATAATTTTTTAACTTTTAACTTTATATATAATATAAATGCTATATTTTTCCCTTTTAATTGTGGAGTGAAATATGATCTAGCTATGCTCTCGTGAGAATGACTCGTATGTGGATTACATTGTTTGTTCTTCCGTCTGTTGGATTGCCGTCAGGTTTTCATTCTTTAAAGAAGGGTTTGAGTTTACATTTCCTCTGGTAAAGCTACAGTTAGGGTATTATCCTTTTCCCTGGCTTATTCAGTGTTCACATTCCTTATTCTCTCCCATCTTCTTCTGCCTTGCTGGACAAGCGTGTGATTAAAGGAGAGTCTGATTGCAGTCACACTTCTTCAGAGCCAATAAATTGTTAATGTGGAGGGAAAGAAAGACGGATGGAGAAAAAAATAGAATTACTCTGTTGCTTGAATTATTGAGTGCCAGTTAGAAGAGCTACTGCTTGAACGGTTTCTTTTTTTGTTCCATACATGGATAGAGACGTACAATGTCCAGCCCCTACTGTCAAATCTCTGCCTGCTTTGTTCTTTAATGCTTCCCAATGCACATAAATCAACACACATACACACACACATTTGAAGCTCAACCACCTCGGGATCTGACCTGTTAAGTCTTCTCTCCCTTGTGGGGATTTACAATGTATACAGGTTTATGTAATGTGATGATTTATTCACACGAAGTACATTTATGTGGAGCAGGAATCATTTTGTAAAAGCAGCTTTTGTGAACTGTTCACATTGGTTCTTTTCTCAGCATCTGAACTCATTGTTTTGTTGTTGTTTTTTTTCTGTTTTGGGTGAGCAGTAAAGTAGTGACTATTCTTCTGCTGGGAGGGGTAATGTGGGTCAGGGACGGAAACACACTAATGTCTTTTAAAGATAGTAAAACAAGTCAAGCCTTATGTAGCAGATCTGTGTGGCTTCTACCAGGCTGCCTACATGCACACTTGTACAAGAGGACACAAACATACTTGCTCATTCTGCAAAGCTTGTCATGTTGACCTTTTGGGTTTTGACTGTATTTCCACCCTTCTTTGCTGTCTCTCTCAACTGATGTTTAGGTAGTGTAGTTGTGCTTGACGTGTGCTTAAGCTAGCTGATATAGTAAGGTGCTTAATTTCGCTAGGCGAAAGAGTGACAAAATGGAAACTTCTGTTTACTGTGTAATAGTTTGCATACGATTTGATTATGTTTTTAATAATACATACAGAGGCCTAAAAGGTATTTGGACACTTAGGGACAATTTAATATACACAAATGTTGAAATAAAATAAAATAACCCAACATTGTAGTTAATATAACCCAACTTCTGGGTCAAAAGAACAATCCCAATATCTGGGTTGAAATAACCCAGAAATTAGTAGGTCTGTTTTTAACCAAAGGTCAAACTTAGGTTACTATGCCTTATTTCAGAAAATAAAATACTGTTCAAAAGTTTGGGGTCTATAAGATAAAAAAAAAAAAAAAAACAAGGATGCATTAAATTAATCAGAAGTTACAGTAAATACATTTATAATGTTACAAAAAATTTCTATTTCAAATAAATGCTCTTCTGTACAACAGCTTGTCACTGGGTTCCCTTTTTTTTTTTTTTTACCACAAAAAAGGTTCATAATAGTGAAAAATTAAGGTATATGGATTTGTACAATAAGGTACTAATATTCACCTTTTAGGAGTAAAAAAAGGTACAAAGATGTCATTTTTAAGGATACAGCCCCAGTCACAAACTGTTGTACCCCTCAAGGTACATTATTTACACTTTTTGTGTGTGTGTGTGTGTTTTCAACATTGATAATAATAAGACATGTTTCTTGAGCATGAGAATGACTTCTGAAGGATCACGTGACACTGAATACTGGAGTAATGATGCTGAAAATTCAGTTTTGCCATCACAGGAATAAATTACATTTTAAAATATATTCAAATAGAAAGTTATTTTCGATTGTAATATTTTACAGTATTACTGTTTTACTGTAGCCTGACAAGCCAGACCCACATCAAGATGTTGGGTCTGGGAACACACCATTGACAGAGCTCAATCCGAGGGGCAGGATAAACGGTTGTCTTTCAAATTCCCTCTGCACGCAATAGGATAGCGCTACAACCAACCAGAGCAACGAAGAAGGTGAAGTAGAGATTAAACTTTCACCGTATCCGGTCAGCAAAACTCCGAACACATCATCCTTTCTTAAGAATGACTTCAGTGCCGTTCTTTGTTCTTTTCTCATAGAAAGCTTAACAACAAGTCTTCCAGAGTCGTGGCCTAAGCCGATTCGAAAGACCGCTATTTGGCAGTTTCTTTGTTTACAAGTAGCATGCGGAATCGCCGCAGCTCTGCCATCATTATGTTAAGCCCGCCCACTGACTCTATACACAATGTGATTGGCCTGACCAGAGTTTGGTTTTTCCAGCTCGCAAGCCAACGGAGAGTTGCTAGACGACCCTGGCTGCAAATTAGATTTGCTGCCGCTAGGGTGCGTCTAGATTTCTAGGCTAGATTTACTGTATTATTCATGAAATAAATGCAACCTTGGTGAGCAGAAGAAACTTCTTTCAGAAACATTATAAAATCTCACTGACCCTAAACTTTTGAACGCTAGTGTATATTTTGGGTTCATTATATAATGTCACTGTCTGAATGTTTAATATTCCCACGGTTATATGGAACTATTTTTCACATATTCTGTGTGTATGTGTTTTTCTGTATATGGTAGGCGGGTTGGAAAGAGAATCATGCCACATTCATGAGTGAGCTGAAGAATCTGCAGGCATCTGGACTGTCTACATTGGGTCACGCTCTCCGCGCTGCCTTCGACCTGCTCAATCTCAACAGACTAGTCTCTGGCATCGACAACTATGGTCAGGTAAAAATGATATCTCCCTTCAGTATTCAGAAGGCCAAAACAATCTTTATTCAATGAATAACAAATTACTCCTGGGTATCCTGCATGCAGCATAATCATTTCTTCTTACATAACAAGAATACTAACCACCAGAGACATTGAGAAGAACACATCCTCACAAAATTCAGATCAATCAATATTTAAAAAAAAATTACATTTAGTCCCATCCAGCCTTGAATGTTGTGTTACTTCTTTGAAGAGAACAAATACCGCAATGTAATTTCATCAGAAAACCGTTCAGTGTGTGTATCAACATGGAAAGAAGCCATTACACAAAAAGAACCATTTCACAACGTGTTCCAGAAAGCAGGTAACATATGGGAACCTGTTCTGTAGTCCAAAGCTTTAAACCTGATGCTGCCCACTGCTTCAAGCAGCACCATCCATTCAGTGAGGCTTTGTAGTGGAGATACTTTCATCAGCAGTAACAGGGGGCCTCTTTACTCAAGAGGAGGAATGGATGTAGCAACATGCAGAGATTACAGAGACATTTATCAACTTAATTTAATTAGATTAATGTGTTTGTTATTTTATACAACATCAAACATTGAATTGGATTGTTAGCAATTCAGAATATGCAGATACTTGATAGGCACACATTAAGACCATGCTGGATTAGCTTAAATAGGAGACATGCATTGCATATTGAGATATAACCCTCAGGCAGTGTGTTAATCTACATGCTGAGTTTGTAGTGCGAGGGTGAGTTACTGAGTGCTGACCCCTGCAGTATGGACAGAGAGAATGCATCTTGTATTCACTCACCGTTTACTGTATAAACTACAATTGGCAACATCTGTCAAGTTAAATGTTATTACCTCATTTCATTGAACTGTGTAGGAATAATATGGAAGCCCGTTTCCGCCACTAAGTAAAAAAATAAAAACAGTAATTGCGACTTTTTATCTCAGAATTCTGACTTTTTTTCTCACAATTGTGAGATATAAAGTCAGAATTCTGAGATATAAAGTCAGAATTCTGAGATATAAAGTCAGAATTCTGAGATATAAAGTCAGAATTCTGAGATATAAAGTCAGAATTCTGAGATATAAAGTCAGAATTCTGAGATATAAAGTCACAATTGCGTGATATAAAGTCACAATTGCGTGATATAAAGTCAGAATTCTGAGATATAAAGTCACAATTGCGTGATATAAAGTCAGAATTCTGAGATATAAAGTCACAATTGCGTGATATAAAGTCAGAATTCTGAGATATAAATCACTTTATTTGTCACTCTACATATGCACAAGTGCAACAGTAGGTGAAATTCTTAGGTGCAGTTCCGAGCAAACATAGCAGTCACGACATGACATGTACAACATTTAAGCAACATCAGATTACACATCTGATGCGCACACAATTACTCACAGCACAGTATACACTACAATAACAATAAATAATTTACACAATGTGAGTGTAGTTCTCACAGCTTTAAACAATATACACATACTTACAATATACATATACTTTAAACAATATACACTTAACAATATACACTTAAAGTCACAATTGCGTGATATAAAGTCAGAATTCTGAGATATAAAGTCACAATTGCGTGACTTTTCTATTCTGACTTTATATCTCATAAATCTGACTTTATATCTCAGAATTCTGACTTTATATCACGCAATTGTGACTTTATATCTCAGAATTCTGACTTTATATCACGCAATTGTGACTTTATATCTCAGAATTCTGACTTTATATCTCAGAATTGTGACTTTATATCTCAGAATTCTGACTTTATATCTCAGAATTGTGACTTTATATCTCAGAATTGTGACTTTATATCACGCAATTGTGACTTTATATCTCAGAATTCTGACTTTATATCTCAGAATTGTGACTTTATATCTCAGAATTGTGACTTTATATCACGCAATTGTGACTTTATATCTCAGAATTCTGACTTTATATCTCAGAATTGTGACTTTATATCTCAGAATTGTGACTTTATATCACGCAATTGTGACTTTATATCTCAGAATTCTGACTTTATATCTCAGAATTGTGACTTTATATCACGCAATTGTGACTTTATATCTCAGAATTCTGACTTTATATCACGCAATTGTGACTTTATATCTCAGAATTCTGACTTTATATGTCAGAATTCTGACTTTATATCTCAGAATTGTGACTTTATATCTCAGAATTCTGACTTTATATCTCAGAATTGTGACTTTATATCACGCAATTGTGACTTTATATCTCAGAATTCTGACTTTATATCTCAGAATTGTGACTTTATATCTCAGAATTGTGACTTTATATCACGCAATTGTGACTTTATATCTCAGAATTCTGACTTTATATCTCAGAATTGTGACTTTATATCTCAGAATTGTGACTTTATATCTCAGAATTGTGACTTTATATCACGCAATTGTGACTTTATATCTCAGAATTCTGACTTTATATCTCAGAATTGTGACTTTATATGTCAGAATTCTGACTTTATATCTCAGAATTGTGACTTTATATCTCAGAATTGTGACTTTATATCACGCAATTGTGACTTTATATCTCAGAATTCTGACTTTATATCTCAGAATTGTGACTTTATATCTCAGAATTGTGACTTTATATCTCAGAATTGTGACTTTATATCTCAGAATTGTGACTTTATATCACGCAATTGTGACTTTATATCTCAGAATTCTGACTTTATATCTCAGAATTGTGACTTTATATCTCAGAATTCTGACTTTATATCTCAGAATTGTGACTTTATATCACGCAATTGTGACTTTATATCTCAGAATTCTGACTTTATATCTCAGAATTGTGACTTTATATCTCAGAATTGTGACTTTATATCACGCAATTGTGACTTTATATCTCAGAATTCTGACTTTATATCTCAGAATTCTGACTTTATATCTCAGAATTGTGACTTTATATCACGCAATTGTGACTTTATATCACACAATTCTGACTTTATATCTCAGAATTGTGACTTTATATCTCAGAATTCTGACTTTATATCTCAGAATTGTGACTTTATATCTCAGAATTGTGACTTTATATCACGCAATTGTGACTTTATATCACGCAATTGTGACTTTATATCTCAGAATTGACTTTATATCTCAGAATTGTGACTTTATATCTCAGAATTCTGACTTTATATCTCAGAATTCTGACTTTATATCTCAGAATTGTGACTTTATATCACGCAATTGTGACTTTATATCACGCAATTGTGACTTTATATCTCAGAATTCTGACTTTATAACTCAAAATTGTGAGAAAAAAAGTCAGAATTCTGAGATAAAAAGTCGCAATTACTGTTTTTATTTTTTTATTTAGTGGCAGAAACGGGCTTCCATAGATTTAAGTTAAACCTGGAAACAAAAAGAATGTTTTAGGATTTTTAAACAAAGATAAATTCTGACAAACTGTCCATTTAAATGCCTTTTTTTAAGTTAATTGTTTCGCTTACACCACTGTTCAAAAGCTTGAGGTTAGTAAGATTTTATTTAAAGAAAATAAAGTATTTTATTCATCATGGATGCATTGAGCAAAAGTGACAGTTTATAGGCCTGGTTTCACAGACAGGGTTTAGATTAAGACAGGATTAGGCCTTAGTTCAATTAGGACATTTAAGTAACATTTATAAACATACTTTAGAAAAAACCTAACTGGTGTGCATCTTGAGACAAAACAATGGCACTACCTTAATTTAAGATATGTCAGTACACGTTGCTGTCAGGACAAGCCTTGTCTGATAAACCGAGAGGAAATGTTACAAAAAAAATTGGTAACACTTTACAATGTAACACTTTACAATGTCTCAATTGTTAATATTAGTTAATGCATGAACTAACAATGAAAAAAATATTTTGTACATTTTTATTTTGTATTTTATTAACCTTTGTCAATGTTAGTTAATAAAAATGTCTTGTTCATGTTAGTTCAGTGCATTAACTAATGTTAACAGATACAACTTTTGACCTTAAAAATGTTTTAGTAAATGTTGAGATTAACGTGATCTAAGATGAACAAATGCTGTATTGTGCAACTGATGTAGTTTACTAATGTTAACAAATGAAACCTTATTGTAAATTGTTACCAAGATTATGTTCTTTTGAACTTTCTATTCATCAACGAATCAAAAAAGTAGCTATGTTTTCTACACTGATAACAATAAGAACTGTTTCTTGAGCATCAAATCATCATATTAGAATGATTTCTGAAGGATCATGTGACACTGAAGACTGGGGTAATGATGCTGAAAATTCAGCTTTACCATCACGGGAATACACTTTAAAATAAATTAAAATGGAAAACAGTTATTTTAAACTGTAATAATATTTCACAATAATACTGATGATGCCCACAGCCATACATTGAAGGATAGAGGTTTTAAATCAGAATACAAGCATCTTCAGATTTTTGGACCTTACTGCTTATTAAGAGATTTTAGTATTTTATAGAAAATCACAGAAATAAGAACCCCCAATTTTTTTGTGGATTTCTTTAAAAATGATGTCCTCTCTTCTAGGGTCGGAATCCGTTCTTTCTGGAGCCATCGGTCATTATTACGATTACAGATGGTAACAAACTGACGCACAGCTCTGGGGTGGCTGAGGAGGTGAGGGACCAATACTCTTAACCCTCTTACTCTTTTTTGACTTGCTTGTCCTTTTATATAATGCGTAATGTTAAGTATTGCATGCAGTGTGTCTTTCTCATAAACTCCAATGTCATCTCACTTCTTGTTTTCTCTTCCTCTCTCAGCTACATCTGCCGCTGAATTCCCCATTGCCGGGTAGTGAGCTGACAAAGGAGCCGTTCCGTTGGGACCAGCGACTCTTCGCCCTGGTCCTGCGGCTGCCAGGAGTGTCGGTGCCCGACAGCGAACAGCTGGGCAGTGTGCCCACCGATGAGTCTGCTATCACCCAGATGTGTGAGGTTACTGGAGGTACATCCATCAGCTTAACAATCTTACACTTCAGTGCCAATCAGTTGCAGATTTTAAACCGTTAAGTTTGATTTATGAGGCCTGGATTCTGCAAAAGTGCTTTAAATGGTCCTTTACATACACCCTATTAAAGGGGACTTCAGCCCTGCAATTAATCTGTCACTAAACCCCCCCCCCCCCCCCCCCCCCTTACAGATCTGTTATTATGTGATCTCTCTTCAATGCAGCACTCAGATACAAGCATCTCACATGAGAACGCTCTTTGTTCTGATAAAGTCACTAAATAAAGTGCAATTTTGTCAGTCAGTTTCTTTTCGAAAAATGTTCCTACCTATGCACTTAAGTTACATAAGCACAGGGTTATTTCAGTTGATTATGCATATTTTGCTTGCTTGTCTCATAGCTCCGCTGACTCTTTTTCTCACCCTCTCTCTCTATAAGGTCGCTCTTACTGCGTGAAGACGCAAAGGATGCTGAACCAGTGTCTTGAGTCTCTCGTCCAAAAGGTTTTGAGTGGAGTTGTAATACACTTTGAGAAGAGTGGTCCAGATCCGCCTGCGATAGGGGAAGGTCAGTGCTGATAATGTGATTCCATGTTAGTTTTGTGCTTACTGGGAAAATAATTAATGGGTTAGTTCACCCAAAAACGAAAATCCTGTCATCATTTACTCACCATCATGTTGGTCCAAACCCATAAAACTTTCGTTCATCTTTGGAACACAAATAAAGGTATTTTAATGAAATCTGGGATTTCTGTCCCTCCATTGACAGCTACGCAACTACCACTATGTCACTTCAAAAAGTTCATAAAGCGATCGTAAAACTAATCCATATAAATTTAGCGGTTTAGTCCAAATTTTCTGAAGAGACTTGATCGCTTTATATGATGAACAGATTGAATTAAGGCTTTTATACACATAAACATTCCTCAATGCACACATATTCATGACCAATCGCTTCATGTACCCCCAAGTTGTAAGTCGCTTTGGATAAAAGCGTCTGCTAAATGCATAAATGTAAATGCAAATGTAAATGTATCAGATATGGGAAAGGGAAGCTCAAGCTAGTTTACTTGACGTGCGAGAACCAATGAGGTTCATTCATTCACCTGTTACTCAGCACGTATCAATGAGGTTTGTTCTTTTGCGTCAAGCATGTTCGTTGATCAATGTTTATATGTGAATAAATCCTAAATCTGTTCATCATCTAAAGGGATTGTGTCTCTTCAGAAAATATATAGTAAATCGCTCGATACATATGGATTAGTATTACGATTTCTTTTTTAACTTTATGAAGTAACAGAGTGGTAGTTGCATGAACTGTCAATGGAGGGACAGAAATCTCAGATTTCATTAAAACAAATCTGAATTTTGGTTTCGAAGATAAACGAAATAAAAAAAAATAAAAAAAATAATATATATATATATATATATATATATATATATATATATATATATATATATATTATTATTATTTATTTTTATTTTTTTTTCATTTTTGGGTGAACTAACCCTTTAATAGACAATGATTGTCTTCTCTTTGTGCAGATGGTCTTGTGGATCCAGCACGTCCTTCATCGTCCTTCAGTCCGCAGCCCTGGCACAGCTGCCACAAGCTTATTTACGTCCGGCCCAACCCCAAGACAGGGGTACCTGTGGGTCACTGGCCAATCCCAGAATCCTTCTGGCCTGACCAGAACTCCCCCACTTTGGTAAATTTTAAAACCTGCAAAATAGAGTTTATAAGAGTCAAGGAATGACTTCTTTTTTCTTTTGTTTTTAATCTCTGATATGCACATTTATTTCCATGTTAGTTAGTCCAGAGACCAGTGTTTTTATTGTCAACTAAACCTTGTTAACTGAAATAAAGCTGAAATAAAATCAAATATATTCGATAAAAATGTATAGATACGTTTGTCGATTTTCAACCAGCTTTGTATCGTTACAATGTTGGGACTCTGTAGTGTACGTAAATGAACAATGTGTAAACTTTCTCCATGTTACCTGCACCCAGATATCCCCATTCAGCAAAAATCAGCCGGATTGACAGCTCCAAGGCTTTTGTGAAAACTACAGATCATACTTATGCATTTTTGCATCCCCTCTCATGGACAGTCAACTCAATCCCAGAGCATTATAGATGTTGAATTTTCCCTACCTTTGGGCATAAGGAAACCTTTTTGGCTACAGCGCTTTTTCTCCATTTTCTCTGGTCACGAAGCACTGATTTTACAAAAATAATTAGCCTTTCAACTGCATAGACTGGGAAACAGTAAAATGTAAAAACATAATAAAATGTTTTAAATCTAGCTGAAAACACTATAAATCTGGCTACAATCTGAAGGACTTTCTACTGAGGACTTTGGGACCTGGCAGACAGTCAGTCGTTTCTTTAGATTCTTTTTGCATGCTGAAATTGCACTGAATCCTTATTAAAATGGAAAAGTACTAGGCTTGCAAAAGGAGTTTGGATGGTGTATTAGCATTGGCTCATCTAAGCCGAGTGGATGAAGCAATTTATTAGCCAAAGGTAATGACCTCTGCAAACTAAAGGTTAGCTTTCATCTTGCTCAAACAGTGCTAATGAATGCGGATGAAGATAAGGGAGCTGAAAGGAGTGGTAACATGAGGAAAGGCTTCACTGTCCTGAGGTTTCCCACCCCCTCACTGTCTATTCTCTCTTAGACAGTACACTGTAGAAACAGCAGCTGCTACTGTGCCAAAGTGCCACAGCTCAGCTCAGCCTGTGGGCACTGTGAGAGAGACATTGCCAGCAAAATAAGACTGCTGAAGCTCTGAGCTTTAACACTTACTGATAGCTTAGTTAACATAAGGTAATTTCCTTCCTGACATCTCCGCTGTCATGTCTGCAATATTGTCAATCAGTAGCACAATGAGTTTGGGTGCAATTGCTAACACGGGAGTCTCAAAAGATGTCAAATTAAGAAATTAAAAGGCTCTTTTTCATATTTCTAAAATAAAGTTAAAATTTTCCCAAAATGCTTCCTTTGGTTTATTAAGTGTTCAGTCAATGAGCAGCTTGTGTTGTCATGTGCCTGTAACACATGGGTCATTATCCACTGGTGCTGCAATTACAGGATGAATCGGCCATCTAACAGACATATCTTCTAAAAAAGATAGTGGAGAATGTTACAGAGGATTTCTGTTTAACAGCTGTTTTTATTTCTCTCTTTAGCCTCCTCGATCTGCCCATCCTGTGGTGAGGTTTTCCTGTGTCGACTGTGAGCCGATGGTTATTGACAAGCTGCCTTTTGACAAATATGAGCTGGAGCCGTCCCCGCTCACCCAGTACATCTTGGAGAGGAAATCTCCGCACATGTGCTGGCAGGTGGGACATTTTTTCTACACAACTATTTAATCTGAACTATATTTTGCATACCATCATTCACAGCCCCCAGACTGCCTTCTGCGTAGTGTTGAGTTTCATGGTGATAGATATCATGGTGTTAAAGAAACAGTGGCTGTTTAGTTTTTCCATATTTACTGGAATGTATAAAGCACAACGCAAATTACAAGTCCTGCATGTAGTAACTGGTTTAAATGAGATATTGTTGTATAGTTTTCAGTTCAGTGTTGTACACTACTGTTCAAAAGTTTGGGGTCAGTAAGATTTTTTTGGTAAAGATGCTTTTATTCGACAAGGATGCATTAAATTAATCATACGTGACGGCATTTATGATGTTACAAAAGATTTCTATTTCAAGTAAATACTATTCTTTTGAACTTTCTATTCATCAAAAATTTATCACGATTTGCACAAAAATATTAAGCAGCACAACCATTTTCAACATTGATAATACAAATAAATGTTTCGTGTGCATCAAATCAGCATATTAGAATGATTTCTGAAGGATCACGTGACACTGAAGACGGGAAAATTTAGCTTTGACATCATAGGAATAAATTATATTTAAAAATATATTAAAACAGAAAACAGCTATTTTAAATTGTAATACTGTTTCACAATATTACTGTTTCTACTGTTCTTTTGTTTGTTTTTGTAATAAATGCAGCCTTGGTGAGCAAAAGAGACTTTAAAAATCATTAAACGGTCCATGTGCTATGGAATAATTTCCTCCCTGATGTCAGTCCTTTAATACAGATTGTGCAGGGTTTCTTACAGTATTTCAGTCAGCAGATGCTTATCTAAAGTGACTTACTCTACAGGAAACTTGATCATAGAGCAAACAAACAATATTATCAATGCCACAATATGAGAGTAGTCCAAAATGCAGTGCAGTAGACTAGAATTAAACCCTAATATAGATGGTTATGAATTTGAAAGTGCTCACAGAAAGTTCTCAGCCATGCAGATTGTGAACATATTTTTAGCCGGGTGCTGATTCAGAGGCAAACATCAGATGAGCGAGGAAAATCTCATAGATCTGCATTCATGAGGGACTCGAGTCATGTCTAGGGACTAAAATATCATAGAGATTTAGAGGTGGGCTCTTTTGGCTTGCACCAGTACTCCTTAACCACCATTCAATGCCATAGCAACTGCTCTAAAAACACTCAGAACACCTTAGCAACTGCATGACAACAGCTTTTGTTCCGAACATCTAAAAACATGTTAATTTGTTTTTATTCCAAAGAATCAGATTGTATTTAATACGTACGTAAATAATTCAGAAATATTTGTGTTGTAACTATCTGCAGTTAAATTATGAACAGTTGAATGGTTGTAATAAAAAAGAATTGCGACTTTTATTTTCTATCAAAATGTTCTTACAGATGCACAAAGAACCTGAACAATAATATGACTTTGATACTGGGCAAAGAGAAAGGCATTATTACTTTTGGAGATGGAATAATGCTATACATAGAATGCTTTGCTAGTTCATTTTGGTCTTCTATGAAATTATGATAAATGGTTTCTCAAGATCTATTACCAAGAACATTTGGTTTCTTGAAAGAACTTACACAAAGGGAGGTGACTGTACTGCAGTCAAATTGAAGTGTTTTTCAATGCTGCATTTTGTCATTGGAGTTATATAAATATACACATTCTATAAATACCTTAGTCAATACCTGGAAATGTTTTTTGCAAGTCCATTCTTTTGATATATTCATACATTCATTTAGCCCATCTAAAAATACCAATATAATTGACCATTCGTGTTTGTACTTTTGCCATGGTTACATTATTACTTGCCTCACTAGAGATCATATAAAGAAAACAAGGTAAATGGTAGATAAATTAGAAAGAGCACATCCATTTATAAGCATATTTAGAGGCATTTATAACACTCTAGTCTCTAAGGAACCCTTTTACCTAATGATCCGCTGATGAATGGGTTTTGTCTCTGAGAAACAGCTTCAGCTCCTTGTCTCTTAGGAGCTGAGCTCTCAGGAAACACCAGACTAACTCCTCTCCCCTATCGCCCAGGTGTTTGTGAACTGCAGCGGCAAACACAGCGATCTAGCCCACCCGTTCGGCTACCTGAAGGCCAGCACTACGCTCACCTGTGTCAACCTCTTCGTTATGCCCTACAACTATCCCGTCCTGTTGCCACTCCTTGGTATGTTTGTTTCTTCATGGCTATTTTTGCCACATTCCCAACCTTATGCTATACATTACCTTATTTATATATTATTTTTAAGTGTACACAAGTTTGTTTGTTTGTTTGTTTTTGTATATGTTGCTGCATAAATGTGACCCTGGACCACAAAACAAGTCATAAGGGTCAATTTTTTTAAAATTGAGATTTATACATCATATGAAAGCTGATGTATGGTTTCCATCCATTGATGTATGGTTTGTTAGGATAGGACAATATTTGGCCGAGATAAACTAATAAAACTATTTAAAAATATTTGAAAATCTGGAATCTGAGGGGGCAAGGCATATTACTAATAATTTTTTTAAATATATATATTTACAGTAGGAAATTTACAAAATATCTTCATGGAACATTCTCTTTACTTAATATCCTAATGATTTTTGGCATAAAAGAAAAATCGATAATATTGACCCATTCAATGTATTTTTGGCTATTGCCACAAATATATCCCCGGCAACTGGTTTTGTGGTCCAGGGTCACAAATTGTGTACAATTTCTGTGCTCCTTTCATTTCCTTCTGAGAGTGACATAAAGGAAGCATTTCAGTTCTGTAATGTAATGTGTGTGGCTTTCTTCAGCAAACCTACCATCTCTTATTCCCTTTACAGATGATTTGTTTAAAGTGCACAAGCTTAAGCCAAACCTCAAGTGGCGTCAGGCCTTTGAAATGTACCTGAAGTCCATGCCTCCTTACTTTCTCTTGGTAAGATGCTCTTCTTTCCTACTTTCTTTCCTAAATCCTATCCCAATAGAGCACACAAATGTCCTGCTTTAAAAAAAAAAGACACCTTCTTTGTGCCTATACATCTATGCAATGTACAATTCATGGGCTGTTAGATGTACTTAAGGGTCACTTGTAATCTGACCTGTCTGAATCTGTGATCTGACTATTATGAGTTGTATTTGTTCTATAGTCTGTTAACAGCTGTAATGAGGTCAAGGATATGTGCTCTGAGTGCAGATTCATGCTGAGTGTGTCCTAATTTTCACTTCCTTTGTCTCTGTTTCTCTACTTTTTCTCTCTTTTTTACTGAGTGTAGCCTCTCAAGAAGGCACTGAGGATGATGGGAGCCCCAAATCTCATCTCTGACAACATGGATTGTGGCTTGAGCTACAGTGTCATTTCCTATCTAAAAAAACTCAGTCAGCAGGTGAGTGTGGTTTAGCTGCTCTGTTTCCCGACAGTTAAAACCACATTTTTTTGTTGAAATTATGTTTAATAGTATTCAAACTCATAACATTCCTTGAAATATTCTATATTGCATATTGTATTCATTTAGTAATAAATCCTGTGTGTATGAGGTCTGTGTGATTCAGCTTTTTAAATCAAGTTGTAATTGATTTCATAGGCAAAGATTGAGTCAGACCGTCTGATAGTGTCTGTCGGGAAGAAGCCTCCTCAAGAGACAGGCATCAAGGTGAAGAACCACTCAAGCGCCCTGTCTCTGGCGCACCGGCGTGATTTCAAGCAGCTCTTGCAGGGCATCATGGGCGAGGTACCCCTCCGACTCATCGACATGAACTTCAAAGAGTTTGCTGGATTCCAAATTGCACTTCTCAACAAGGTACGGACGGTTTGAGTGGGGCTGAATTACATTACAGGGTCTATTTGAAAGTAATCATGTCTCAGTTAGAATGAAGTTATGCTAAGATAGATACGGACAGACATTTGTATCACAGAAGCATTTCTGCTGAACTCTAAAATCGTATTTTCTTTCTGATGCTGGTTAATTCTGACAAATTCTTATGACTGGACATCTCAAAGACTGAGTGACATGAAAACATGCAATTTTCTTTGGGTTTTATCATCATTTTACTCACCTTCTTTTCAAGGATTTGAAGCCCCAGGCCTATAGGAACGCTTATGATATTCCACGACGGAACCTTCTAGATCAAGTGACTCGGATGCGTTCCAATCTTTTGAGGACAACACAGAAGCTTATCAGAGGCCAGGATGATGGTAATTGTACCAAAGAGACAAAATATATTTTGCTAAGTTTAGCGAACCTTCATAACTGCTAAAAACCGCCAAACATGACTTGGAAATTTGACAGTCAAAAAAGGTCCATTGACTGTTGTCTGTAGTGTTGCAATGCATGAAGCACAGCTCACTTTCAAACCAAGTAGCATTCTGAAACAGAAAGTAAGTAATTGTTTGCTGTGGTGAACATTAAGACACACAGAACGCATTTTTGTATTCCACTTTGCTGCTTTTCCATGACTTTGCTATGTAAACACGCGTTTGACGAATGGTAGCATTTCACATCTTCTGCAGCATCTTCCGCATGACACAGCATTCTAAAAACCTTTTAAAAACGTGTTTCAAGAGATTACTTTATTTTTCCATTCCACTGACCTGCGTCTCGCTTGTCTGGCTATCACCAGACCAAGCTCAATTTAATATTGAACATTGGTCTGGGAAGTCTGCTATGTATTTTCTACTGCACAAGAGGCGTGATAAACGAGCATAAATGAAATGACTCTTTACACAATTGGATAGTCCTTCAACCAATCAGACCACAAGAGGCATGATAAACGGGCATAATTCAAATGACTCTGCATGCAATTGGATAGTCCTTCAACCAATCAGACCACAAGAGGCGTGATCAACGGGCAACGACCCATCGCTTCTCTATCCGTCATCATGTTAAACTCGCCAATAGCGCGCCCGATGGATAAGCCAGTCTGTGATTGGTTCCCGCAAAAGTGTAACCGAAGCAGTGTACAGATTTCCAGACTGAGTTGCAGGGCGCAATCGGCGGCAGATCAGGCCGGGTTTACCCAGTCTAGCGTTTTGCACTTTCTCACAAAAACTTACTCTGTGTGACGGCCTTAACAATGACCATATGCATTTGGCATAACAACAAGAGCCACTGTTTATTTTCACTACAAGAATTACATTTCTAGTGCTGACATTTCATCACAAATGTTCATGAATGGATAGTTGTTTGATATTGATTTCCCCTCCCCCCATGATTCTGTAGATTCCTTGCACAGTATTCCAGTGGGGATGATGGGAAATTATCAGGAGTATCTTAAAATGATGCCATCACCTCTGCGTGAGATTGATCCAGACCAGCCCAAACGATTGCACACATTCGGCAACCCATTCAAACAGGACAAGAAGGTTCTTGCATACTAAATGCATTGCTAAAAAATTACAGGTCAAACTGAGGTGTCTTGCATGCTAAGTTGTTTTGTTTTCCGTTTTCCTCCTCTTCCAACAACAGGGAATGATGATAGATGAAGCGGATGAGTTCGTAACGGGGCCACAAAATAAGAAGCGAAGTAACTCGGGCGATCTAAACTCGGGCACTGCCCTGAAGAGGCGGAGGAGTATGTCACCACTGTTACGCCGGCCCCAAACCCCTCCAATAATAACCAATCATGTACTGGGCAAGGGCCCAACAGGGACTCAAGGACAGCAAGGAATCATTAAACCCATCCCACTACACAAAGGTAAATCTTAGCTTAATGTGTACTATATACTGTGTACTGCTTGTTTTGTTTTTTATTGTAAGTGAAACAGTAGACGTTATTCCACATTTTCAAACATTTCGTCACAGGACCACATCAAATTGCATCCAGGTGCCATCTTGCAAATAGAATGTTATTTTCCATTTTTACTTAAAGTGTGCTTTGTTTGAATACTTTTTTTGTTTGTTTGTTTGGGGTCTGTAAAATGTTTTGAAAGCCATTTATTTTACTCATCAAGGCTGCATTTATTTTACTAATAAAGTACAGTAAAACAATAATAGAAAGTTCAAAAGAACAGCATTTATTTGAAATAGAAATCTTTTGTAACATTATAAATGTCTTCTAAAGCATCCTTGCTGATTAATAATTAATTAAGTATTCATTTCTTTCCACTGAAAAAGTGACCATGAATTTAAACAATAATATGCCCATTTGTTTACCTCTACAGGAGCCGAAGGGAACAGTGTAGGGGGCACAGAAAGTAATGGGGAGCCGGTGTCAGGCGGGGATGCTGGAGACGGATGGCCTGGAGGAGTGGATGGAGTGGAAGGAGGACCCGCACCTGTGGAGGACAGAGGAGAGGAGGAGGAGGAGGTACCAGATGGCGAGGAGGAGATAATAGGACTGGAGAACTGTCTGGATGAGAGACCCTCTGATCTCACACAGAACTGTGAGGACCTGAGTCCTCCAGGCCAGGAGGGGTCGATAGAAGACAATGAAGGAGACGCTCCAGCACAGGGCACAATTGTTATGATTCCACTGGAGGGGAGTAACGCAGAGCTGCGTACTCGAGTCATCAAAGAGGTCCGCAAGCCTGGCCGTAGTGAGTATCTAATTATAATACCAAATTAATTCTTTACGCCCATTCATTTCTGTATTCGCTTTGAATTATTGTCTAGGTTTAATCAAGTGCACTTGCACTATGAAAGAGCAATGTTAATAAAGCTAAACTCTATTGCTATTCTTTTGTGCAGATTATGAGGCAATATTCAGGTTACTGGAGGAAGTGAAGGGGCCAGTGTCAGTGCAGAGGTACTTTATTCATCATGCCATCAAAGAGGCAGCCAGGTAAGAGCTCTTTTCAAACACTGTCATATCCATTACCATTCCAAACACTCCCAGAGTTGTCATGACAGAAATATATGCAATATATATTTTAAATATTTCTATTTAGCTTTCATTTGTTAGTATTTTAGTTTAAGTAATCGTGGTAATTCCGCTTAAACTTATTTTATTTCACTAATTTACTTTTAAGCTTTTCAAGGTAAATTTTTTCATCTAATATTTAGTTTTAGCTTTATTTCAATGAAAGATCATTATTTTTAATAGTTTTAGTTAACAATAACAACGCTGATCCTCTGCCTGCTCACTTATTGGTTTTTCAATTATAATTATTATAATTCTTAATTAAAATTTTTAGTCACAGACATCTACAGGAGCTGTTGGCTTACGGGGACTGCATTTATAAAATCAAGCCAAAAATAAAACAAAATAAATGTTGGATTACAAACATTTTTTGGATTTAAGGCTATGAGTTTAAACAAAATAATAATAACAAAAAGTATAAGACTCTAAGCTCTGTTTAAAGTACCAAAATTAATTACATAAAATTACACAGCATTCTCTCTCAAAGTTAGTGCAGAAGCTCACTGATAGACTGCAAAAAGAGTTTTCTTAATCAGTAATTTTGTTTTGTAAAAATGCCTCAATATTCTTTAACCCTCATCCTTCTCTCATTTCAAACAAATCCTTCCCTTGTGGGTGAAAAAAACCCGAAGCCCTAAAATTATACTTTTTTTTTTTCTTCTTTTGCTTATTTTATTTCATTTCGATATAAACATTTATTTTAATTTTTTTAGATTTTGTTATTTTATTTACCTTTAAATTACTAGATTTTTTTTCAAAATAACTCAATTTCATGCATAACCCTTTTAATTCAGCTCAAAATATCTTACATTGGGTGTCTTTGCCAACTTCTTGTGGAAAAATAATAATATAGCATGATGTTTCATGACTCTTGCCACTAGATGGCCTTATAGCTCTATATGGAGCTGTTCCGCTGGGCCCTAAAGTCATTTATCTTCTGTATGCATTCAGATACATATGTAGACATTATAAAATCACTTTTTGGTAAAGTGGTCCTCGCATTCCATTCATTCCTACGGGGGTCAAATTTACCGGCAATTTCCACCACAAAACTCCTAGAATCCAGTTAATTCTTTTTTTGTGTATTCGTGGTTCAAGTTCGACAAATGTCCTAGGGTCTTGGACCACTCTTATGAACACTCAATTAAAAAAAAAACATTTAAAATGAGTTTCGGGTCAAAATGACCGAGGGAAGGATGAGGGTTAGGCGTAACCCCCACTAAATTTGATTATGTTCATGTGTCAAACCAACAAGTAATTGTATCAATCGAGTAAGAAAAAATACTTGTTCTTAAACTCTTTCAGGTTTAAGAAGCGTGTGCTGATCCAGCAGCTTGAGACCGCTCTGGAGGAGATTGAAGACAAACAGATGTTGCCCGCACAACTCAACAATATCCACAGCAGATAGTGGGACGCACATCTCACCGCTGAGAGACACACGAGACGATGGAGAAGTGGCAGAGCATGCCGACTGAGCACACGGGTTTGAGCCCGACCCATCAGCCTCAGAACGTAGCGAGGGAGAGAGAACAGTGGGGAGGATGGAGGCCTGTCTGGCTCACGCTCTGGTCCAGGCGCTTCTACTGAATTGTGTCATAACTCTGAAAGAGTGCTCACAATGGAGAGAGGCGTTCCAAGTTTGACAGGGGCTTTCTGTCAATTTGTAGGGTTTGCAGGACTGAACATGACGTAATTTAACCGTAAAATAATGAATAATGAACAAGCACACTCCAGAAAAGCCAAACCCCACCCACTGTGTGATAATACAGGGTCATCTGAGGCAGAGGTCTGTCACATGATTACTGTATGTCTATATATTATGTCTGTCCACTGTTATTTGGCATCAATAGATTGTTCAAAGAAGATAATAGTATGGAAAATCTAAGATTGATTTGTGTTTGCATGAAATGCCCACAAGTCAAACAACTTTAAAGCAGTCTGGATCAGGAACTACACTATTGTAGACCTCTCAAGAGCAATAACCCTACAATCATCAGTACGACAAGTTCAATTGTACTCCCTAACTGTGGAAAACAAATGCAGATTTTTCAGAAGAATGTCCTTGTGACTTTGGAGATTCGGTATGAGATTTGGTAGCTGGGCTATTGTTGTATTTGTGGTGATATGTAATGTCACATAGATTAGCATCATTCAGTGTCCTATAAGCAATAGTGTTCAATGAAAATACAAACACCCTGTCCAGAAACGCGAAATGCCAACTATTGTGTGAAAGAACAGCAGAGTTTTGATTGTGTCACCTGCCATGTTTGGTCATCCTACGCTTCTCATCAGGGGAGAAGTCGCAGACTCCTGAGTTTCATTTTACAGATGCAAGTTACATTAGTGACCCCATTCTTGTTGGTTCTGTTCATTTTTAAAAACAGGTGTACTGTTAAAAAGAGGTGTACTACTTTTTAATGTTCATAAATAATAGATTATTTTTGGATGGTATTCCTACAAGAACATAAAAAAATATTTTAAGAATTGTATAAAACATTTTGTAAACTGATATTATATAGACAAAGTTTTATGATTTTTTTAATAAAAACAATGAAAATGAAAAATAAAAACAAACATTACAAAGGAAAATGTGTGCATTATTGTATATTCTATATATACACTACTGTTCAAAAGTTTGTGGTCAATTTAAAAAGGGATGTTTCTATTTAGCAAGGATGCATTAAATTGATAAAAAGTGACAGTAAAGACATTCACAATGTTACAAAAGATTTCAAATAGATGCTGTTCTTTTGAACTTTCTATTCTTTAAAGAATCCTGAAAAAGTGTACCATGGTTTCAAACTGTTTTTAACTGATAATGAGAAGAAATGTTTCTTGAGCAGCCAATCATCACATTAGAATGATTTCTGAAGGATCATGTGACACTGAAGACTGGAGAAATGATGCTGAAAATTCAGCTGTGCTATCACAGAAGTAAATCACATTTTTAAACGTATAAAATTGTAATATTTAATTATAAAGTGGTTGCCTTTAAAGTTTATATTTTGCATAGAATAGACTGAATTTGAAACAATTTATGCTTTGGTTGAAGTATGACCTGCTTTAACTTACAAGACAAATATTTTGAATATTTGTATACTGCTAATCTTTGTTAACGTTAGTTAATAAAAAATACAGCTGTTCATGGTTTGTTCATGTTGGCTAACAGTGCATTAACTAATGTTAATTAACATTAACAAAGATAAGCAAATGAACTAATGCAGTTCATTGTTAGTTCATGTTAGCTAATGTAGTTAACTAATGAACCTTTTTGTAAAGTGTTACCAATTGATTTTACAAAGAAAATAGCTTAAATTATTCTTCCACACTATCCATCCATCCATCCATCTTCTTCCGCTTATCCGGGGCCGGGTCGCGGGGCAGCAGTCTAAGCAGAGATGCCCAGACTTCCCTCTCCCTAGACACTTCCTCTAGCTCTTCCGGGGGGACACCGAGGCGTTCCAAGGCCAGCCGGGAGACATAGTCCCTCCAGCGTGTCCTTGGTCTTCCCCGGGGCCTCCTCCCGGTTGGACATGCCCGAAACACCTTTCCGGGAAGGCGCTCAGGAGGCATCCGGAACAGATGCCCGAGCCACCTCAGCTGTCCCCTCTCGATGTGGAGGAGCAGCCGGCTCTACTCCGAGTTCCTCCCGAGTGACTGAGCTTCTCACCCTATCTCTAAGGGAGCGCCCAGCCACCCTGCGGAGAAAGCTCATTTCGGCCGCCTGTATCCGGGATCTTGTCCTTTCGGTCATGACCCAAAGCTCATGACCATAGGTGAGAGTAGGAACGTAGATTGACCGGTAAATCGAGAGCTTCGCCTTACGGCTTAGCTCTTTCTTCACCACGACAGACCGGTACATCGACCGCATTACTGCAGAAGCTGCACCGATCCGTCTGTCAATCTCCCGTTCCATCCTCCCCTCACTCGTGAACAAGACCCCTAGATACTTGAACTCCTCCACTTGGGGCAGGATCTCTCCACCAACCTGAAGTGGGCAAGCCACCCTTTTCTGACTGAGGACCATGGCCTCGGATTTGGAGGTGCTGATCCCCATCCCAGCCGCTTCACACTCGGCTGCAAACCGTCCCAGTGCATGCTGAAGGTCCTGGCCAGAAGGGGCCAACATGACAAAGCCACCCGCAAAGAGCAGAGACGAAACCGTGTGGTCCCCAAACCCGACACCCTCCGGCCCTTGGCTGCGCCCAGAAATTCTGTCCACAAAGATTATGAACAGAACCGGCGACAAAGGGCAGCCCTGCCGGAGTCCAACATGCACCGGGAACAAGTCTGACTTACTGCCGGCAATGCGGACCAAACTCCTGCTTTGGTCATACAGGGACCGGACAGCCCTCAGCAAAGGACCCCGGACCCCATATTCCCCCAGCACCCTCCACAGGACGCCGCGAGGGACACAGTCGAATGCCTTCTCCAAATCCACAAAACAAATGTGGACTGGTTGGGCAAACTCCCATGAACCCTCCAGCACCCTGTAGAGGGTATAGAGCTGGTCCAGTGTTCCACGACCAGGACGAAAACCACACTGTTCCTCCTGAATCCGAGGTTCCACTATCGGCCGAATTCTCCTCTCCAGTACCCTGGCATAGACTTTCCCGCGGGGAGGCTGAGAAGTGTGACGACTTCTTCCACACTAGAATATGGAAATAACTTTTACTGTACCTTCTGATGCAAAAAAGATGCTTGGCTTCCTATATATATATATTTTTTTTCCCTATTTGTAAACTCTTTTTTTGTTTGTTTAAATTTCACAGAAAGACTTATATCTTCATTTTGATTCTCCAGTAGGAAATGTGTGTGTTTTTGAAAGATATTTGTACTGGGAAACGAGACAAAATACAGAGGAAGAAAGGTTTTTTTTCTTCTTCTTTTTTTTTTTTGCAGTGTATGCAACATTTAATGCCATGATTTCATTAAAACATTTTAAGACCAGCAGAAGCCCTCTGTAAGCTGTAGTCATTTTGAATGGTTTGGTTTTCATCTTTCCATATTCTTATGCTGATTTTCTGCATTCGGTTGTCTCTTCTAACACCTGCACCTCTCATCATGTTAAAAGACCTGATTGTGTAGTACTCTTGTAAATCAGCAAGAAAAGTAAGAGATATGATGGCTTCTCGCCTCTGCATTTACCAGGAAAGCACATCACGGGCGCCAAAATAGCGTGCCATGACGTCACGACGCAGGTATGGTAAATGAAAATAATGAATTCACTAAATGCACAAAACATACTTTTCTTCTCATAAACACAAATAACGAATTAAATACTATTTTACAGTATTAGAAAAATAACATTAAACAACTTCATACTAATTTTAAGAACTTATTCAATATACCACAATTGCCTATTATGGGGTTTTGCGGCACATGTTGTTTGCTAGCTCCTTAGCTTGCTCGTTTCCCATCACAACAAATGGCGCATTTTTGTATAGGCCTGACACCGAGTGCTGAGTTTTTATCAGCCTCACAGTGATGCCCCCGTAATATTGTCAAAACGAAGCACTTATGATGCAAACAGTGACACCTTGTACTGTAAATACAGTTGTAGAAATTGTGAACATGTTCAAACCTTTGACCAATTGTAAATAACATCTTAAAATTTCAGCCTATCTACGATTTTCAGCCACTTTGAAATCATAATTTATTGATCACTATTTATTGTTACAAAACGCGCGCTGCTTTGTCGCCTCCTGTCGTTTTAAATGCGCGAGCATTTCAGAAAAAAAGAATTCTGATTGGCTGTCAATGTTTTTATCGTTCATCAGCTGGGGGAAAACATGCTGTTGTTGTTATAGTTGTGGTGTGGACGCCACTATTTTGTATAATTAGATATACCTTTAGTTATCATCCTTAGTGTGAACAGGCATTGATTTATGATGTCAAAGTGAAACTACAGCAGTAAAGTACTGATAATGCACAGGTATTCTCACAAACGGTAATATGATTTCAATCAGTGTTTAAATCAATGTCACATAAGCTATTAATACCAGAAGAGACTAAACAGCGCTGGGATAAGTGGGTTGCTAAAAAGGGGGCTTAGTGAAGGATTAGTATAATTACAGGCTTAAACTGGACCATTTCAACTGCCCATTCTTTCCTTGCATGGAAAACAATGGGTAACCAACTTCAGATCCAGAAACATAAAACTCAGCTTGATAAAAACCTTTTTGACTGGTTAGCAGGACATGACATTGCATAACGGCTATAGCGTATATTTGTGTTTCTTACACATTCAGTATAAACCAAACTTCTAAAATGAAGGGGCAAAAATAAGTGGTTTTAATCCAAATTCATCAATAAAATTTTTGAATTTATTAAGGTAAAAATAAGTTGTCTTAACATGAAATAAAACAGAAAACATTGCCCTCCCCCACCCTCCTCAAAACAAGTGTACCATTCATTCCCAGTGAGTGTTCACAGTATTGTTAGAATTGCTATTACTCTACATCTATTGTGGCCCTGCTCAGACATGTTTTAACAGTTTTAATCATTTTCATTATTATTTGAATAAGCTCAATTTCGAAGTTCAGCAACCAGAGCTCCTGCTTCTGAACACAAATACAATTTATGGTCCACAATATTAACCTAAATTCAGAAGGGTACAGGGAAGAACCTGTTGCAGTCGGGGGTCAGTTCAGCCAAAAAACATGGCAAACCAACATTGTACATGGTGGGATTCATGCCCTGTGCACGACAGCCAACCGGAGGGCTACAGCTGTAACCTACAGACTTAAGACTCCCAAGCAATAACAAGTATTTACAAACATATCAGCTGGAAAAGGAGTTGGCACAGTCCAATGACAAAATTGTAACCACAAGAGATGCGTGTTTGTACAGCATGTTCACATATACATAAAGAAAGGGAAATATGCTTATTTTCCCCTTCTAACTGAGGAGCTAACAAATAAATTTAAGAATGAAAAACAAAATGAAACTGAGCAAGGCAGCCCACGGAAGGCCAGTCTCAATGAAAGTTTTCCAGCTTGCGTAACCGCAGGGGATTGGAGGGCAAGGCCTGGGGGCTTGGAGTGGATGGCTCCTGCTCTGGAGCGCGGAAGAGTACTCTGCCTCGGTGATTGAACAGGTAGAACGACGGGTGATTTCTCAATGTGTCAAATGTCCTGTTAGAGCAAACAATAAAGAGACACAAGTGAGTTTCATTCCGATACAGCCAGGTATTACTTTATGGTCTCGTCAGCTTACTTGTTTTTGAGCTCTGAAGAAGCATCCATATCTTTGAACTCGCCTGAGATGTGTACTATACCATAACACGTGATCACAAACGACAACAAAGTCTGTAACACTATCTGAAAACACAACACAAGAGAAGCTGTATTGAGCAAAAACAAATGCATGCGAGTCAATATAATCAGTGTCTGGTATTTTTGTTGCAACTTACATCTATAGGTAACGTTTCATTCTCTTTTTCTGTCAGTCGCATGTAGGATCGGTCTACAAAAAAGAAAAAATCTTTTTAGCAGGCACGTGCAGGGGGGGGGGGATTGGGGGGCTTTGGGTGCTCGAGCCCCTGCCCTTTTTCAAAATGAATCAAGTGCCCCTCTCAGACAAATATCAGTGATAATATCGTGGTCAATAAAAATAAATAAATGTGATTATTATAACATGACAATGTATACAATAGTAACGAACGGCTCAAAAGTCAGACAATTTCTGTTGAGGTGTTGCCAATAACGCGTTGCTATGGGTTGCGTGCGTTTTGATTGACTGCTAATTTTCCCATAGGATTTTCCGTTTTTTGGAAACGGCTCTCGAGCCAAATATGGTCCTTTCAGAGAATGTGTGGCCTCACGGGGAAAAAGTAAACCATTTTTTCCCCCATCCATAATCAGAGCTAATGTGTTGAATTAATTATAAATCTGTGTATTATATATTTTAAAGTATTACACAATTCACCAATGCCCGTTTGTCATTTATATACACCAACCAATCGTGATCTGGCAAAGCAAGTGGAGCGGTAATTTTCTGTTCTTATTCATCATAAATTGGTTGAAAATAACATGGACAGACGAACTAACGTTTGTGGAACGATTTCCTGCGGTTTGTCTCATTTTATAAATTGCATCACTGACAAAATGGATTTTAACTGACAACAAACAAATCCCTGCATAAAACCATGCAGCAGCGAAAGTCGCATTAATGGTAAGTGTTAAATTCACTTGTATTTATGTCTATTGATACACCGTTTACTATTTCATGAAACTATCAAAGTTAACAAAACCCAAGTGCCACCGGCACCTACAGGCCTATTATGTGAAGTGTAGGCTGGCGAAATGGTTACGTGAAAGGACTATATTATATTACCATTTTTGAATATTATGCAGCATTATGAAAGAAGTCTCTTATGTTCATCAAGCCTGCATTTATTTGATTAAAAAAACAGCAATATTGTGAAATATTAAAACAATGGTTTTCTATTTTAAAATAATTTAAAATATAATTTATTCCTGTGATCACAACTGGATTTTCAGCATCATTACAGCATCACATGATCATTCAGAAATGTGATACTGTGATACTCTTTTCAAGATTCTTTGAACGAATACATACATACATACATACACACACACACACACATACATAGCCCCTTTCTTACATATGAGCCCCTGCCCCTGAAGAACTCTCTGCACAGCCCTGTTTTTTTAGGATGTAAGAGAGGCATTATTAGCCTGGCTCCGCCCTCCTACGTACTTCCGCTCAATTTTGATTTTCCTTCAGTGCTCTGTCTGGGACTGCTGTATAGTCTTAGGTTTTCTCTGAACAAATTTGGAGAAAGATGCGAGCGAAGCCATTCCGTTGTGGCACCGCTGCCGAATATCCAGAAGTTAAAGCCGGAGCAAGAACAATCTTTGCTGAGTTTTGTTGGTGGCCATGATGTTGTGTCCCAGAAAAAGTTTGATTTTCCAGCTCGCTCCGTTAGTGGTGAAGGAGTTGGCTGAACCCCCGGTAATTGTTTCTCGTGGGGTCAGAAGGTATTGTTATCATTTACAGGGGCTAGTCAGTGATTTTATTGCTGTCCGTCTCCCACCCGCGAAAAAAATCCCTGGCCAAATTGCGTACTGTTTTAGACAAACACCAAGGTCGTGTGGTGATTTAATTGCTGTCCGAATCCACATCTCTGAGTTTTCAAGAATATATCACTTCGAAATTCACTGTTTATATCCTTTTTGACCACTGCAGAGCACCATGCGGTTGCGCTTTGCTGTCATTTGGATGCATTTCTAGACTAAACCCCAGCTCAGAGCTTAACTCCACCAACTGGCAATTTTTGAAAAATGCTGGAAAAGTGGGCAGAGCCCAGCGGAAACAGAGGGGATGAACCGAGGGCGGGACTGAGCAGAGGGCGTGAGTGCCTGAGACCCGCAGTGACGGATTGATTGACGGCTGTCTGACTCGCGAGTCGCAAAGATGAAGAATGACTGGAATGACGCCAGTAGCTTTGCAACAGAGTGGTCATTCTCCCCCACCTTCACCTGAAGTGGAGGAGGGTGAATTGTCTGTAGACACAGACCCATAGCCTTATCAATGCTGCTCAAACTGCGTTAACTCCCGATGCCGACAATGCCAGTGAAGCAGCAGCGCAAGAGAACTGACAATCTATGAACAGTCAAATCCTTTCACTGAATGCCACTAAATAGATCAGATATCTTCTATTCATTCAAATTAACTGAACCAATAAGCAGCAGACAATAAGTTCAGACCTAATAGCCTATTATAAACAGATTTCCTCAAATAAAAGACTATATATGCTAGCACGTTACGGTATTGTTGTTCGTTACCGCGGCAACCACTTGCGTGTCAGGGTTTGAAAGTGCGTCTCATGTAAGAAACTTATCTGTACACATGACGGGCGGCAATAATATTGCAAGAAAAGCCTGACGTGTACTGACAGCTGCATTATTTAACCGCATTTTCTTCATTACAATGTTAAAGCAAGTGTCAAGTAAGTTTCATTCATAATATTTCTACTTCAAGTAATATGACAGTTCATACTGGAGTAAAGCCGTTCTCATCTTGTGATTGGGGAAAACATTTCTGAGGGCGTGGTGAGCTCGTGCCGGGGGCGCGGATAGTGAGCCGTTGGAAGTGCCATCCTACGTCACGATGTACCACAACGTCCAATAGGAAAATTCAACTGCAGTAGTAGTTCAACCTTAAGAGGGCAGCACTTTGGCAGTTTTACACCATGTTTTATAGAATTAAAACACTTTATACCCAAATGTCAAAACATTTACTCGAATCAATGAACAGTACTAATAAAGCCCCAGTATTACAAATCATTAACTAAAAAAAGTTGGTTTAGAGTTTAGTTACCCTTTAAATGCTGGCAAAGTATTTTCAAGAGCAATATATTTCATCACGCTCAAAAAATAAAAGGAAGAAAAGCATGTAAACATTTGAATTAGGCCGTTATTTACGGCAGAATTTATTCTTATCATACCAAGAATATGACATTTTATTTATCGAATGTACAAGGTTTTATCACTGAGATGGCTGCACATTCATTTTTATGGACTTCCATGTGAGAAACAGAGGTGAACGGCGCATGACATACATCACGACCAAACGTTAGCGATTGGTTATGGCAGATCCAGAGTGGCTCTGGGCAGATCCAATAGTTTTAAACTTCAACAGAGTTCCCGCCTTCAAGGAAGTAAACGCTTGTCAATGGAGAGTGGCCAGACTCGATGTACAAATGAAATGTACGAGAGTCTGGTAGGACCAGGCTAAGGCATTATACCTTTTTCTCTAAACAAAGGGGTATTACTGATTTTGCAACAGCACAATATCACCATCCTTGCACATTGAAATGTGTATATTTTTTTTGCATGTTTACTCAAGTTTATAAATGTATATGCTTGGCATATAATTCAAAGCCTTTTTTGCAAGTGATAGTACATGCAAAAAGATGTCCCACTAGTGCTAACTGTTTGCATCTAGTCATGGGAAGCCTGAGTTATTCCACAAATCGGTTTCGAATTGAATTTGTGCGTGAAATGTGTGTGCAAACGATTTTAAGAACAAATCACGATTCAGCAAAAAAATGTGTAATTAAATCACTATGTACGGCCTTATAATTGTGTTAAGAAGTTATCTTTCATCCTAACAACTATAATTATATTGAAGTTTGTTGCATTAACTGTATTATATAATCCATAAAATTATATAATAAAATTAACTATTAATACAATTTTATTTAATCTTAAATACTACATTCCATCATATCCAGTAAAAGAGTAGGAAAAGCATACTTTATAGCTTCAGCTGAAAGGTTTCTCGGAATAATGCAGATATACGCGTGTGTGTACAGCTGGCTAATGCCAAGTCTGTAATCTGGGTCTTTATGAAAGGTGTTTATTGTGAGAATGGCACACTTGGCATTGCTCAAAGATTGGGCGCGAGCACATCTGCAGAAAGTTTGACGAGAGTGAAGAAAGTCTTCATTGGCTCCCTGCGAACAATGTCTACTTAGTACTTTGACCGCCCTCAAACACTGTGGTTATTGAGAAGCAACGTGCAGGCGATATGTCAAGAAGGTGCTGTTTTCAGCAGTGCAAATCCACTTTGCATGCACTTCCAAAGGATGAGGACTCGCACTGGAATACATATCCTAAAACCTATGCCACTGCTACTGTTCATATCACTATGACCAATCACAACAGATTGGGCCATCTGACCAATCAGAGCAGGGGTTTAGAGAGACTGAATTTCTGAAATTATCAAGCCGTTTCAAACACTGAGAAAAGAGCTTGTGTGCAATGCATATGAGAAACCTAGGATTGACCTTGGATGCATGTAAACATTCTAGGATTCCTCCAAAACAAAATTAGAAATATTACTAGCACATTAGTATTATTTTTGATTGTTTTATTAATAAGGGTACCATTAGTCAAATCCTTAGTTCACAAAAAATACTGGTATCAGTTTATTAGCTGTGGCTAGTTACAAATACCACCTGCTTTAATAACAGTTTAGGGTTTTGCGCAAAACAAAGAGGTTGGATTTTTGAGTAATATTTTTATTATAGGCAAGGTTTCTTTACACAAAGGAAGATTGGTTGTTTTTTGGCTTATAGAAAATTTAAAAATACATTTCAATCCTTAAAGCTGAAAATAGAAATGCCTTACAACTCTTGAAATTACAAGCAAATTATAGTAGTTATACATTTTCTGTTAAAATATATTTTCAATGTATCCTAGATTGGATGTGTTGGGTTTAACAATGACAATAACTGTTTGTTATTTGTAGTAGTTTAATAAAGGTCATCTTTTTTTTTTAGTTCATTTGTCGTTTCTCGGCTCATTACGAGTCGGACATGCTTGAGAGAGACCGTTCTC
The DNA here is from genome assembly GCA_023566225.1 of Romanogobio albipinnatus. Taxonomy (NCBI): domain Eukaryota; kingdom Metazoa; phylum Chordata; class Actinopteri; order Cypriniformes; family Gobionidae; genus Romanogobio; species Romanogobio albipinnatus. The sequence goes on along the minus strand of CM042246.1, from coordinate 26,679,359 downwards.
GGTTCAATGAGTCGAAAGCTACCGGATCGATTCAGTTGAACATGTTTTTGAATCGTGAACGAATGTGTTCATTGAAGAGATCCGATTCAAATGAACGATTCGGACATCACTACGGCAGAAATGGCAGGTGGAATTGCATTATTGAGAAAGGAAACAAACGCTGGTTGCGCTGATGGACCTCACTGAAGGTTAAATAAACACATCGCCTTTAGGGAAGGCTTGAATAATGCAATTTCTATAGCAGAGGACAACTTCTAAAATACCAATTATACTGCGTTATTTAAACGGCCAGATGAAACTAAACACGCACCGCACAAACACTGATCTTTCATATGTCTTAGTCAGACCGACATGATCAGTTATTTGTGGTAGAAAATAGCTTATTCGCATGTATTGTGCTGTTATAAGGCTGTGTCTCGAACCCTAGTGAGCTGCCCACCAAGACAGCGTTTCTGGACATAATATACGTGTTCGCACACACTCCAGAATGCTGTCTACATAGGCAGCTAACGCGGGTTTGAGCGCTGCTGAAGCTGTCATGCACACGGAGCTCCGCAGAGAGGCCGCACTCGCCGCCGGAACACAATCAGCCACCGCTTACTGAACAACCACATGTCTGTCCAACGAGCTCTCGGTTCTGGATGAACAATACTTACGCTGTGCCGCTGAAAAAGCTGCGTGTGCCAAGGCGAAAAGGCCTACGCCGACAACACCTTTCCAAAAGGACGAAGCCATTTTCACTCGAGCACAAACCGATCAGCCACTGCTAAAGCGCGTGAAGCACTCCTCAATGAGCGCTGCGTCATCACCGCCGCACTAATCGCACTTCCGGTTGCTCACGCGCATTTAAAGAGACATACGTAGCGAAAATAAAACAAATATTACATATTTTATTTGTCTTCACGTGATATCGGAATTCTCGTAAATACTAGTTTCCTACTTAAAAATTCGCGTGACAGTGTGAAGTGAAAATTTGAATGCGATGGTAATCACGACTTCAGAAGTGGGAAGTAGGAAATGTCCGACAGCACGTGAAGGCAGCATTACTGTACAATGAGTAGCAACACACAACTTACAAGATTCATTTTAACTCAAACGTCTCAACAATAATAATAAAAATTTTTTTTAATAAAAATCCAAAGCTCTACAGTGACCCAGACTGTACAAATTATTATCTTTTTTACTCTACATTTATGAATGTAATACTTAAATAAAAATATTGGTTTAATGCACGAATACAAAATTGTTGTCTTCAAAAGTAATCTAAGCACATGTTGTCCACATATGTATTTGTTTATTTCACTACACTGTTCTGCACACAGTAAGCTAGTGAGTGTTCAGATATATATTCGGCTGTGGCATGTATGTATGACTGTCCTCCCTCCCTCTGTTTGACCTGCTTCTGACAGTTTAGGAAAATGAGATGTGAGGGTTTTATACAAAAAAGTTGGAGTGCATGGGGATTTGAACTTGTCATTGCAGGAATGTACACCAGGAATGTAACTAATATTATAATTTAAAAATCAAAACCATTGTATGTTCGACAATGACGATGCAGAATAAAAGGAACCGACCCTCATGCGCAGCGTTTGCCCAATATGAACTTCTCGAACACATTGTTGGGTTGTCTTGTGACGTCACGCAGTGGGCGGTACGTCGTTGGGAATCAGGAACAATCTATAGCAGCCTGTGATTGTCTCTGCTAATGCTCCTGCCTGTGTTCTGCGCTCCTGAGCACAGTGCATTCGCCTTCTTATATATTTTGCACCTAAAGAAATGCCAACATGGGTTCTACGTGTGAAGTCAACGCCGCCATGAGTGTTTGGAGAAGACTGCCTCTGTTTGCTGTGGCGAGCTCCCTCTGCTTGTGCCTGAGCAGAGCTGAAGACAGTGGGATGGAGAACATTGTGACAGAGAAGAAAGCTGAAGAAAGCCACAGACAAGACAGTGCCGACCTGCTGATCTTTATCCTGCTCCTCACCCTGACAATCTTGACCATATGGCTGTTCAAACACCGCCGGTTCAGGTTTCTGCACGAGACTGGACTGGCTATGATATATGGTGAGAACAGGCGTGATAGCAGATCATTTGACTCTGTTCGCACGTATGTGTTGTGTAGTCTGCAACATGCTTCCCGCTATAAAGTGGGATCTGTTCATTTAAGTACGCCATGCATGATTATGACTGATCAAAGGGCAGTGTGGGAGTTTTAGCACAGGGCCTGTAAGGTGTAGCTGTCCAGCAGAAGCTAATCTGCCTCCCTGCGTTCCCTGCATATGCTGGGTGCTTTAAAAACCAATGCAGCCTGTTAAAAGTGCATTTGTAGTTTTTGTTTATTTCCAGTTTGCAGTTTTACTTGTATCAATTTTCTGCAAAGACAATGTTTCTCTCTTTTATTTAAAGGATTTTAATATGGAATAATATAGTTTTATTTTATAATATACATACAGTACTGTGCAAAAGTCTTAGGCGCGTTAGTATTTACACCCCCAAAAATGGTTAAGCCAGTTATTTATACATTTTGTAATAGTGTGTCAGTAGGTAATATCAGTTTACATTTTCAAACATTCATTTAGCCATTATTTGTAATAATCCATTCCAGTGAGATTTTTGTATGCAGAATGAGTCTGACAACAGAGCTATGATCCACACAGAGATCTGATCTCACCATCATCGAGTCCGTCTGGGATTACATGAAGAAACAGAAAAAACTGAGACTAAATCCAGAAGAACTGTGGCAGCGTCTCCAAGACGCTTGAAGAAACCTTCCTGTAAAGCTACAGTACTTAGACACTTGGGTAAAAATGCTGTAAAGTCAAGTCTACTTATGACAATCAAAAATAATGTCATAAGTAGACTGTTAATTTTTTTGATCAATTAACTTCTATTAACTAAATCAAATCAGTGTTTGTGTGACCACCCTTTGCGTTGAAAACAGCTTTTGTTTTGGGACACTTGCTCATAGTTTTTTTAGGGAGCTTTGCAGGAAGGTTTCTTCAAGCGTCTTGGAGACGCTGCCACAGTTCTTCTGGATTTAGTCTCAGTTTTTTCTGTTTCTTCATGTAATCCCAGACGGACTCGATGATGGTGAGATCAGATCTCTGTGTGGATCATAGCTCTGTTGTCAGACTCATTCTGCATACAAAAATCTCACTGGAATGGATTATTACAAATAATGGCTAAATGAATGTTTGAACATGTAAACTGATATTACCTACAGACACACTATTACAAAATGTATAAATAACTGGCTTAACCATTTTTGGGGGTGAAAATACTAACGTGCCTAAGACTTTTGCACAGTACTGTATTTCTATTTTATTTAATCTTAATTAAACTAAGTGTTTTTAATAGTTTTACTTTTAGTATAAATTAGCAATAACAGCCCTGGTACACAAACAGATCCATAAAACTTTATGGTAGCACTATTTTACACTGTCCTTGTTACATGTACTTACCATAGTAATAACAGCAAATTATGCATAATTACATGCAACAAACCCTAATTCTACCCTAACCTTATAATAAGTACATGTTGTTAATTTATATGAATCAATACTTATAGATCTAATTACACTGTAACAATGACACTGTAAAATAAAGTGTAACCCACTTTATTTTACAGTGTCCTTGTTACATGTTACATGTAGTAATAACTGATAATTATGCATAATTACATGCAACTAACATAAAACCAAAGCCCAATCCTAACCATAACCATATAGTAAGTGCATGTAGTTAATCAGTATTGACTTAAATGCATAATTACACTGTAACACTGTAAACAAAACATCCAGTGAGTTGCTCACAGACAGTGTTTTTGGGCATCATGGGTGTCAATTCAGCTCCTGTGATGCTACATACTATGGTTTGACTTCAAAAATTTGCCATAGAATTAGAAGCAGAAAACATTAAGGGTTATACTTTATTTTAAGGTGTCATTGTTACAGTGTAATTATATATTTAAGTACTGAGTAATATTAATTAACAACGTGTACTTACTATTAGGGCTGTACGATATTGAAGAAAAATGCGATATTCAATATGCTGTACAATAAGTGTGTAAAAAATTATTTAAGAAATGAGAATGATACCATTTATGTGTTTCAAATTCTTTCTGGGAAAAGAAAGCATCGCTACAACTTCTGAAAGTGACCAGCAGTGTTTAAGCAAAAATTGATGTCACAAATCTGACAATATAATTTTAACATCAATGTAAACAAACGATCACACGCAATGTTTACATGTTACAATGTAAACAAACGATCACACGCTTTCAGAGAGGCAGCTTGTGCGCATGTTTCGGTGTGTGTGTGTCAGACAGCAGACAGCGCAAGACTGCAAGGAGTTGTTTTTTGCAAGTTATTGCGTTTAATAACTATTTTAATGTCAAGCAAGTAACAGTTGTGTGCCCAGTCTATTCTCTGCTATATGCATTGACCTAAAACGTACACTTTTCACAATGTTGAAGTAGCCTATTAAAATCATTCCGATATTGTGTGCCGTTGCGATATGCGTATTGCGATATTTTGATAATTTCGATATATTGTGCAGCCCTACTTACTATAGGGTTAGGGTTTGGTTGAGAGTTAGTTGCATGTAATCATGCATACTTTACTGTAATTACTATGGTACATGTAAAATATGTAACAAGGGCACTGTAAAATAAAGTGTTACCACAAACATAATCATTTTAATAAAATGCAATGTCTCTGTCTCTCATCAGGGTTGCTTGTGGGTGTCGTCCTGCGTTATGCTATTCATGTGCCCAGCAACATGAACAATGTTACATTGAGCTGTAATGTCAATGCCAGTCCAGCCACACTGCTGATGAATGTCAGTGGTAAGTTCTATGAGTACACACTGAAAGGAGAGATCGGTGCCAGTGAAGTCAATGACATTCAGGACAACGAGATGCTCCGCAAGGTAAAATATCACATCACAACAATCATACAGCAGCCGTTTGACCTACAACACACATTCAGATGAGTATGAATCGAAAGCTTGACATAAACCACAAATGCTGTGGGGAATTTATTTGAATATGACTCATACTTGCATCTGTATTTTTAGATGGATAGCCAGTCTGTTTTTCTGAACTCATTTGTGTTTTCCCAGATGCTTCAGGAAAATTCCTGATTTAACTTTGTACCAATAATTTAATTTTCTCACACATACTAATTCAGTGCCTGACAGAAGTAATCTGTGGTTGGTTCAGTCTCAAAACTATAATTCTCTGTTAGAACATGTCCCTCAGATGACATGCTTCTATATCGGTTAAAACATGGGGTTTAAGAGTTGCATAATTTAGTTGTTGAAATTTATGATAATTACATTAGATGTTTGATTTTTACGTGCATAGAAAGTCACATTATATTGAATTGTTTTACCATTGGCTCCAGTCAAACTAATAAGAGGAAATAGTTAGTTTTATTTAGCAAGGACACAATGAAATGATCAAAAGTCACAGTAAAATGCATTTATAATGTCACAAAAGATTTCTATTTCTAATAAATGCTGTTCTTTTGAACTTTCTATTCATCCAAGAATGGGTCTATAATGGTTTCCACTAAAATATTAAGCAGCACAACTGTTTTCAACATTGATAATAATAACAAATGTTTCTTGAGCAGCAAATCATCATATTAGAATGATTTCTAGATGATCATGTGACACTGAAGACTGGAGTAATGATGCTGAAAATCCAGCTTTGCCATCGCAGGAATAAATGCATTTTCAATATATTCAAATATAAAACAGATATTTTTAAATTGTAATATTTCACAATATTACTGTTTTACTGTATTTTTGATCAAATAAAGGAAGCCTTATTATTAAATCGTATTATTTATTTGGTTAATTAAATGCATGTATCTGTCTCTTTCTAATTCTATTTTAGGTGACCTTTGACCCAGAGGTTTTCTTCAATATTCTCTTACCCCCCATCATTTTTCATGCTGGATACAGTTTAAAACGAGTAAGGGCTGTTTTTTTATTTATTAATACAGACAGATGTTGTGTGCACAAGATGATGTAGTGTTCAACGTAGACAAATCAAAGGCCATTATTCATTTCATTGCTTCTCTCTATCTGTTTTTCAGAGACATTTCTTCAGGAACTTGGGCTCCATTCTTGTCTATGCATTTGTGGGAACTGTGGTGTCTTGTTTCATCATTGGGTCAGTCTTTCTTCAGTTCTTTTTTTGAGTGGTTGCCTCAGTGACGAGGGTGTGAACCAGCGTTCAGTGGTGTTCGGTTTGTTTTTCAGGTTGTTAATGTATGGCTGCGTGACGCTGATGAAGCAAATTGGCCAGCTGGGTGGTGACTTCTTCTTCACAGATTGCCTTTTCTTTGGCGCCATTGTCTCAGCCACTGACCCAGGTATTACAGTCAAGAGTCTCTGTAACAGTGCCTAAATGCAGTCATGGGTGTTTTGGTGTGTATTATCTAAAAAATGTTTGCAAGAGGAATGAGTTATATAATTCCTAGAAACTAAGCCTTTCTGTAGCAGAATTCACCTGCACGATGCAATTTTTGGTTATGAAATGATTATAATTAAGTTATATAATTAATGAAGCAATTTGATCTCTAAAATTGGCCCTTTTAAAAGCTTGGTTACTGTTGCTCACTAAGACAAGCTGTACAGGACGTCCCATAGGAATAAATGTGAGAATGCCATTGAAAGTGCAGTTTTCAAAGTGTAGTAAAATGTGCTGGTAAATTGAATGACTGTTTTTCTTATTTAAAAAAAAAAGCTTACTAAAAAGCTTAAAAAAAATGTACTATCCATACACAGGACTTTCATAAATTGCATTAAAATAGGGAAAAAGCAGGATTAATTGGTTATGTTTGTAATGCAGGGCTTAGCGAAGGCATTGATTTGTGCTTTGTTTTGTAGTGACAGTTCTGGCCATCTTCAATGAGCTGCACGTGGATTCTGATCTGTACGCTCTGCTTTTTGGAGAAAGTGTCCTGAATGATGCCGTCGCTGTCGTTCTGTCCTCGTAAGTCCTCTACTGCCGATGATCATACACTGCATGTATAAACAAATAGCTTTTAATGGTTCATTCATTAATATTATTAATAAATTTGAGTTATAACTGTTTTGGGTTTTTATAAACTCAATGCAGAATGAATAATTAACACTTTTCATTTAACACCTGATTTTTCCTCTGCTGGACCTTTCATCTGCTCCAGCATGCTGCTTTATTACGGGAGGCAAAGTGGGGCGGGGCGTCACAGCCCTGGAGGTGTGGCTTATGCAGAGGGCGGGAACCAGACACTGAGAACGCCCCTCAATGGGTGTGCCACACATGTAGAGCTTTGAGCCTTCCGAGTGGATTTTTAGTGTGTGCATTGGCTGGTCTTTACCAGAACATGCAGAGTGAATGACCCACAGATATGCTTCACACCAGCACCTGTAGTGAACTCATCCCTCAAGGAAGTAGAATTCCTCTTTACTTCTATTTTAACCACCTGTAGAGGAATTATGAAGTCCATCGGTTATAGAGGGTGTATAGATGAGGCAGAGCTGTGGGTATTTGCTGATTTGATGATAGCCCTTTGCTTCTTAGTTTGAAGTGATGCTGTGTTTCCCTAGAAAGTTTTCTTTTGTTCCTACCTATACTCTGTACTAAAAATCTAGCATGTTAGTACATCTCATTTCATGAGGATTCAAACCTTCCTCGTTCCAATGAATTAAAATAGCTTAATGTAACTGCTACTCTTAACGTCTACCCTAATCCAAAGAAAAGAGAGTATTTAAATTAAGCCTCAAAACCATTCATCCACAGCTATATGAGAAAAATATGGAAAAGTTCACCAAAACCAGTACTCTTCTAGATGGTGTGTATCACCTGCTGCTATGCACATACTAACTTTATTCTCAGTACGGTTCCCAATCCAGGGCTCGGCATTAATGCTTGTCCGCTTGTCTGGGACAAGTGGATTTTTTGAAGGGGCAAGAGAATCTTACTTGCCCGACCGGACAAATAGCCTGGTTAAAACATCAATAACAAAAAAACAAGGTAATCACCAAAACGCGAGAGTGGCTCTGATTTTATTATTTTTAGTGTAAGTGGCGATCGATAGTGGATAATAATATATAATAATGTACTGATGGTAACAAGGTTGCGCTTTTCAAAGCAAATGAGCGCAGCACACGCAAAGGAACTCCGTTAACAATTTGTAAAAATTAAAAATGTGCCGTTTTTATATTTATAACCCATATGATACAGTTAAGCAACATCACACAACCAAGAGTGCTGTTTTCCTGAACGATTGAAAATGAGACACTGATTTCATACGATTCAGATTTGATACTTGATTTCAATAAACAAGTAGTGAATATTAAGTAACTTACATTTTAGACGCAATATTGACTGTTTTTGTTCTATATCAGCAGCGAAAATAGTTACAAACAAAAATTACAGCAGAACCATAGCACATCTCAAAGCAACTCTCGGGGCCCTAACATACACCCGGCGCAATGCGGCTCCAGGTGTGAAGCAAGTGTTTTTCGCTAGTTCCAGCCTGACACAGTTATAATTTTCACGTCCTGCTCCACGTTGTTTAAAGGGGTGGTAAAACACATTCTTTCGAAGGCTTGATTGTGTTTGTGGGGGGCACTGTAACATGTGTTCATGCTTCATTTTTACACTGCTCTGTCCCTCCTTTTAAAACGGTCTGATGGTTTCCGGGTTGTATGAAACCAGTCCCTCAAAAATACGCAATGGGCTCAGATTGGTTAGCTGGCCCAGTGTGTTGTGATTCGCTAACTGCCTAGTGCACGTTTGTCGTAAATTTCACGCCCCTTACCTTTACAGGTAGACTGTGCTTTGGGTAGCATTAGAAACAATGGCGTCAATAAAACCATACCAATTTGAGGCCGAATCAGACCCAGAAAATTTTAGTGAAGATGGTCGAGCAGAACCTGTTCAGTCCTCAAGAGTAAAGACTGCGGATCTATAGTGATCGCTACTGAATGGCACTGAACGATTATAGGCAAATATCTGTCGCAAGAACTATTAACCCAAAACGAACACTAAACATTGGCTTTACTATAGTAGCCAAATCAAAAACAGAACCATGTTTAGCATGCCTGTAGATAAACAATACATAAAAGCTCTAATCAAAGAATAATTTACACTAATGCCAAGTTCGCTGTTGAGATTTTAAAAAGTTTGTAACGTTATGTGTTTGTCGGATAACGTCAAGTATGAATGAGCATTTAACAAACTGGTTTGCAGAGCATTGCCATTTTTTTACTTCCTTGCTACAACGTACAATTAACAATACAAACTATTACAGGAAAACACATCAACTAAAAATAAATCATACTTACAGGTTGTGGCCCGTAAACAGCTTCTGTTTTTAAATCCATCTTTCAGGACAAGCCCTTGTGCGAATCCTTCATTGAACTCGCGAAGATTGTGGAAGCTTTCCTCTGTGAAATGTGCAGCACAGAGAGCGAGATTTGAGTAATAATTATGAGGGGCCGAGTTAAAAATAAATTTGAACCATTGATCCCTAACTCCCCCGTCCCTAGGAAGGCTGAACAAAGTGGACCTGCAATCCGGATGGAAATAACAGCGTTTAGTCGGCATAGCAGCAACAACATTCCAGTCTACTAACTATACCACAACAACTCTTCCCCACAGCAATAAAAAATGGCCTCGCCCCCCTTATTTAATATTCTTGGAGGAGGGGTTTATGTAAATATTGGGACTGGTGATGTCAGCAACCCTGGAGGAATGTCTGTAGTCCCTACCGGCCGTTTGCTGTAGTCCTTAGAAATTGATTTCTTTAAAAGCAAATATCTCCCTTTGCTTTAAACTTTGAACGTTGTAACTTTGCAGATGTTGTTTATGCTCTAACAGCAACATTACACACTAGCTAAAGTTAGAAAAGTGACATTGTGTTTTACCACCCCTTTAAATCGCAAATGTATTTGCGGCCAGTTGTGCGCGCCCATGGTCGTGTTGGTCTGAAAACAAGGTGTGTTCAGGCACTGTGTTGGCACGCTGCTATTTTGAGGAAACTGAAAACAACTGCGCCAGTGACCAACAAACCCTGGTCTAAAGTCAATATAAAATCAGTATTTTTGTGTGTTATTTAAAGGGCACGTTAGTAATATGCACACAACGCACATACACTCTGCTTGTTACACACACAGGGATGCAGCAGCACACAAACATGCTAAATATTAAAAATAAAAGGATTCCAATATAAAAGATTATTATTGTGTACATAAAGATGAAAATCCCTACATGTCATAATGGATAGTCATGGCATGTATCAGAATTACTTATTTGCAGTAATGACGAATTAAATTGGCTACTTATTTAACCAATCGTGGCAATACACACATGTATTTAAACTGACTCATCAGGTTGTGGGTGTCTATATTCCGCCATGTAAATAGTGAATCCGCCATGGTGCAAGCGCAACTGGCATTTAAAGGGAATAGGAGATGAGACTGATTGGTTTATTGCACGCCCAAAACACACCCATGACTCATTAAGAGACAAGGTACAACCGTTTTAGACCATGCACCTGGTATGCTGACCATTTTTTCCATAGTTAAACTAGCAAAAGTGGATTCGGACACACCCTAAGTGCACCTGTGCCATGCGCTTGGATCGTTAAAATAGGGCCCTGCGTGTTTCTTTACAGAATGATTCAGCGTTTTGAACAAACCGGTTGAGTCAAAGATTCAATGGCCCATTCATAAACAACTGCCTCATTCTTTAATGAATTAGCCATTTGAACAAATGGTTTAATTGAATGTTTCAAAGACACATTCATTAAGATGGTCACCTGTCGCCACCTACTGACAGTTTAGTTTCATATTTAAAAGTATAATTTTTACCCCAACATTTCTTATTTGTATTTTCAAAAGATATTTAAAATAATACAATAACATTATTTAACGCATTTGTAATTTTTCAGTGTAAATTATTGATTGATTGGTAACAGCCCTATTGTGTATTATTGTTATTCTAGTTTAATTTATTGATCAAATGTAAGAATTTAAAATTAAAGATGAAGCATATATTTAATAATATTATGGGAAAAAATGCCCTTTGTAAATGTAAATAAAATGCCCTTGGGGTAAATATCACAAATATGCGGATTTAAATACAGTATGTCAAAGCTGAAAGGACACTGATGTGAATATTGCTTCAGAATAAATTATATTTACACCCCCCAAAAAATCCTATTTTTTCTGGACAAGCAGCTTTTTTTACTTGGACAAGTGAATGGCTGATTTACTTGTCTGAAGGACATGCACATGACAAGGCTTCATATTGAGCCCTTCCCAATCATTTCAGTTTGGTCTTAACCTTTTATGTGGTATGTTTCAGCAGCGTTTGTTTTATGATCTGTTTATGATTCAGTTAAAAACTACATTGAGAAAAACAGAACACTACCCTGTCTTAGTAAACAAAAGTGCTCATTTTTACATTTCTCATTCTAAGGATCAGAGATAAGTTGAAAAACTAAATTGCACAAAGACTGGGAAATAGAAAATAAACTGAATATCTCTGATAAGCACACTTGAGTGTGCTACTGAGTTCAGATGTTGCCAAAACTTTAGCACACTTTTCCAGCCCTGCTCATAAGGCTATATTTGTTATGATTTTATCCTTGTAGATTTTTACAGGTTTGACGCTAGAACTACTTGAATGTGTCTGTGTTCTTTTTCCAGGTCAATTGTAGCATATCAGCCTGAGGGAGACAACACTCACACGTTTGAAGCCATGGCCATGCTGAAGTCCTTTGGCATCTTCCTGGGGGTCTTCAGTGGTTCTTTTGCTCTTGGAGTGGCAACTGGAGTCGTAACTGCATTGATATCCTTTACTGGTTCAATATTGTATGTCACTTTCCCCCCCTTTTTTGAGGTATGATCCATGGTGCTTATGAAAAAGAAACGGGTTCAAATCTCATCTGCGTTATGTATTGATCTCAACTTCTTCTCTCCATGTGATTGTCACTATTAATTTTATATAATATAATATTATTATTATTATTATTATTATACATCCTGAAGTTACTTTCATTGACTCCCTTCCACGTTACTAAGTTCACTAAGCTTAGGGATTTGCCCTTGCTGGAGACAGCACTGTTCTTCCTCATGTCCTGGAGCACATTCCTACTGGCTGAGGCATGTGGATTTACAGGTGAGCTTGAGTTCCCCATGAAATGTTCTAGAAACTACCTAGAAACATATTGCTATGTTCTATATTTGAATGCTTGTTCCTGCTCATCCTGTTGTGTTCCTCAGGTGTGGTGGCGGTTTTGTTCTGTGGAATGACACAGGCCCATTACACCTTTAACAACCTGTCTCCCGAATCTCAGGACAGGACTAAACAAGTAAGATTATTGATGAAATGTCACTCAGTCTGCTCCATAGTGTGTATGATGTACACTCAAAAGTACATTCAAAAGTTTGTTGAAAAAAATGTTTTAGAAAGACGTATCTTCTCCTCACCAAGGCTGCATTTAAAAAAAAAAAAAATCAAAATACAGTAAAACAGTAATATTGTGACAATACAGTACAGTAATATTGTGATTACAATTTTAAATAATTTTCTATCGATTTTAAAATGTAATTTATTCCTGTGGCGGTAAAGCTGAATTTTCAGCATCATTACTCCAGTCTTCAGTGTCACGTGATCCTTCATAAATCACTCTAATATGCTGATTTGGTGCTAAAGAAACATTTATTATTATTATTATTATTATTATTATCATCAATATTGAAAATAGTTGTGCTTAATATTTATATTTTGCTTAATATTTTTGGGGAAACCGTTATGCATCTTTTCAGGATCATTTGATGAATTGGAATTTCAAAAGAGCAACGTAATATGGAATACAAATCTTTACACTATAAATGTCACTTTTGATCAATTTAATGTGTCATTGCTGAAAAAATAATAATAAAATAAAAAAAGATTCTTATTGACCTCCAACTTTTGAAAGATAGTGTATATCTTGAAAACAAATTTGGGCACTAGCAAGGGCCTTGATCTAGTGAACATTGGGACACTGATTACTCAGTTACATGTGACATGTTTATGACATTGCACATTAAAACATAGCTGATATTTATCAGCAAGTTATCATTGTTGTGGAATATCATTGTGCATTTTCATTATAGCAGTTAAAAAGTTCAATGCCATTATGAAATTGATGCTTGAGCTGCATTGATTTTTCTTTAGCAAAATAATGGCATTAATAAATAATAAGATAATAGTGACATTCAGACTTTAAACACATTTAATACAACAGGGCTCAAAGTTATTACAATATAATCATTAGTGCAAATTTGCAGAAAATGAATAAATGTACAAATACACAAAACTATGTAGCTATTTTTACAATGTAGCTACAAATCTCCCTTTTACCCGTGTAATGCTTTTACTCCAGAATTTGCTGAGGCAGCTCTGTTGAGCTTGTCAGAAGTTAATATTTCTCTTTGGTCTATGAAATATACATCATATAAACATCTCACTATGATTTCATGTCCCTGTGCTCTCTTTCAGTTATTCGAGCTACTGAATTTCCTAGCTGAGAACTTCATATTTTCCTACATGGGCTTGACATTGTTTACCTTCCAGAACCACGTCTTCAACCCAATCTTCATAGTGGGTGCATTCGTATCCTAAGACTTCAGCTTTGTGCATAAGGAATAAACGAGCAGACAAAGTGATATAACAGTCAAAATACTCTCAGCTAATGCAAAACAAGTGGAAAATCTGATGGATCACTTTTATTAAAAAGGCATGTGTGTGCTCATGTTGGACGGCAGTACTTTGCTTAATGTCATCAAGGAAGTGGCTGGCTGTCGTTGTTGAGTGATATGTCCAGGGTGTTACAGCTCATTGTGTTTCCCAGAAATCAATGGTCCAGAACCACCTTTTCATTAACAGAGCCCTCAGTAAGACTCAGGAAGGGCAAAATGTCATGATTTTGATTAGGGTGTAGATGCTGTCAGTGCAGCATTAGCTCCATTTTTACAGCCACTCCTTGACACCTCTCCACCAAGCTGGCTGTGTTTCTGGGCAGAGCGGCCAACATCTATCCCCTCTCCTTCCTGCTGAACTTGGGCCGCAAAAACAAGATCAGCCCCAACCTCCAGCACATGATGATGTTTGCAGGTTTGTGCGTAGAACTGCAACTGGCTAGCCAAGATTTAAACTACAAAGAATAACATTCCCAAACTAAAAGCCTTATTGAGACTTATCTGATTAATCTGATTTCATAACTTTCAAAATGATAGTCAGTCTTCCAGATCAGATTTGAAAAACAAATCAGATTCATGGCCTGTGTGAACCAATTCTTGCCCCGCTGCTCACCAGGTCTTCGTGGCGCCATGACTTTTGCCCTGTCAATCAGGGACACGGCCACATATGCACGGCAAATGATGTTCTCCACCACGCTGCTGGTGGTTTTCTTCACCGTTTGGATCTGTGGTGGAGGCACAACTCAGATGCTGTCCTGCCAGAAAATCCGGTCAGTTCTAATCTCACCTTCAGTCTGAATGACCTTTTCTTGTCAGACAAGTAGACTATGGGAATGGGTAACTCATTAGATGTTTTTTTTATTCTTATTTGTGTCCCTTTTCTATGTGTAATATAATGCGGGAGCCATATAAAACTTGTTTAGCAGCTAAAACTCACATTTGAGTGGATGGAAAATGTTTTTGTTCTCCAAGTGTTTTATTACTTTTGCTGTAATACTATTTTGTGTTTGACAGTGTTGGAGTGGATGCAGATCAGGAGAACTCTGTAAGTGTTTTTGGTCTGCTGTGGACAGATGTAAGGTTTTATGTCAGAGCTGTTTAATGATGGTTTTCTTCTGTGTCCATCTGCAGATCGGGCCTGATGGAGTGGTGAGGAGGAGCACTAAACATGAGAGCGCCTGGCCCTTCAGGATTTGGTATAACTTTGATCACAAGTATCCTTTGCCGTGTAGCTCTTATTGGTAACCTGCATAAGGAGCATAAAAGTTCACAGTGTACTACTGAGCGAATAAGTGAACAAATTTTGGATGCAGCACATGCATGAACGTGTAGGCAGTAAAGCAATGCATCTGACGATTATGTTGTGTGATGAGTTCAGCACAGCAGTGTTTAAAAATTGCTGCTGTATCCCCTGTACGAAAAAAACGAACATGGACTCAGATAACCTTAACAATTTCCATCCCATTTCCAATCTACCCTTCCTTGCAAAAAGTTTAGAGTGAATTGTTGCACTCTTATTTTACTGTGTAAACAATCTCTTTGAGCCCCTTCAATCTGGCTTCTGTAAACTCCATAACACTGAAATAGTGTTAGTCACTAATGATTTGTTCATTTCTTTGGACTCTTGCTGTCTTTGAAATTTGATTCTTCTTGATCTCAGTGTCTCTTTTGACACCCGTTAAGAGATGTTTCTGATACTGCACTAAACTGGGTTAAGTCCTACCTCTCAGATTGTAAACAATTTGTTATGGGTGGATGCAGGTATGATATTTTGGTGTAATCTGGAGTTCCTCAGGGATCAATCTTGAGCCCTTTACTCTTTAGCATTTACATTTCCTCCCTGTTGAAATCTTAAAATCACTCTGTCTTAAAGGGATAGTTCACCCAAATAGGAAAATTACAGCATAATTTACTCACCCTCAAGCCATCCTAGGTGTATATGACATATGACATTCTTCTTTCAGATGAATACAATCAGAGTCAGTAGCGGTTTTGGGCACGGGCATACCGGGCAGTCGCCTGGGGAGACATTTTTTTCATGACACATTGGGGGCAGCACGAGCAGTTAAAAAAAAAAAAAATCCTCTGCACCGCGAAGCGGTTTTATATCTATCGTTTCACTGAGTGGGGAATTGGTAAATTGACGCCCTCTGCACAGACTGCAGCTGCCCCTGCTTGCTGAGAAGGTGCCGTGCACTTTGGTTGTGTGTGTGAGAAGGGGGGAGGGGCGCGGGGAACAGTTCACTGGGTCTCTCCCAGAAGCAGAGGTGTGTCTGTTCATCTGAGCCTTATTGGTCTGTCACCACTCGTCAATGTCAAAATATTTGAGAAAACCAATCAAATCAGAGTAGGCGGGCTTTGTTCACACAGAAGCTGATGAGGCGCGAATTTTAGCAGCGCGTCTCGACACATTTGATCTCCTTATTCAAGTCAGAAATGTTGAACAAATTACAAAAATATTCTAGCAAATGAATAAACTTTTGTCTAATTTCGCCATTTTTAATTGAAAATAGGCCTATGTAATGTGATTCATAATGTAATTAACAAACAAAGAAATATTAACAAACTAACAAAGCTAGATCAGGCAAGATTAATGAGTGTGTACATTGTAAATTAATATAATTCCATTTGTAGCATTCAGTGAATAAATACGTTTTTTTTGTGCCTGTATTGGGTTTAAGATTAGTAATGAATGTGTGCATATTGTGAATTAATTTATTAAACTTAGTTACCTAGCTTTCCTGAAAGCCTTCAGTAAATTAACATTGAAATTGATTAATAAATCAATCAGTCTATGAAAATGATTAATAAAACATATAAATATCAGTTAACCATGTTTACTACTTTCTTCACTGATGAAAATGTCTGCCCACTGACATGGTTTTCAAGCTATTGTTATCTAATTTTCTAATGCTCGAAGGAGGTCTTGCCAAGGGTGCAATTCAATGTAGAACCGCCACTCATCAGAGTTATATAAAAAATGTCCTGGCTTTATAATTCATTAATTTTAGGCTTTATTTGAAGCCCAAACAAGTGCATCCATCCATTATAAAAGTATTCCACATGGCTCCGGGGGTTAATAAAGGCCTTCTGAAGTGAAGTGAAGCGATGCATTTCGGTAAGAAAAATATCCGTATTTAACACGTTATAAAGTATAATGTCTAGTTTCCGGATGGATGCACTTTTCTGGGCTTCGAATTTTGGGACTGCCATTTATAATACCGTACTTGGATTAGCCTGGACATTTTGGTTTGTATTCATCTGAAAGTAGAATGTCATATACACCTAGGATAGCTTGAGGGTGTGTAAATCATGGGGAAATTTTCATTTTTGTATGAACTATCCTTTTAACTTAAAACACCTAGATTTGCATTGAAAACATTCAAAGCTTCAATGATTCAAACCCTGATGATAATGTGGCTGTGACCTTTCTTTCTCTGTTTTTCTCTTAACAGTGACAAGGTTTTGCTCATTGGCTCACCCCACCAGCTACATAAAGCTGGGTCTTTAACCTCTATTCTGGAGTTTCAAACAAAACAAATTCAGGATTACATTTGATGCTAATTTAACATTTGATCCTCGTGTCCAGAATAATGTTAAAACATAATTTTTTTCATTTTAGAAACATTGCCAGACTATGTCCCATGTTCTCATTCGCTGTGGCTGGAAAGTTAATCAACGTTTTTGTATTTTCCCCCGTTGATTATTGCAATGCTCTACTGGCCACGCTTTCAAAAGCTACCCTAAATAAATTAGTTTGTGCAAAATTCAACTGCTAAAAAGGATCACATTAGTCTCCCTGTCAGGTTTCATGTTGATTGTCTAAAAGGATTTGCACGGTTTGGCTTCTCAATATATATTTCAGAGCTCTTAACCCCCTACGCATGATCTCTGCACCTCCGAAGCTTGTGTGTTAAACTGTTCCACCAAATCGTTTAAGATCTATGGGTGACAGGGCTTTCTCTTCATTTGCTCCTAATCTATGGAACTCTGTCCTCTTAACTTTAAAACTCACTTCTTTTATTTGATTACTTGTATTTGTTTTTATTCTACTTCTCTACTGTTTTCTAATACGTTTCTCTTACATGTATCTGTTTCTCTTTTATCTTTTTCTTGTAAAGCGCTTTGAGATACATTTTGCTATTCTGAACGTTGCCTGACACTGCTAATGGTCAGATGGGAGGTTCAATCATAGTCCAACAGTTGAGTTGCTTTGGATAAAAGTGTCTGATATGTAATTGGTAGTTTTTTTGTTTGTTCGCAATGCCTTCCTTAACCCTGTTGACTTGCAGTTATCTAAAGCCCATTCTGACCCACAGTGGACCACCACTCACTGCCACACTTCCTACCTGCTGTGGCCCTCTGGCACGCTGCCTCACCAGCCCACAGGCGTATGAGGTTTGTACTTTACCCGCATGCTGTGTGGGCTAATAATTATATGTAGTTCTGGATCTTCCTCTTCTTTAAGCTAGAAAGAAGGTCTTGATTGGGCAGAAACTAGTTGTTTATGTCCGTGAACCAGATGGCGACAGACTGAATCTGTGTTCAAAGGACGGACCCCTCTTACTTACCAACAAATTACCCCCTCTCAGAGCTGATTAGCCAATGAGTTGTGAACAGACCTGAATTTGGAATGATATAGTCATGATATAGCTATTGCACTGTTAGGATAATTATTATTATAATATTATTGTTATTATTATTACATATACATTTTTAAATGTTTGTTGTTTTAAAAATCCAATGCTAATAACGTGACACTAAAGCACAGAAGGCTAAAAGCCTCTTTGAATTTATCATACAAAGTCATCCCCTTTGTATTACCTTCCATGCTAAATATTAATAAATCAAAAATAGAAAATAAGTCTACTACTCATCCTCACTAATTAACTCTACTTATTCTACCATATATTTAACCATATTTTATTGGACTGTGATGGTTTTAATTGCTAGTGCAAATGGTTTTATTTGGCTGAAATGAAAGTTATGAAGAGATTTGTATCGTAGTTTTTATCAGAGATGTTAAATTACATATAAAAGATTATGAGGTAATAAAAAATATATATGATTAAGTAACCTTTGTGTACTGTACCGGTCAAAGGTTTATTGGTTGTTAAGATTTTTGAGCCAGGGACCTCTGGTTGAGCTGACATTGAGTGTATATATCTTCAGAAATCATTCTAATATGCTGATTTGCTGCTCAAGAAACATTTCTTATCATTATCAATGTCGAAAACAGTTATGCTGCTTAATATTTTTGTGGAAATTGTGATACATTTTTAGGATTCTTTGGTGAATAGAAAGTTCAAAAGAACAGCATTTATTTGAAATATATATATTTTTTTTCTGCTAAAATTCAAACCGTTGAAATCACCGTTGTGCTTTCTTTAAGAATGAGGGGCAGCTGAAAGACGACGACTCCGACCTGATCCTGAATGACGGTGACATCACGCTGACGTACGGCGACATCACCGTGAGCACAGACGCTTCGGGAGCTCACACGAGCGGTACGGCCGTCGGTGGAGTGGCTGTGAACTCTGACGAGGCTCTGGATCGAGAGCTGGCGTTCGGCGACCATGAGCTGGTGATCCGAGGCACCCGATTGGTCCTGCCCATGGATGATTCGGAGCCCCCGCTGCCTCTTGACTCCCACCGCAACCGACACAAGTACGAAGCGATGAGTTGAACGGGGCAAGCGGTGACCGAACGAGTCTCTCTTCTCTCTATCATCTCTCATCCGGAGCGATCTCTCTCAGCACCTCTCCTGTCTCTGACGTGGCTGGTTTGATGTCTCTAACTCATTCATCGCTCTTTCTTTTACATCATTACAGAAATGTTAATTATTTATGCGTTTCTCTTCTGCAAAGCATTATAGGCTTCTTTTTTTCTGTTTCTCGAAGTTTATCGTGACAACAGAATAAGCATACTTTTATTGTCTGTATAGCAAGGCGTAAAATTGCCATGACCTGGCCTGCATGCTTATTTGTGTCCTCTCTTGACGTGCGAGCGCTTGTTAGGAGATGTGAAAACAGTCCGTGGCACATTCCTGTGGGTCTGAAACTTTTTACTGCCTTCTCTTGTTGTGACAGTCTGACAGAGGCGTGCTGGCCGGTGGCTCTGCGCTTGCTGTGCAGTTTCAATCAAGTGCCTGTCGAATGTAGTTTTTCCCCCTTTGAGGAAATGACACTCTTTGCCGTCCACTAGAGGGAGGTCTTGTATTTTCATATCGTTTTGTTTGAATGAGCTGTGCGGGCGGATGCCGATCCACTCAGAGTAACTTGTGATTGGCTGTAGAGACGTGCTTGGATCTTATATTGTGACCTTTGACTGTGAATCTATGGAGGTTTTTACGCCTTGTTGTTTGTGTTATTGTTCCGCCCAGTCAGAAGATGGAGAGCCATTCATATAGTGCAATTTCTTGCTTTTTGTTGTTGTTGTAACATTTTTCTAAGACAACTAATTGAATACAGATTTAAGATATAATTGTTTTTCTTCTATTTTCCATAAAGTAAAAAAAATGTATTAATGAACAAATGTCATGATTGACATTATACATTGGTATTACAAACCAAAAATATATTAAAAGAAATATTGCTTATACTTTTTGTAGTTGGGCCTTCTAGCATAATGCATTCAGAACTGGGCGATCAGTTTAAGAAAAAAAAAAGAGAGGAAAAAAATAGCAGTGGGACTTAAACCTTTTTCTTTTTATTCCTACTTTTTGCATGACTATGTGGAGAAGCATAACACTCCACATTTCTTCCCAAAGTCCTTTTTGTGTGTTAATGTTTTTGAACAAATTGTAAACGCGTTATCTATCTTGGTCAGTGTAGAACGTCACCTCGGCACCGTTGTGACTTTTACATAGGTTGAAATAAGAGTAATTCTCTAGCTCTTCAGATTTTAGACTCATTTTAAAATGGATTCATGAATAAAAGATGTTTTAACGTTCAAAACTATAGAAAGAAAAAACACTGTTTGAAGCATCGAGTTCTGTCTAATAGTTTCAGGCTTGGCAACGTGACAATTTGACAGGCATATGAAAACACGGTTCGTTTTGGATGCAGTTATGAACGCAGTAAAATCAATCTGCATTCATGGTATTATAGTAAGATATTTACATTTAGACCTGCATCCCAATTTGCATACTTTCCATCCCAAATAGTATGTGAGTGAGGATTTGAATTAGTAGAAATACTTGTTTAGGTTTATTTTGGACCGATAAGGAGCAAAACTTGTTCAACTACACAAAATAATAACTGAAATTACACAATTATTCTGTTCAGAAGTTTACATTCCCTTGATTCGTCATATTGTTTGTAGCCTCAGATCAACTGTGATGGATATACTTAAATCTGTTATGTTAGGAGATGCTAAAGAAAGAAAAATGAAATATATATATATATATATATATATATATATATACACACACACACACACACTTTACAGATTCTGCACAGGGGAAAGGGGTGTATATACTGCAAATAATAATTTTAGGTTATTGATTGAATAATTTAATGCAAAATCAAAAGATACGTTAATAGGGGGTCAATGGTATTAACACACACAATTTTTTTTATACTGTTTTACTATGTGTTATCCATAATGTACTTTCACATCATCAGTGAAGTATATACATTTAAGTGGGCACAAGAAGTATGTAAACTGGGATGCAGCTAATAATTTCGAGTTATATAATTGATTGCAAAATAATGCAAGAAGGCATGACCCAGCACGATCAGAAAATGAAGGAACGCTAGTAGAGGAGCAAACAGATCTTTTTGTAAAATTCAGTCTGTGTGTTTGTAGTTTCTCTTTTGCTTTCTGGCAGTTAGTGGACTGTGTAGAAACCGCCGTTGTTTGGACGAGGGCCAGGGTGGCATCATTAACTGTGGAGCAGGAAGTGTTGATAAGCCACCACCCTGCCAGCAACGTCTGTGTGATGGAAACTTGTACAAGCTCTGGAACGAGAGGATGACGGCTGGTCATGGCAGTGGCACTACACAGATATCTCCTGCTGTGCAGGATCATGTGATGAGAGGCCACAGTATTATAATACACGTTAACGGTGTGTGTGTGTGTGTGTGTGTGTGTGTGTGTGTGTGTGTGTGTGTGTGTGTGTGTGTTTAAATAGTCGCATTATTAGCAGATTTGCACTTTTAATTTTTAATTTGCATTCAAAGAGATATCTGAGAAATGCCTACTGCTACATCTTTATATTGTTTGTCAGAGCATCATAAGATGAGCAAATGAACTTTTTGTCCTTTGAATGAGAAATTCAGACATCCTGGTAAATTCTTCTTTTGGTTTATATTTGTAGTTCTGGATAATGTAGCTTGTTCCTTTCAGGCAGCAAATAGCATGTGAATCTATGAAATTGGAGTTTTACTGAATGGTACAGTTGTTATAGTAAAGACTCCCATTTATTCCGTGATTTTACTTTGATTAAAACATTCTTCTTTTTTAAACACTCTCAGAGGCTACTCGCTTCTCCAAAAAATACTTAAAATCCAAACAATGAGAGCTTCAGTGTAAGAGTGGACAGACATGTGCATCCCAGCTTGTCCAAAGTAGCCGAAGCAAGTTGAATGGGCTTTAATGGTGGTAAATGTGCTGTTTGTACTGGTACGTAGCTGTGTGTTAGTCACACTATGTGCAGATCTACTCTATTGTTTTACAGGTACTGACTGTTTACATCTGTGTAAATATTCTCATCTGTTCATGTGCGTGCAATGGTCAATAAACAGAAGCCTGTGCTTTCAATTAAATGAGCATGTGTAATGTATGACTGTTTTTATTTACAACCACCATATCCCAGACTATATTCACAAAATAAGCACTGTTGGTAGGTGTAGGTGTTGACATCATTCCTAAAGCAGCTGTTTGGAAGCTGTGCAAATGAAATATGTCTGATACTACATGAATATGGCCCCTAGTTATAAGGGCCTTTTGATTTATTTTCTTGTAAAAACGCTAAATAGCAACAAGCACCATCACAATACTTTCTTAAACACATTTGTCCGCACAATGTGATTTTCTGTTTTTTTGTTTTAGATTCCGTCTCTCACAGTTGGAAGAGCACCTATGATAAAAATGACAGACTTCCACATGCTTTGTAAGTGGGCAAACCTGCAAAATCGGCAGTGTATCAAATACTTGCTCTCCCCACTATATATATATATATATATATATATATATATATATATATATATATATATATATATATATATATATATATATATATATATTATGTCAATATTTTGGGACTATAGAGGAAATAAAATCCCATTTGCTCAATGGTCTGTTGTATGTTCTGTTTACTTTAATGTCTGTTGACTAATTTATCACCATAGACCCAGAACAGGCAGCTCTCCCTTGTTCACTTGAGGAGAGAAGAGAAGTCAGTTTGAAGAAGGATCAGGTAACATGTTCCTTATATGGTCAGAACTCTTAATAAAGAGCACATCCTCACTGGAATCACATCCAGTCCAACATTTACATCATAGTCTGACAACAATGCAGAAAAAGATGATTTGTGTCAGTTTATTGGGGAAACCACAGCAACATGTTCACCCTCATCACATTAACGAACCAGACATGCTTATCAACGCCTCAGAACTAAAGACTATATTTAACTAGTTTCTATTTCAGTAAATTAAATATTATATCTTGTATTTTTGTCTTTCTTTTCTGTTGTATGTGACAGATTTTGTCCATCACTGTTGTAAAGGAGACCTGTACAGGTGAAACAAATACATAATATAATGGTGGAAAGATATTGGAAATTTGAGGCTAAATAAAGGATAAAAGCTTCTGTCTGCTTCACAAGCATTTCTTGTGACATCAACAGCAGATTCAAATATTATGACAACAGTAAAGTGAACGCTAATGGATGGAAAAAAATCCATACTTGCTCCAAATTTAAACAACCATTTCACCCAAATAGAGGCATGTCTGTTACTTATAGGGGCTAGGCATCACACTTTTTACTAGTAGGTTTAGTCAGTTTCTATTCTTACAATAAAGTCACCATACAATCAAAATGGCCAATTCTTTTTCTGCTGTACTTATAAATTATTTATGTGTGCACATCATTTTAATGAATCTGCCCTCATAATCTCCATTATCAAGATAACTTCCCTTCCTCTTGCAACGACATCTCTTCTCTGATGATATGATCACCGGGTTGGAGGCGGGACAACTGTGCCCTGTTGCACAAAGACTGTTTAGGTTTTAACTCAGGTAAATTTGCCGTTAGATTGAGCAAACTCTGTTTTCTCGGGTTTATGAAGGTGGATTGGTTTTTAGCAGTGTTCATCACCATAGTAACTTACACTACACGGCTAACCTGCTCTGGAGCAGGTTTTATTCTGGGTTAGAGATCGCAAACCCAAACTGGACCAATCAGCTGCAAGTAAAGATGCAATAAAGCCACACCCCATGTATCTCGTTCCAAATCAAAGCAGTTTATAGTGAAAAAACTTTAGAGACAAAATTGCTCATCTTTTGGTGCTAATTATTTATTATTTTTATATGATTATAATTACACTGTAAAAAAAAAAAAAAAATCAAAATTTAGATGTAATCGGTCACTAGAAAATGTTCAATTGGAGACTTTGGAGATTTTTTTTTTACAGTGTACTTTTAATTAATATAATATATTCATAGACTTATTATATTAACTGACAAGTAGCCTAACATTAATATGAATATAATACATGCATTCATAATTCTTTTAAACAACGTGTATTCATTCGAGCTCTTTCTGAATTTCTTTGATTCACATCATGCATCGATATAGTCAGATATTCTTTCAGCTGCCTTCTCAAACTTTTGCTGTAGCAGCAGTGTTTATTCCTGCCTTGTAAACGCATTTAATTTCATGATAATTTTCAAAACGATCGCTCAATCTTCAGGGCCCGGTTTTTCAAAAGTAATCCACTTGGATTTTGGATAACGGATTGGATCAAATCTTGAAAATGGGTTTTTCAAAAGAAAAAACGGATTACATAATCGGATTAGATCACGTAATCCAATCTTGGTTTTGATCCGGATCAAACCTTTAGTTTGGGTTTTTCAGAACTTTTTTGTAGGATTTGGATCACTTTGATCCAAAAAATCTGGATTAAACTGATCCCATCAGAAGGGTGGATTCAGTGTGGATTTCATGCCCAAAATGTAATGAAAACTTTAAAAATGTATCAAATAATACTATATTTGGATCATGCAGTATCTTACACGATATCCTATTTATTCATAAGGTTTTAATTTTATTTGTTGATCCGTCAGGCTACAGTGATTAGGTAGGCTTTAACGTATTCAGCCTTTCAGTATAGGCCTACAGCAAAGTAGAAAGAGTTTGGCCTCATAAAATAATCCCCCAAACAGCTGTCAAAATTGACCAAAAACAATAAATTTTATTCTGTCACTAATTGATATATATATTCTTCACAATCGAAAATATTTTTGTTTTTAGAATATTTATTAGTGATGCATGCAGTGATTACAGAATAACCAAAAAAATGCAAAGAATGGCAATCACTGATTTTTGAAATCCAAAACAAATCCAAATCAGAAATAGTGTCTAACTATTCGTCCCTTGTTGCACGTCCTGTTTGCTCGTTCTGGCAGAATGCAGGAGGTTGGTTAGGGTCTCCAAGGGGCTCAGGTGCATCATTGTCAGCACAGAGAGGGACATTGCGCTTAGTAGCGATGTTGTGCAGGACAATACAGGACATATTTGAAACTTGTTATAAATACATATATATATATATATAAATATATAAATATTTGTGTTGTGGGTCTCAGATGAGCGGACTGCTGGAAGAGGATGGGGTGGGGGTTTTCTTGTTTTTAGTTTTTTTAAATGTGTGTGTTTTCATTTAAAATAAAAACAAACTTATATTGACCCCACACTGGCTATTCTACTTGTTGCTCTTTACATATCTATAGTTCTACATTGTGATTTCCTATCCTGTTTGAGCACTGGTTATCGAGATTTGGTGATCCTGAAAAGTTCCTATCCGGATCATATTGATCCAATCCGATGTTGCTTTGAAAAACTGGCTCAAAAGTAAACTGGATTACGTGATCACGGATCGCAAAAAAAAGGATTACTAAATCCGGATCAATTTTATCCGGATTAAACCTTTTGAAAAACCGGGCCCAGAAGAGAAGTGAATTGCGCCGTCTCTCTTGCGAGAAGCGAATCAAACGGACACTGTGATTGGCTGTTTGCCGCACGTTTCGCACTTTCAGGTGCATGCGCTTCAGAGTTAATCGCAAACTCTGGATTAAACCTGAGTTGACAGAGAACGTTTATACCAAGCTTTGAGAGACTGTTGAACTTGATCTAAACCAGGTTGGATTAATCTGGATTTGTCAACTCTAAACCTACTCTGAGTTTGTTCAGATAGCTTAATGCAACAGGCCTCTGGTCACTCGCATGACATCAAAGCAATAGCAAACCACAACCATCCAGTCAATTCCTGATGGACAAAATCAAGTCCCGCCCTACGATTTTTCTTGTTTGATAAGCCGTTTCACTCGGATATTTGTCACAATATAAGGAAGACTGGTAACTTCTGTTTCCTACCGACTTTAATGTCTTGGTTAGTCTACAAAAATATACTGAACATTTACACTGTTATTGCACAGGAACAGGAGTACACAGTTCAGCCTTTAAAAAGGTGTACCGGTAATTATGTAGTTGACTACATGCCTAAAGGAAAAAAGACAGACCACTGAAATGATTTAATAGCTTTTAGAGATGATGCAGTTTTTACTGCTGCAAGGCCTTGACAACTGAAAACATACTTGTGTCACACTGTAGTGACATATACAGTGTTGTGGAATTAGCACAGTGCACAAATATCATCACCTTTAAACAACCTCGAGCCTGTCATCAGTCCCTGGAGAGCCTCCAAACAGTTGAAGACATCAGTGACATGGAGAACAGACGCTAAGGGCCTGGCAGCAGCAGGCACATTTATGCTTATTTATGTCCTGGCACCTATGGCGGAGCCAATGAATTCACTTATGCCACAAAATCATATATTGTTTAGGAATTATTGATAGAAAGACGGGGGCTAGTTGTCACAAAGGTTGCACATTTTTGTGAATTCGATCCTCCACAATACAACCACACTGAGATACATTGTCATGTAGAGAATGTGTTCTAGCGTAAAGCACCTCAAATGACACATTAGAAATCTGAGCTATATCATATGAAAGACTTCAAACATGTTCATATTTCTTCTGAACAGATCACTAAACATACTGAACGATTATTTATCACTACTCAATTCAATATTTCTACTTTCTTTAGGCTTTTATACACAATTGGTTAAGCACAAAGACTGAATTCCAGTCTGATGTCATTGTTGATATAAACTCAAAGTGTTTGGATCATATCCTGATTTTTTTTCCCTCACTCCCCCTCGTGGATCTTTTTAAACCCAGTGATCCTTCAGACGAGGAGGAGACCATCTCTCATCACCACTGCAGACAGCTGCGGTCCACACTGCTCAGAGCGTACTGGTAAGTGTTATCTAGGGAAATGCATATATCTCGTTTTGAGGGATTCTTTAATAGAAATATATAGTGATAAAGTAAGTGATCATATGAAAGACTAAATTCCCATGTAGAAATTTTCTCTTGAAACGATGTAGCAGGTAGACTTTAGAATATGTAATTTCTTGATGCAAATGGTGGTGTTTTATAACACATTGTCTTCTAAATCTATGAATCCTTTTGTTAACTAAATGAGTTTATGTGCAAGGGATGACTTTTGTGTTATTTGTATGTGCATTGTCCTCATTTAAACTTTTTCCCTGAGCCACATGTATAGAATTGTACTTTTATACTGTAAAGATATTATCCAATTTCGGCAACAATGAGACGCTTAATGCAGTCTGTTCCGTGTTTTGAGTGCCAGGAATGCTAACGGAATTCTTATTGGGACCAAATTCTTTTAGGAATTCCTAAAGAGGACTTCTATTTTGTCTATTTTGGTCAGAATTTCAGTTTATCCCCTTTTATCCTTAAAGTTATTTGCATTATAATATCAATTGGATATTTGAATATTGGTTATGGTTAAATTAAATGACTTTAAGTTTTTAAGAAATGTTTATTTTTATTAATTTTTGTTCATTTGGAAACATATGTCTAATTTTTCATCTGACTCATATCCTGTGCAACTCATCCACTGCATGCACATCCTCTGTTTTGTTTTTAACCTGAAAGCATCAGAAGTAAAGTACCATTGCAGAACGGTTACTTTCCAACAGTTTCAGTAGAAATCATCCTGCCATTTAAGGACAAAGACTTTTTGGATCTCACACACCATATAATCAGTTACTAAAACACTTTAGTTTAACAGTCTCAACACATCTGCTGTAATCCACTAGGTGCCGTGTATGTCTAAAACTCAACATTTGTAAGCACAGCTTTGGAGGTCCTAATTAGGAAATGTTTTGCTCTGGAGACTGTGTGACCTCATTCTGTCCACTGAGGGCGCCATTGAGCAGCTGCAGCTCTCCCTAATCTCAGATTGTAAACATATATTATTAACCATATAAAGCCCACTGCATCATATTTGATACATTTTCAGATGTATAAGGACTAGGATCAACATGATCAACACTTTGCTGAATAACCTCTTGTACACTATCTACTAGCTTCATGCCTTCTGTTGCTGATTAAGTTTGTACTTTTTTAGAAAGCAAAAAGCCTTTTATAGGTCTAACAATTTCCACCTTCAGGTTGTGGTACCCGTGTCATTTTGCTGTGAAATCTTTACTGATTTTTATAAAGTAAATGTAAGAATGACTTTTCTATCGTTTTTAGAAAAATCATGTTAAAATGTATAAGTATCAGTAATCAGCATATTACTTTTCTCTTGTGGAAATACTGGAGATGCTCACTCTTGAGATTTATTACAAGTAATTTTTAGCAATTCTTGAGAACAGAGCATGATGAATTAAACAATTTTCATTCATTTTCATTTTTAATCAGATTCTTTGATAGTTTGACTTTTCACAGCTGGTACTTTAGACATGCGCAGATATGAACAGAGTGTTTACATCCCAATATGATTAATGTGATGGTATGTATTCCAGCTGTCTTAAAGGAACACTCCCCTTTTTTTGAAAATAGACTCATTTTCCAACTCCCCTAGAGTTAAACAGTTGAGTTTTACCGTTTTCGTTCATCGTGTACTAAGACCGACGGAAAATGAAAAGTTGTGACTTTCTAGGCCTGCGTAATAAGGAACTTTGCTGCCGTACAGGCGTACAGCAGGAGCAATGATATTACTTTATTAGGAATGAGAGTATAGTTCCTAGCCATATCGGCCTAGAAAATCGCAACTTTTCATTTTCCATCGGTCTTAGTACAAGATGTACAGACGAGTCAAGTTTTAAGTAGGAAAATATCAAAAATCTTTGGTAATTTTTTTTTAGCAAGATGCTAACGGTCTAATCAGATTCAATTATCTATGCTAAGCTATGCTAAAAGTGCTACCGCCAGACCCGGAGATCGGCTGAATGGATTCGAAAACAGTAAAACTCAACTGTTTAACTCTAGGGGAGTTGGAAAATGAGCCTATTTAAAAAAACAAAAAAACAAGTGGAGTGTTCCTTTAAGACTGGAATACGTTGTACAACTTTTGTCAATTTGCAGTCTGGAGGAGTTGATGCTAGTTGTCAGATTCAGACTATGAATTCCTCATGTGTCTCCTAGCAACAAGGTGCATATTTCTGAGTGAGTTTGTTGCGTTCGGAATCATATATATATATATATATACGTATCTATGTTCGGAATGACTTGAAAGTATTGTACAGTGTGATCCTCAGTCATCCTCCGATTTTACGCTCTCCTTAATCTCAGACTGTAAACATATATAGTGTAACATATAATGTATTCCAGAGTTTATTTAGATGTTAAGAAACCATAATATATTGAGTCAGATAATGGCAGTTTATATATTTATGACACATAATCAAAATATGCGCAATTCTGCTGTTAATCAGAATTTACATGCTTAGTAAACATGGTTAAATTCTACGCAGGTTACAGATCTGTGTTTCTCAACTCCTCACTACAGAGCCATGAATGTGGACATTTCTGTCTAATCTCAACATTCTCAATAGCAATGGTCTGGTACAAAACTAACTTAACAGAGTGAAGTGGATGTTTTCTCCAGAACTGTAGGGTGAAGTGATCTGAAACAGGGTTTTGGCTTTCAACAGTCAAAAAATGTGTGTATTTACACATAAGAAGACTTCCAATGAGCTTTACTAAGTAGTGTACAAGTTGTTTGTCAATGAGATGGAAAACACTGGCATGCTGACCTTCACATCGCTGACCGCACACGTTGTCATGTTCCCTAACTGTGTGCGCTTGCACGGTCATCAGATGAGTCACAAGTCTGTTAATAGTGTTTTGATAAATTGAGTGGATTTATCTTTGTAACTGAGAGGCTTTTAAGAAACATTCTGAGAGCGGAGCTGCCTGTTTTGGTTGCTTTTAATTCCTAATGGGATATATTTGATAGATAACTGAATTCAAGTAACACTAGTAAACTGAAAAGCACAAGATCTCTGATGGGAGATGAACTTAATTGCTTGCATGTTTAGGAGAACTGGTCCATTCACTTTTATGAGCCATAATAGTGCTGTTTTTTTTCCCATTCCGCCCCAGACTTCCTATTATACCTTGTTACCTCACATTCTTCAATGAATGCATCATAGTTGGTGCTTCAATCCAGATGACCAAAAGTCTATTGCAAATGTTTGTTCACCTATCTCTTTACATCGACACTGACCAATTCCTGGATCAATCACACATGCATCGACTAGTACCTTAACTAGTACTATTTTTCAGATCGTAGGTTTTGTCAACAGTCTGCAGATTCCTGTGGCAGCCCTTCAGCTGTGATCTGCTCTCTAGTCGAGTTTAGATAAGAGATGAGAAGGGGTTGTTTTAGTGGATGATGCCAGGTTGTTTAAGCAGGGCTATTTCAGGCCTCCCACAAGGCAGGATATTAGTAAAGGACAGGTGGATCTGTTTCCATTGTCCACCATGGCTCAACTCTGACCAATGAGTCATCATGCATATTATACAATATAAAGAATTTGGACAATTTTTTCACATCACATTTAAAAATGGATGTAACATAAAATATCAAACCAAGTGGGAAAAAACAATCATACTACTCACTTTTTTAAACTTTTCTGAGATGTTTTACGTGGAAGTCTGTTCTGACTGGCAATGGTAAAAATATGCTTTGGTTTGGTGTGGATAATGTGTCTAGGAGTTTTGATGTTTGTGGATGAGTTACTGCTTCAGACTTCTGTCCTTTCATGGAAATCATTTGTTCTTGTAGCCTTTGCTCAGCTCTGCAAAATGTCTGTAATCATTAGTATGTTTTTGTATAATGTCATACATATTCACGAGCTACTAAAGGAATGTTAGCTGAATCCAAACGAAGCATAGTTTTCTTCATACGTCACAGTCAGCAAACCTGAGAACTGTCAGAAATAAGTTCATAAATGAGAACAGAACACACTCAGTTTTATTACAAACATGGTCTAGCTGAGATGGTCAAAAGTCCAAGTTTATTTTTGAGGGTCAAGTTGAGAATCAAAGGTATCTGAGGACAGCGACTCTTTTGTGTGATAGTGCCTTCAAAAACGACTGAAACGCAGCATTTGAGAAGCCACGAATCTCCACTTTCCCCATTTTTATCGCAACTATTGTTTAAAAAGACAAGCCAAATGCAATACGAAGTTTACTTCACAACAACGAACACACAATTGCAATACTCTCCAATACACCAGATCCCAACGAAAAGCTGTGAAAATGCCTTTATTCTGCTCTCTGATGTCACAAGCAAGGAATTCAGATGAATTTGGTTCTCTCTCTCTGGCTCCCTCCCCTTCATTTATCTTTTGCAACATAGCCTAACATGGAGAGGGCAGCTGATGCTTTGTCTGGGATTACTTGGTTTGTGATTTGGGAGGACATGCCATGGGTGTGGTGGGCGA
Source organism: Romanogobio albipinnatus (assembly GCA_023566225.1). Taxonomy (NCBI): domain Eukaryota; kingdom Metazoa; phylum Chordata; class Actinopteri; order Cypriniformes; family Gobionidae; genus Romanogobio; species Romanogobio albipinnatus. The sequence goes on along the minus strand of CM042246.1, from coordinate 26,647,563 downwards.
CAAGGGGGGCAGGGTGTAGGCTTTAAGGGGCAGCTGGGGTCGTATATATGACAAATACCTAAAAGAGAAGAGTGGAGTTCCCCTGTAACTCTTTGGCTGTTTGGTTCTCTCCATCCATCCTTCCATCTCTTTCATTTCCTCAAGGCTTTCCTGTATACCCGAAAGCAGACATGACTTTCTACAGGCACTCAGGTAAAGATACACTGCGTGATGTACAGGCAGCCATGAAATTTTTGGTGAACCAGGCTGTGGTTTCTCCTCATTGGCATTCTCATTGCTTTGCTTATCAAGGGACATTTTTGCTGGATACGAGTTATAGCTGAGCTCATGCAACTATTCAAAAGTTTAGGTTTAGTAAGATTTTTTTTTACATTGATTGAGCAGCATATTAGAATGATTTCTGAAGAATCATGCGACACTGAAGACTGGAGTATGATGCTGAAAATTCAGCTTTTCCATCACAGGAATAAATTACATTTTAAAATATAGTGAAATAGAAAACTGCCAATATAATTTCTCCATATTACAGTTTTACTGTTTTTGATTAAATAAATGCAGCCTCTGTGAAATTAAGAATGAACTATCGAAAACATTTCTAAAAATCTTACAGACTCTAAACTTTTGAACAATAATGTATGTGTTGTGATCTGGCCAATGTGTCCATGAAAATTGTGGCATTTTGCATAGCTTTTGGAGGGTTTTCGGTGAAGTTTGCTTTATATTTCCAGTATAGATCAATATTAATCTTAAGATCTGTGCAAATCATATAATACTAGCTAGCCCAATGTAACCCAATGTTTCAAAGGCAAATATTTCTTTATCTGTGTAATTGTGATGGTGAGCTCAGGTATACAGCTATGTAGCCTACTTCTGTTTAACTGAATGTGTTCTTACTAGGGATTACTTTTTTCAGTTTAACACGTTAAAAATATCTAACGCAATAGATGCATCATCCTTGTTCAACATGCTGTCTGTGAATGTCCTGACACACACACACACACAAATCATGTGTTCAAGAAAGACGCACGGCAGTAGCGAGTTCTTTCGCGCTTGAACAAACATCGCAGAGAATAATGCAAAAATGGCGGTTTTGAAGAGCAGTCTTAACTTAGTTAAATAACGTCTTAAAAGAAAGACCTTAAAGAGTTGTGAGAAAATGAGATGCGCGTCAGAAGACTGAAGACTGTTGCGTGTTTGATAACTTTATTCAATTTCTGACCCACGGTGTATGTAGGTAGAAATGAGGTTACTTATTCTGAGGTAATAAAAACATAACTGTTCATATAAGGTCTACACCACTGAAAACATAGTTACGTACATTATATTGCATGTCTGTCAATAGATCCTCATAAATACTACACACTGCACCTTTAAGTTCACTTAATTAAAAGTTGTTTTTTTAAGCAAACAAATGTTGAATTTTATAGCTTTCAGTTGTAGTGTAATGTTAAAGGTCAATCATTAATGTTTAAAAAAAATGAATTTCATAGAGACATCAGAACATTGTGATACTGGCTTTCATTCATAAAAAGATGCCATTAAACAAATATTTAAAATATATTGTATTTAATTTGCTTCTATCTTAATTTGAAGAGTAACTGTAAAATGAATACACTACAACAATATTAAAAACGCCAAAGTTTTTAATGCTGATTAATTCGAGAAAAAAATGTGTGATTAATCGATTGATAGCCCTAGTACTCTAGACCACTTTAGTGTAAGTCAAGATAGTGCTCAAGCTAATTCACTGAAGATTACACAGTGGTACAGACAATCATTTCGTATTACTTTTTTTGGACTACATTTGTTAGTGTCAAACTTAATAAGGTGCCTCAATCAATGTTTGCTCTCTTTGGTTACTACCCTCCACATGGCTGAATTTGATCTCATATTGACCTTTGAAGCAGCATTTGCTCTTCGCTTTGGGACAAAGCGGTCCATTTGATAACACTCTGACAGAGCTAGCTAAAAATGAACAGCTGATGGACGGTATCCCAAAAGGCTTAGGGATGGAGCATACTGCTCAGGTCAGAAGGATGTTTCAGTTCACAGAAAGACACAACATTACTCTATATGTCTGAAGTCAGAGGAGAGAATTTAGGAAAAGGACACTACAAATGAACCTAGATATATTTGGTTCTGGATTTTTCACAAATCTGGTCAAGTTTGTTGGACGCTTCATCCAAATGATATTTTCTCTGGTACTTTCGTTTAATGAATGTAACCATGGAGATAGCTATTTGCTTGAGTGCTAACAATAGGATGTTGACAAACTCCATTGGGAAGAATGAGTCAGTACTTCTAAAAATACAGTTTTACTTGTCAACAGCCTGAAAATGCAGCTCTGGCACTATCAGGGATGAAGTGTTAGGAGCCACATCTGTAGGGTGATTTGGCATCTGTCTTGTCAAGCAGACTTTCCTAAGTTGTTTGGTATGCGGTTGCTAGGCTGTGTTTACAACAGATGCTGAGGTGCAGACAAGACGATTATCCCGACAACATTTTACAGCCCAAGGGACAAAGCAAATATCAATACAAGGCAGAAGAATATACGTGCTGAATCTGATGCTTTATGTTATTGAAGAGTAGCTGTCCACGATTCATTATTCCAAGAGTATTTAGATACTTAAAACATAATAATCTGTAACCAAACCAGTGTTTACAAAGGACTGTAAAGACTAAGGCCCTGTCCCAAATGGCATCCTAAACACTTCCACAATTTTGCGACGTAACACCACTTTGACTGTCGGGATGAAGTCTGCTAGGGAGCTCGCATCAGTGGGGGCTTGGCAAAAGTGTTTATCGAAACCTTTCTGAAACCTAAAATGACAAATGGGATATCCTATGGTCTCATGGACTTACCGGACACGCACACGCGGCAGCCATTGTAAGTCCACAAGAATAAGAAGTGTGACATTCGGGACAGGGCCTAAGTCAAACGGCCTTTACAAAAAAAGGTAAAACACTAATGTCGGGCGATTTTAAAGTTGGAGGAGAAAATGAGATTTTAGACCTTCCGCCTACATCACATGTGACCTTTTCAACGTGAGTATGTAATGCGTGAAGTTGTGGACGCGCATCACAGAGCTAATGCAAGATGAGCATTTGTGGTAAAAAAAGTATTTTTTTTTTAGCGCAACGCCGTCATACAGAATATGAGTCTGATACTGCTCCACTGGGCTGTGATTATGAAGCGTGTTTCAACCATAGACTGTAAAAAAATATTGACGTAGTGTCCGTGACGTCACCCATAGGATTCAGAAGAACAGTTTTGAAGCATAAAGTAGGGACGAGCTGGCCGTTGGCAGCGCGCCATTGTGCGTCACTCCCGGATAACAGAAGATGGGCAAAGAGGCGGGACGTGGGCGGAGCTGAAGTGACACGATGACTAACAGACAGCAGATAAATGGCTATCCACCTGTCACTCAAAGTGGCCACGCCCTTAATTATTCAGAACTTTAAGGCTTTATTTAATGTAAACAAATGAGTTATAAAAAAATTCACTCCCCTCACAGTTGTCATGAAGTGCAAAATTAGCCATATAGACCACAATAAACCACAATTTGTACCAGGCTGTAAACATGTGTTTTTCTGCTGTAAAGTTGAGCATTTTAACATGGGGCTCAATGAGATTCTGCTCCCTTCTGGACCCTGTCCCTATTGGCCAGTCGATGAATTGCAGTTTAAGTCACTTCCATGTTGGCTTCAAGAAAAACTGCGGGAGGTTGCATAAACAGTAAAAGAAATGGACACACCGACCCCATAGGCTTCGACGGGGAAAAGTGAAGTCAAGTAGAAGCACTCACTTCCTGATGGCTGAGCGTACTGCGCAGCCTCAGACTGAGCTTGAAGATGTAGATGTGACGTGAGCAACCTGTCTGACAGTGGCAAGTCTTCTAGTAGTTGTGCAAAGTGAAATCTGAATCAGGTTGTTGAAATATTTTGTCCCGTTGCTTTTGGCTCTCTATGGGCTTCTCCCCATGCTTCTCCCTTGACTTTATCAGTGCTTTATGTACTTTGTGCCTCCACGTCCCCCCGATTGCCTCATAGACAGTAAAAGATTACCTGCGAGCTTCTCCTCCTGTCTATACGGTAATTTCTCTACTATGCGACAGAGTCGCGTAGTTATGCCGCAATCGTTAGCCTATTTTTTTTACAAAAACGGCTTCTACAGGGCGTAAGATAGTGTAAGATACAAGGTAATGGAGCCTTTTATACATTGTCGTGTTTCTTTATAAATAAAGAAATAAACAATGGACAAATGGAGTCTTTAAACACCTCAGATGTAAAGTTATTCGCTGTCAAAGTGACGCCAAATTGAATGGGAGTCAATGGGATGCTAACAGCATCAGTGATGGCTTGGTTAGCAATGGCTGCCCCTATGGAAGGTACGGTTTCCGGGTGTAGGATTACCCCCTTGGGAGGTTGCAGCTTGCTTGGTTTCAACCGAACCAGGAAAGTATATGCCTCTGCACTCAATTGGATAGACCTACAACCAGTCAGAGCAACGGAGCGACGCAGTTGTCAACAGAACTCAACTGCACGCACGCTGGAAGAAGCGGTGCGGGTTACGCAGCGGACTTCTTCCCGGCAGTCAAAGCGGCCATTTGGGACAGGGCCAGTTGCTCCTCAACGGATCAAGTCCAGACCGAACTTCCTGACTTCAAATGTTGTGGGTGGGGCTAAGTTCGGCTGGCATCCAGGCTAATTATTTTTATTTTCCGTTTTGAATAAGTAATGTATTCCTCGGCTGGGATCGTGTAAAGCCCTTTGAAGCTGCACTGAAACTGCAATTTGGACCTTCAACTCGTTGGACCCCGTTGAAGTCCACTTGGAGAAACATCCTGGAATGTTTTCCTCAAAAACCTTAATTTCTTTTTCGACTAAAGAAAGACATGAACATCTTTGATGACATGGGGCTCGAGAAATTTGAATTCTGAAGTGAATTAATCATTTAAGATCTATAAAATAACAACAAAACAATAATAATAAAGTAACCAATTATAAAAATATAATATAAAAATGACAAAAAAAAACTTAAATAATCAGAGGTGGACAGTAGTGAAGTATTTTTACTTTATTCTAGTACAAAGGACAAATTTCAAGCAATATTAGTAGTGGTGCACTACCCAATTTAAGGAGTTGAACACAGAACAGTATGATGGACTGTCTGGTTAGAGTTCAGTCTTCACAATGATAAAATAGAGGTGATGTCATGGTTCAAAATCCACATAGCACATTAAAATAACAGTTTGGCAGTAATTTTTATACATTGTTTTGTGTCTGCAGGCCCCCGCAGCTATCTGAGCTCCACAATGACTGAGCGTTTTGACTGCTTCTACTGCAGAGAAAACCTGCAGGGCAAGAAGTACGCCAAGAAGGATGACAAGCCCGTGTGTGTGCGTTGCTTCGACAAGCTTTGCGCCAACACTTGCGCGGAGTGTCGCAAACCTATAAGCGCTGATGCAAAGGTGGGGGTGAATTAAATTTATTTAAAGAGCATTTAACAATGTGCAGTACTCACAGTGCTCTCTATCCAGGAGCTGAACCATAAGAACCGCCACTGGCACGAGGGCTGCTTCCGCTGCGCCAAGTGCTACAAGCCACTGGCCAATGAGCCCTTTGCAGCTAAGGACGATGGCAAGATCATGTGTGGGAAGTGTGGAGACCGTGACGGATCACCTCGCTGCCAGGGCTGCTACAAAGTGATTACAGCAGGTGTGTGTACAGCAGCACATAACACCCTTTGTCGACATAAAATATCTCAGCCACACATAGGGTGTTGTATAGCCAAGTTTTTGTGTTTCTCTTTTAGGATCTAAGAATGTGGAGTACAAGCATAAAGTCTGGCATGAGGAGTGTTTCATCTGCTTTGAGTGCAAGCAGCCCATCTGCAACCAGAGCTTCCTGACCAAGGGTGATGAGATGTACTGCACTTCCTGCCATGAGAAGAAGTTTGCCAAGCACTGTGCCCGCTGCAAAGAGGTCAGTTAGGAAAACAGAAGAATCGTAGTCATAGATGGTACAGAAACATAACCTAAACTCTGTGTGTGTGGTTAAATGAAAAATGATAAATGGTTCCCAAACATCTTTACAAATAAATATCTGAAAAGTGTGGCATGCATTTGTATTCAGCCCCCCTAAATTAATACTTTGTAGAACCACCTTTTGCTGCAGTGCAATTACAGCTGCAAGTCTTTTGGGGTATGTCTCTATCAGTTTTGCACATCTAGAGAGTGAACTTTTTGCCCATTCTTCTTTGAAAAATAGCTCAAGCGCATTCAGATTGGATGGAGTGTGTCTGTGAACAGCAATATTCAAGTCTAGCCACAGATTCTCAATTGGATTTAGGTCTGGACTTTGACTGGGCCATTCTAACACATGAATATGCTTTGATCTAAACCATTCCATTGTAGCTCTGGCTGTATGTTTAGGGTCGTTGTCCTGCTGGAAGGTAAACCTCCACCCCAGTCTCAAATCCTTTGCAGACTCAAACAGGTTTTCATCTAAGATTGCCCTGTATTTGGCTCCATCCATCAACTCTGACCAGCTTCCCTGTCCCTGCTGAAGAAAAGCTTCCCCACAACCTGATGCTGCCACCACCATGTTTCATGGTGGGGATGGTGTGTTCAGGGTGATATGCAGTGTTAGGTTTCATAGCGTTGGCATTTAGGCCAAAAAGTTCAATTTTGGTCTCATCTGACCAGAGCATCTTTTTCCACATGGCTTGTCGCAAACTGCAAACGGGACTTCTTATGGCTTCCTTTCAACAATGGCTTTCTTCTTGCCACTCTTCCATAAAGGCCAGATTTGTGGAGTGCACGACTAATAGTTGTCCTGTGGACAGATTCTCCCACTTGAGATGTGGATCTCTGCAGCTCCCCCAGAGTTACCATGGGCCTCTTGACTCCTTGTCTGGCCTGTCAGTTTAGGTGGACGGCCATGTCTTGGTAGGTTTGCAGTAGTGCCATACTCTTTCCATTTTCGGATGATGGATTGTACAGTGCTTCGTAAGATGTTCAAAGCTTGGGATATTGATTTATAACCTAACCCTGCTTTAAACGTCTCCACAACTCTAACCCCGACCTGTCTGGTGTGTTATTTGGTCTTCATGATGTTCTCTAACAAACCTCTGAGGGCTTCACAGAACAGCTGTATTTATACTGTGATTAAATTACACACAGGTGGACTCTATTTACTAATTACGTGACTTCTGAAGGCAATTAGTTCCACTGGATTTTAGGGCGTTTTCACACCTACCTTGTTTGGTCCGGATTTTCGGACTTTTCAGTTTGGTCCAAATCAAAATTGCAGGTGTGAAACCTCCCCCGTACCACGGTCCGGACCAAACAGACGAAATTTGGTCCGACGAAAAGAGGTAGTCTCGGTCCGGATCAAACTGAACAAAGGTTCGGTTCGTTTCTAGTGTGAAAGCATTTTCTGTATGGTTCGTACTTTCAGACCATTTACAGGAAGTTCCTGTTTATGTTTAAATATTATAATGTTATTTTTAAATTCAATCTAGGCTACATTGATTATGAAAAGTGAAAATATGCGCAATATGTCAGAAGACAGAAAGTCAGAAATAATTTTGAACGAAATTTTGTATGATTTTGCTTAGAAAGCATTTCTTTAATGGGAATTTCGTTTTGTATAAATTGTATCTTGATTTTAATCAACGTTTAATCAGATAATTGCCTGGATTTAATAAATAAGAAGCAAAAAGAATAGCAGACAATAATCGCGGGAGCGATCATGCTTTACACATGAACTGGAGCAGGTCTCAAATAAACCGAAACTCAGCAGGCTACTCATCTCACAAACATGAGAAATATGTGTATATAAAGCTTGAAATGTCCACTTTTAAACGTAACGAATAAAAAAATAGTCAAGCAATGCGCATTGCGCACTGTTCAATAGTGGCGGTGATATGCGTCCGTTCATTCATTCTTATCAAAGACGCTGACGTCAGACGCACGTCCGTTTACAAACCAATCAATGTCCAGATGCAGCCCACAAGGATGATGACGAGTGGACGCAAGTGCGTCATGTTAAGTTCTTGTGCGCTCGCATGAATGCAATGTGAAACCAAACCAAAACTAACCGAATGTATAAAAAGTATCAAAACATGAACTTCGGTTCGGACCTTGGTGCGGACTTTCAGGTGTGAAAATATCAGAGCTGAATATAAATGCACTCCACACTTTTAAGATATTTATTCGTAAAAAATGTTTGGACACCATTTATCATTTTCCTTCCACTTCACAATTATGTGCCACTTTGTGTTGGTCCATCAAAATCCCAATGAAATACATTTTTGTTTGTGGTTGTAACGTGGCAAAATGTGGAAAAGGTCAGTGGGTATAAATACTTTGGTAAGGCACTGTAAAGTCAGTGCAGAATTTACCATTGTTTTTGAAGGAATTGGTTGAAAGCTTCATTAACTAATAAAGATAGTCACTTGTCGCTACCTGGTGTGATGGCAACTGCAGTCACTGAAAAATCTCCAACACTAAGGCCCTGTCCCAAATGTGCACTTGCGGTCATGTGGACTTTACAAGGCCACAAGACCGCAGTGTCCCATTTGTCATTTTAGGGTTTCAGAAGGGTGCTTGTGAGCACCTCCTTTGTGGCCAATATGCGCACTCGATGTGCACTTTTGTCGAGCCTGCAAGCTCCACAGCAAATTTCTACCCGACAGTAAAAGCGGCATTACGTCACGGAAGTGTTAACTCGGAGGAAAATCACGAAGGCTTAGGGTTCCATTTGGGACAGGGCCTAACTGGATAATATGTGACCCTGGACCACAAAACCAGTCATAAGTCGCACGAGTATATTTGTGGCAATAGCCAACAATACATTGTATGGGTCAAATGCCAAAATGATATTAAGTAAAGATCATGTTCCATGAAGATATTTATAAAAAATCCTACCGTAAATATATCAAATATGTATAATTAATATAGTAATATGCGTTGCTAAGGACTTCATTTGGACAACTTTTCTTACTTTTTTTGCAACCTTTTGTTTCCCAGATTTTCAAATAGATGTATCTCGGCCAAATAGTGTCCTATCCTAACAAACCATATATCAATGGAAAGTTTTTTTTTTTTTTAATTCACCCTTATGACTGGTTTTGTGGTCACACATATCATTACAAGGCCAGAAATAACAGTTCCTATCAGGCATGTTCTGAATCCTCTGTTCTTCTGTCTAAACTCTTATTAATCAGGCCATTACCAGTAATGGGATATCCTATCAGGACCAGCCGTGGCACTCTGAGTGCTTTGTGTGTAACACATGCAAGAAGCCACTGGCTGGAGCCCGTTTCACGGCCCATGAAGATCAGTTCTACTGTGTGGACTGCTATAAGACTGATGTGGCCAAAAAGTGCTCTGGATGTCAGAATCCCATTACAGGTATAAATGTGCAAACACACACACACATCTGTACCAATATTAAATATCATTCTTTCCCCCCCACGATTGCAATTTACACTTAAAATTGACTTACTTTTAATTGTGTACAACATATAATTTCCTCAGAAGAATAGAAAGCAACACTAATAATTGCAATTTTAAATGGACAAAACATCCATATTTACACCTGTTGTCTTTCTGCGTCCCAGGATTTGGCAGAGGGACCAACGTGGTGAACTACGAGGACAAGTCCTGGCATGAATATTGCTTTAACTGCAAAAAATGCTCACTCTCCATGGCCCACAAGCGCTTTGTCATCAAAGGAGAGGACATCTACTGCTCTGACTGTGCTAAAAAGCTGTGAGGGCCTGATGGGATGTGATCAGGCTGATTAACAAAAGCAATTAGGATGATGTGCCAAACTAGCGAAGCTTTGAGTGTTCAACTAAAGAGAAACCAGTGAGGGTGTTTGTGCTGATAAATCACTGGAAGTTTGAGATTCATTTTGATAAAGTTCTTGGAACAAATAGCAAGTGCTATGTGAAGGGCTTTTCTTATGCAAAACATGTAACTGCAACCATAAATGTAATCGCTGGATTTGCAAACCTAACAATGCATTTTAAGCTTCAGTTATTGCAAAGCTATGTTAAAACTGTGTGATGTCACAATACAACATACATTGCTGTAAGATTTAATGTGTTGAAATAACTCGGTAAATTCATTTTGCTTTGTGGAAATAATTCCCTGAATAATTCCTTTGAAATGTTGCGATAAGTAATTTTATTAACACAATTGTAAGAATGAAAAAAAAAAAGAAACCTTTGTGAACAAATTCAAGCAATTGAGCATGAAACAATAAATGACTCCAAAGAACAGTATTTTATCTTCCAAAACTTTATTTTAACAATTTATACTTTCCCAGTACACTTTAGATATATTTACAAATATAATTTGTAGTCAGGGCTATTTCAAGACAAGAAGCTGCTCTAACAAAAGCAGATCCTATTCGTGACCCTGGTCGAGTAGAATGATTGTCATGGCCGAGGTAAGCTCACGTGACACGTTAAGATATTAATATATGAAAATAAAATACAGCCCATTCTGCATCTAAGGCACCGTCCTATTCTACCCCTGTATTGAGTACAACTGACATTAAAGAACAGTTTCAGTTCTGATGTTTACAGCACAAAGGGCTCAAAAGGTCCTGTTAGTGGAAACAATATTTGCATTGGAATGAACTCGACTAAAAGTGGCTGTGCCAGCGTATTACAAAAGCAAATGCAACAAACATGTACACGCATGCCTCGATGATCAGGTCTTCAGCAGCTACACCACAACATGAAGCAATTTTGGAAATTTAAAGTGTTGAGTACATATAAAAGGCCAAACCAAGGGGTCACAATGATCTCAAACCCATTTCTGAATTGCACTGAACATGTACACACAGTCTCATGCCAAGCGAGCATCACCTAGAACCTCCGCAAACACTTTCCCACTGAAGAGTCGGAGTCAAAAAGCAATCTGGAAAGTGACTATTGTACAACAAAAGATAAAAACAACAGAAAGCGGATGCATATAAAATATCAGAAGAAACAGTAAACACACATTGAGGGATCTACAGTATTCCTAAACACAAATGGAATGATAGAAATAAGGAAATGTACTTATCGATTGACCAGCTATGGCCATTGAATGATAAAAAAAATAGTCTGATTAATATTTGAAAGGAAACTCCTCAACCATTTACACAACGCCAACTGAACTCTTCAAGCATACGGAGACCAATCATTCATTACAACCGCGTGGACATTTAAGTCAACAGTCAAATGCTCAATGGTCGAATATCAAATCCTTACAGATAAAGTCTAGTGCATACATCTCTTAAACTTCCCTGAATCCTCTAGCTGCAAACGTAAATCACAATTCCAAACAAGAGATGACATGCTTGTCGGTTGCTCTGCAAACATCCCTGTTCAACCGCACAGCAGCTTCATAACCAAAAAGCCCTCTTGACTTTGCTTGTGCCATCGAGTCTACATTCGTTTTCCCTACTCGTGTCACTTTACACTGTTCAAAAAGATAAACGTGCACTGCTGCTGTGTAAAGGTAGTTACACCTGGCCTGTGAGTGTGGGACAGCATTTCATCTTTTAGTACAGAGTACACCAACCTGCTGCCTAGTTATTCCCAACCACAAGTATGGCTAGACAGCCTAATACTGATTTACATAATACTTAGAAGAGTTTTAAATATATATATTATGCATTTTCAAAGAGAGAACCAAATTTAGTGTGGTTAATTAACCCATTAATGGAAGTGAACTAACAAGAACTGTATACAAAGAAAACATCAGGTGATAGTACAGTACAACCCTGAGGGGACTTTGGGAATTTGAGAACATTAAATCATTCAAGTTTAGTTAATGAAACACGCTTCTTCAAACTCCAGGGAACAGACACCAGAAACATGCACAAAGTGTGCAAGTTAGAGTTACAGTAATTCTGTTATATTATGTAATATCATAGCGCATAGACATCAAAAGTTATTGAGAATGCACTTAAATTAGATATTTGATAACTAGACATACTTATGTACATGTTTATTTACTACAAAACAGGAGCGTACAACATAAAAACCTCATTAAACAGAAGCCACAAGTGCTATGCCATCATCCTTCAATCTCAGAGCAGCATGAACGTTTGCGCTCGATTTGAATTATAAACAGTCTGGTAAACAGTTTAAATGAAACACCTTGAGAAGGATTTGCTATGTACAAGTGTTGCACAGTAGGAATGCTCCTCGAGTTCTTTCACAGGGAATTGAGTGTTAAAAACTATACAGTGGTGATGTTAATTCCTTTGGAGCGGAGAAACAGAAGCTTAGAGATAAATATCCTGAGGTCACATTAAAAGCACTCTAGAGTTGCTGCACCAGCAGCAGCCCGTCTAAGGTCACATTCCTGAGCTCCGCTCACAGTTCAGACACAGGGCTTTAATTAGTGCGTCTGTGACTGGAGCCGTCATGTCAGCTGAAGATATGCGAGATGTTTCCTCTCTCAAAACGCTCTGCACTGACTCAATTACTAATCAGATCCTTCTATAAAATGCTTACGTTGAAATTATAATGAATTTGTATGTGCCACGTGAACACCTGAACTGGAATTTAGCAAAAAAGTGCACGTGGTAACCGTCACGAGACAGCAGCCGTTTATATGTGGAAAAGCCACATGAATAAATAAAGTTGTCTCCACGTTTAAAAGACAAAACAAAAAAAAGAAACCCCAAAACATTTGTTATGAAAAAAAAAAATCTTGGTGAAGAGCTGCTAAAAGAAGCAAGCACACTGAAGGAATCTATCAAGTCCCCTGAAGCATTTATTTAGCTAATTTCTTCCAACTTGTGTTTATTTTCTCTTGCTTTATCCGTCTATTATCTGCAGAGGCTGTGCAGCACTGTGCACTCTCTGTGCGTCGAGTCTGAGCGCTGACACTCTGAGGCTCTCGTGGAGTGCAATAATCAGCAGGCCTTAAACAGACCTGCGTATTCACATCTCTGAAAGAACAAGAGAAACATGGTCAAACTGATATAAACGAATACAATAACATTTAACAGACTTAAGAGAGAGACACAAGCTCTCACCGGACAGGGTTTCAATAGACTGGGCTGGATGGACTGAGCTGGTTTTCTCTTCAAAGGCCACTCTAGGCCCTTCAGGGCCCCCATCGTCCATCAGGGGTTTGCTCTTCGCATGAACACCCAGATCGATCAGCTCCTCAAAGCTCCAGGGTCCTCCTTTACCATTCAACCCAGGCACCAGGCTCACTTTAGAGTCCTCGTTCACAAACTCGGAGCCCTCCATCAGACAGGACTTTGGAGGGGGGCTGCTGGAGATTAAAGCACACATTTTTAAAGGTGAAGTTGTTTTATGCACCACAAACCCAGATAAAACTAGAGTGAAAGAGGTTGTTTTTTTACCTGTCCACTGAGGGATCCTCTGTGCTAGGTCCATTGCTGTTCTCCATATTATCCATATCTTTTTGTCTGTTCATACTAACATCTGGCTCCACCCGTTCGGCAAATGGCTCCTCCACAGGCATGTAATGCTCCTGAGAGTCTGATGGCTCTGTTTCATTGGCACTCTGCTCTGACTCAGCCTCATTCTCTGAAATGTATGAGTTATTCCACCCTACATTAGAGCTACACAATATTTCAAAATAAAATCAAAAGCACAATAAGGCCTAGTGCGATTATCAAAATGCGAAAGCTGCGATTGAATACAAATATTAAGCTCATGATCTTTAGCTTGCGTTAAATGCTGCTTCACGTGAACTTAATCTCTTCATCAGTTTGGATCGATTATAACCTGCATTTGGGAGTACATAATTCTCCACCCCTTTCACCAATTTTTTTTATTGAGTTTCCCCCCTCAACAATATAGATTACAGAAAAAACAATATTTTTCCTATATCATTCAGCTCTATCGTAAAAATTGTGATGGATTAACCAATAACCAATTAGCCAATATTGAGAGATTTTTAACACTGGCTGCCTTTTTGAATTTGCTTATTTAGTAAATATTGTGTAAAATAAGTGTTCAGTTTCATTGCAGCAATTCGCCTGTCACTTCTCACTAGCTTGTTTGTGAAACAAATAAACTCACTGCTGTTCTCAACAAAGCAATATTCTGCCAATTCTGCCATTAAAATACTGACCCTTATTTTCACAGTTTATTTGGTCCTCAGCCTCCTCTCCATTTTCATCAGAATTGTCTCTCTCATCATTACTCTGAGAGCACACACACATACACAACATAAGTAGCTTTTTGGGAATGGAAATGGTGCACAACAGACATCATGCCTCAACACTATATAATAATGAGCTGTGTGCTATACAATTAAAGTTGTTAAACTTGCCTTAAAATCCATTTGGTCAGTTTTTCTGGTTCTCTTCATAATTTCTTCAATTCTCTACAGATGGAGACAAAATATTCAAGCAACTTGTATGATTTTTTTTAATTTACAGCTGCTAACTGAAATGCAAAATGTGTAAATGTCAGTGTCATGTGATAGTGTCCACCTTCTTTCTTTCCATGCGCTCCTGTTGGTTCTGTTGCATAATGCGTTCTCTCTCCAGACGCTGCTTCTCCGCCTCCTCTTGGGCTTTTGCTTCAGCCTCCTCACGCTGTCATTGGATGAGCAGGAAGTCAATTATTCAAACAGAAAAATCAACATCTCTATCATGATCTCAATGCAACGGGAGAGACAACTAACCTCTTTCTGTTCCTCAACCTGTCTTTGCTGCTCCTCTAGCTCTGTCTGCTGTCTCTCCTCCTCTGCTACACGAGCCTGCTCCTCCTCTTCTCGATTCCTCTCCTCAACAAGCCTCTTCTCTTCCTCTAGGCGCCTCAAGCGCTCCTCCTCCGCTAGCCGCTTCTCCTCCTCTTTCCTCAGCCTGTTGAGACACGATACCTCAGGGCCTTTCACACTTCAAAGGTAAATAGTTTTAACACTAACACAGATGCAGGGTTCGCTTCATAATGACTGTATGCATCACAACCCTGAACAAGAAAAACAAGAATATGACTACAAACATATGACATATTTTTCCTGATTAAATGGGGGTTAAAGATAATAATGCTAAAGCAAGGCACTGAAGCTAATCAATTAAACACACCGCTCCTCTTCTTCTTTCTGTATGCGGAGTTGCTCTTCTTTCTCCTTCTGTTCGCGTGCCAGACGACGGTTCTCCGCCAGGATCTTGGAAGCCTCTGCGGCTGAGTTGGTTCCCGCGTTGGCTTTGGAATTGGATTCTGGAAAAACACACACATGCATTATGCATATTAACATCCAAAGTGCAACTACCTCAGTTGTTACAGTAATACACAATACAATGAAATGAAAGAGAGGTGAAGGCATGATTAGTGATATGTTTCCAGCAGAGGGCACTGTGTCTCAAGGATAAACCAGCTCGGCACTGTATACAATCTCAGTAACCCCAGATGTACTTGACCTTGTTAGTTCATATCTAAGAAGACAGTTCATCACACAAACGGTTCTGGGTTTGCTGCTGTATTAACTCAAAGGCTTTGTTTTAGCCAGCCAGACATTTGGCAAGACAAGAAGTGGTTAAACTCAAGCTTTTTAAAATTATTAAATAAATCTGCTTTAAAATCATTACTACAACACTGGGCAGAGGATCTTATACGTATTTAAAGTAACACTAATTACAGAGCTTGAAAAGTAGTACTGTACCTTCACTTCATATTCAACAATTATTTTTTACAATTAATTCAACTCTAAATGCTTAATTCAAAAGTTGTTAAGCAGATATTTCAGCCTTACATGAGTTACATATTTCACACTGTTGATAAACTTTATATGTTTTAAATGTATCATTTGTTTGAAAATCTCCTATTAATCCTGAAAGAAATTTCAATTAAATTCCACAAATGTTTGGAATTTAAAGGTCCCGTTCTTCGTGTTTTTTTGAAGCTTTAATTGTGTTTACAGTGTGCAATATAACGTGTTCATGTTTCGCGTGTAAAATAAAACAGTATTTTTAACACAATTTACTTATCTGTATACCGCAGTTTTCACTGTCCTAAAAACGGCTGATGACTTCCTTTATTCTATGAAGTCCCTCCTTCAGAAATACGTAACGAGTTCTGATTGTGCCAGCGGTTCCCGTGTTGTGATTTGACCGCAGCTTAGCAAACGTGGCACGGTTCCTGTGTTGTGATTCGACAGCAGCTTAGCGCACGTGGAAAGGTCACGCCTCTTAACGGGAGATGTATGCGCTTAATGATCTCTACAGCGTCCCTGGGAAAGCCAAACAAAGGTGATTTGACTCCGGGATGAAAATAACAGCGTCTCGACGACATGGCGACAAACACACTCAAACGCAACAATTCCTTTTCTCCACGCGACACGTCCTCTTCTCCACGTGAGACAGCAATAAGACCACGCCCCCTTTTTTCACGTATTCTTGTGGGCGGAGGTTAGTCTGTTCTACGTCATTTATGAAGGAAGTACCAGGATGTAGTCCAAGCCAGCCGTTCGCTGTAGGCTTTGAAAGGGAACTTCTGTTAAATAAAATATCTCGCTTGGCATTGAACTTTGAGCTTTATAATTTTACAGGTATTATTTATGCTCTAACAGCAACATTACATTCTAACTAAAGTTTGAACAATGGGATCACGAAGAACGGGACATTTCAAGAATTTAAAATCTGCCAGAGAAGGCATTTAAACAATTTCTTTCCAGTTCTAAAAGTAAAAATCCTATTCATTTTCAAAAATATCTCATTAATTTTCTCCATAGGGGATATCATTTTTAACGATAACTTAAGATGTTAAAGACAGACATACTGTGAGCTACATGGTTTAACAGCAGAATTCATGAAAAAACGACATTACCCATGATCCACCAATCAGAGAATTGAAACAAGTCGTGCTAAAAAAAAACAATGTAGAGCCAGCCCACTACCAAATTTCTTTTATTTAATTTAACATTTCAATTACATTTCCTGACATGGAAATCACAATTAAAAAATTCCCTGACATTTTCATTTCTCTGTTTCTCTATACTTGGGTTTTTGAGTTCACTTACCCTCTTTGGTCTTGGGTGTGGGTGTTGGTGTCGTGCTGGTTTCTGGAGACTGTGGGGCGACAGGCATAATGGGAGACATATCTTTTGGCTTGGAATCCCTCCTGCGAAGGGTGGGCGGGCCGGTGGGGGTTAGAGCAGGTTTCTGGATGGGTGGAGGTTTGGATGTGGCAGAGGGCTGAGGGGATGGTGGACGCTGTTTCAAGCCGCTGGGGGAAGGAGGGCGGAAACGTGGACTCTGTCTGAAGGAGACAAACGTAAAAAGACAGAGGGGTTAAAAATATGGGCTTCTACTACAATGGGAGAAGCAATTAGAGCAGCAGATTGTAAAGGTTTGAAATCAAACTAAACTAATCAGTTTAGAGTGAAACCACTGCAGGCTAAAACTGATCTAAGGGGTCTTACTTGGCTGCTCCAGGTGAGGGCGCTCTTGAGGAGGTGTTAGCAGCAGGAGCAGGAGACGGGGATCGGTGTCGACTGGAGGGTGAGGCAGGGCGTTTTCCTACTGGTGACGTGAAGCGCTTCTCCTCACCTTTCTGCTTTTACAAATGCAAAAAAAAAGAAAACATTTCAGAGATCACACCTCATCCACCCTATGGAATAACGAGCAAAACCCTTAACTTTGTGTTCTGACTATTGGACTAAACAGAAGAGCCTCACATTTGCTTAATATGTAGTGATCATCAATGTTCACATTAATATTTATATTACTCTATTGCAATTAGGGTTTTACTTTCATCATCAATATGAACCAGACCGGAGTAAACATGTCCTTACAATCTATTTTTAATCTTCGGTCCACATGCTCAGGATGTCATTGGGACAAATTAACTAAATGTGGGACAGGCTCATAAATGTGAAGATGTCTTTTACTGGAAAACACATGAACACAGTGAAGCAGCTAGCAGTGAGTACACCATGTTTTCAGCGGACTCTAGTGACAAACTCTCCAAAAGATTATCAAGCAGATGAGATATACTGAGCTATAATGCCAAGCCCCTGGAGAAGCTACAGTACGAACATCAGGGAAACATGTCAGTTTCAATTTATATTTCTCCAGTGAATATAACATTGCAAAACCCTCCTTTCTCTCTGGGACACACACGCTAAAGCTCGCTTAGCGTTCATTTTAAGTAGGGCAGTGCTACAAATTAACTGTGTCTGATTGAATCACTGAAGTGGGCATTTCTAAACCTCTAAAAGAGGGATCAGACTGTCACATATAGTTTGTATCTGATTGTAAGGTATCCGCCAGTCTCAGGAGACCTTGGATCACATCGGATGAGGGTCACCAATGCAGCGTAGATTGTGACTCGAAAGTCGTAATTGGGAGTTGCAGTCTCAGAAGTGAACTCTGAGGCAGGTTGGATAGTTTGGCTCCTGGCCTTCATCCTTAGCCGCTGATTACTTTTGAGTTTAAAAAATGTAGAAGCTCTGTGTTAAGAGCCTGAATATTTCTGAAAGACTCGAAATTTTTACATACACGACCGTTCAAAGGTTTTTGGAATATTTTGTTTTTAGAACTGAATTAAAAATTCTACACAAGTGTGTGTAAGCTAGCAACACGCACTCAATTTCCTTCTTTGTTGAAATATGTCCAAACGCAATCCTACTATGGAACTTTGGTGATATTGAACCAGCAGTTTGAATACAACACTGATGAGGCTGAGCAAGTTACTTAAATGTTTGACAAATTTGTAACAAGCTACTTAAATAAATATATAAATAAATAAATAGTTAAATGGCAAAAACATTAGAAGGTTACTCTTGGCCCTTTCTGTACTGAGATCTGTTACAGCCACATTGATGCAAGAATACATCAAGTATGTACAACAGGACTTCCAATGCCTTGGCCAGGCATGAGCATCTGCACACTTGCACAGAATACAAGTTGCAGTGTGTGTGTGTGTGTGTGTGTGTGTGTGTTCACTACTCACTGCCCCTAATGTGTGCACTAACTTGGATGGGTTAAATGCAGAGGACAAATTCCTACAGTAGTATGGGTTAACAAACTTGGCCTTCACGTCATGTCAAAAAATATGTACCTAATATGTTTTACTATCCCATCATTTCTCAAGTGAGGAGGGCTTAAAGTGACTGATGAAACCCAGTTCCCTATCTCTCCAATACACGCTGCTGCTGCTGGAACAGTCTTAAGCTGGGATCAGATAGTGTTATTCAGAACGAACAGCTCACTGATTAACGTCAGGGATAAAGCCAAGCTGTTTTGCAAAGCAAACCATAATATACGGACATAAAAATGTCTGAATGAGTACATATTGTTTTATGGCAATACAACTAACAAAGACACAGATACCTGTAGTTCCGATAAGCTTATCCTAGTAATGAGATTATTAAGGACACTCTTGAGATCAAATTATATACATACACCATGCATCTCATCTATAAGTTTTTCTTTAATTGTTTTTGTGGGGTCTAAATATCTAAAACACTAGTGAAAATGCATCAATTTTGCATTTTTCTAATTTAATACAATTTTCATTACAAAGTACAGTACCGTTCAAAAGTTTGGGGTCAGTAAGATTTTTTTTAAAATAAATGAATTAATTTACTCAGTACGGATGCATTAAATAGATCAAAAGTGTCAGCAAGACATTTACAAAGTTACAATAGATTTACATAGCATTTAAAAAAATTGCTGTTTTTAACTTTATTTAAATCTACACTGTGTAACTTTATTAGTTTATTCTGAGCTAAAAACACTTAGTTCTTTCAAAAACATATGTGCTCATTAATGTATATTTACTTCTTTCAAGTAATAAAGTATTCTCGTAAGTTTATAATATGCCATTGAAAATACATACAGGTAAGGGGTTCGAATGGGGGTCGTCATGTTGCCCCTCCATCTTGAAAGTACATTAGCCAAAGAGGGACATACCCGTAAATTCAAGCTTCGCCTTTCGCGTTTTAACACTCTGTAACGAGTAGGAAAATAGTGTGGCCCCTTTAAGAGCGTTCGCCCCGGTTGGAGCGCCTGCGTTCTGTGTGTGTGTGTGTGTGTGTGTGCGCACTGCGCCTCGAGCTCCCATGTGTGCAGATTATTTTCTGTCTTCTGTTGCTAACATTCATTTATTTTTGTTTTGTTGGGTAATGCTGTGGACGGAAGTGGAGTTTGTGCCGGACTCTTGTGGGGGGTTCCGCGGGGAATAAAGTGCGGGCTGTTTGATGTCAATTGCCTCCGTGTTTGCATCGACTACAGTTGCGTTGAGTGAGCTATCCGTATTTTTCACCCGGACACACGCGTTACAACTCGATGGCGAATGTGAAGAGGGGGATTGCTGGATCGAACTAGAAGCCATGTTAATCTTGGACTAAATCGGTCACCGTAGGAGTTAAAACGAAATCGGAATTGGGAGGAAAAGAAACTAATATTTACTGGATGGTCATATACCCTTTCACCGCTAGATGGAGGAAAATATCACACAGTGTAGCTTTAAAAGAATCCTGAAAAAAATATCAGTTTCAACAAAAATATTAAGCAGCACAACTATCTTCAACATTGATAATAATAATAATAATAATAATAATAAATGCTTCTTGAGCAGCAAATCATCATATTAGAATGATATCTGAAGGATCATGTAACACTGAAGACTGGAGTAATGATGAGAAAATTCAGCTTTGCCATCAGAGGAATAAATAAAATATACTCGCACAGACAATTTTAAATTGTAAGAATATTTCACAATAATAGTTTTTACTGTAATAATGCAGTCATGGAGAAACTTCTTTTAAAAACCTAAAAATCTTTAAACGAATATTTAACCATTTCTTACTGAGATAAAAAAAAAGAAAGAAAAACAATCCATTTCAAAGTATAAGTTGACATGTTTCATCTGCTCACCTGTGTCATACTGGAGATGGCATCCGCAGACACAGAAGTAGGCGGGCCTTTCTTTCGGTCACTGCTGCGACTGCGTAGTGGTCCGCGGGCCGGGGGCTGCATGGGGCTGGCAGATGCTGAACGAGGACACAGGTGAGACTCTGGTAAAGGACACAGTCAGTGGTGCACAGCCAGGGACAGCAGGGAAGGGACGTCACAAGCAGCCAAGTTGGGTGAGCAAAGCAGGTAGAGGTAGGGACAGAAAAAAGAAGAGAGAAGGGGAAAGGGATGATAAAAGCACAAAACATTGGTGTAGTTAGATCAGTAATACTGGTTGATTGGGAACTGTTGTTGATAAGCACCGATGGCCTCAGGAAGACTGGGTTTGATGGGTGGGTTGGTGGTTGTGAGACAGAGAGAAACATGGCAGGGGACAGACAACACACTGGTCACCAATACACTAAAGCACACCTTCGCCTGCACCAAGCAAGCACCTTAGGCTGCAGTTTTAGTCAGCTCAACAATACAGCAAATTTAACAACATTCACTCACTCATTCTTCCCTTATAGCCACATCATGCCAAATCTGATATTAAACCGCCTTTTCACTATCTACAACATTCGCAAACTTTTTAATTCTCCCCCTAATGGTTTCATATTAGACACATCATTCTTGTACCTTTGTTTTGTTTTTTCCAGTTATCAAATACTTTCTCCTTCAAATCAAAGTTTGTAATGTTATGCTTCATCTTTTAGCTGGTTGGTTTAGCTAATGGCTTAGAATAAATAAAAAAATCCCTTGGAAGAAAACGAATCGGAAAAATAATTTTTAAATCAAAGACACGAACAATGCGGTTGGCCATTGTTGTGCTCTATAGAGATGGTAACTGATCAAGGGATGCCCAGTATCTGTTGGTGAAGCTGAGGTGAAGTGAGGTAAGCAATAAGGGCTGACCTGGCGAATGGGTCTGCTGTGACAGTGGGATTTCTGGGATAATCTCGACCCACTATAATTAACTCTGACTGTTAGCATCATGGAAAGCCTATAAATGTAATTGATCCATAAGCTGCTGATTCATAATCATCTCTCCATCTATATTAAGAAACCAATAATGCAGTTCAGACTTAGCAATGCTGATAGCACCATGTCAACATCAAACCCAGTCAAACACGTTACACATATGAACTTCAGTCCTTACAGGTTGCTGGGAATTTAAAGAGAGTATGGTAGCATTGGAAACTGAAGATGATATGTTTAGGTGACGCTGCTGGTCTGCAGGGGCCATGAGCTGCCCTCTGTGGATCAGCTGGGGAGTGAAGTAGCAACAGCAGGGCGCAGATTCACTCCACTCATTCCCTCTCACACACAGAACCGCTCAGCTAATCAGCTTTAAAAAGATCCCTCAGCAATAGCCCTGGAACACCTTGCAAATGTTTATGTGTGTGTGTGTGTGTGTGTGTTTGTGTGTGTGTGTTTTAGAGATTGAGAGAAGGGTAAAAACTAGTGATGCACCGAAATGAAAACTTTTGAATGACTTCAGACATCTAATACTTGAACTGATATATAATGGAGTAATTTGTACATCTGTATACATTGTGGCATTACATTGACGCTGGCACTGTTGTGCAGTCACGCTTATCTGTCTGGATGTGAATCATGCAGAGAAGGTACACGTGCCTTATTAACTGTAAATGCCATCTAATTTCTGATATCATCATCATCATCATCATCAGATGGTAGCTACATTCATTCAATCCAATTAAATCTAGATCAATTCTCGTGCACGCTGCTTTGGATAACAAAATTTCTGTTACATGTTCCAGGACATTTTTCCTTTTCGACAGACATGAAAAATTAAATAGAATTTTGGTAAAAAAGTTCAATGACAAAACATTTCTGTGCATCTCTAGAAAACTGCCAAGACTGCTAATCTATGCGTATAAAACTTGATGCATGTGATTCAAGCTACATTCAAAAACTCCAGCACGCCCACTATAACACGCCAACCAAGCACCCCTGCAGAGCGCTTTATATCTACACACAAGTGGAGGGTTTTGGTACGAGCTGGGCCTCCCTTTCTCTCTAGTGTTACCTTGGACGTCGCCTCCTTCGGCAGACAGGGCCGCGGCACTCTTGCTTCTAGCTAGCGAGGCCTGGGTGGGTGTGAGCAGCCGACTGAGGACATCGATGTCCACGGGGGTGGCCAATGAGCGGCGAACTATAGACACAGTGTGCCCAAACGGACACGAAAAAAAGAGTAGAAAAAAGGGATAAGAAAAAAGAGGTTAAGGAATAAACACAAAGGAGGAAGAAGGAAGGAGGAATGAATGACACCAATGTGATTTAAAATGCAAGAATCAACACAAAAACCGAAGAGAAAAGTGATTGTGGTTCAAATGTAAACAGTGGGCGGCTGATGCATTCAAGGTGAGACTCAATGCTGGAGAAAAAAAGAACATTAGTGAGATATGGGAGAGGTGACTGGGAGCAGGGCTGTGGACTTGGGAGGTGAAAACAAAAGGGAAACAAAGCCAGGACTAAAGAGTAACTTGAAGAGCTTTTTGAGATCCATCTGATGAGTCAAATACTTTCAGTTAGGCGTTTTAAAATTGAGGTATGCATCAAATTTAGTATTATGAAACAGATTAAAGGTCAGCATTTGATTTTTAGTCTTGTCTCTACTGCTGTTTTACAGAATGTAGGGAAAACAAAAATTCTGGTCAAACAGCACTAATTTGATACAGTTTGTACACCGCAAAACTGTAGCAGAACATGCTAACAGGCACAAAAAGCTCTTGCTGTCATGACATGTTTGTAACCTGAGTTACAAATTCACAGTTGGGAAAAAAAGAAATATGAAGGAGTAAAAACTTAATGTCTCTTTTGAATTATCCATTAATTTAATTTCCCCCCTTGGCACTGTATAGATTCACTCGAAGTTGTGAAGAGAGGGTGAGGCTGTGAAGCTTTTGTAAGCTCAGTAATGAGGAAGTGCTCTCAAAATAGAGAAAGATGGTGTCTACCTAAACAAGTACGCACTGATAGGCAAACTCTAAAATGGTCCATCACAACACAATTCAGTAGGTAATTTAGTTTTCAAGAGTGACTATATAACCAGGAGTATTAAGTCCTGCAAACATGACATCTAGAAATAAATACAGTACAAGAAAAAGCCTTCCTGTTAATAATAATAATAATATAAAACCAGTCACCATTCTGCAACAGACACACTCACAAACACACTGAAAACAGCCATGGCACCAGGAGCCAAACTCGTTGGTTAATGTCATATGGAAGAAAAACAACACGATGCTCTCATAAACAAAAACACATTGTATTAACATACACAAAAAGCTCATTCCTAGTGAGTAGGTCAGTTAGCGAGAAATCCCTGAGAGAACGAAGCAACAAGGAAAGGTTAAGACGAACTGGAAGCTCAAGGAAGAAAAAAATAATGATTTGTGGACAAAAAAAGCATCAACACTGGCGGATTGTTATGTTTCTGGATGCATGATGATTTGATGCACGAGTAGAAGGACGAGGCAAGCAAAGAACGTAGGGAGAGAGACGGAGCACTTTTAAAAACACAAACCAATCATTTAAACCCCATGCTCCCCCCAATAACCTTATTAACCCTATTTCATGTTCTGTTGGTTGCAGATAAAACAAGGGCAGGGCGGACCATAGAAAGCGGAAAAAGTTTGCGCTTATTTATTAGTAAACGGCGAACAGGTACATGTGAAATGTCCCGGCCAGGACTTAAGCACCTGATTCATCTGCTGTGGATTTCTCTGGTTTGGCGGCGGGCTGTGTTTTAGCCCCCATTCGAGAGAGGGAGGAGCTTCGCTTCTTCGGGATTGGGCCTACAGACAGAGTGGACAGGGCAGCATTTAGAATCAATCAGGAAGCGGGGCCTCTTCTGTTTCAGCTTACACATGCCATTTTCAGTGAATGAGGAAATGGTATTTTGATGAGGACAATGCAGCTAGGCTCTGCTTTATAATTGTGGTTCTATTTACAGTAGGTTTTAAATGGATTTGGAGAATGGTAATTGTAAATGTTTAAGAGGCGCATGTTTGCGAATGCCTGCGCAAGGCTCCTTGTCTATGCCTGCTTAAATGCATATTTGCATAGAAACTAGATTTTCAGAATGACAATGTGCAAACTGCTGAGCTAAAAGTAAGCAAATAAAGGCTCACACCCATTATTTCATTAAAAATGATGTAGGAGATCCTATGATTGTTCATTGTTCTCTATCTCTGTGCTGTGTGCAGAAATATGTTAAATGGATAGTTCACCCATCTATCACTATCATAATATTATCATCATATTACTCACCACTTCAAACCCATATGACCTTCTTTGGAACACAAAAGAAGAAATTAAGAGAAATGACTGATACTTTTATGGTGCTGAAGCTCCAGCCCACATTCATGTAATTGGGGGGGGAAATAGTAAGTTCTTCCTTTTGTATTTCACAGACGAAAATATTTAAATGTTGGGCACGACATGAGGGTGAGTAAATAAAGACAATTTTAATTTGTCTAATTCTTTAAAAGAGGAGCAGCACGGGTAGTTTGGCACCTGTCTTTTCCACCTGAGGCTGCTTATGAGCTTCTTTATAGGCCTGAGGAGCATTGCTAGGCAACCGGTTCAAAGATGAACTTCTCCGCTTCGCACCTGAGGGACAAAAGAGAGCTTAGCTCCTGAATCGAGAACATGGGTTTTACTCATGAGGGACTAAAGACATACTTCAAAGATGAAACACACACACACAAAATCTAAAATCGACACAAAAGTCATGGCTGGCTGCTCCTGTTAGAGAAAAAGGAAACTGTGGGGAGAAACAGCATGTCTGCAAGAATCATAAGCTGCCGAGATGGCAAAAACACTTATGGCCCATTCACAAACACAATGGTGTATTTGCATTTAAATAACAGTATAAAATGAACCACTGGGAGAGGCACCTGTGTGAGACATGACTTGTCATTAAGTTCTGCTTAGAACACATGACCAGCATTAAAGGGTATGTGCTCATGCACATGTATCATAAGTTATAAGGAAAAGGCAGGAGAGGGCAGGGAGGACACTTACTTTTATCAGGAGAATTAATGAGGGTGGCAGAGGATGAGGAGAGACGCTTGCTGATGACTGAGTCAGTCTGTTTCAGGTTCGTAGTAGAGGAAGAGCGCTTATCTACAGGGGAGGGTAAATACGCACACAGACAGAGACAGACAGGGAGTGGAATTAGAGTTACAGGGGTTTGCACGTGCTAAGTTATTGTTAATTACAATAATACAAGCTGGTTCATCTACATCTTAAGGATGGGGTGACACATGGACATACAAAATTAGGGTTTGCTCAATAGCTAAACCTTAAGTATTGTGGTTGCCTCACGTCTATGTAACCGGTCAAAAGTTTGGAACATTATTTTTAATCTCTTATGCTATCAAGTCTGCATTTATTTGACCAAAAATACAGAAAAATGTAATATTGTTAAATATTATTACAATTTAAAATATTGTTTTTCTATTTTCATTTACTTTTAAATTTAATTTATTTTTGTGATGGAAAGCTGAATTTTCAGCATCATTACTCAAGTCTTCAGCATCACATGATCCTTCAGAATTTATTCGGAATTTCGTGATAAAATGGACTGAATTCTTAATATGTTCGTGTGGGAACTCGGATTGAAGTGTGTTCCGCGCTTAAAACAAGCCTACTGTTAACTGTTAAAAGATTGCATTCAGAACTGTTCGGTACACACGTGCACTGTACCGAAAGCCCTGTACCGAACCGGTTCGGCACAAATACGTGTACCGTTACACCCCTAATATGTGTGTGTGTGTGTGTGCGTGTGTATGTATGCATGTATGTATGTATGTATGTATGTATGTATGTATGTATGTATGTATATATAATAAATCAATAATGGGATAAATCATGAGTATTGTGCACTACAGCGAACCCAGTCTAAAAAGGCAGGCACAACACAATGTTAGTAAACATTCAAACAGTCGTTACATCTGGATAAAAAGGGGGGAGAAAAATCACAAACTCAAAGCGACATGCATCCCTGGAACCAAGGTAGGTGCTTTGGAGAAAACACTCTTTGTTACAATCCCTGGCAAGTGAATAAAATATATTGTTATAAAAAAACTGAGTGAGTGAATGAGAAACAGCAAGTACAGCCCCAGTCAGATTAGTGCACGTATGAGCAAAGAGGAGAAGTGGGAATTTTGTGTCAAGTCACGCCATGGGCAGGCAAACAGTATAAACCACCTTGTGACGTCTGATTCCTGGGTGGCTTGGAGGCTGGAGAAGCAGGAGAGATTACTATAACAACCGGGGAGGAGGTGGAGCCACTGTCACTCTGTCCTGTGGGCAGGGACAGACAGGTCGCTATTGGAAATGGACTCGCTCTCCATGGAAAGAGTGAGAGAGGTGGAAAACCATAGCTGACAACATGAGATTTTCATCCCCAAGTAGTGTTGCGCACAACTACAGCACACAGATCAACAAACAAACATGGCTTGTAAAACGTGAAGTGTCATTTTTTGGATGTTTGGGAAATAGTTTCTCCTATCCCAGTTCAAAATACTATTACATTTATTTATGTTATAAACACTGATTGATTGATTGATTATATATATATATATCAATCAACGGTATGAGTGGGAGGATCCGTCTTGACCAATGGCATGTGTTTGAGGCATTATTTTTGCAAATCGGTTTAATGTAGCTAGCGGAGCAAAAAATCCACATTTTACCTTAAACATCAAATCAGAGCAATGAAGATTGTCAAAAGATGATTACTCATAGATTTATTAGTCAGAACACATTTGGGCGGACTGAGACAATCAGTCAACGAAGGCTGTTGAATTT
Source organism: Romanogobio albipinnatus (assembly GCA_023566225.1). Lineage (NCBI taxonomy): Eukaryota > Metazoa > Chordata > Actinopteri > Cypriniformes > Gobionidae > Romanogobio > Romanogobio albipinnatus. The sequence goes on along the minus strand of CM042246.1, from coordinate 26,619,813 downwards.
ATCAGGTGCTTCTGATGTTTGGCATTTAGGAAAAGCATACCATTTTTGTTGTCAGAGTCTGAAAGTCCACCCCAGGACCATCTCTTCTGTCTCTGTTCTACTCGCTGGCTACGCTCCAGGGTACGTCTCATCACAGCCTCATAGTGTTCCTACACACACACACACACACACACACACACACACACACACACACACACACACACACACACACACACACACACACACACACACACACACACACTTTGTTAGACAAATAGAGCTATGATACATCCTCTGAGCTGTGCAGCAGTGGACTGTGGAAAAGGTGTGGAAAAGAGTCCATGATTCCAGGCTCTTTTGCATGTCAGGTACTGAACAAAGCAAACGCTTGCTGCTGTGAAACTGCAAGACTAACAAAATCGTAATTTTATTTCACGATAATGATATATTTATCACAATATAGTTATTTTGGCTTTATATGGTTGTGATATCAGCTATTTTTATATAATTGAAATGTCGTAATTCTCATCACCAATTACAATATCACAAAAAAAAAAAAAAAAACATACTGCCAAGTAAAAGCACTCAAGTCAGTGATAAAATAAGAACAAAGATACTAATTTACAAGCAATAGGACAAACTTACTTTATAAATTATATTAAGTAATCAAATGTGCAAATTAAATATACATTTACTCTTATAAAAGTTACAAAAGTAATTCAGTCAAGAGCAGTGTGATTTTGTCTTTGTCTTTTGAGTAACATTAAAAGCAGCAGCTTTATTAGGCTACTGTCACTTTAAGACCAAAGGCACTGATGTAATATACTAATACATAGGCCTTGGTGATAAAACAGTATCTGTATTTATTAGTGGTATACCTTTATCGATAACGAAAGAAAAAAAGGTCAATATAGACCTTATGTAAGACTTTCTAATTTCTAATGAACACAATCGTTATATTAATAAATATCCTGATGTTTCCAAGCTTTATAATGGCAGTGAATGGGGCTCATGAGTTTGAAGCTCAAAAAAGTGCATCCATCCATCATAAACGTACTCCATACGCCTCAAGGGGGTATACACACGCATATACTGAAAATGAGTTCTCTTTCGTTACTTATTGCACTTGAATGGTTTAAAATCACTTGTTTTTAAACTGATATGCTTACCGCGATAGAGACGACAGTCCAAAATCTCTACCGGTTGAAAATAGTCTACCAGTTTATCGTGTCTACCAGTATATCACACACACCTAACTGAATAAAATTATTAATTTCTTTCAAAACATATGACAGTGACTTTAACCTTAACTCTGTACAAACACAAAACATATGTAGACAATTTACCTTTTCTTCCTCTAATTTCTGTTTTCTTTTTTCCTCCACGGCAACTCTCCTCTGTTCCTCCTTCCTGCGCTGCTCTTCAAACTTCTTTTGTCTCTCCTCCATCTGACGCTCCACCTGCAGCCGGGCCTTGCGCTCTCGCTCCAGGAGCTGAGTCTCACGGGCCGCTGAACAGGCCAAACAGGGTGTGTTAACCCAGGTGTGTTTGTGCAATTTGTTAAAATGTAGTTAATTATGTTCATTTTAAAACGTTAATTATGTCTAACTGTGTGCAGAATTTGGCAACATTTTTGACATGAAGGGACTTTTTTAATTTTGAATCACTGTGCATCACCATGCAAAATTAATGCTGTATTATACTGTGTTTTTCTTTGGATGCTTCCACCTCAGCATGAATAAATTATGCAAATTACTGCCTCACTGTTTGTAAACATAGTGTTTCTTCTGGTCTTTGAGTTGTGTGCCAATGGTGGCATGTACGCCTAAAGTTGCTAACACCTGTTGTATGAAATTGTTTTGTTTTGTCACCATGTTGCTTTTCCTGCTCTTCTCTCCTCTCTTTGGCCACTCGAAGTTTGTCGTCTATCCTTAGGGCTGCCCCATCAATGACTGAAAACGCATAACAGAACACAACGTCACACAACTAGTGCATCAAGTGAAATCTGAACACTTCCTGGGCCATGAAAAGCTCTCGGCAGATTGAACTAGGATCCGATGTGCGGATAATCCAATGGCATGGTTTTACATGAGGCTCAGGTTACAGATTCAGCTATGAGCTCACCACACCTGATATAGTATTGACACTGAGTCATGGGCGTGTGTGAGGACATGCTACAGTGCTGTAATGGCCTTAATAAGTGTAGAGTCATGTGACAACACATGAAACAAAACAAAAGCTCTTACACAAATAAGGATTGTTTAAGTACAAACATATTGTTTTTTTCCCAAAATTTCTTTTTTTGCTACAAACTTACCTTTTGAATCTAGGTAATTAAAACAAAACGTGTGTATGCAAGAAAATATTTTTATAAAAATAATGTTATAAAGTCTTTGTAGTGTATTTTTTATTAACTTTTGAGTTCATTTTGTTTCAGAGTCATCAGGACAAGTAATATTCTATGAACTCATTTAACTGGATCTGCAGGGGGGGGATCCTTGTGGATCCCTGCAGTGACAGACAGAGATCTGACATCATGTTTGTTACCTGGCTTGGTCTGGCTCTTGGTTGCGATGGCTGGAGCTGCTGGCGTTGGGCTGTTCCCTGCCTGGCCACGCCGTTCCTCTGCTTGCGCCTGCGCAGCTGCAGCTGGAAATGTAATGAGACAAAATACATTTAAATCTACTAGGTAGCACTACTAACTGCTTTTAAAAAAATATATAAATCACATTTTTAATAATATCAAATTAAGTTATATTTTCTATATACTAATAATAAATATTACTATTGTAATACTTCACAGTAAATAATAAAATAAGTATTAGTATTTCAGAAAATAAAAAGCCCTTTCAGAAAAGCCCTTAACCTCTTAACCTGCGCCCCTATTTTTGAGAATTTTTTGAAAACGCCATACCCAAATGAAAATGTCTGCAGCTCTTAAATCCTATGGTCTATATTCATAAATCTGGTCTTATTTTAAACTAGACACTTGAAATGTTGCTACCCAAGAGTCATAATAACTAAAAGTAACATGGGAACAGAGTAATATACATGTAAGTGACTCACTTTTTTTTTACTCTCATAAAAATATGAGAATTTAAGAGCCTGAAAATAACTTAAATATAAAACTGAATGTCTAATCATGTCATGATTCAAATATGAGGATGATTCTCTCAGTAATGTAGCTTCTGTAAGCTTTTATGTCAAGAAAAGTCTAGGCGTCCTTTAAAAAAGGCCATTTATTTCAGAACATTTGCAATTGTAAAGAGTAGTTTGTCATTCAAATAAATCTGCAATAAACTGCTAATTATAATGGATATACAGTTACTGAAAAACTAAAGCAACTATTTACAGAAATTACAAAGTGTAAAAAAACTAATTTAGCTGATAAGAAGTGTCAGTCAGAGTCTGCGCGCTCCACTGCAGTTTCTGCCTAAACACTGGCAGGCACCATGGGAAACGCGTGACGGTGTTATGAAAGCCTAAGCACTAGTAGTATTCACCAAATCCTACTTACATAAACTGCAAGATAATGCCTTTTGATTGGTTACTAAGTCCATTGGCTAGGCACCGAGTGCCTTTATCCAACGAAAACCATGAGCGCAATGATTGACAGCTTACCAAGCCTGTAAGGCGCTTCCTCTATTTGATGCATCACAGGAGAGACTCTGATTGAAGGAGAGAGATGAGGGAGGGTTTATATCATGGAGAAGAGACTACTCTTGCAGGGGGAGTTTGCCAGAAATGGATTAGAATCGATATTTCATTGAAAATGGACATGATTGATTACGCTAACTCAAAACTCTCTTGCAAATAAAGGAGGATTTTTAGTTTTTTCCCTATTTTTTCGTTGTTTTGGATTCAAAAGTGGGATGCATTTTGAAGAGTGGACTCTTACACAGACATGTATGTGGGTGTTTATTGGATTCGTCAGATCTGATCTGAACGACAGGAGATGAAAGATGAGTACCGCTAATATTATGCTAATGTTTACATGGCCGGTCCTTTAGCATTTCATTTATCCCTTTCCTCTCTGGTGTATTTATTGCAAAAACAAGTTCAGAACATGAATCTTGAGTGTTTTAGCTTTCAAATGATGCATAGTTTGTGATAGAAACAAAAGTAAATAAAAGTACAGACATGCCCACTCACGTCAACCGCCCCACCCACGAGCCGGTGCATAGATAAGAGGTTAAAGAATCTCTTCTGTTAATAAGCACTTCTCATTACAAGTATGTGAAGATGGTTGCCTCAGCTCTAAGCACTACTAAACAGGAAAAAAAGAATAAAGAGGTACAAGCAAAGTTTATCGCAATATGGTTTCATTTCAAAGAGACCTGCCAAAGGAATTTTTGATTCTGTGAAAATGATTTAAAATTCCAGCACAAATAACCCGTGCTTCTGACTGCCAATCAGGATGGCTTGGGTTAATATTTTATTGTACGATAGAGTCAGGTATACAAAGTTTGAGTCAAAGTAACAGAAAATACTACCATCTCTGCTCAACACAAAACACCTTTCAAATGCTCTTCAACAGTCTTGCAGCAGGCAGGAGAGGAGGAAGGATAGGATTGGATAAGGGGAGGATATAGAAAAATGAGTATGTGTGCTTTTGTAACAGTTCTCTCCCTTCACAGAGTGTGTCAGAGAGGAAAAGAAAGGGTGTTTGTTAAGCTGGCGATGAAGGAGCATGTGATGTCTGTATGGTGCAAATCAAGATGCTGCTGATAAGACCGTCAGCTGAAAAGAGGGCACCATTGGGTACATTTCACTGGCTGAGAATAAGCCATCTCTTTAGTTCAAAATTCAGCTTAAGCCCACTGATTTATGCTCATTATTAGGAATACGTTTTGATTTGTTTTTGATCTTTATGTCCGCTGTGAGACTGGCATGTGCTGCAGTGAGAGTACCCATAAAAACCAAACACAGCTGAAAAGCATGATGGAAATGGGGCTCCACTGGAAGAGTGACAACAATACAGAGAGGGCTATCAACGGCTGGAAATGTATATCACTAACATAATCTCAAAAGTTTTTTATTTTAAATGTAACTATAGTCAGCACTAGACTGAGTACAAAACATTTTAAACATTAGCAAAGAAGAAGTGTGAACACGTAAAATATGTAGGAATAATGGACATGTTTATTAGGGACAAACTGGTTGAATAGAAACTGCAAAACGCAAACTAGTGAGCGAGCCATATAGCATGAGATTAACAAGACTGACAGCAGCTATATACGATAACCATGTTTGCTTGGCTGATGGAAGTGTTTGCTTTCCCTTGCGTCACTTCCAAAATATAATAAATCGCATTAACAGATAAAGTGTATTTTTCATTAAATATTTTTATTGAATTTTGATGAAGTATTATTACTAGGGCTGGGCATTGAAAGAAATTTCACAATTCGATTAGATTATTTTGGATATATATCAGGTAAGGCAGGGCAAGGCAAGTTTATTTATATAGCACATTTCATACACAATGGTAATTCAAAGTGCTTTACATAGAAAATGTATTAAAATATTGATAGAATAATCACAACATAAGAAATAAAAATACCATGTACAAGAAAGAAAATAACAATACTAAATTTGGGGCTCCCCTGTCTGAACAGAAGAGTCAGAGATTTTCGGTTTGTGACACACTAGTAGCAACCCAGCTTCCAAGTGACCTCCTGCCCTTCCAAGGACCCATTGTTCCACACTCACGTCTGAGTACGGCTGGGCGATAAAACGATAACAATAATTATTGCGAAATAATTTTCCTCGATAAAACGATAACAACAGTTCGATAAATACTCGATATAATGCTCACGTGCTATGCGTAATGTTGCGCATGCGTTTTGCAGACCAGGCATCTGGGTGCTACACGCGGTGTTGTTGACAGTCACAGTGGCCGACAGGCTGACAGGCTTGGAGGAGTGTGGAGCGAGAAAAATGAGCGATAGTGAAGAAAATTCAGCACTCACGACCAGCTCGGAGGACACAGATATAATTGACAAGAATGGTCACTCAACTTCAGTGGTTTGGAGATATTTTGGATATTTGCAATCCGACCTAAAACAGAGCGACGTGCACTGCCGTGTGTGGTTTACCAAACGGTAATATAATTATTCAATTATCTTGCTTCTTCTAAGTTCTTCCATATAGCATTGAGACCAACACAGCACTAAATCTACATTAGCCCAATATCAGTTCACGCATAGGCTTATCACCTTGTTAGTTGTAGTGGGTGACTTACAGCAAGCTAACATTACCAAACTACACTCACCTAAAGAATTATTAGGAACACCATACTAATATTGTGTTTGACCCCCTTTCGCCTTCAGAACTGCTTTAATTCTACGTGGCATTGATTCAACAAGGTGTTGAAAGCATTCTTTAGAAATGTTGGCCCATATTGATAGGATAGCATCTTGCAGTTGATGGAGATTTGTGGGATGCACATCCAGGGCACGAAGCTCCCGTTCCACCACATCCCAAAGATGCTCTATTGGGTTGAGATCTGGTGACTGTGGGGGCCATTTTAGTACAGTGAACTCATTGTCATGTTCAAGAAACCAATTTGAAATGATTCAAGCTTTGCGACAAGGTGCATTATCCTGCTGGAAGTAGCCATCAGAGGATGGGTACATGGTGGTCATAAAGGGATGGACATGGTCAGAAACAATGCTCAGGTAGGCCGTGGCATTTAAACGATGCCCAATTGGCACTAAGGGGCCTAAAGTGTGCCAAGAAAACATCCCCCACACCATTACACCACCACCACCAGCCTGCACAGTGGTAACAAGGCATGATGGATCCATGTTCTCATTCTGTTTACGCCAAATTCTGACTCTACCATCTGAATGTCTCAACAGAAATCGAGACTCATCAGACCAGGCAACATTTTTCCAGTCTTCAACTGTCCAATTTTGGTGAGCTTGTGCAAATTGTAATAATACTCAGACCGGCCCGTCTGGCACCAACAACCATGCCACGCTCAAAATTGCTTAAATCACCTTTCTTTCCCATTCTGACATTCAGTTTGGAGTTCAGGAGATTGTCTTGACCAGGACCACACCCCTAAATGCATTGAAGCAACTGCCATGTGATTGGTTGATTAGATAATTGCATTAATGAGAAATTGAACAGGTGTTCCTAATAATCCTTTAGGTGAGTGTATAATCACTAAAACATCGGACTTATGGAAAATAGGGGTGTAACGGTACACAAAACTGACGGTTCGGTACGTACCTCGGTTTTGAAGTCACGGTTCGGTACAGCAGTTTTACAAAATAGCTTTTTATTTATTTTATTAAACAGTGGTTTACTGAAAAAAAGTGTCTGTCCTTAAATGAATTAAATTATAACAGTTTATTGAAGATATTGCTGTAAACTATATAGGGAGCCCTTACTTGCACTTTGCTATAATATTAAAGGTTAACAACAGAGCCCAAACTATTAGCCTATATTCAGTTGTGCAATAACTCCTAAATCTAATTATAAAATATTTTATATTTTAGGTTAAGTAGAATATAATGAATATATATATATATATATATATATATATATATATATATATATATATATATATATATATATATATATATATATATATATACACACTAGTGCATATATTTAGTGAAAGAGTTAATCTCTCTAGTCAACTCACAGCTGTGAACATCGAATGACTGCCTGAGGTAATGTGAAGCTACATGACATTGTTTAGTTTACAAGCAGTTATATTGCAGTCTTTCCGCCGTTGAAACACTGATTTAGCGATAACACCACCTATGATACGTGACACTAAGTTGTAATGTATCCTCAACATACCTTCAGAAGTTCATTCATGTTTATGCTTAAGGAAGAGATGATTGATGCGCGGCCACTTGAACTGTGATGATCAGGTATCAATCACGCCACATTAAAGAGCGTCAAGAAGGCATTTATCGTTTGAATTTCGTTATAAAATGGACTGGATACTTAATGTGTTTGTGTGGGAACTCGGACTGCAGTGTGTTCCGCGCTTAAAACAAGCCGACTGTAAACTGATTAAGATTGTATTCGGAAATCGTTCGGTACAGGCGTGCACCGAACCGAGAGCCCTGTACCGAAACGGTTTGGTACGAATACGTGTACCGTTACACCCCTAATGGAAAAATACATCAGTATCATCATTTTTGTCTTTGGTGATTTATTAATAACTCAGCATCGCCTGTATTAAAAGATAAATAAAATAATTTCATCCGATGTTTAAAGTGAATAAAATAAAATAGACTTGACAGCCCATACTGGAGTTCATCCACTACTGATCTCTTGTGTGTGTGTGTGTGTGTGTGTGTGTGTGTGTGTGTGTGTGTGTGTGTGTGTGTGTGTGTGTGTGTGTCGGTGCGCGGTGGACCAATCCACTGTAAGGCAAGAGAGGGGGGACTCAAAATGTTTAACTATGCAAAACTATGCCTTTAAACTTTAAAGAAATAAAGATTTGACATTTATCGTGATAATTATCGATATCGACTGATATGGAAACTGATATCGTGATAATTTTTTTGGGCCATATCGCCAAGCCCTACGTCTGAGTGTGTACTGTCTCACTTCCCAATTCTCCCAACCAGACAGCACTAAACAAAAATGAATAAAATCGTAACCAAAGATAAAAACAAGGTTAAATTAAAACAGTTATAAAAAGAATTGCAATTCAATTAAAAGAATAAAATTATGATACATAGATAAGATAAAGTGCAATCAGTCGGACGTACAGTGGCACAGAGCTCATTCAGTAAATGCACGGCTAAACAGATGTGTTTTGAGTCTGGATTTGAATGTGGCTACTGTTGGAGCACATCTGATCTGTTCAGGAAGCTGGTTCCAGCTACGGCTGGCATAATAGCTAAAAGCAGACTCTCCTTGCTTTGAGTGAACCCTTGGTATTTCTAATTGACTTGATCCTGATGATCTGAGTGATCTGTTGGGTTTGTACTTAATCAGCATATCTGCAATGTATTGAGGTCATATGTCATTGAGTGAATTATATACAAGTAATAGTACTTTAAAATCGATCCTAAATGTAACTGGAAGCCAGTATAAAGACCTGAGGACTGGTGAGATATGGTCATATTTTCTGGTTCTGCTCAGAATCCTGGCAGCAGCGTTCTGTATGAGCTGCAGTTGTCTAATGGTCTTTTTGGGAAGGCCAGTGAGAAGACCATTACAATAGTCTACCCTGCTGGTGATGAAAGCATGAATGAGTTTCTCTAGGTCTTGTCTGGAAACAAAGTATCTAATTCTTGATATATTTTTGAGATGATAGTAAGGTGATTTAGTTATTGCTTTGACATGACTACTGAAACTCAGGTCTAACTCCAAAAGCACACCAAAATTCCTGACTTGATTTTTTGTTTTCAGACCTCTTACCCTCAAGGTATGCATTCTCGCATGAGAATTTCATCTTTATTTCCAAATGCAGTGAGTTCAGTTTTGTCTTCGTCTAACTGAAGAAAGTTGACACATCCAGTTGTTAACTTCATCAATGCATTTGCACAGGGAGTCAATGGGGCTGTAGTCATTAGGTGACAGTGCTAAGTAGATCTGGGTGTCTTCAGCATAGCTGTGGTTCTCTCTCATTATTTGGTCAGTAGCAGCATATACAGGTTGAATATGAGTGGTGCAAGAAATGACCCTTCAGGGACTTCGCATGTCATGGATGTCCACTCAGACTTATGGTCACCAATGCTCACATAATAACCTCTCCCATAAGGACCATCCCAGAAAGCCCGACCCAGTTATCCAGCCTGTCAAGAAGTATGTTGTGATCGACAGTGTCGAATGCTGCACTGAGGCCGAGTAGTACCAGCACTGATAATTTACCTGTATAAGCAAATATAATTTATTATCTTTACGAGCGCTGTCTCTGTGCTGTGATGTGGTCGGAAACCAGATTGAAAATTGTCAAAGTATCCGTTTGAGCTTAAGAATTTGTTCAGCTGATTGAAAACAACTTTTTCAATGATCTTGCCTATGAAGGGGAGATTTGAGATTGGTCTGTAGTTGCTCAGTATGGTGTTATCCAGATACTGCTGTTTTAAGGGACTTCAGAAAAATCCCAGAAAGAAGTGAGGCGTTTACCACTTCTAGGAGATCTGCTTCCAAACAGTTTGAACACACTTTTGAAAAAAGAAGTGGGGAGTGTATCAAGGGCGCAGGTTGATGTTTTAAGGTGCTGTACCGGGGGTTTGCTAGTCTCTCTACAGTAGCAAAAAGTGTGCGTATTGTTTATGTTTCTGTTTATAATATTTGAGAAGGTCTGTCTAGCTTTGCCTAGTTCCATATTGAAAGCATGAAGGCTTTCTTTATAAATGTTATAATGGACTACAAGTTTTGTCTTCCGCCACATGCGCTCAGCTTTTCTGCATTGTCTTTATTATTTGCACTGCTGTTGAGTTTCTCCAAGATGCTTTTTGTCTGCCACTCTTTTTCCTGACTTTCACAGGAGCGATATCATCAATTACACTTTTAACTTTTGAGTTAAAGGAGTCAAGGAGAAGATCAACAGAGTCTGTAGATATGCTTGGTGTTAGAGATATAGCCTTCATAAACAGCACATTAGTGTTCTCATTTAAGCCTCTATTTTTGACAGAGACAGATCTAGTTTCAATGGCAGGAGAGATCAATATATCAAAGAAAACAAAAATGATCATGATCAGGTACAATACATGGTAAATTCTTTTTCAAACTAATGCTGTAAACAATGGGAGTCAGTTGTACCTGTATACTATAATATTGAAGGTAATAATTAACTGATTTGTATACAAACACTTAAATTACACTCAATTATGTTTTTATAGTAATAATAAAGTTATAATATTAACTTTACAATTACATAATCATATTTCTCCTCCAATTCGTTTTTGAAATATAAACATTTACATTTATTCAAACATGCATTCAATATTTTAAAAACATTCAAAATTATAATGAATATGTAAGTTAATTTTCTAGCTGACTGAGGTGATGAGAAGTTTATGGACACTGGATATGGTTTTTCTGAGGTAAATGTGACGTTACATGACATTGTTTACAAGCGGCTTTCCACGATTGAAACACTGATGTTTCATGTTGTGACAATACGGATTTCGGTAAGTTGTACTCTATCTTTTAACACACTTTCAGATGCTCATTCATGTTTATTTCGGATGGGATATATATATTGAGATATTTTGGATGGGAGGTGCGCTACAACATTCCTTCATTTGTCACCTGAAAACAGGACGACTAATCGATTCTTGGGATTTAAGAATCGATATTGGTTCGTAAAAAAAGGAGAATCAATTAAAATCGAGAAAATCTATATTTTCTTTACCCAGCTCTAATTATTACAGTTTAAAGGGGTCATGTGATGCGTTTTCATGTTTTCCTTTTTCTTTAGTGTTATGTAGCTGTTTGTGCATGTATAAGATTTGCAAAGATACAAAACTTAAAGTCTCCAACAAAAAAAATTATTCTATCTAAAAGTGAAGGCAGATCTAGACCTAAAACGCCTTGATCGAATTGTCCCTCACATACCTACATACAGTGAGGAAAATAAGTGTTTGAACACCCTGCTATTTTGCAAGTTCTCCCACTCTGAAATTGTCATCGTAGGTGCATGTCCACTGTGAGAGACATAATCAAAAAAAAAAAAAATCCAGAAATCACAATGTAAGATTTTTAAACTATTTATTTGTATGATACAGCTGCAAATAAGTATTTGAACACCTGAGAAAATCAATGTTAATTTTTGGTACAGTAGCCTTTGTTTGCAATTACAGAGGTCAAACGTTTCCTGTAGTTTTTCGCCAGGTTTGCACACACTGCAGGAGGGACTTTGGCCCACTCCTCCACACAGATCTTCTCTAGATCAGTCAGGTTTCTGGCCTGTCGCTGAGAAACACAGAGTTTGTGCTCCTTTCAAAGATTCTCTATTGGGTTTAGGTCTGGAGACTGGCTAGACCAGGCCAGAACCTTGATATGCTTCTTACAGAGCCACTCCTTGGTTATCCTGGCTGTGTGCTTCAGGTCATTGTCATGTTGGAAGACCCAGCCTCAACCCATCTTCAATGCTCTAACTGAGGGAAGGAGGTTGTTCCCCAAAATCTCGCAATACATGGCCCCGGTCATCCTCTCCTTAATACAGTGCAGTCGCCCTGTCCCATGTGCAGAAAAAACCCCCAAAGCATTATGCTACCACACCCATGCTTCACAGTAGGGATGGTGTTCTTGGGATGGTACTCATCATTCTTCTTCCTCCAAACACGTTTAGTGGAATTATGACCAAAAAGTTCTATTTTGGTCTCATCTGACCACATGACTTTCTCCCATGACTCCTCTGGATCATCCAAATGGTCATTGGCAAACTTAGACGGGCCTTGACATGTGCTGGTTTAAGCAGGGGAACCTTCCGTGCCATGCATGATTTCAAACCATGACGTCTTAGTGTATTACCAACAGTAACCTTGGAAACGGTGGTCCCAGCTCTTTTCAGGTCATTGACCAGCTCCTCCCGTGTAGTTCTGGGCTGATTTCTCACCTTTCTTAGGATCATTGAGACCCCACGAGGTGAGATCTTGCATGGAGCCCCAGTCCGAGGGAGATTGACAGTCATGTTTAGCTTCTTCCATTTTCTAATGATTGCTCCAACAGTGGACCTTTTTTCACCAAGCTGCTTAGCAATTTCCCCGTAGCCCTTTCCAGCCTTGTGGAGGTGTACAATTTTGTCTCTAGTGTCTTTGGACAGCTCTTTGGTCTTGGCCATGTTAGTAGTTGGGTTGAGTGGAGGTGGACATTTTAAAGGCAGACTAACAGGTCTTTGAGGGTCAGAATTCTAGCTGATAGACAGGTGTTCAAATACTTATTTGCAGCTGTATCATACAATATAATAGTTTGAAAAAAATCATATATTGTGATTTCTGGATTTTTTTTTAGATGGTCTCTCACAGTGGACATGCACCTACGATGACAATCAGACCCCTCCATGATTTCCAAGTGGAAGAACTTGCAACATAGCAGGGTGTTCAAATACTTATTTTCCTCACTGTAACTGTGGAATAATGTGGAAATATTTGCAAAATGGTGCCACAACTCATATGCAAAGAAAGATAGCATGGCTTCATTTATCGTAGTATTGTTGACGACATTATGTCATGGAGACCTAGAGTGTTTCTATGCAAAAACAAAGGTAGCACTTTATTTGGCCTTCAAAAAAATGGACACAATTAGGAATCAGTGGTTAAGATTTATTTACAACACTGTTCCAGAACAGTACAGCCCCAATGTTTCATGTAGATGTATCATGGATCATGTAGATAAGTATTCACAGCCGTTGCTCAATAGTTTGTTGAAGCACCTTTGGCACCAATTACAGCCTTTTGAGTATGATGCTACAAGCATGACACACCTATTATTGGGCAGTTTCTCCCATTCTTCTTTGCAGGACCTCTCAAGCTCCATCAGGTTGGATTGGTGAGTGTCATTGCACAGCCATTTCAAGATCCCTCTAGAGATGTTCAATCGGGTTCAAGTCTGGGCTCTGGCTAGGCCACTGAGGGACATACACAAGTTGTCCTGTAGCCACTCCTTTATGTCCAGTGCTTAGGGTCGTTGTCATGTTGGAAGATAAACCTTTGCCCCAGTCGGAGCTACAGAGCAGGTTTTCATCAAGGATGTCTCTGTACATTGTATTGTATTGCATTGCATTGCATTGAGCTTTCCCTCGATCCTGACTAGTCTCCCAATTCCTGCCGCTGAAAAACACCCCCACAGCATGATGCTGCCACCACCATGCTTCACTGTAGGGATGGTATTGGCCAAGTGTTGATCTGTGCCTGGTTTCGTCCATTGCCATTCAGGCCAAAGAGTTCAATCTTTGTTTCATCAGACCAGCGAATTTTGTTTCTGATGGTCTGAGAGTCCTTCATGAGCCTTTTGGTAAACTTCATGCGGGCTGTCACGTGCCATCTGGCCACTTTACCATACAGGCCTGATTGGTGGAGTGCTGCAGAGATGGTTGTTCTTCTGGAAGGTTCTCTTCTCTCCACAGAGAAACGCTGGATCTCTTTCAGAGTGACCATCGGGTTCTGGGTCACTTTTAAAGTGAAAATGGAAAGTGTTGTTTGGCAGTACTTTCAGTCAAAAGAAGGGGATTCAAGTCGAGCTATATATTCAATTTGCAATGCCAATATGTCTCGTGGTGGCAAGGACCCTAAACAATAGCCGCTGAAAAAACATTTGCGTATGAAACATCCGAAAGAATACGTGTTGTGCATGATGGAATCTACAGACAGCAGCCAAAATGCAGCAACTTCAGGTACGGCAAAGGAAGGACAGTAATCCTAGCATAATTTTGCCTATTCTTTCTTTCTTTTTCTTTTTTTTTTAACAACAGATTAAACTGTTGTTACGTTTATTTCAGTTGTGTGATAGGCCGTTAGATTAATCCATATCGAGTAAGAATGTCCAGAGCTTATCATCGTTTTGACCCATTGAAAAATTTTATTGAAATATATGATATTGTTTATCGCCCAATTGGTCCGTTGATTCACATATCTCAGATATTTGGGGGAAAAAAATCTATTATTTACCTTATTATACCAGTTCCTAAAAGACACAGTCCTGAAGAGTATAAAGACTATTACCAGTTTCCTTATCTAGGGTCCTATGATTTTATAGGAATTTATTGTATAAAGCAGAATAAAGCAGAACGGAATTTGTCAAATTTTAGATAAATAAATCAAAAGTAGGTCAGTACACTTAAATCAAATCACGATTTAGACTAGTGTCTGTGAATATTAAACTGCAAAAAGACTAGGCTATTTAAATATGAATCCTTGCATGTTCTGCATGCCTCTGTGTGAATGAATGGTGCATTTTAATTTGCATCCTAACTTTATGAAGTTCAAACAAGTAAAAAAGTGAATTTCGAGCCCTGAATAATAATAATAATAAAAATGCGACATTGAGCCACTCAAATTCACCGCAAGGGAAATTCTTTTGCCGCGACATCCCTAAATGCAAGCCCCTGCCTGAGATTGTTTGAATCCTCCTCTGCATGAATCGCATAACTGTTGCTGAGTGACACTGGGTGACAGATGGTGCAATCATCATCTCTAGTAGGGCTGAACGATTTTGGAAAAAAATCTAATTGCGATTTTTTTAACCAATATTGCGATTGCGATTTAATATGCGATTATTTTTTTAACTCTATCTTCTGTATTATTCAACAATACATAATTGTATAGTAATGGTGGAAATCTTTCATTGGTACCTCACGATCCGATTCCGATTTTGGGAGTCACGATCCCAAAACAATTCTTGAACTTTTTCCTTATTAATATTAATCTTATAAATTTATTAAAAACTTTAAATGTTTTTTATTATGATATATGTAATAAGCTTTTTAAAATAACTACACATTATAACATTTTAATTAAAACAATTGCATGTCAATAATTTTAAATATATAAACTAATATAGTTGCAAAACATAAGCTAGCAAATCATAAAGAGGAACAAAAAAACATATGACAAGCAATGAACAAAGAGTTTGATTGATTTCTCTCTCTCAGCTTTACTGTTGTTTGATTATTAATGATGACATCATCATAGACAGCGGGAGACCTGCATTCACACTAATGCACAGATCTCTTTTGAAATATAAGATGTTTTTGCCCTGTCTGTTTAATTCATCAAGACATTACTGATGGTGTTTACATTAATGTTGCGTCATAAAAGCATTTTGAGACGCACACAGAAGCGTGCTCGCGAGCTCTCTTCACAAAGCGCCGCGTGAGCATTTGAAATGGAAAGCCTTCTGTCAGTGAGTTTCTTATTTTTAATATACAAGCACACTGCATTCCTAACGACATGAATGAAGCCTTCATTACCGGTGGGCGAGAAACACACTAAGCGTGACATCAAGAAAAGTTTCTCAGCACATATCCTGTGCAAATAAGCCTGCGAATGTCATTGCAATTCGCGCCGTCAACCTTTCGGAACGTTATGAAATATTATTTTATGGTTTGTGTGTGTGTGTGTGTGTGTGTGAGAGAGAGAGATGGAGAAAGAGAGAGAGAATGGAAGCAATCAGAATACGGGTGTTTCTTAAAACACACGCAGTACCACCGCGCACCTGCAGTTAAAATCTAAGCTCAGAATCGATCCAGAATCATTGGAGAGATGATAGTAGCTAGTATGAACACCACAATATTAGATCGATCAAACACAAACCTTTTAGGCCAGGCATATGATATGTGTAACGTGCCAAGTTGCTTCTTCTTCTGCAGACTTTACTCTCGCGTGTCACGTGACCAGACTGTAATCGCAGCCTTTGCGGTTAGGAAATCGTGTTTTATCATATCGCGATATTATCGCAAATGCAATTAATCGTTCAGCCCTAATCTCTAGGCCGTAATGCTACAACATAATCTGAGAATCAATTAGCTATATTTTCTCAGGCAATGAATGAAAATCACTTGTGTAGAAATCAACTCATATGGCCTATGTTCGATAACTTGCATCCAAAAATTTTATATTTAATCATATTTATTATAGTTATATTTAATGATGACTGTTATTTTACAAATATCATGAACTCAGATTGAATGCATGGATTAGTAAGATTGACTAGTTCTTGAATAGAGCTTTAATATTTTGGACAAATGTGTTAACAATATTATAATAAAATGTTTTATCATCATTGTTTTCAATTATTACCATTATGACACAATTGGCTACTTGTTCAGACAGCCAACCATCAAACCAATATAAAAAAGTGCAGTTTTGCACATCCCTAGATTGAAATGGATTGAGCTTTAATGCTGCATATAGTGACATCCAAAATAGCAACAGAAAGTGCAGGCTGGGTAATTCCTGCTGAAGTGAAAGTACCATTTACACCTGCACTAAATGCTTTATTAAAGTATTTCCATTTTAAGCAAGCAGCTCTGAAATTAATTTAGTGGTTCTTTTTGTTCTTTTCACTGTCTTAATGTCTCATCTGAAGCTCAGGACGACCAATGAGGAAGAGGGGTGTAGCAGTAGAGTACTCAGGCCATAGTCCGTCAGACTCATTGAATATGCAAACGCCATCTGAGTCATACTCTCTGAGCCTTACACTGTGGGCTTTGCAACACGCGGCATGCAAATGAACACCGGCCCTACAATGGACAAAGACAATGGAGACATTATCTATATTGCACATACATTCATGATGTAAAGACATTGAAGGCAAGCCCAAGCTGACCTCAAACGTTTCCTTATTGCAACTCCAATTAGTCTGCATGTACTTTATGGGCCACTAAACAATAATACATATGTGGATTGCTAACAGCTGCTTAAGTTTATTGTTACCTTACAGAGGAAATTAGACAGGTATCAATGAGCAAACAGCAAACAGTTGCCACATGTTTTTGTTTGCAAATCCTTGACACAGCATGGTCAAAAGGAAAAGTGTTTTTTTGAGCAGACAGTCTCATAAGTAAAATATGTTCTTTAGCCATGCTAATAAAACAAGCATTTGGTCTTAATCTGTACCAGAAAGAAACAATACATTGTTCCACAATGCATTGATGCAGTTAAGATACTAAATTACCAAATTTAAAAAAAAATTTAAATTAAAAATTACTAAATTGTCAAATATAGACTGTAAAAAAAAAAAAGGATGACACCTTCACACTCTTCCATTGCAGCAGAGTGAAGCCGCCAATGTCCGAATATGGCGCTGACATCTAGTGCTGACTTGGGACCTGCGTCTGTGCATAAGAGAGCAGGAAGTAGAGCCATGATATCAAAACCCCTCCCACACTCCCGCAGTATCTGTTAGTACAGGTTTACTGCAAGCAACTCGTTATGTCGGTGTGAAATAAACAGTTATGGAAATATACTTGATTAATGATTAAAGGTCCCGTTCTTCGTGATCCCATTGTTCAAACTTTAATTAGTGTGTAATGTTGCTGTTAGAGCATAAATAATACCTGTAAAATGATAAAGCTCAAAGTTCAATGCCAAGCGAGATATTTTATTTAACAAAAGTTCCCTTTCAAAGCCTACAGCGAACGGCTGGCTTGGACTACATCCTGGTACTTCCTACATATATGACGTCGATAGAACAGACTAACCTCCGCCCACAAGACTACGCGAAAAAAGGGGCCGTGGTCTTGTTGCTGTCCCACGTGGAGAAGAGGACGTGTCGCGTGGAGAAAAGGAAGTGTTGCGTTTGAGTGTGTTTGTCGCCATGTCGTCGAGACGCTGTTATTTTCATCCCAGAGTCAAATCACCTTTGTTTGGCTTTCCCAGGGACGCTGTAGAGATCATTAAGCGCATATATATCTCCCGTTAAGAGGCGTGACATTTCCACGTGCGCTAAGCTGCTGTCGAATCACACCACAGGAACCGGGCTACGTTCGCTAAGCTGCTGTCAAATCACAACACGGGAAGCGCTGGCACAATCAGAACTCGTTATGTATTTCTGAAGGAGGGACTTCATAGAATAAAGGAACTCATCAGCCGTTTTTAGGACAGTGAAAACAGCGGTATACAGATAAGTAAATTGTGTGAAAAATACTGTGTTTTTTTACAAGCGAAACATGAACACATGTTATATTGCACACTGTAAACACAATCAAAGCTTCAAAAAGACACGAAGAACGGGACCTTTAATCGATTCTTGGGATTTAGGAATCAATTAAAATCGAGAAATCTATAATTTTTATCCAGCCCTAGTTATCATCATAGTAAAACCATGTGTTTTGGCGTATTGATTACGATTACCATTTGTATAACCACACAAATACCATAGTTAAAGTATGGATTTGAAGCAAAACCATGGTTAATTTGTTAATAAAAACATATATTCACTATGTGTGTTTTCATAGCACTCAGCTGACACGTTTGTTTGAAGGACAGCATTGGGCAGAATGTGGAATAGTGCGTTTTGTCTATAAAAACAAAACAAAAATTAAATCCGATTAATCAAAGAAAACAAAATTGGCCAACTAATACAGGTGCTGGTCATATAGTTAGAATATCATCAAAAAGTTGATTTATTTCACTAATTCCATTCAAAAGGTGAAACTTGTATATTATATTCATTCATTACACACAGACTGATACATTTCAAATGATTATTTCTATTAATTTTGATGATTATAACTGACAACTAAGAAAAATCCAAATTTGAATATTGTGAAAAGGTTCAATATTGAAGACACCTGGTGCCACACTCTAATTAGCTAGTTAACTCAAAACACCTGCAAAGGCCTTTAATGGTCTCTCAGTCTAGTTCTGTAGGCTACACAATCATGGGGAAGACTGCTGACTTGACAGTTGTCCAAAAGACGGCCATTGACACCTTGCACAAGGAGGGCAAGACACAAAAGGTCATTGCAAAAGAGGCTGGCTGTTCACAGAGCTCTGTGTTCAAGCACATTAATAGAGAGGCGAAGGAAAGGAAAAGATGTGGTCGAAAAAAGTGTACAAGCAATAGGGATAACCGCACCCTGGAGAGGATTGTGAAACAAAACCCGTTCAAAAATGTGGGGGAGATTTACAAAGAATGGACTGGAGCTGGAGTCAGTGCTTCTAGAACCACTACGCACAGATGTATGCAAGACATTGGTTTCAGCTGTCGCATTCCTTGTGTCAAGCCACTCTTGAACAACAGACAGTTATGTTCTCTGATTAAAGTAAAATTTTGCATTTCCTTTGGAAATTAGGGTCCCAGAGTCTGGAGAAAGAGAGGAGAGGCACACATTCCACGTTGCTTGAGGTCCAGTGTAAGGTTTCCAGTTAATGATGGTTTGGGGTGCCATGTCATCTGCTGGTGTTGGTCCACTGTGTTTTCTGAGGTCTAAGGTCAATGGAGCCGTATACCAGGAAGTTTTAGAGCACTTCATGCTTCCTGCTGCTGACCAACTTTATGGAGATGCAGATTTAATTTATTTTCACCTGAACACAGTGCCAAAGCAACCAGTACCTGGTTTAAGGACCATGGTATCCCTGTTCTTAACTGGCCAGCAAACTCGCCTGACCTTAACCCCATAGAAAATCTAGAGATGTTCCGATAGCCTTTTTCCCTTCCCGATACCTGGGATCAGGGTATCGGCCGATACGGAGTACTGATCCGATACCTGGGTGTGTATCTGTATATACAGCTGTATATACTACTAGCCCTGTATGAATTGCTAGAATTATTTTATGGTGTGCTTCAGACTTACTGACCTACTGAACTACTGTATTTATTACAGTATTTTAATTATCTGACATGCATTTGACAGTAATATTATTTATTTTTCTTAAGCGAAAAAGAACTTCAAATGCAGCCACAAATCTAACACTGCAAATTGAAAAAGGTATTTTAGTTGTACAATATAACTGTATAAAAGAGTGCAACAAATATATATATATATATATACACATACATACACACACTCACCTAAAGGATTATTAGGAACACCTGTTCAATTTCTCATTAATGCAATTATCTAATCAACCAATCACATGGCAGTTGCTTCAATGCATTTAGGGGTGTGGTCCTGGTCAAGACAATCTCCTGAACTCCAAACTGAATGTCAGAATGGGAAAGAAAGGTGATTTAAGCAATTTTGAGCGTGGCATTGTTGTTGGTGCCAGACGGGCCGGTCTGAGTATTTCACAATCTGCTCAGTTACTGGGATTTTCACGCACAACCATTTCTAGGGTTTACAAAGAATGGTGTGAAAAGGGAAAAACATCCAGTATGCGGCAGTCCTGTGGGCGAAAATGCCTTGTTGATGCTAAAGGTCAGAGGAGAATGGGCCGACTGATTCAAGCTGATAGAAGAGCAACTTTGACTGAAATAACCACTCATTACAATCGAGGTATGCAGCAAAGCATTTGTGAAGCCACAACACGCACAACCTTGAGGCGGATGGGCTACAACAGCAGAAGACCCCACCGGGTACCACTCATCTCCACTACAAATAGGAAAAAGAGGCTACAATTTGCACAAGCTCACCAACATTGGACAGTTGAAGACTGGACAAATGTTGCCTGGTCTGATGAGTCTCGATTTCTGTTGAGACATTCAGATGGTAGAGTCAGAATTTGGCGTAAACAGAATGAGAACATGGATCCATCATGCCTTGTTACCACTGTGCAGGCTGGTGGTGGTGGTGTAATGGTGTGGGGGATGTTGTCTTGGCACACTTTAGGCCCCTTAGTGCCAATTGGGCATCGTTTAAATGCCACAGCCTACCTGAGCATTGTTTCTGACCATGTCCATCCCTTTTTTCACAGTATTAGTATGGTTTTCCTAATAATCCTTTAGGTGAGTGCACATATATATATATATATATATATATATATATCAGAAAATAATCTCTACAACAAAACAAGTGAAAAATAAGCAAACGTAGAATAAGTAGAGACGTATTATTATTACATAGAGACGTAGCTAAATCTACTGTACAGCAGTAGCCTAATATATTCTGTCAATTTAAAATGTTTTAAACCAAACTTTATTTTGACGGGTTGCCATGAAGATATTTCAGTGTGTGTTCCTTATATGACAGTTGTCCCAAATGAAACGGTAAATTCTCATGAAGTGACAGTTTATGCTTTTGTGTCCTCATATAGTGACCATAGACTGTGAATATGGACATAGAGAAACTGGAGGAGGTTGCCGCTTGATAGTGACACACGGCAGAGATTACAAAGACAGCGAGCGGGAGCCTGCTATCCACACAGAGACAAAATACTGCTAAACAGCCAGTAAACAGCGGATATAGCCTACTGCTAACGTGTTTTAATTTCTTCTTCGCTGCTCTAAACAGTGGTTCCTTGTGGCAAAACAGCACAACTTCCTGCGTTTGCAATGCATTCGGAGCACCGAAGAAGAACCGCGCAGTGGTTAGGCAAAGCTCGCGGTCATAACGAGGTCTTGTTTAAGAAAATGGTATCGGATCGGTACATGGGTTCAAGTACTCGCCGAAACCGATGCCAGAATTTTTTGTGGTATCGGTGATATTTCCAATACTAGTATCGGAATCGGAACAACTCTAAGAAAATCTATTGGGTATTGTGAAGAGGATGATGCGATATGCCAGACCCAACAATTCAGAAGAGCTGAAGGCCACTATCAGAGCAACCTGGGCTCTCATAACACCTGAGCAGTGCCACAGACTGATCAACTCCATGCCACGCCGCATCGCTGCAATAATTCAGGCAAAAGGAGCCCCAACTAAGTATTGAGTGCTGCACATGCTCATACTTTTCATGTTCATACTTTTCAGTTGGCCAAGATTTCTAAAAATACTTTTATTGTATTGGTCTTAAGTAATATTCTAATTTTCTGAGATACTGAATTTGGGATTTTCCTAGTTGTCAGTTATCATCAAAATTAAAAGAAATAAACATCTGAAATATATCAGTATGTGTGTAATGAATGAATATAATATTCAAGTTTCACTTTTTGAATGGAATTAGTGAAATAAATCAACTTTTTGACAATATTCTAATTATATGACCAGCACCTGTAGTTTATCAAAATATTTGTTAGTTGCAGCCGTAATTTGAAGTGTAATTTGATTGTTTAGTTTGTCTCGCTTCACAGTAGAATACAAAGAGGGGACGGGGTTTATGACCTATACTGGGACAAACCACCTGGGGGATGAATGAGATGCTTTGGCTTCACTTTCAGGACGTGTGCAGCACACTTGGTGTCAAAACACAGTTATCACATCAGCTATCAGATCCTGCCCTATTTCCTTATATCACCCAGTCTGCATTGTTCTTAATATTTAAACAACCGTGATTGCTGATCATTTAGCTTTATATTTTGAGCGAAAACACACTAAAAACAGACAGGGATTACATCATCCCTTCTGACAACAGCTGCCCCGTTTAAACTGTCAGATGACAAGTTGGGCTGTTCAACAAACCTTCATTCACTCAGTCTGACAGAATACAAAGAACGGTTATACAAATAGCAACACTATGCTCTCTATGTCCTGAGCCATGCACATCCAAGGAGATCTAGCAGTCAGGGAGAGTCAGTGCTCAGTGGGTCAGTGGGGTCCTGTTACCGCTCACTGTTTGCCTCACTCTTTTTTCTTTTTGCTGAAGTAGCAGCCTGTTATTGGGACAACAGGAAGTGCTCTAGGGCAGATGCATGGGGAGGAACGTGCCTGCACTTTTCAATTATTCAGGCCTGAACAGAAGGCACAGCTGTGATTTTACATACACACACATTTTTAAATACAAACACATGCAGCATTGTGTAAAGATACCAAAATTAACTAGTTGGTAAGTTGCCTGAAAGTAGGGCTGGGCGATATGGCCAAAAAATGAAATCTCGATTTTTTTTTTTCAGAATGCTTAACTAGTGAACTTAAAAATGTAACTACAACATGATTCAAGTAACATTCTCTTTATTAACCCTCTGGTTAAAAAACCCTCTTTATGATTGGCTGTTGCGCTCATGTGTCGCATCTTTAGCAGTGTCTCACCCATGAAACTGCATTCTAAAAATGCAGCGCTCAAGTTAGAACAAAGTTCAACTCGCATCTAATATCTTAGCCCTTTTTTCTCATTCCACTGCCTGATCTTGTTTTCTTGATACACTGAAAACAATCTTGATATACTGATTCACGACCTAGGAAGCTACGGAGCTGATTGAGATGCACCCACATTCTGTGTGAACCGAACAGTCAGCTACTTAAGACGTAATGTGTTCTACATTCATAGAGCACGTCACATGAGAGTGGTTAATCAGGTGCGTTTTGTCGTTGGATCATTTTCTTCTCTTAACATTATCATTGCTGGTTTGTAGGGCTGGACCAGAATATTCGTTCGATGGGTTGGTATTTGATTTTCAATTTTGTGATTCAAATATTTGGGGGGGGTTTTTGCGTACACCTGGCATCCCCCTCGACACGGTTCTCGTTCGCGCCTGCATGTTTACACTATAAAATCTGGCGAAATACAATAGTCTTTTTTTTTTTTTACAATTATTTTATAGCCTAGCAGTTTTTAATAGGATGGACAGTTGAATAGGAACCCAACCTCATTATACTTAATAAATATATTTGCTTCTTAGTGTTCCCTGCAACGGAGTAGTCTCTGTCTAGAGCGCACGACTGCATGAGCTTATATGCAAGCTGAACGTGCATTTTGTGTAAAGCTGAGTTGGTTTGACATTGTGGAAAATTTAATAATAGAATCAAAATGTATTAGCCTTTTTACCCATTAGGGATATGACCGTGAGAAAATGTTCCCTCACCGTCACATTGCAGTGCTTGTGCACTGAGCGGCTGTGAACGAATGCAGTTGTGCGCAGTTTACTTTCAGTTTGCCAATTTGGGGACGGGTTGCTTGAATGGTAGGTTCATTTGCCTATTATTCTTAATGAAAAACAAAACACCAAAACAGTACAATGACAAACTCCCTTAAATAGGCGCTAAAAACATTTCGCTTTGAAACAAAATCTTCCACGATCATCTTGTCATTCAGCTTCTCACTCTCGTGATGAATGAAATCTGACTCTCACAGCTCACGCTGCACGTTCAGTTTTTAACTGTAGTTCATCTGTTCTCTAACTGACTAAATGATTTTTACTACAATAATAATATATCAAAACTGTGACGTAACAGACCGGTGTGTTTTGTATCGTTAGTGCAGTGCAGTGTCCGTTCTCGGTGCATGTAAGCCCTGTGTGCGCTCCACTTCTCTTGATTCCTGCCTTTATTAGAGAGAAGAATATGTTCAGCTACTTCCCTCCAAAAGCTTTGAATATTCGATGTTGATTTCTACTGAAGCTTCGAAGCTCAAAAAATGGTATTCGGACCAGCCCTACTGTTTTGTCAACATGTCTAAATGTAACGTTTACTAACATCTTTATAAAAAAAAATAAAAAAAACATGATTTCTCATTTAAAAATAATGAAATTGCAGCAAAACATAACATTTTTTAATTAATTAAAAAAATCTGAAAAATAGCCCAACCCTACTTGAAAGACTAGTTAACTAATTGATCTTAAGGTACACCTGACCCGGCATATTTATTCCTGCAGAGTTTAGGGCCAACCCTAATCAAACACACCTGAACAAGCTAATCAAGGTCTTCAGGCCTACTAGGCTGCATTTACATCCACTTTTTGGGTGCGTTTACATGACAGCAAAACGCGTTTTTTGAGTAAAGACGACAATGTTGTCAAAATGATCCCCGTCCACGCGGATCCGTGAATTTTTTATTTACCATGATTTACAGAAGACACCCACTAAAATGTGATTCAGTGTGACAATATTTATGTAAAAGAAAATCTTATTAGGCATATTTAAAAGAGGAATCATTTGATGACATATTAAAACTATAAGTCTATGTAAGGATCACAGTGCAGCCCTCAAATACAAATTAATTGTAATTTTTAAATCTTTATACTTTGCCACTATCTGTCAAACCACCTAGGTTTTTACCAATTTGTCAGCAAGAAGTTGTTGTAAGGAAGTGAAAATCATTTAAAATAATCAAATTTAGTACGATCACATTCTCTTTTATATATTTTTAATAATTACAGGTCAGAATAAGTTTTTTTTTACTTTTTTTTTTATTTTACATAAATATATCAGTTACGCTGAATGACCATGGTTTGCTACTCTGAATGACATTTAGCCAAAAAGGGAGATAATATTTAGCCTGGTCTTACCAGACTCTTGTTCATTTGTACATCGAGTCTGGCCACTCTCCATTGACAAGCGTTTACTTCCTTGAAGGCGGGAACTCTGTTGAAGTTTAAAACTATTGGATCTGCCCAGAGTCACTCTGGATCTGCCATAACCAATCGCTAATGTTTGGTCGTGATGTATGTCACGCGACGTTCACCTTTGATTCTCACATTAACTGTGCACACCACCTCAGTGTCAGTGATAAAACCTTGTGCATTTGGATTGTGATTTATTCACGGTGGAGAGGAGAGTTTTGTGATCTGCAGGGGTCAAAAAAGGATATAAACAGTGAATTTTGAAGTGATATATTCCTGAAAACTCAGAGATGTGGATTCGGAGAGCAACTACATTACCACATGACCTTGGTGTTTGTTAAAAGCAGTCAGTCATTCGGCCTGGGTTTTTTTCGCGGGTGGTGGGAGATGGACAGCTTCAGCAACTCCATTTAACAACTTTTAATCAAATATTAAACACAAAATGAAAACGTGCACATACATAAAACGTAAACAAAACAAAAACTTAAAATCCAGGCCTGGTCCTCTGTCGTCCTTCACCGGTGTCGCTCGTCCTTATATGCCTCCGTGCTCCCTCATGAGAGGACTCGAGACCGGTGTGTCTCATTCTAAATCCCGCATACCGATCTCGCTCGCTCGTCCCATGTCTCACTCACTCGTCCACCTCGCCACACTCCGGCTTTAACTACTGGACATTCGTCAGTGGTGCCAGTGCCACACACTCGCATCTTTCACTGCCACCATTACTGAACTACAACTCAAACAAGCGCACGACATCAAACTCATCACTCTCAGCCACTCTGTTTGTGATTTGGACCGGTAAAAAATAGTTTGGGCGAAAACCTAAGCATATACAGCAGTATTTTGTCGGATGCTTTTAGTACTAGTCTGTATCATTAAATTAGTTTTAAAAATATCCCTGAGTAAATGAAAGCAGAAGCAGATGTTGAAAAATAATAAGCATTTTATTCTACTGTTCTGATGCTCTCTGCTATGCTTGTTTATATTGTCACTTTGTTTCCGACTTGCGCAGCTCGACAAATTACTCCTTGCAGCGATATTTATGAATACTTTTTGTTTGCCAACATAAATTACGTTATCAGGATGGGTATTTTATTTAGGGCTGCTCAATTAATTGTATTTCGATATCAATTTCAATTTCGATTTTGGCTTCCAACGATTATGAAAATAAGATAATCGAGGTAAAACAATTACTGTACTGCTTCCCGCGTTCAGTCAGCACACTCTCCTTTCCTTCACAGCAGACAGCAGTGTGCTTACATTCCTCTCTAACCCAAAACTTAACATCCAAATCAGCTGAATAAGAGAGTGATGTAAAATGCAGTCTACTGTTGATAAACTGCGGGACGTGCTTGATACCAAACAATGCTATTAAAAGCGCATTAAGCTGCGAAAGAAATGCTGTTCCACAGGCGACGACCAGTGCGCGCACTTCCAGACGGGGCGAAATGGGCGGAACGCGCATAAGCAAAGTATACTATGGGCTTCAGATACACGCCTAAACGGTCAAATAGTCTAGTACACACAAATATATCGAAATGCCTTTTTGGTAAGTATCCTCGTAAACGCAGTCGGTTATGTCTTAAATGAGCACAGAGAAAGAGCGCGTGTATAACAGTGGACCTATGGTACGCGCAGCTCTTAAAGGGACAGCAGCCGACATCAACGTCAGTAGCAGTCATTGATAATCTAACAAAAAAAGACAAAGATAAAATTACTCACTGCTCTTGAATGAATATCTTTTTATTCGTTTTAAATAAGAATTAGTCAATATTTCATTTATACAGCAGTTATTATTATTATCTTTTTACTTTATTCTATTTATGTTGTGTATTACTCATCTAAATATCACTGTTAGTACATGTTCCTGGAAAACCTGTTTATTTTATTTGTATTTTTTGTTGGTTTTGTTAGTTTAACTAGTTTCTTTGTTTTTATTTTATTGAGGACTGTTTACTCTGTAGCTGTTTTGAGGACACTCCTCGGCTATCCTGGTGAACTTCTATCGCTGCGCAATAGAAAGCATCCTGACCAACTGTGTGGCATGATATGGTATGGGAGCTGCTCTGTTGCGGAGTGCAAGGCACTGCAGCGGGTGGTGAAAACTGCCCAGCGCATCACAGGGACTCCACTGCCTGCCATCGAGCACATCCAGAGGAAACGCTGTCTGCATCGAGCTCGCAGCATCCTCAAGGACTCCTCTCACCCAGCCCACAGACTGTTTTCTCTCCTGCTCTCCGGCAGGCGTTTCAGGATCATCCGGACCAGGACCAGCAGACTCAAGAACAGTTTTTTCCCCAGAGCTGTGTCTTTACTGAACTCAAATCCCCGTTGATCCACTCCCTCATAAACTGCTAACTCTCCTACCTCACATCTGCCTTCACTTTATTTGCACTACCGACTGTTTATTACAGTAACAACTGTTTACTTATGCATTTTGCACCACCATATCTTAAAGGCTGTTTTCACTGTCCTAAAAACGGGTTGATGAGTTCCTTCATTCTATGAAGTCCCTCCTTCAGAAATACGTAATGAGTTCTGATTGTGCCAGCGGTTCCTGTGTTGGGATTTGACCGCACCTTAGCGAACGTGTCACGGTTCCTGTGTTGTGATTCGACAGCAGCTTAGCGCACGTGGAAAGGTCACGCCTCTTAACGGGGTGATGTATGCGCTCAATGATCTCTACAGCGTCCCT
The DNA here is from genome assembly GCA_023566225.1 of Romanogobio albipinnatus. NCBI lineage: Eukaryota > Metazoa > Chordata > Actinopteri > Cypriniformes > Gobionidae > Romanogobio > Romanogobio albipinnatus. The sequence goes on along the minus strand of CM042246.1, from coordinate 26,591,393 downwards.
GGGAAAGCCAAACAAAGGTGATTTGACTCTGGGATGAAAATAACAGCGTCTCAACGACATGGCGACAAACGCACCACTTCCTTTTCTCCACGCGACACGTCCTCTTCTCCACGTGGGACAGCAACAAGACCACGCCCCCTTTTTGAGCGTATTCTTGTGGGTGGAGGTTAGTCTGTTCTACTGTTCTACTGACGTCATTTATGAAGGAAGTACCAGGATGTAGTCCAAGCCAGCCGTTCGCTGTAGGCTTTGAAAGGGAACTTCTGTTAAATAAAATATCTCGCTTGGCATTGAACTTTGAGCTTTATAATTTTACAGGTATTATTTATGCTCTAACAGCAACATTACACACTAACTAAAGTTTGAACAGTGGGATCACGAAGAACGGGACCTTTAACTGGATTATGCTCATTTGCACTGCCGACTGTATTTATAGTACCAATGTTAACATTTTGCACCATACTTCTAACTGTAACATGCAACCACTTCCACTGCACTTTTACACTTTCTTTCGGATAGCTCTGTCCATAATTTATTGCACTACCTTAATCCACTGCTATATTCCTCATATTAGCCTAACATATTATTGTATACCTCTATCTGTAAAATTCTGTTTAAAGTAATAGCCATCTGTATATTTATTCACTGTACATATTCACCTGTAAATTCAGTTCTGTTTATAGTAATAACAGTCTCTCTATTTATACATATTTATATATATTCAGTACATTTCCATGTCCTGCACTTACGCAACCACTGTATATCCTGCACTTGCTGCTATTGCACTTCTGGTTAGACCTAAACTGCATTTCGTTGCCTTGTACTTGTACTTGTGTAATGACAATAAAGTTGAATCTAATCTAATCTAATCTAATCTAATTTAGCATACTTGCATTAATTAACCTAGTATTAGTTTTTGCTAAAGTATGGATAATTGTGAAATTTCACTGACATTTAAAATTACTCATATCATGAAATAAGATTTTGATCATATGACCCACCAATAATCGTGTTAAATACTCGTGATTTCAATATTGACCAATATAATCGTGATTATGATTTTTGCCATAATCGAGCAGCCCTAATTTTATTAGTTACCATTATGATTATCTAGCTATTGTTCTTGGTGTGAATCGGCTTTAAGAGTGCCACCCAAGCTACTGGGTCTGCATTTACTTTTTTGTAATTTTACAGTGCCTTTCAACTCTCTCTGTTCATGGGCATCTAAAATTAATAACACATATTAAACAATACAAAAATGCATTAAATATTAATATTTATTAAGTTAAACATATTTGTCAGAGCTAAACATTCCTAATTTATCTGTAATATAAATATGATGCTAAAATTGTAATTTATACAGTGATACTGTCATTCAGTGAATTCACATTACACTGAAGGAAAAAATAATTTTCCTGAATGACGAAACTTCTACTTCAGCTTATACTGCAGGACATCAACTGGCCACCTATATCAAACAGTGAGCTTGACCAGTAAAGTTAATCCCAAGTATTCACTACATCTTCCTATTTTTTAGAAAATCTAACATTATAAATGTGTTTTTTGACATTTCACTGAATGACATGTGTTTTTGTAACAGGCTTGCACAGCATGAAAAGGTGGAATTATCAAATATTTAAGAGCAATGAATTCACTTTTTTGCAGCAGCACATGGTCTTCAGGGTGCCTTTTGATGATGTCACAGACTGCCGAATGACTATCTGTTTTTTATATGATTTCAGAATGGCTTCTTGATCCTGTTATACTGAAAGATCTCTTACAAACTGCTTTTTCAGGACAAAAGTCCCCTGGTTATTTAAATACTTAAGAAAAAAAAGAGAGAGACAGTCCTTTTAATATAACACAGCCAACACTTATTTGAAAATGCCAAGAAAACAAATATAATTTTTTAACTTGGTATTTTATTTGTTTATTTAAAGATGTAATGGCAAAATCAAAGTCCGGACCATTATGCTTTTTGACAAAAGTTATTAAAGTGGACACTTTATTCTCATTCAACATGTTTTTTTGTATTTTTTTTTTGTATATAAAATAACTTTAGTAAACTTAATTTGATGCGGACACCAAAACTGTGATGTTCAATTAAAGGGATTTTTATTACTGATGACAGATTCAAAAACCCTATTGCACATGGCTACATTTTTGTCAATGAATACATACAGTGAGATGTATGACCTCCCTTTTTAAGAAACAGAGCTTCTTAAATGCAGCTAACAGTCTGAACACAGCAGACATCACAGGGCTTCAGACAAAAAATAAATAAATTAAGGAGCCATTGGTCAAGTTAGGCGCTACATTTTTTTAAGTGCCACAAAAGAATAAACGCGTTTTAATTTGTCACGTGCAATTATATGGCCAGTGTTGAATTTCATTTTTAGCTCCTTCCATTCTATCATGAAGACAGTTTAAGTAAAAATATAAGGATTATTTGATATGGGCACATATTTAGCAAAATGCCCTTTTCTATAGTTATATTTTTAGCTGACTAACTAGTTTATGAGCATTGAATGGCTTTTCTGAGGTAAATTTGACTTTACGTGACATGATTGTTCTTAGGCTGTTTAATGCTGATTGAACAATCTGTCAGGCCACATTAAAGAGTGCCAAAAAGTTGTTAATTGTTTACTAAAATAAAATAAAATAAAAAGTGACATATTAAAGGTGACAGTTAAGTACAAATCTGTTCAGGTTCAGGCAGTAACAGAAAACAGCAAAGATTAAAATATATTGAGAATAAAAATCCAAATCAGTTTAAATGAAAAAACGATTAGTTTGTGTCCACACAACTGGGCGAGCGAGGGTATACAGATCACAAAGCAAACAGGAGAAGTCGTCACGATTGCAGATGGTCAGCATCCAGGATCAACACTGTTCATGTACCGCAGGGTAGAATTAAATTAATTTACATTTAACCAGTTTAATACAGAGATGCACTGAAATGTAGACCTTTGTTTATGTGTTTTTGACCTACACCATTACATGTAGAGATCAACCGATATGGGTTTTTCTATAACTGATGCCGTTGTTTAGAGGTCAGAGTCAGCCGATGGACGATATTTTAGGGCTGATATCTTTTTTTCCCTTCATTTGCATGCTAAAATGTCACTAATAATAAGTGGATGCACATTTCTAAACTTGACTTAATTTATTGAACACTAGGTTTGGGTACCAAACTCAGTACTTTTAAGGGCACCGACCGAATTACACTGGTACTACCGAGTACCGATTCACATTAAATCAATCTGTACCAAATGTCGGTACCTGAGAACGCATCTGGTGATATAGAGTAGTGTCTGTGAATATTAAACCGTAAAAAGACTTAAAATACGAATCCTGCGTGTCTCTGTGGTTAAATTTAAGTACCTAGTAGCCTACTATTTACTAGTAAATGGTACAGTAAACAAACATCATAGACAATGGCAGACAGAGACCTGGGGTCCGTTCTTCGTACCTCGCTTAATACATCTGAGATGATTTGACAGATCCCAGATCTTTTAAATCATGATAACTGATGTCTGGCTAATTTGGTTCTTCAAACGAATTTGCGGATTGGATTTAAATATCTGGATTAAATGATCTAAGATCACTGTGCATTCTTGTTTTCCCTGAAGAGGGCAGATGTATCGATACTCGAAACCATGATCAGCAATGCAACGATTGGCTGGCGTCAAGACAGCAACGTAATGACATCATATAATTAAAAAAGCCACCTGGCAAAAAACTTGGCAAATTACACAAAAAAAAAAAAACACGAATATCTGGACCGTTATAAGGAAACAGCTAAAGGACCAAACCAACATAAAAGTTATAATAGATCAATGATAAATGTTTTTTTTTTTTTTTTTTTTTACATGATTACCAATTATTTATATTCACGATTTTATACAGTATTTGTACACCCTTTACATTTTTATTTCAATGTTGTAATTCAATTTTTAATTCAATTTGAAGCAGATTTGTAACGTGACAGTATTAAAGTTTCTTAAGGGTCAAGATCAAATTCTCTGCATCTCCTGCGCTGCATCAAGCCACTCCCATAATATCCGTCATCACTTAAATTAATGCACGGCTCAGATTAACTGTACAACATGTGTGCAAACTTCCAATAAAATTATAAAGTAGTTATTCCATCACAAATAAATCGCTCAATCAAGTGGCTGTGTCTATAGTATTATACACAACATTATAATATTATATACATTCTCATATACATATACAATTTAAAATTTGTATATTATTATTATTTAAAATTATTATTATTGCCCCTGGTTCAGTAATGAACTCTTGTAATAAAGTAGCAGTGGCTGGGACAGATTTTAAGTATCACCTCAAGATGCAATCTAATCCTGTTTACATGAAATAAGCCTGCTCGCGAGCAGGTTTAAGCTTACGGACCAGTTGCTATGACAGCAAGTCCAGGATGAGCGTCGAAGAACCAAACAATCCAAGATCATGCCAAATCGTCAACAATCAAATCCAGCTAACTGAGTTAGCGAGGTACGAAGAACGGGCCCCAGGGCAGCTCTGGCATAATGTCAATAACACTTCTATAAATTACTTACAGGTTATTTATAGTTATTGATGTAAACATCCCTAAAGTACCGAAAAAAGTTACCGTTGGGTACCGGTACCGATACTGGTTAAAATGTGAATGGTACCCAACCCTTTTGAACACTGACTTGAACCATCTCTCGAATCTTAATTTTGTGCACTGCACGGTTTTAATTATTTGCAACACAACTCACAGTGTGTGCACTTAATTTACCCACAAGTGATCAATGGCTTGGGGCATTCCATTTAAACCAGGTTGTGCTAGTAGTGGGCACTCATGCAATGTAAGCAATGACATACCTCCGAGTGAATGAGATGGAGGGAAGTTAGTGAGGGAAGAGCATAAAAAAGTGGACTTAAACACAGCCCTAGAAAGTTACAGGCAGGTGAGTTTAATGAAGGTTAGAGCTAAACTCTGTCAAGAACCCCTGATCTAAAGAGATATGTATGTGAACATGTATGGCTGTTGCAATGGTGCTTAAAGGCAATGAATTTAAAAGATGCAACTTTTTTTCAGAATATATTTTCACAGCTAAATCACAGCGTGCTAATTAAAGCAAAAGCACTGTTGCTAAAGATATTTAAAAAAAAAAAAAATAGATGACCTAGTTGACCCACTAATTAGTTGACCCAACGCCATTCCCAATGTAGTTCTTGCACAAGATTAGTGGGGACACCTGGGCTACGTAAGCTTGGGCTATTTCAAGAGGAAGAGCGATGATGACGTGTGGGCAGTAAGTTACGCTTCCTTCCAGGAGGCTATTGATAGCATCATCATAAGCTCTGGACCTATAAACAAGTGAGTGCACCCACGTGCAACATGGGCTCACTGGAAATTAGGGATGTTCATTTCAGTTAATTTTCACAACCGACAACCGCTGCTCATTATCCGATTATTAACCGTTAACTGATAAGATTATAATATTAAATTGGCATCAAATAAAAATACAATTGACGAGTGTCTGACCCGTTAAAAAGACGGTAATAAAAAGCATAAAATTCCCCCATTAGGTGACTCTTATGTGGGGGATTTTTTTAAATTACATGTCTCATGCCTGAATCGAACCTTGAATTGAATGTACAAAATAAACAAGAAATAAATACACAAATTACAATCATAAACCCCGTTTCCACTGAAATTACCCAGAACAATTTGTACCAGGAACTGTTTTTACAGGATCGTTTTTCCCCCCAGACCTGCTGCTGTCTGCGTTTCCACTGCAGTCTAAAGTACCGTGAAGATTAGGCAACTTAATACGGTGACGTAGGACTGCGCGCGGCTCCTCCCAGTCACAGACGGACAGTAATCATTTTTGCATGACACTGTCTGCAACAATAACAAGTATGGAGGAGATTCAAGCAGCGCTGCTTTTGCTGGTTATGTATTGGTTTACAAAATCGATTTCTCGATTTTAATCGATTCTCTTTTACAAAACAATATCGATTCTATATAATAATCTTTTTTCATATCGATCCATCGGACAGAGAGAGAAAGACTCACTGATCTTTACTGAACGCAGAACGAACCTTGCAAAAGACTTCATTTAGACCCTGATTCCTGCGGTCGAAACACACCGAGTACTAGGGCTGCAACAAACGATTATTTTAATAAACGATCAATCTAACGATTATTAGAACAATTAATCGACTAATCATCGATTATTGTCATTGCCATCAGTGACTAATCAGTAAATTTTGAATGATTATTCAGCTTTTTCAATTAGTTAAAACATTGAGTTCTAACTATCTAATATATTCTATTAGGGGTGTAACGGTACACAAAACTGACGGTTCGGTACGTACCTCGGTTTTGAAGTCACGGTTCGGTACAGCAGATTTACAAAATTGCTTTTTATTTATTTTTTATATTTAACAGTGGTTTACTGGGGGAAAAAGTGTCTGTCCTTGAATTAATTAAATTATATCTAAAAGTTTATTTAAGATATTTCTGTAAATTATATAGGGAGCCCTTACTTGCACATTAACATTAAAGGTTCACAACAGAGCCCAAACTATTAACCTAAATTCAGTTGCTATTTATTTTTAGGTATAATAATCAACACTCAAATAACACATTGTGTGCACACATGTAAACTTCACATAAGGCAGTTTTTGCATTAACTTCTAAATCTAATTATAAAATAGTTTTTTTTCTCCAAATCGTTGTTGAAATATAATCATTCAGTGTCTGTCATTTTCATGACAGGTTTATTTAACATACATGAAATAATCAAGACATCACTAACAGGTTAAGTAGAATATAATGAATATAACGGCTAATATAGAGCATATATTTAGCGAAAGAGTTGATTTCTCTAGTGAATAAAAGTCTGGACACTGAATGACTGCCTGAGATAAATTTGATGCTAACGTTACATGACATTGTTTAGTTCGCAAGCAGTTATATTGATGTCTTTCCGCCATTGAAACACTGATTTAGCGATTACACCACATATATACATGACAGTAAATTGTAATGTATCCTCAGCATACCTTCAGATCGTCATTCATGTTTATTCTTGAATCTTTAGTAAGAGATGATCGATCGCCTTCACAGATGATCGCGTTCACGCGCGTCGCGTGGCCGCTTGAACTGTGATCAATGACCAGTCACGCCACATAGAGCGTCAAAACGGCATTTATCGTTTGAATTTCGTGATAAAATGGACTGAATACTTAAACATTCGTAACCGTTCGACGCGTGCACCGTTCACAAATGATCGCGTTCGCGCTCCGCGCGGCCCCTTGAACTGTGTTCAGTGATCACTGATAAGTCACGCACATTAAAGAGCATCAAAACGTCATTTATCGTTTGAATTTCGTCATAAAATGGACTGAATACTTAATATGTTCATGTGGGAACTCGGATTGAAGTGTGTTCCACGCTTACAACAAGCCGACTGTTAACTGTTAAAGATTACATTCATAACCGTTCGGTACATGCGTGCACCGTACCGGAAGCCCTGTACCGAAACGGTTCAATACGAATACGTGTACCGTTACACCCCTAATAACTATAATATATTATATATATATATATATATATATATATATATACAAAAAAAAAACTAACTATAATATATAAAAAAGAAAGTCACTTCACCTTTTGAAATGGTTGTTTTAATTAACTTTGAGCCAAGTTCTCAGAACTCAAATCACACACAAATGCTCTCTAAGCATTGTTTAAATATTCTGTTCGCTTTCAATTGAAAAAATAAATAATAATAAACAAAAATTAGCTGCATTACAGAAGAAAAAAAAATAGATGTTTGAATGTGAACATCTCTTGGCAGCAAATAATAGGCCCACTGCTTTTCTTTGAACTGAAACAGAAAAAGAGGACATTTACTTCAGGACACAAAGAATGGTAAAAATATTCATCTGTAAATGACATTGCAGACAAAATGACATAATATTAATCTCTTACATGACAATTGAGCTGACAGATTCTCATTCACCTTTTAATTAACAATATGAAAAAGTAACTGACATGATATTCTTTCAAACATCGCCTTTTGTAAGTCTTCATGCATATGGAACAAAATACAGGCAAGTGATGAGACTATAATACCTAATAGTGTTATAATAATAAAAACAGTCCTAACTCCAAGTTCGATCAAACTTTATTCTATGCTAAATAAATCATCACATTACTATAATTATATTATTATTGATAATATTATTACAATTATTAGTAGTATTGCATTCTCTAATAAAGAGATTTACCGCTAGTTAGTTCCCTCTTTAAGTGCTCCAACATGTACTCCCGTGAAACGTTTCGTCTTGCACGTCTCAATCAGCTCCCTAGTTCAGTAGTCAGGGCACTGATCAGGACAAGAGTCAATGGGCTAACTCCCTGATTAGTGCCCTGACTACTGAACTAGGGAGCTGATTGAGACGCAGCCTTAGTTTGAAGTTTTGTGAAACTTTCCCACATCTTGCTAGTTCAGATTTGATTGCACTCCATCATTCGCGCTGTTTTCTTCTACCGCAACATTTGTAAGGGCTGCATTACACTCTAGCGCTACAGCACCGTAGCGGTCAAATCGCGATATTGCAGGCCCTTACATTAGGTCACATAAGATCAAACGACTACTCGACAACAAAGATATTTGTCGACAATGTCAACTAATCGTTTCAGCCCTACCGAGTACCACCCCAAAGTTCCTTTTTCCTGGGGAAAGTTCCTGCGATGGAAACGCGACTATAAGCACAAATAAATACAATAAAATAAAAATACAAATTGACCATTTGAGCGCAATAAACTGCGAAAAAGCACTCGGTTTGATACTCGTGAGCTGTTTGAGAGGCGGCTTTATGTGTGTGCTAGGGATGGGCAACGATCGTTGAATAGTCGAATAGTCTGAATCACGTCGAATATCGAATAGTGAATGTGACTATCGTTATCTCCATTCCTAAAGAAACTCAAGAGAAAAATAAAAGAAACACGCACTAGAAAGGCAGATGTGTTCCTGTAAAACATTAGATTCAACCAGAGGGTGTCGCTAAAGAACCAAAACCGCCGCCATTCACATTTATGTGTATTGTAATAACAGAACAGAAAAAGAGCATACTGCCTGTCTTGCAACCGTTAACTGCGCGTGCGTGAACAATGCTGACTCAGCCGAGTAAAAGTTCCGTATGGAACTCGTTTAATAAAATAAATGCAAACAAAGTTTAGTGTAAACTATGTCAAGGAAAGCTGACATACCACGGATCGACCACAACCATGCACAACCACCTACGATCAAAGCATGCTTGCACTGGGGGTCCATCTACAGGTCAGCAGTCAGTGGCTAGCTTTTTGGTTAGACCACGAAAGTTAGATGCTAAGCGGGCAGAGAAAATTACTATCTTGCTTTCAAAGATGATCGCGAAAGACATGCTACCCATTAGTTTCGTTGAAGGGAAGGGTTTTCGCGAGTTCATGGCATTTGTTGAACCTGAGTACAGTGTCCCATCTAGAATGACGGTCACTTCTAGACTGGGGAAGTTACGATCTAAGCACACAATTAGCAAGTGCCAATAAAGTGTCACTGACGACAGATTCGTGGACAGCGCTGACAACCGAGTCCTATCTCACAATCACCGCTCACTATATACATAACTGGGAGGTGCACAGTGCTGTTCTACAGACCAAAGCCATGTCAGAACGGCATACGGCTGAAAACCTGTCAATTGTGCTCACGAACGCGATGGATCAGTGGGGTCTTGGTGGGAAAGTGTCGGCCTGCGTGCATGACAATGCTAGCAATATGGTTCTAGCCAACACTGGCCTTGACTGGGACTCTCAGCCTTGTTTCGCGCACACATTACAATTGGCCATAAACGACGGCTTCAAACTACAGCAAATTAACCCACGTAATTTCATCTTGCAATCGTCTGGTTTCACATTTCCACCATAGCACAGTTGCAACCGAGGCATTGAAACAAAAGCAGCAACAACAAAACTTGCCCGAGCACAAGTTAGTGCAGTTCTGTAGGACAAGGTGGAACTCTATTCATAATACGTTCGAGCGCTTGTTGGAGCAGAGATGGGCCGTGTCTGCTGTTTTATCTGACAGGACAGTCACTAAACTATCCGATGCACGTACCCTTGAACAGACTGACGAAAGCTGGACAGTAATGGAAGAGCTCTTACCCGTTTTGCACTCTCTCAAATGTGCCACCACTGCCCTTTGCGGAGAATTTGGAGTATCCATCTCAATGATTTACCCGGTGACGGCAACGTTACTGTCCAAACACCTCAAAGAAACAACTGGAGAATCCCCCAAAGTCACGAAGTTCAAACAGACCGTGTCTGCCTCACTGGAACGGCGACTTGCACTTGCAGATATCCGCAACGCTAGCAAGGTTGCATACATCGCGTCCTTCTTGGACCCGAGACACGAACACCTCAGGTTTGCCACAGATGAGGTCAGATGCGCTGTGAAGGCCGCGGTGAGTGCCCTCCTCTCCAGCACCGATAATGACGATGAGAGAGACCTAGAAGACGCAGCTGCATCAAATGAACCCGAACCGTCAGCTAAAAAAACTAAGAGTGATTGCCTGTCTGCATCTGCAATTGCGGTACTGTTTGGCGAAGATTACAGCGGAAAAACACACACAACACACACAACAGAGCTAAATAATTTCTGCCAGGATATATGCCCACCTCTCCACACAGACCCCATGACCTGGTGGAAAGCCAACGACTGCAAATATCCCCGCCTGGCAAAATTGGCAAACACATACTTGGGTGTGCCTGCTACATCAGTGCCATCAGAGCGCGTATTCTCCGCAGCTGGACTAATTGTCAACAGATTGCGCACCCGTCTTCATCCCGAACATGTGGATATGCTCATTTTTTTGAACAAAAATATGGCATAGATAGATAGTGCTAGACTATGACTTTCGTTAATAAAACGAGGTGTTAATAAACATTCACGTAGGCTATATTGCCGACAACTGTGTTCCGCTAACCTATAAGCCTAAATAATTTTGGCATAGATAGCACATTTTCGTATGAACATTTCATTTTGATAACGAAACTATGGGTGTAAATGTACAACTATTAATAGAGATTGATTTGTTTAAAGAGTTTGACGTCAAGTTCATTTTGTAGTCTCATTCCTGCAGCCAAATCATTAACGCTTGAGGCAACATTACGAAATTATCAGTTTTGAAGACTTGAAGATGATTTAGCAGTTTTTAATATTAAAAAGGTTATAAACAGTTTCCAATAGGCCATCGTTTCCATAGACTAAAGATGTCTTGTTCAGTCATGCAGGATGCGTTCAGTAAAAAAAACAAAAAAACAATTAAAACGATAATTTTTAAAACGATCTGTTTTCGGGCATGTAGGCATATCTGCCTAAGCCTACATTGAAATAAATTGATGTTGATGGTACAGTTGTTGTATTAAACAGATTGATTTCATACAAATCATAAAAACCTCTCCCTGTGTCATTGTGTGTGCGTGTATCCGAGGTTTGTGTGTGCGTGCATGCGTGCATGTGCAGGGATTTCTTGATTGACCGATTTTCGAATAATATTCGAATACTTATCAGCGAATATCGAATAGTATTTTTGCCAGAAATGCACATGCCTAGTGTGTGCACTGTATGAGTGCTAGGGATGGCTCGATACCACAATTTGGCTTCGGTATGGTATCACAATCTAGTACCAAAGTACCGATATTAAATCAATGCCATACAGGGTCTGAATTTTGGTGTGGGTATTGCGCATAATTTTACTCACTCTCGCAAGTTTGGGGTTTTATGAAGCGGGAAATTACCGCAAATGTTTATTATTAAATTAATCAACAGATTAATCACATCAAATCAGGCATTTGTTAACTATTTTGTAAGAAGTAATTTCAGCAATACTGAGCGTCTCCCTTCTCTAGCTCTCAAAATTTGCAAATTGCTTCTGGTACCTACACTAGAGCAATCTGCGCGCTCAGATTCAACACTTTCACTGTCGATTCGGGAGAGGTGCCCACGTCTTTTTAAAGGTCCCGTTCTTCGTGTCTTTTTGAAGCTTTGATTGTGTTTACAGTGTGCAATATAACATGTGTTCATGTTTCGTGTGTAAAAAAAAACAGTATTTTTAACACAATTTACTTATCTGTATACCGCTGTTTTCACTGTCCTAAAAACAGGCTGATGAGTTCCTTTATTCTATGAAGTCCCTCCTTCAGAAATACATAACGAGTTCTGATTGTGCCAGCAGTTCCCGTGTTGTGATTTGACAGCAGCTTAGCGAACGTAGCACGTCCTGTGTTGTGATTCGACAGCAGCTTAGCGCACATGGAAAGGTCACGCCTCTTAACGGGAGATATATGCGCGCTTAATGATCTCTACAGCGTCCCTGGGAAAGCCAAACAAAGGTGATTTGACTCCGGGATGAAAATAACAGCGTCTCGACGACATGGCGACAAACACAGTCAAACGCAACACTTCCTTTTCTCCACGCGACACGTCCACTTCTCCACGTGGGACAGCAACAAGACCACGCCCCCTTTTTCGCGTAGTCTTGTGGGCGGAGGTTAGTCTGTTCTACTGACGTCATTTATGAAGGAAGTACCAGGATGTAGTCTAAGCCAGCCGTTCGCTGTAAGCTTTGAAAGGGAACTTCTGTTAAATAAAATATCTCGCTTGGCATTGAACTTTATAATTTTACAGGTATTATTTATGCTCTAACAGCAACATTACACACTAACTAAAGTTTGAAAAATGGGATCACGAAGAACGGGACCTTTAAACCATGCCAATTTGAACATGCAAGCGATTTTATTGAATTTCATAATACATGGTATGGGAGCTCTTTGACAGAGTTTTCTTTGTGCTCATACCAACAACAAACACACAAGCCTAAAGAGCTTGTACATTCCAAATTAAGTTGTTTTTCCTTAGCCAAATACACACTAAATTATGTCTATGTCCATCTTCAGTGAGTAGTCACATAAACACAGTTGGTTATGTCTTTCGCGAATGTAAAAAGTGCAATATAGTATGCGTGCAAATATTATGAAATCTAAACCTCACTGGTTGAAACGAACACTGGAGATTTTGTTATATTTAAACTATACGATCTTATCTATGTGCGTTGATGAGTGTTAATGTCTAATTAGATCATTTGAATGCACTCACCTATCGATCTCTTAATGTCTTGTACAAGACATGAATGGCAAGTCAAGTCAAGTCAAGTCAACTTTATTTATATAGCGCTTTTAACAATGTAGATTGTTTCAAAGCAGCTTTACAGTGCCAAACAGCAAAATAATGCAGCCTAATTTTATTCAGCTGTATAGCCATTTGATGTCATCAGTTCATTTCAATTTCAATTCGGTGACAGTGTGGGCTTTAGATCAATAATTAGATCAGTAATTTAGTTTACATGGTTAAATTAGTTTATTAATTAGATTTGTTTCGATGTTTAGTTGAAAAATATAGTGTCCCCAACTGAGCACGCCAAGCCAGAGGCAACAGTGGCAAGGAAACCAAAACCCCATTAGGTGACCTAATGGAGAAAAATAAACCTTGGGAGAAACCAGGCTCAGTTGGGGTGCCAGTTCTCCTCTGGCCAATTTACAAACAACGTATTATTATTATTATTATTATTATTATTCTGGCTGCTTTACAGGTCAGAGGTCATAATAGATCGGAATATTCAAAGGACCGGAGGCAACACGCTGGAGACGGGTTTATTGAGGATGATGTTGATTAAATAATTATTAAAGTGCAATATTCCAAGTGACAGATTCTTGGCAAGGTTTGATGGTTCTTCAGCAGTTTTATAAGCAAAGTAATTCCAAATTTCACATCTAATCCTCTCTTTATTAATTATTAGTTTTGGGTGTGTTGAGTGAGATCAACTGCTGTATTTATTTTGTTCCTCTATGTCACCACATTTGCCGGTTTCGTGTCAGTTTGGGTAGCGCACTGTCACCTAGCGGTGATCTTTGGAACAGCAGCATATACCGAAATGAGCAAAATCATGATATTGTACCGTTTTAAATAAAATATATACCGGTATTTTCCCAGTACTGGTATACCGCGCATCCCTAATGAGCGCACAGAAAACTCGCTGTATGTGAAATTATCCCACAGAAATTTAATAATCTGCGTGGATTAATTTGCTCATTCAACCAACATGTTGACTGAATAACTGTCTGAGGGAATTTCCCACCTTATAAGCACAAAACCTGCGGGAATGAATAACTGTGCATTCACACCACCAACAGCAAGAGCGTCAGAACTTAATTATAGTTACATGTTTGCTAACGAAAAAAAAACAATTAAAAGCCATTTCTGTGGTGTGGCTTTTCTGTTCATGGTTAAGTGTAGGGGTGGTCCGATCCGCCTTTTTTGCCTCTGATATCGATTCCGATACCTGGGATTAAGTATTGGCCGATACTGAACAGTGCTGAATTACCTAATAAGCTGTATGCCTCACTGTGTGGATTCTTTTTCATTCTTTTGAAAAAGGCATCAGTCTTTACTTATACATTATTTCCTAACTTTGTAAAGCAAAATACAGACACAAATGTAGTGAATTATTTATTAAATAATTGTGCACCAGTGCAACAACTGCAAATAAACCAATAGCTTCACTGGTTTGGTAGAAATTCAAAATAAACAGGAGTCCGGCTGACTCATACATTCATAAAAAGCAAATATTTACAAATACATACCATAAAAATTATTTTCCATTTCTTTTCCATTTTAAGCACAACTTTTTAGCTTCGAAGCAGCAACTTATGATAAATAGGACAGAACAAGAAAGGCTATTAATAATCTTTCATTGCACAAAACTATTGTAATATAAAAGGCTCCAATACAGAGCGGCACAGACCGCTTAAAGGATAGTTCACCCAAAAATGAAAATTACCCCATAATTTACTCACCCTCAAGTCATCCTAGGTGTAAATGACATTCTTCTTTCAGACGAATAAATCGGAGTTATTACAAAAGTCCAGCCTAATCCAAGCATTTGAATTTGATTAATAGTTGCTCTGTTTTTGAAGTCCATAAAAAGTGCATCTGTCTGTCAAATAACGTGCTCCACGCGGCTCCGGGGTGTTAATAAAGGCCTTCCGAAGCGAATCGACACGTTTGTGTAAGAAAAATATCCATATTCAAAACTTTACCAATTAAACATTCGGCCGACCGCCTTCCGTTAGGGCTGCTCGATTATGGCAAAAATCATAATCACGATTATATTGGTCAATATTGAAATCACGATTATTTAACACGATTATTGGTGGGTCGTATGATCAAAATCTTATTTCATGATATGAGTAATTTTAAATGTGAGTGAAATTTCACAATTATCCATACTTTAGCAAAAACTAATACTAGGTTAATTAATGCAAGTAGGCTAAATGTCCTCAAAACAGAGGACAAGTAGACAGTCCTCAATAAAATAAAAACAAAGAAACTAGTTAAACTAACAAAACCAACAAAAAATACAACAGAAAATACAAATAAAATAAACAGGTTTTCCAGGAACATGTACTAACAGTGATATTTAGATGAGTAATACACAGCATAAATAGAATAAAGTAAAAAAAAAAAAAAGTAAAATAACTGCTGTATAAATGAAATATTGACTAATTCTTATTTAAATCGAATAAAAAGATATTCATTCAAGAGCAGTGAGTGATTTTATCTGTGTCTTTTTTTGTTAGATTATCAATGACTGCTATTGACGTTAGGGCTGCAGCTATCGATTCTTTTTGTAATCGATTAATCTAGCACTTAATTGATCGATTAATCTGATAAAAAAAATTCCGGGTTTTTAAACGACAAAAACAAATAATGCATAACGAAAATGAAGAGGAAAAGCAATTTAATTTATTAATATGCACAACAGGTTTCATGCTGTAATCTAGCCCTGACATCAAAGTAAGTGTATTTTATGTAGATTTCTATACCTGCAGGCTTTACAATTAGGCTACTAACAAATAATATATAATTTCTGGGATGAGCCTATTTGCTATGGTAACCTAGAAACCTGTGTGTGTGTGTGTGTGTGTGTGTGTGTGTGTGTGCGCACGCGTGCCGTGCGAGGAAGAGTGACGCCCCAGTCAGACCAGTTACTTCATTGCAGTTTGGTACGGCAGAAATGCATATATTCATTTCAATAGAACGCTGCATTTGGCTTGCATCAATTCACTTGCATTGCGGTGCATTTTAGGTGAAGCATCCATTCGAAAAATCGCGTCACAACATCACGTCCCGTTGTATACAGTGAATGCATGCTGAAATTATTGTTGCGTGGCTACATAAAAGTTTAAGCATATGTGATGCATTGCCACGATTGGTCTGACTGGCGCGTGAGAGAGACGAGGGTGCATGCGTGTGTGAAGGGTTTTTTTTTTTTTTAGGCTATACTCTCTTGCAATTGAACGTGAATATGTTTACTACTTAAAAACATCAAAGCTAAACATCATATCTAGTCAAACCGCATCACGACATCGCTACAAATACAGTATGAGATTATAATCAGCGAACATCAATGTATAGGCTTAGGAAGGGCTGTAAAAAATAAAAAGCTTGATTAATTGAACATTTTAACTCGATTACGATTAATGAACGATTATTTTGCTCCTCTTCTTTTTTTTTGCTTTCCATT
This sequence comes from Romanogobio albipinnatus, assembly GCA_023566225.1. Classification (NCBI taxonomy): domain Eukaryota; kingdom Metazoa; phylum Chordata; class Actinopteri; order Cypriniformes; family Gobionidae; genus Romanogobio; species Romanogobio albipinnatus. The sequence continues at coordinate 26,574,701 of CM042246.1, read as the reverse complement.
TTTTGCCCTCATAAGGTTTTATGTGGCGTTCACACCGGACGCGATTCGCGCGAAGGTGGACGCGTCAACATTTTGAGTTTACTCGCTTCATTCGCGCGTGAAATTCGTGCGAATCGCGCGTGAAATTCACGTGTGACAACTACACAACAGACGTGAATTCGCGTCAAGGCAGGGGCTTCTGCCCTATATGAGCCTATATGAGCCAGCTCGTCTTTTTTGTAAAAAATACTACTATTAATGTGTGACAAAACGTAGTTTAAAGACTTTTTCAGGCGATAATATAGTTGTTAAAAGCTCAAATCTGTGGTTAATTTAGGCACTCTTTTTATATTTGAGCATTTTATCTGGCGTTTTCGGAGTTGTGAGATCCAGGGGATCAGCGGCGCTCAGCGCTCGTTTACCCGGCGAGACCCGCCTTTCCTCGGCTAGTCCTTCTCACATTTGCCGCTGGCTCTGGCTCTTTTTTTCTGCTCCTGTCTCGTTGTGAAATGGCTCACTTGGCTCACAATGGCTCACAATAACTCACTTTCTTCCAAGCAAGATCCTTTTTATTCCTTTATTCCTTTTATTCCGGTTCCTGTAGTGATAGGATGATGTATCATACAGCTCCGGGTATCCACATACGGTCACGATTATCTGTTTGTCCTCCATTGTTGTTCGGATTTCTGCCTCCGCTTGTAAATGCGTCACTACTAGAGCAAGCTCGTGATTGGTTAACGCGCGCGAAATATCCGCCAAAGTTCAGATTTTTCAACTTGAGCGATTCTCGCCGCCTCATTCGCGCCGCAGAATGCCATTTCGCGTCTCTGCATTGACTTAACATGTAAATCACTCGCGCGAATCGTGTCCGGTGTGAACGCACCATTAGAGTAAGTTCCTGATAAGGTTTTTACTGTAAATATTTTCTACTATTAAAGTTGGAATTTTTCCAACAAATGCAAAAGGTGCATTTCTTTGTGATTTTAAAATACTTGAAGGAAACAGTTCACTTTCAGCAGTTATTGTCTATGGGGCAGATTTATGCTTGTTTAACATCTTCAGATAAATTAACACAGTAGGCCTACATTACATTTATTAGAATGTATTAAAGAGAGAGTGATTGTGTGTGTGAATTACTCATACCGTCTCTATTCAGTATGAAGCTGTGGTTTGTACTTACTTCAAAGGTATTCAAATATATGCCTATAACGGTTGAGTTGAGTTTCTAAGCTACTTTAGTGACTTTTCTTTAGTCACAGGACAGCGTTGACACTGCGTTTCTGCGCGCGATCTTCACGTGATGTGCGAACTTCTGTCTGAGTGTTCGTTTGTCACAATATATCAGGCATTAGTTGAACATGATACACATCTGATGGTCTAAAGAGCTTTAATGTTAAAATTGGCAGGCCTTAAAACACATACAAATGACAAAGCTTTGTGAGGACGCAGGTGAAAGAGGTCTGCCTTCAGGGCGCGCATTGTCAGAGATGCGACACGGCTCATGCGCTTTTAATAGCATTGTTTGGTATCAAGCACGTCCCGCAGTTTATCAACAGTAGACTGCATTTTACATCACTCTCTTATTCAGCTGATTTGGATGTTAAGTTTTGGGTTAGAGAGGAATGTAAGCACACTGCTGTCTGCTGTGAAGGAAAGGAGAGTGTGCTGACTGAACGCGGGAAGCAGTACAGTAATTGTTTTACCTCGATTATCTTATTTTCATAATAGCTGGAAGCCAAAATCGAAATTGAAAACGAAATACAATTAATTGAGCAGCCCTACCTTCTGTGGAAAAGTGTTGAATGTTGAAAGTGAAACTCAAGATGCATACGTGACGTCATGACGAGCGTACCTGGTCGCGTTAGTCTTTCGATCGGCAGGGGAACTTTCAACAATTTTTCCATAAATTGAACAGGGAAGGCGGTCGGACGAAAGTTTACTTTATAAAGTTTTAAACATAAATATTCTTCTAACACAAACGAATCGATTCGCATCAGAAGGCCTTTATTAACACCCCACTTTTTATGGACTTCAAAAGCCCATGTACTTCCAAACTAGAGTATAACTGAGGCTAAAACGAGAGGCACGTGGATGTCCGCAAAGAGCCTCCGCGTATACTCTCCGATGATGATTCTTACGTCACGCTGACCCTAGCGGACCCTCGTGCACGCGGAAAGTATAACACTAGCGTAGTGTAATGCACAATAATTTATTGAGCCTTTTCTTTTAACAGTTTTAAATTTCAGTTACTGTGCACGTGAAGAACAATTATAGCTCTATCTACTCCAGTGTTGTGATCTAACAGACACCCGAGAGAAAGTAACATGTGAAACAACAATAAACTCCAGCCAGATAAAGTAATTTTAAGCAAAACTGAATGAATGAATGAATGAATGAATGCTGAATGGAGAATGACTGACAGCCGCAGCGGAGGGAAGCATTCACATGATTTTGAATTTAACGACTTAAATATTCATCTGTACCTCACATTAAACTATGGCTTCAGAAACTATGGTCACTCTTTCGCCGTAAATCGATGTGTCCAGTAATCCGCCGGAAATTAGCTATTTTAGTCTATTAAGTTTTAAATATGGATATTTTTCTTTCACAAACACAACACTTCGCTTCAGAAGGCCTTTATTAACCCCCCGGAGCCGTGTGGAGCAGTTATATGATGGTTAGATGCATTTTTATGGACTTCATAAAAAAGGCAACAATTCACTGTCATTATAATGCTTGGATTAGCCAGGACTTTTTTAATATAACTCCGATCTTATTTGTCTGAAAGACAATGACTTGAGGGTGAGTAAATCATGGGCTAATTTTCATTTTGGGTGAACTAACCCTTAAGGCATTTGAAAATAAATGACTTCTGGCCACTTTGACACTCTCGCCTGTGGCAGTGTGAACACACTGTAAAATTATGCACAATATTTCTGAGCTGCCGGGATATGTACAATGCATTAAAACATTTCCAGGTTCACATTCATCTATTTAGGTTAAAACTGAATTACATTTTTGGACACTCACTGATATTTAACTTAAAAGCATTGTAAATATAATTTAGTAGGAATGTTGCCAAAGGCAGGATTTTCCAATGAGACTGGGGTGCACATTTGAATGCAGCACTTAAACAAATGTCAAAAGGCTCAGCAGGTCATGTACAGCACCTGTAGGACTGAAATACAAAAATAAGCCATTCTGCTTCACAAATTGGTTCCATATACTGGTTTAACTAAAAGCTACTGACTTCAAAAAATAATAATAACTCTGAGGGGAAAGGTGCTATTTATTAAAAATGAGAATTATAGCCTTCATTCTGACAGCCAAGAATGATGAGTACGCCCGATAAACAAAGGTGCTACCTGTTTAATATTGACTTATAACCAGCCGGGTGGATTATGATAACAAAAAAGCTCAAGATCACATGGCCCTAACTCTCTTCAATAATAGCTTTAAAATGCAAGAGACAAATTAATCAAAATAAATAAATAACTACAAAAATAATGTGCATTTTTATACCACTAGACTAGACCATATAGGGTCTAGTGCTTTCAGTCAGGACAGGGTTAACGATGGCAGGATGCAGATCTTGATGTGAACCCACTGTGACCCACTTCTAACAATCAAATGAATTGAATTCAGTTCTACTGCAGTAAAAAAACTAAAAGACATACAAAAGCAGAAGCCTTTCAGGACAGTCGTGTACCTTACACAACAGGCCCCACAATCTTTTACAACTCCATGAGATTAACCACACAGGCTACAGTGAAAGCTAAATCTACTAGTCTATTAGTGGCATAGGCTAAACATAATACATCAAAAGTGCAAATCATTCCTCATTAGCAAGGCAGAAGAGCATGCAAAACAGGCATACGTGTTTTCGTAAGAGGCACTAGAAGTAAATAGAATTTGACGGTTTGCTGCAAAATGCATCAGCAATAATGTTGATAGTGAGGAAAATGACAGTTTATATTAATCCTAAAAGAGCATATGGTAAACGACCTAGTTAAGGGTCCATCTCCAAGTGTAATGAGAGTCATACGTGTAGACATCCTGTTTAGCAATTACTGACAAAAATGGCCAACAGCATCTGCAAGACAGAAACTCAACCACACAACACAAGATATCAAGCGAAAGATACTGCAAAACACCCAACGACCAGTAAACACCAGTTTAGTGCCGCCTGCGTTAATTTCACGTGCAATAATAAACTAAAACTTGATGATTTGCAGTTCTCCAATTGATTTTGGAGTTTATACGAGACCTCTTTCGACATCAATTTCAGTCTCTTTTTGCTAGTCAGATGGGAAGCGCATATAGAAACCAACTTAGAAGACTTTGTACACATTTAAACGCACCTTGTTAAGAGAATATTTAGTATATTGCGAAAATAACACCTTCAAAATAATAAACGAATAGGTTAAGTCGGTACAGACGAGAGCTCCATACAAAGATGTGATGATGCATCACTGTCAAACCAGACATCACTTTTCAAACCTACAACAGATCCGGCGAACACAACATTAAAAACGCGTAGGGCTTCGTAAATGCGTCATATCTAAACATTAAACTCCACTAGCATATACCAGTGAAAAAAACACAAACTTGTTGCCTGGTGCTGGAGTAAGTTTAGCAGTTAGCTGGCCGTTATCCGTCCATCTGAGCCCGCTAACTCTCCCCTCTCAAAACCGCCTCAATGAAAGTAATGGATTTAAGTCCTCAGCCGTCCAAACAGCCGCCAAACAAAGCCATAGTACTGAAGATATGTCATATGACTGATTTACGCAACGAGAACTTGGCAAAAGAGCTTGTAAATCAGTAAATTCTTACCCATTTGCGCCCGCAACCCTTTGAGAGACGTTGCACCCTCCGCCATTTTTGCCGAAGTTTTTTTTCCTGCTGTTTGGCGCTGACACATTAGAGGCGCGCGAGGACGCCGACAGCTCAACCAGCCAAGCGCCACAGACGTTGACAGCGACATCTAGCGGTCGACAGCACACACTGCATGACAGAACATGAGTGGTCCCCCCCTTTCTCCCCTTCTCCACTCCAGTCGGTTATTTTCAAACTGGTGTCCGTGACCACAAGAGGGAGCCACGGGGTCCGTGGAAAACATGAGAAAGAAAAATATTTCATTTTAATTGTATTTTAGGCCTGTCACAGTTACATTACTCTAACCTCCTGGGTGCCATTGTCCACGTACGAGGACATTATATTTAGTGAATTTATCTGACAACATACATGTCACAGTTTTTAATCTTGTCCTGTAATGTCCTGTAAAGAGCACATTCAGGGCTTTTCAGAACTTCTTCTTGTCTTTAAAAATGACTGAATGATCAAATTTAGCACAATAATATTTCTTTATCATTTAAATCTGACTATTTTTCAAATTGTTTGTTATAAATAAACATCTCAGGAAAATGTTATGGGGTTTCTAATCAAAATATGACCTTTTGTTACAAAACAGGGCATTGATTTCATACATGTCCACTCACTGTAGAGGACACTTAAATCATGTTTATCAGGCATTTTAGGAGACAGTGAATAGGGAAATAAATTACATATCAATATTCCTATAAAATATTAGATATTATTTTGAAAATGTTGCCAACTATTACTCCCATTACACTTTTTTTTCATTACATGTTGCTCCAAGAACACATCCATATGCAAATTAGATAGGCTACATTGCATTGAGTGGGAAAGCCCATGTATGGCAATTTTACACATATTGCTTAAAGGAAAATGGTATATCAATTAATCCCATTATATCTTTCATAACATAGTTGAGAATAATCTTTAAACAAAGTTTGGTTAAAGAAATCCGGAAACCTAAAAATTGCTTTTTTGAATGAAAAATAAAATCCCATTGTTTTTGCCTATACATGCAATTTCATGTCATTTTTTTAAACAACTGAGTTATGTCACTTATAAGGACATAGCATAACATATGCCTAAAATATAATTTTTCAAAAAAAGATTTTTTCCATTTGTTTCTTATGCTCTAAACCAGTGTTTCCCAACTTTTTTTCAGTCATGGCACCCTTTGACAATTTTCTCCGTTTTGTGGCACCCCCTCGCATACGTTACGCTAGGTGTGTGACGGTACAGATTGCTCACGGTTCGGTTTGTGTCACGGTTTTAGGTTCACGGTTTCGGTAAGGTTCAGTATTTGCTATGTTCAGGGAAAAAAGGACTACTGTCAAATAAAAATAAAGAAAATAATAAGAACAAATAATTTAAATACAAGCAGCAGCACAAATAAATACTATTGAGTAAAGATAGGCCTACTAATATAATAAACAATGCTTTTCAGGTTTTTCAGGTATGTCTAACATTAGTTTTCAGGTACAGAAATTGATCAAATGTAAAATAACATTGCATACTTGACTGTATAAATTAAAGATTAATCCTATTAAACTTACAAAAGCTATTCAATCAAGAGCAGTGAGTGATGTCCTTGTCTTTTGTTGTTTGACATTAAACAGACAGCAGGAAGTAAAATAATGCCAAATGTTTTTGAAATAAAAAAGCCTGTTGAATTGCACTACTTGAAAAAAATATGCATTGCATTAACCATGATTGCATTTTAATGCATTGTATTTTTAGGGCTTGCATTTATATGGGCTGAAATTCAACATGGTTGTATATTTAAGCTGTGAATATTTCAATTCAAAACATTTCAAACACATTTTCATTAATAAAAATTCAATAATCCATATTCTCCTTTCATATTTCACTTCCAAAATATTCAAACTGTTTAAAAATACAACCTATAATATTCAACAGGCAATTTTCGGTCCGTTTTATTTCGCTTTACAAATTCGCTCCACAATTCAGTGGTTCAAATTCGACGCAAATTCGACATTGAATCAGGGACTGGAGGAAAAGCAATAGACTACCGATGCATTATATCTATCTGCTGTTAGTCGCCCTCACCAGTAGGTGGTGCAAGCGCAACGCGTGTTGACAACATCAAAGCAACAGACGAGAAGCCTTCATAAAACATCATTTGCTGAAATGGACCGAGCGGTGAGTACGAGTTATTATGAGTGTATATTATAGTATATAACTTACATGTTGAAAAGGCTGATTAAGACACAAATCATCACACGAGCGTTTACTCAAGTGTCCTAAAAATACAATCATGGTTAATGCAATGCATATTTTTTTCAAGTAGTGCAATTCAACAGGCTTTTTTATTTCAAAAACATTTGGCATTATTTTACTTCCATACTACTGCCCCTTTAAGATCTAATGCTCGGATCTTAAGGCATATACAGACTATGTCTGCTGGAATACTCATCAAGATGGACATGTTGACATACTTTTTGTGTGAGTTTGTCCGTTCAAGAGCAAGACTTGAAAGAGAACTAATATTTGCGCGCTGTGAGACGTGTGCGCGCTTTCGGATGAGGCACAGAGACAAATTTTCTCACAGCGCGCGTGACTTGTCATTCGTGTCTACACCCGGGTGATGACGGCGAAAATGACTGGTCATATTCGAACCAGTCTATGATTCGAACATACGGCAGCACTCGCATGCATTGAACAAAGTTTACAAAGAGAGAATAATTAGAAAATTTTGAAAAAATATATATATATTTGAAGGACTTTTACATGGCACCCCTGCTCTCGTCAGAAACGCTGCTCTAAACAATGTACCGTAATTACATTAGGAGGCTAATAATACGAATCATGCAGAGATTTTGAGATATTAATAGATATTTGTTTTATGTTTTAAATCAACAAAATAATTAAACTAAGGGTTTGATGTACAGGCGTTGTATATTTTCCTTTTACTGTATAGCTTTGACAGTATGTTGCATGAGAAACTGATAGGATCAGCAAAGCTGTGGTCAACCCCTCCCTTTAAGAAAACACAATATTCCCTTTGGTAGTACTGCTTTCAGGCATCTCAGACTGCTTGCTTTCATTTTAACCATATAGCTTGCATGCAGGCCCCTCATTCATTTTTTATAGCAGGCTGAGCTTTGTATCAGTTACATGTATTAAATAATGCACCAGAACTTGTGTCATTTAACACTTACTGTACGCAGCCATGTGCCTGTGAGGGAATGTCATGGGTTCAGAGAGTAAATGAAGCACTAGCCCATATATCCCATTGAGAGACAACAGAGATACAATCTTATAACAATAGCTGCTATAACTAATTCAGTGACCAGTGCCGGGCAAAACAAAACTGGTTTTACAAACTTGTGTGACCTGATTTTACTGATACAGTTGAAGAATATGCTATAATGTTGCAAATGTCTTTCGTATATTAGCATTTTGCAAAAGGTGTGAGGTTATTTGAAGTCATCTTTACAAGTACAATTCAACCAATATTTATTTGCACAATAATTTTGCTTTGACCACTATTGTTAAAACAAAACTGATCAAAGATATCTGTCACACCTTATTGTAAAAACTATGACATTTCTTTCTATAAGTGTGGTCATAATATTAGTTTTAAATGTGGAAGAAAGAGGTGTAGGCCTATGTGTAAAACCTCATACACGGGAACACCGTTGTGTAATTTTTCACAGTCTTGTGGTAAATTCTTTCAAGCTTCTTGTAATACCCTGAATGGAAAATTTAGAGGAAGTGGTGAGGTTGAGTCTGAAACCTTCCTTTCCCCTTCTGTTAAAATGATATATCATACAAACAGACATAAATCCAAAAGATCATTCATGCTTTTATTGAAAACGCCCTGTTTGGGAACAAGACATTTAAAACATTGGATCTTTCTGTATAATTCTGTAATTTTGCTAAATAGCTCTGTATTTTTCTTTAAACGTAGAACACGCAACAGAATTTAAGAAAAAATATATATCTAAACTGTTTAGAAAGTAATGCAAAAGGTAAAATATAAAAATGTATAAATAATCATCTTTTATTTGATAACTATATTAAAACATTTTAAGTTTAAATTAAATTAAAGGCCTAAAATTAATTATAAAATATGTTCCATGTTGAGACATCTGTGGTACACTTAAGTAACCTCATTCCTCAATGTCTGCTTAGACTGTTACTCCCGGCTCCACTTCCCAGAACCCACTGCTCATAGGTTTCTGTAATGATTTGGTGGTGTAACAGCATACAGCAGGAGTGAGGATCCAAATGCAGTTTATTTACAAGTATAATCCAAAAGTCATAGTCCATGCCAGGCAGAGGGTCAAGCATATAATATGCATATATGTATTATATTCATTCATTACACACAGATTGATATATTTCAAATGTTTATTTCTTTTAATTTTGATGATTATAACTAACAACTAAGGAAAATCCCAAATTCAGTATCTCAGAAAATTTGAATATTACTTAAGACCAATACAAAGAAAGGATTTTTAGAAATTTTGGCCAACTGAAAAGTATGAACATGAAAAGTATGAGCATGTGCAGCACTCAATACTTAGTTGGGGCTCCTTTTGCCTGATTTACTGCAGCGATGCGGCGTGGCATGGAGTCGATCAGTCTGTGGCACTGCTCAGGTGTTATGAGAGCCCAGGTTGCTCTGATAGTGGCCTTCAGCTCTTCTGAATTGTTGGGTCTGGCATAATCGCATCTTCCTCTTCACAATACCCAATAGATTTTCTATGGAGTTAAGGTCAGGCGAGTTTGCTGGCCAATTAAGAACAGGGATACCATGGTCCTTAAACCAGGAACTGGTTGCTTTGGCACTGTGTGCAGGTGCCAAGTCCTGTTGGAAAATGAAATCTGCATCTCCATAAAGTTGGTCAGCAGCAGGAAGCATGAAGTGCTCTAAAACTTCCTGGTATACGGTTGCGTTGACCTTGGACCTTAGAAAACATAGTGGACCAACACCAGCAGATGACATGGCACCCCAAACCATCACTGACTGTGGAAACTTTACACTGGACCTCAAGCAACGTGGATTGTGTGCCTCTCCTCTCTTCCTCCAGACTCTGGGACACTGATTTCCAAAGGAAATGCAAAATTTACTTTCATCAGAGAACATAACTTTGGACCACTCAGCAGCAGTCCAGTCCTTTTTTCTACCACATCTTTTCCTTCCCTTCGCCTCTCTATTAATGTGCTTGGATACAGAACAGCCAGCCTCTTTTGCAATGATCTTTTGTGTCTTGCCCTCCTTGTGCAAGGTGTCAATGGTCGTCTTTTGGACAACTGTCAAGTCAGCAGTCTTCCCCATGATTGTGTAGCCTACAGAACTAGACTGAGAGACCATTTGCAGGCGTTTAACTCAAAAAGGCCTTTGCAGGCGTTTTGAGTTCATTAGCTGATTAGAGTGTGGCACCAGCCGGTGTCTTCAATATTGAATCTTTTCACAATATTCAAATTTTCTGAGATACTGAATTTGGGATTTTCCTTAGTTGTCAGTTATAATCATCAAAATTAAAAGAAATAAACATTTGAAATATATCAGTCTGTGTGTAATTAATTAATATGTACAAGTTTCACTTTTTGAATGGAATCAACTTTTTGATGATATTCTAATTATATGACCAGCACCTGTATAGGCCTAATCCGTCCAAATACACACATGCTCCACAAAAAGCAGGAAGCAGAAAGGAACAAGGAATCCAAGACTCCTTCCAAGAAAAATAATTACCAAGAACCAAGAGACTGCTCGGGAATGCTGAACGTTACATGCAAACCAATACAAACAAACAAGACTTCATAATGAATGAAGGGCAAACAGCATTGAAATAAACAGCCATCTTAAGTGAGATTCCAATCCAAAGGGAGCGAACATGTTCAGTTTGAAGGTTACTGCGAACGGCGCAGGGAATGAGGGTCGGTATCGATAGCCTACATCACTTCACAGGAACAGGAAGTGGAGAGTGAAAATCACCCAACTGTCATCGTGAAAAGTGTTGAGAAGCAGCTGAGCGCTGTCATTTTTTTATATTTTACTTGATTTACCTCAAGAATGTGCAGCACGAGATGAGACCGCTACAAAGACCATTGATTAAATATACATTTATATATAGTTAACCAAATCAAAATGTATTTTCATATTATTGAATCCCAGGTGCAGCTTCAAATCTGTTCATAGTCAATTAACAGGTAGCCTATATGTAAACTAATAAAACTAATAGACAATGTTTTGATTATATTTTTATATATACATAGCCTAGTACTGTGTGTTTTGTAAATTGAAATGCTTAATTAGCCTATATGGTTTTAAATGTGAAAGTAGAGTAAATTACAATATGAATTTATGTTATATCATAATCTGCGCGACCCTGTCGTTGCCTTTCTTTGATGACATTGCAGGGCGTTCCAAATGAGCGATTATTGTCAGCGAAGTCCACTTCAAGTGATATACCGTGCTCAGGGAGTAGGGAGCAGTTAGCAGTAGGGTGCCATCTGCTGGTACTTAAGGGTAGGCTACCACAGCTGACAGATGTCAAACATGTGGTTTCCTACACTAAGAAATGCTAAAAAACCAAAAACAATGCTGGGTTGTTTTAAACCATGTTTGGGTCAAATATGGAGAAACATTGGGTTGAGTTTAAAATATTTTTATATCAATTATATTCACAAAATATGTATACAAATGAATGAATGCAAATAATTGTCCAAATGAGAATTATGTAATTGAGCTCAGAGATAACTATGCAGATAGAGAGCCACTATAAAATCTAATTAAATTTATATGATGAAAGCTATCTGGAAGACCTGATTCGGATCTGAACACCTGAGGAAGAACATTAACTGAACCGTTTGCTTATAATCTAAAACAACTTCCTGTTAAGATGGTAGACACATTCTGCCCACACAAATATATGTAATTAAAACATGAAAAGTACCTCATGCACTGTCATGTGCTGTCTTTTATGGCATTATCATTATTGCATTTCCAAAAATACAGCAAAAATAATTACATCTATTGTTTTAAAAAAATATTTTATGGATCTTTCAGTTACAACTTCAATCACATTCTCATGTGAACCTTTCAGAAACATTCTTCACGCCTCTTCTGCAGTATTTCATCACATAACTTGCACTATTAATCTTTAACTTTAAATGAGGTGTGTCTTCTCCCACATTCATGAGTGATAATCATAAACAGGATCTCAAAACAAGCAAACATCACAATCAAAATGAGCAAGCTGGGTCTCAGTTATATGAAAGTGTAACATTCACAGATTTATAAAACGAAAGGGTTAAACTAACCGGTTCATCATAGGATTAACTGGTTCCTGATACTGTTCCTTATTGACCCATGTACGGATCCTTTTATGTTTATTACTGTCTTTATGATTAATAAATAACTTAAGAGACTGGGCGTGGATTTTGTCTCCTGAGGAGAGGTCCTGCACTGGATATATTTAGAGGACAACATACCCTGATTATGTCATATGGTTTTCTAGGTTGAAGTCGTTTTTCATCGTTTACTTTGTTTTGTGAATACTGAAGTTTTTACTTTCTAGAGACATGTCATAACACAGTAAGTATCTAACTCATACTGAAAAGATAGTTACAAAAATGTGTCTCTATTTAACTTTTTTTAAACTTACTTTAAATCCTTTTTTGAAAGTTTTTTGAAGTGAGGATACGGTAGAAATTATTATTGTTTTTCTCTCTCTCTTTTATTTATAGATAAATAATGCATATGTTTAAGAAATACCTGCCTGTGATTATTTACATATGGATTGTGGGCTCCTCTCTCATATGTTCAGGTATGATATTTCACATTATCAAAAATCTTCCTTGCATTTCTATGTAAATATTTTTTCTCCTGCATTTCTTGAACAAATGTGATTGATGTTTTTATATTGCTAAAGAGCATATTATTTGTTGGTTATTAATGTTCAAAGGTAGGATATAGTTTACTCGAGATTCAAAGCCAAACCTATAACTGAAAATAGATGCCTAATCCATATTATAACTTTCAGGCTCAAGCCTATGGGGGAAGAAGATGGCCTTTACATACCGATCCTGCGTTCGGCAGCTGAATAAAAATGTTATCATCCCACCTTTAGAGGAACTGAGTGTTTGTGTCAACATCATGAAAAAGACGATTATGTCTGAATGGACTGCTTTCGACTACAAAGGTCCAGGGCAACAGCACGTGGAGCTTGGCTTGGCTGGAAATAGGGGAAATTTAAAAGCCTCCCTTTTTGGAAAAGAATGGATCGTTGCATATGACCTTCCCATTGACAAGTGGCACACAGTTTGTCTGACATGGTCAAGTCACACTAGGCTTTTCCAGATGATCGTTAATAAAGCCATATTTGAATTTCATTTGAAGGAAACATCCCCCAGGTCCCTTGCCGCAAATGGTACCCTGACTTTAGGAGTGTCACACAGTTTTGTTGGAGGCATTATTGATTTTGAGACTGGGAAAGAGTTCCTTGGAGATATGTCATTGTTCCGAATGTGGGGAGTGCAGTTGAGTCCACTGCAGCTGGATGCATGCAAATGTGTAGATGGGAACATTATGACTTGGAGAACACAGGACTGGGATTATCAGTGCCCACCAATACAGGACGACAGCTTGAAGTGTGGTGAGAGAAATTGCTCTGCTCTGTCTTTCTCTGTTAAGGAGAGGAAATATAGAATTAATGTTACAAAGAACTTGTGTTATATGAGTTTATGCGTTATTGAAATCGCACTCTAATGAACTGTATCTTTAAAACATTTCAGAATCCTCAAAATATAAAATTCAAATGAACACATCTATTACACATCTAAATGCCAATAATGGCAACACTGAGAATGAAATCCAGGAGATTGTTCTACACTGGGTAAGATTATATTTGCATATGTATATATAATGTATAATTATAACATATATAATGTTATAATAATAATTAACATTTTCACTTCCATATTAGCACTGTATTTACAAACACACACACATGTTGGGTTTTCATGTTTTATGGGTACTTTCCATAGGCGTAATGGTTTTTATACCGTACATACTGTATATTCTATCCCCCTACACTGACCCAGCCCATAAATCTACACTCTAAAAAAAAAGGTTCTATATGGCACCAAAAATGGTTCTTCGTCGTAATCATAGAGGAACCTCTTTTGGTGCTATATAGCACCATATCTTAACATGTTCTGTATATGGTAGCGGTGCTATATAGCACCTTAGTCAAAGAACCGGTGAAGAACCTCTGAAGAACCGTTGAAGAACCACTGAAGCACCAAAATTGGTGCTATATAGCACTAAAAAAGGTTCCCCTATGATTACGAGCCAAGAACCATTTTTGGTGCCATATAGAACCTTTTTTTTTTAGAGTGTAACCATCACAGGAGATATTCTGCATTTTTACATTTTCAAAAAACAACTAGTCTGTAAAAATCACTTAGTCTGATTTATAAGATGTTTTCCTCATGGGGACCAAAAAATGTCCCCACAAGGACGAAGATTTTGGATATTGCCATCTTTGTGGGGACATTTAACCCCCCCCCCCCCCCCCCCCCACACACACACACACACACACACACACACAGGCTTTTAAATATCCCATGTTAATTGTGACCTTAAAGGTCCCGTTCTTCGTGATCCCATTGTTCAAACTTTAGTTAGTGTGTAATGTTGCTGTTAGAGCATAAATAATACCTGTAAAATTATAAAGCTCAAAGTTCAATGCCAAGCGAGATATTTTATTTAACAGAAGTTCCCTTTCAAAGCCTACAGCGAACGGCTGGCTTGTATGGAATGAAATTTGTGCCATAATTAAACAAACAAATCCAGCATTTTGCAAACAAACACTATCTGCTTCGCAAAGGAAATCTCGACTCGCAAACAAATAGAAAGTGATGTGCAAATACAAAGTCAGTTTGAGCGAAAACGCAGAGGAGTAACAAACAAATGTACTGTGTTTTGCAAATAATAAATGAGTGAGTAAATGACAGCATATCTCACAAATAAATACAAAACATCCTACAAATTACATGTAACATTTGAACAAATCTAGTCCATACAAATGCATATCTGTCTGTTACAAGACTCGCGCAGATTTTCTCACAAATGCAGCTCGCGCAGATTTTCTCACAAATGCAGCTCGCGCAGATTTTCTCACAAATGCAGCTCGCGCAGATTTTCTCACAAATGCAGCTCGCGTAGATTTTCTCACAAATGCAGCTCGCGCAGATTTTCTCACAAATGCAGCTCGCGTAGATTTTCTCACAAATGCAGCTCGCGCAGATTTTCTCACAAATGTAGAGCAACTTCCTCTTCCAAACAGCAGATGGCGCTTTGGGTCAACACTTTTCCAGCTGACGAAATGAGCGGTGAACAGCTGAGTTTCTGTTTTACTTAATCTATTATTAATCTTTTTGAGATTTTCACTATACCGACCCTATTTCAATATAAGAAAAAAAATCACAATAGTTTAAAGATATTATTGTGACCGATCAGTGCAAAATCAGTAGTGACATGGCTGAAAACATTTAAGCTAGGCCTATTTTTTCTCATTAAAATCCATACAATTTATCCACTGTAGTGTAACAGGATATAAAAACTATTCACTTTTCTGTAATGTTATGTTATTTGTACATATGATGATAACATTTCTGTCGCAGAGAACATTTGAAATAATGTAAGGGTGTATTGTTTCACAATATAATGCAATACAAAAATACAACAATATGTATTGTTTATTCAAGTTTAGACAGATTTAGATTTAGCTTGCCTATAGAGTTGTTAATGTCACATCAAATATGGTAAATTTTGAAGGTCACACGGTATAGTGAAAATCTCAAAAAGATTAATAATAGATTAAGTAAGACAGAAACTCAGCTGTTCACCGCTCATTTCGTCAGCTGGAAAAGTGTTGACCCAAAGCGCCATCTGCTGTTTGGAAGAGGAAGTTGCTCTACATTTGTGAGAAAATCTGCGCGAGCTGCATTTGTGAGAAAATCTGCGCGAGCTGCATTTGTGAGAAAATCTGCGCGAGCTGCATTTGTGAGAAAATCTGCGCGAGCTGCATTTGTGAGAAAATCTGCGCGAGTCTTGTAACAGACAGATATGCATTTGTATGGACTAGATTTGTTCAAATGTTACATGTAATTTGTAGGATGGTTTGTATTTATTTGTGAGATATGATGTAATTTACTCACTCATTTATTATTTGCAAAACACAGTACATATATTTGTTACTCTTCTGTGTTTTCGCTCAAACTGACCTTTGTATTTGCAAATCGCTTTCTGTTTGTTTGCGAGTCGAGTTTTCCTTTGCAAAGCAGATCGTGTTTGTTTGCAAAATGCTGGATTTGTTTGTTTAATTATGGCACAAAATTCACTCCATAGGCTTGGACTACATCCTGGTACTTCCTACATTAATTACGTCAGTCAGTAGAACAGTAGAACAGACTAATCTCCGCCCACAAGAATACGCGAAAAAGGGGGCGTGGTCTTGTTGCTGTCCCACGTGGAGAAGAGGACGTGTCGCGTGGAGAAAAGGAAGTGGTGCGTTTGACTGTGTTTGTCGCCATGTCGTTGAGACGCTGTTATTTTCATCCCGGAGTCAAATCACCTTTGTTTGGCTTTGCCAGGGACGCTGTAGAGATCATTGAGCGCATATATCTCCCGTTAAGAGGCGTGACCTTTCCGTACAACTTGCGCTAAGCTGCTGTCGAATGACAACACAGGAACCGCTGGCACAATCAGAACTCGTTACATATTTCTGAAGGAGGGACTTCATAGAACAAGGAAGTCATCAGCCGTTTTTAGGACAGTGAAAACAGCGGTGTACAGATAAGTAAATTGTGTGAAAAATACTGTGTTTTTTTACACGCGAAACATGAACACATGTTATATTGCACACTGTAAACACAATCAAAGCTTCAAAAAAACACGAAGAACGGGACCTTTAACTGTCTACCGCCTGTAAACTGTTTGTGTTTATATATGTTTTTTTTTAATTTTTATTTCAGCTTGAGTACATTTTCCCTCAGGAAATATCAGTGCATTCAGTGTTCCTGTCAAATTTAAGGTAATTATTTCATTTTTTAAACATACTAAATCAGAGGTTTTCAACCCTGCTCTTGTGGTATTAGTTGAACAACAGAGTTGGTTTAAAGTTGACACAAATCCACACAAATCCAACCTGGTTTAGATCAGGAGCCTGTGCTATGATGGTAGCTGAACAAACTCAGGGTTACAGGATTAGTTTTGAGTTGACAAATCCAAACCAATCCAATCAGGCTTTGTTGGTCCCATGATGCTGATCATCAACTTTCTCTGTCAAATCAGGCTTTGATCCTGAGTTTAGGTGTGACATCAGTAGCAAACAGCCAATTACATGCTATGGATCAGTGTAACTGAGATTTAATTCTCGCAAGATAAGCTTCTCTCTTTTGCAGAATATATGAGATTGAAAATTTTAAGAATTTAGACAATTTTACACAACAAGAAGAAAAGAGCTGTCTATAAAAGAGGACAACTCAGCTATATCAGTGCCAGTAAAACTTGTGAAGTTAAACATTGTCGTTAAATATAATTTGCTATGTAGTGACCTTTAACTTAGAGTACAAACGGAGAGAGTGACTTTGTTGCATCAGACGTGTGATTTTGCTCACAGCTGATTGATCCAATTTTACCTGGAATTTTTACCCAATTTTACCCAAATACTTGGCATTTTTACCCAATTTTACCTGGAACACAACCTGTCCCGGAGCAGGATAGCCGTGGAGTGTAAGTTACTATGAACACTGCTAAAAGCCAAACCACTTTCATGGTGCCCAAACCATAGACCGTACAAAATATGGATGATGCGACTTCATTCTCTTCCGCTGAAGTAAATGAAGCCTCCGGAGGTCCAAATATGGCGCTGACATCTTGCGCAGATTTGGGACAGAGTCCGCGTAGTAGTGACCTCAGGACCGGAGTCCGCGCAGTAGTGACCTCGGGACCGGAGTCTGCGCAGTAGAGAGCAGGAAGTAGAGCCTTAATATCAAAAGCTGCGCACACTCTCGCAGATGCAGAACAATTCATTATGTCGGTGTGAAATTAACAGTTATGGAAATGTAGAAATTAAAGCTAAAGCTCCAATCTCCTCCTGAAAATACAGAAAAAGTCAGTTGGTGCCTCAGTGACAACTCCACTCAGAGAAGCCATCAATCTCAGCTGTCAATCATGACCTCACACCCCCGTTTGAAACACTTGAAATGAAATCAGCGTAAACTGCCTAAAATGACAGAAACCAACTTTTGGAAACCATTATATGAAGTGTAATTGTTTAGTTTGTCTTGCTTCCATTAGAATACACAGCGGGGCGGGGGTTATGAGATATACTGGGACCAACCACCTAGGGGCGTCGGCTTCAGTTTTAACACGAGTGCGGCAGGCTTGGCCCAAAACCAGAGTTGGCCAAAACTAAACTGAAACATAGACACAACCATGAGTCATGGTTGGCCCCAGGTTCAGCGGGCTCACAAGTCACAACACTCGATATAAGCAACTTTTCGAGATAGAACAATTAACTTCTCCCTTGAAAATTAAGAGATTGTTATGAAAGATATCATGAATGTAAATGTATTTTTTCAAAAATAAACACAGCTGCTGCAGCGAAAGTTTGAGAAGGCAGTTGAGGGAAAATATCTGACTTTATCAATGAAAGCATATCAATTGAAATGATCATTTATAGGTTAACAAAGAGCTCAAAAGAAAACACCTTAACTTAGTCATTTTAAAAGCTTGTTTTTATATCATATTCATTTAAATGCAAAGTTTAATATTTGTGTCAATAACTATATGAATAGGATATATAGGCTAGGCTATATACAAATTATAAATAATTAATTAATATAAATATAATAAATAATTAGCAGCAAAAGCGGGTATTTCACTGTTCACAATTATTTCACTGTAAACTGCTTTCATTTGGAGCAAGAGATAAAGGGGTAGTGGTTTTTTTTTTTGCATCATACATGTCACTAGCCTATAAATCTAGACGCACCCTAGCGGCAGAAAATGTATTTTGCCGCGAGTGTAGTCTTAGCCTGGCTCCGCCCTCCTAAGTACTTCCGCTCAATTTTCATTTTCCTTCAGGACTATGTCTGGTAATGCTGTATACATAGATATCCATAATAAAGGCTAGATGTCTTAAGGCGGAGTCTCTAACGTCATCACCGGCGGCCATCTTGTCATAGGCAGGGCTCTGTGGTACCTGATGTAAGGCGAGTGAAAAATACTCTTATCTCACTGAAATCTTGACGGATTTACAAATGGTTTGGTTTCTTACAAATGTTATTAACGTGGCTATAATCATTGATGCTTGAACAAATTATGAATAATTTTTCATAAGTATGCAGTGTCATAACTACATCTCTGACGTTTATAACAAACTAAACAGCTTGAAAATCGGTAGAAAATTGAGCAAGTTATGGTTATTTAAAAAGTGCAAGCACCCATGAAAACAATGTTACGAGTGAGCGAGCTGCCTGTGACAAGATGGCCGCCAGGTGTGGACGTCGACCTCCATTGGCCAGCAGCGCGGACGAGACATCTAGGCTTTATTATGGATATCTATGGCTGTATATGCTTAGGTTTTCCCCCGAACAATTTTTTACCAGTCCAATCAGCAAACAGAGGGAGTGGCTGAGAGCGATGACGTTGATGTTGTGCGCTAGTTTGAGTTGTAGTTTAGTAATGACGGCGGTGAAAGATGTGAGTGTGTGGCACTGGCACCGCTGACAAATGTCCAGAAGTTAAAGCCGGAATGTGGCGGGTGGACGAGCGAGCGAGATCGGTATGCGTGATTGAGAATGAGACACACCAGTCTTGAGTCCTCTCATGAGGGAGTACGGAGGCATATAAGGACAAGCAACACCGGTGAAGGACGAGAGAGGACCAGGGGCCTGTACCATGATGGTAGTTTAACGAACTCAAGGTTTCAGGATTAGTTTTGAGTTGACAAAACCAAACCAATCTATTCAGGCTTTGTTGGTCCCATGATGCTGATCATAAGCTTTCTCTGTCAACTCAGGCTTTGATCCTGAGTTTAGCTGTGACATCAGTAGTGAACAGCCAATCACATGCTGTGGATCAGTGAAACTGAGATCCACTTCTCGCGAGAGAAGCAGTGAGATTTAATTTCTCTCTTCTGCAGAATATTACATGATTGAAAAATATTAAGAATTTAAACAAATATTCACTACGTCAATGCAAGTAAAAGTTATGAAGTTAGTTTAGTTGATATATAGGGAGAATTGAACATTTAAACTCACATGTAGTAATTTTTATTTCTTTATTTATTGATTTTAAAGCTTATTTGTATATAGGCTATTTATATTAAATTTCAACTAAGTGCCTATTAATTATTGATTAACTAAAATGATACATGTGTAATTGATTAAGGGTATAATAATTACATAAATGATATCTAAATCATTCAAAATTATTATTATTATAAATAAGCATTGTTAAAAGCCATAGGCTTTAGCCTTTAATAGCCATTTGCTATGTAGTGACCTTTAATTTGAATTTAAAACAGGGGGAGTGACTTTACTGCATCAGAGGTGTGACTTTGCTCACAGCTGATTGGTCCAATTTCAGTTTGAGATCTCTTATCCAGAACATAACCTGCCCTGGAGCAGGTTAGCCATGGAGCGTAAGTTACTGTGGAGATGAACACTGCTAAAAGCCAAACCACTTTAATGGTACCTAAAACCTAGGATTAGCACAAACTAAGCTTAAACATATCTGGCTAGCCAGCTAAACCGGCTTCATGGTATCGGCCCCAGGCCTGGATTTTAAATTGGGTTTTGTTTACGTTTTGTTATGTATGTGCGCGGCAGTCGTCCGTGAGGGGCTGCCGCATTTACTTTCATTTTGTGTTTATTATTTGATTAAAAGTTGTTAAACGTTCGCCGGTTCCCGCCTCCTTCTTCCCTGAACAAACAAACTCTATTACACGGAGCAAGAACAATCACTGCTGAGTTTTGTTGGTGGCCATGATGTTGTGGTCCGGGAAAAGTCTTTATCAGCTCGCTCCGTTAGTGGTGAAGGAGTTGCTGAAGCCGTCCGTCTCCCACCACCCGCGAAAAAAACCCCAGGCTGTTATTACCGACTGCTATTGAGAAAAACCAAGGTCGTGTGGTAATGTAGTCGCTCTCCGAATCCAAATCTCTGAGTTTCCAAGAATATATCACTTCAAAATTGAAAAATTAAAAAAACGTGCTACTCAAACAAAGAAGCTGATGAACAGTGGCCTTTTGAATCGGCTTTGGCCGTGACTCTGGAAGACTTGGATTTAAGCTTTTCTTTGAGAAAAGAACAAAGAACGGCATGAAGTAATTCTTAAGAAAAGAAGATATGTTCGAAGTTTTGCCGACCGGATATGGCGAAAGTCTATCAACTAACGTTAGCTCGTAGCCTGACGTTGTCATACTCAATTCTAGTCAGAATATGAGTCTGATACTGCTCAGTTGGGCTGTGATTATGGGGCGTGTTTCAACCGAACCAGGAAAGACCTCAATTGGATAGACCTACAACCAATCAGAGCAATGGAGCGACGCATAAAGTTAGTTGTCAAATGTCAACAGAACTCAACTGCACTGTGTTGCCAAGTCCGCGGGTTGAAACGACCCCAATTATGTGATATACAGACCCAGGAATGCGAATTTTAGCAGGCAGTCCAGCCAAAATAACACATATTTTGCCCAAATGCCTTTTTTCCCGGAGAACTTGGCAACCCTGTCTGCACGCACGCTGGAAGAAGTAGCCTAACGTTAGAAGTAAATGATGAGTATAAACGATCTTTGCCTTTGATCTTTGTGTTGTAAAAAAATAATTTAAGGATACACAGAGTACTTACCAACACGATCATCATTTCTGAGAGAAATAGTAAAGGTCAATGCATACGAACAAGTTCTCCGTTTAGGATTAGAACAAATTCAACCCAAGCGCCTTTGATGACGTGGATGATTACGTTATTATTTATCATCTGTCCATCATCGTCTAAAGCCCGCCCTGACAATTTCATTGGTCCGAACAGTTTCTGTTCGGGCATAATTACTTCTCTACGGATCAAGTCCAGACCGAACTGCCCGAGTTAAAATGTTGTGGGCGGGGCTAATTCGGCTGGCATCCAGGCTAGTTAGCTCGGGTTCACCTTCTTCTTTGCTTTGGTTGGTTGTGGCGGTCATGGCGCTATCCAATTGCATGCAGAGGGAATTTGAAAGACAACCATTTATCCCGCCCCTCGGATTGAGCCCTGTCAATGGTGAGTTTCCAGACCCAACATCTTGATGTGGAAATTATGATCCAACATCTTGATGTGGGTCTGGCTTGTCAGGCTAACATGTCACTTTTCCCACAGCTGATTGGTACATTTTTCCCCTCTGTGCTCTAACTTAGCCCTCAGCCAGGAGCTGGTTTTGCTGAACAAAACAAGGAGAAAATTCAGGTACAATATTATTAAATACCATATCTAACTGATTATTATACCACATCTAACTGATTATTAAGTGGACATATATAATTTATATCCTAAAGTTATAATATTACAAAACACAGTGTTTTGCTCAAATGTGTTATAAATGTTATGATATGCTTTTTTTTGCAGGGTAGTGGAAAGCCACCAATTAAGACACAATGGTAAAAAAAAAAAAAAAAAAACCCTCATGTACATACATGTATGTCATGGAAATTCAGTAAAAGAGGGAGTTTGTGTCAAATCATTTAAATGATTATTTGTCATTATTCTATTGTTGTCTTAGGTTTGATTGTGTGGTGTTTGTGAGAGTGATACCTGGAGCTGATGTGAGTGAAACAATGTCTAAGATACAGAGGCTGTTAATACCCATCTATAACTACAGCGATGTCCTGATAACAAACCCAGATTCTATAAACATCCTCTCAGTAGGTATGTAGTTACAGTTTATGTGATGGGAGGGAAGGGGAGAATTCAATTGATCAAAACTCTTTTGTTTTGAATTTTACAGCTGTCTTACCAAATGTGACTGCTGTGACAACTGTTGCACCAGCCACAAAGAGTCCGGACAGTGGAAGTACAAATATTACAACATCAGGTCAGTGCCATCCATAGCTTCATAACTCAACTGAAGTAAAAGCTTTTATCAATGCAGAAGCACAATGCACTTTAATTTTATCAAAAGGTAAAGGATCACATTCCCTTTCAAGAACTCACTTGTAAAATATTCTGTTCTTTAGTAACTCACACATCATTACAAACACTGGCCATTGAAAATATCTGTTCAGGCGTAACTTCATACAGAGGTGAGTTAAACAATAACATTTGTACATTGGGGATATTACCCTCAAACCTGCATTCAAAAATGTTTGACATAGTGGTCGCTTTAGGGCTTTCTGGATGAGAGAGTTTCTACCTGAGCAAATTAGCCTGTACCTCATACTTGTCATTCTTTGTTCTGCACATCAACAAATACTGTATATTGAATTAATTATCACGTGATTATTTTAAATGATTGATATATATTATTACAAATCATTTAAGTATTATAAAAAAGTGACCGAACTGAAAACAGTTGTTCTATGTATTCATTAAACTGAACTAAACTAAACTGAAGGGTTTAACTCACTAATGTTTCACCAGAATTTGGAGATATTTTTTATAGAGTCTATCTCAACCTAACAATGAATGGCAGTATCACAGACCCTAAACACACTATACAGAAATGGGTGAGTAAAGACACAAATTATAAAAAGTCAATTTAGAGCAGACCCTTCTATTTGATGTCCTTCTTTTCTTCAGCTTCAGGAAACACTGGGAAACTGCCAAATGGACGTTTTGAATCTTGTGCTAAAAGGAGCTCCTAAGTAAGTGTTCCAACACTGAACAAATGGAAGATTCACATGCAGATGAAATAGATGCTGTATCATTAATCAAATGAAATCTTTTTCAGGTACATCACTACTTTTCAGGTACAGGCATTGGCAGCTGTGAATGTTACAGCGACAGAGAGGCTGATTTTTGAACTCTTAACAAAAGGATACACCAATGCTACCATCAGTATCAGTGTCCCAACTGGAGAAGTCAAGGTCAACAATATAGGTATGATTTTGGCATTTTACTGGTGACCAAGCATAAAATAAAGGAGACAAAATGTTAGATATTACAAGAAAAAAAAATACAAATCACTGTTGTAAATGTCTAATGGAGTTAAAACATGTGTGTTGTTTCTCAATGCAAGCTGTTTATTGTTGCAGATCCAGGCCTTTGTCCAGACGAGATCATACTCACAGTGTATGGTATATACATGTGGCCCGCCATGACGGCTCAAAGCCAATATGAGATGGGTTGTGAGCAAGGGGATGAAAGTGCTACAAGATTTTGGTAATATTACACTTTGTGCAGCTTTTAATACTGATGTTAACATCACAGGTTGATTTAGTTATTACAGAAATGCATTTTGTTCTTAATCAATTAAAAAAAGAAATTGGATATCCAATATGTTTTATGGAAGTTATATTTTCTGTTATCAAATCTCTATTGCATATACTTTAAAATTAAATGTTTTGTTTCTATAGAAACAGTTCAATGGCCCTGGAAAAACATTCAGATAGCTAATTTGCCATGTGTTTATCTTTGCGTCATTTAGCACACAACCTATACACACTACCCCGTGCTGCTCTACTGATTAATATATCTTATCTTTTTCTTGTGGAAAGCAATATCCTTTAATTGAATAATTAGCTTCACGATACTGCTTGGACTCCTGACAATGCAAATATTAACTCTTAAACTGACCAGGATAGCAATAACTCCAGTCACCATTACATAAACCTTTTGTTTTTGCAGAGCTTTAGAAAAATACTCTTACTTCTGTTTATAAGTCGAGTACAAGAAAAAAGCAGTTTCTGGTCTAAAATCCTGCTGTACATAATGTTTCCCTCATTACCATCGTTAAGGCAGGATAATGCATTTTTAAATGGCTGAATGAGAATTACATCTCTTCCCATTCTATTCAGTAAATTAAACTGGGCAACTGACAGAGCAGTTTGGGGTCCCCCAGACATGAGCAAGTGTATAAGGACTGTAGATTTTGATGATTTGGAAAATATCACAGTTACAGCCGGTAAGTTATCAATATGTTTAAAAAATAATAATATTTGATTACCCCTTACTTGTCAGAGAAGACAAAAGCATAATTAAGTTGACCACTTTAATGGCATCTGTCCCCAGACAACTCCGCATACATTGTGGACATGATTGAGGATCTGTTAAGGGAACAAACCAGTCTGAATGATGCTCAGATGGACATTGTGCTTGAAAAGTTGTTTGCAGTCACTGAGGTTGGAACCTTGACCACAGACCTGTCCAGCAGCATTACTAAGATTGTTTCAGATATCTGTTATATCACAACTAATCCCACCCAAGTCACTAACAAGTAAGTATGCAAGCAGGCAGTTATACATTATATACAGTCAAAATTGACATTTTCTGTCATTATTTACACAGCCTCATGTGGTTCCAAATTTGTATAGGCCTAGATTTCTTTCATCTGTGGGTACAACCTTTGAAAATGTAAATATAATGCCCAAGTTGCTATAATAATATCTTCAGAAGACACCGGAACATTTAGCGAAAGAGTTGTATGGACTATTTTAAATGGATAATGCCTGTTTGGAGCATGATAGTCCATGGTCACCATCCACTTATAGAATAATAAAAAATTTGCTAAACTTCACATTTTGGGTTCCACAGAAAGAACTCGTTCAGGTTTGGAACATGAGGATGTGTAAATGATGATAAAATATTTATTTCTGTGTGAATGCTCCTTTAAATATTTATATCACAAATAAAACCTGGGTTAACCCTTAAAGGGTAGAACCATTTTTTTTTAACCCCAATTGTTTTGTTTGCAGATTTAGATAATACAAAAAATACATACTGTAAACCCGAATAAGTTGGCGAAACTCAAAGAGATGCCTATAAATTTTAAAGAAATTTGAAGTTTGTTTTTTATTTTGTAATCATACATTTTAATTGCTCTAAACTTGACATATTTGAGTAAGCTAATTCAAACATTTAACTTAAAAATATAATGTAATCTCACATTTTTAGTGGTGGAAACTTGACTTTAACTAGCTAATGCCACCCTGCTAAGTGGTTACACAATGTTTTGGTAGCATTAGCATAGCACTTGCTGAATGAGGATAGCAATATAATACATTTAACATCTATCTGTTCTCAAACTAAGCTCATGCTCCACTCGTCACCATAATGGCAAAAAAAACATAACAAACTCTTCTAAACTAGCATAACAAAAACATTAAACACCACTAAATCTCCAACTTAATGTTAATCTTGCACAAAAAAACATAATGTAACTTAATTTTGGCACTGTCCCTTTTGAGTGTCATGGCAAAGCATGCTGGGAAATAGAAATCCCAGCCCAGTTTTGGTTAAATTTAAGTTTGTCTAAATAAAATGAAAAAAACAAGCTCATAACTCAAAACAAGAAACAATTCAGATTACTTCAGATACTTAAAATGTGTCAGTTTTGAGAATTCAAAAGAAAAAGAAAGTTCTAAATACTAATTTGTTTAATTTAATTTGATTTGACTCTACTCAAACCAATTAATTATTTTGAGTGTTTACAATGTATGCAAAATGGCATCATAAATATGTCCCAATTTCCTATTTTCCTACAGTCTTCACTCCTTTGTGGCTTTCTGTCTTTGTTTGTGGTAGAGTTCTTTCTATTACAGACCTTATGGGAGACAGGACGGTGTTCACGGGAGATGCTCATAACATGACAGCACCTTCATTAGCACTGCAGCTGATCAACCCTGACACCTCTCAGTTCCACGGTCTCACATTTGAGGTGTTCTCCTTACATAATGATAGCACCCCTGAGGTGAGAGACAAAGAGATTGTATATCTAACACTGCATGGGACCAAGATCATTATGGAAACTTTGGACTCTTAGCGAAAATAGAAGTGTGATATTAAAATATCACAGTACCTTTGCAAACGTGTTTTCACACTATTGAGACCACAAGGTTTCTGTGTCCTTGTCTTCGTTAATGGATCGCATGATTCAAGTGGTTATTTTAGCTCCATTTACATGTCAGGTGTGATATTAAGTCTGACCACTGAATGACTCTGAAGTGAGATGTAAATGTAGTCAGCCACCATTGTTTCATTAAAGCTGAAGTATGTCATTTTTTCAGTATGTTAAAATACTTTCATATCCCAATTTAATATGCAGAGACACCTATAAATAAGCCATTAATATATATTCACTTTCTCAAAAAGCTGTCATTTTGTCAAACCTCCGTTGACCACGATCCAAGCATAGCAGAAGACTATCACATTCATTCCCAATTCCCAAAACATCCCAAAGCAGACTGATATCAGCTATTTTTTGTGGTCTGTGCATGTGATGTGTGAGTCTTTAGAGCTTGCAGGACATGACAATTCTGCAGTGGTTTAGGAAGAACTAAAACGCACAATAATAATAAATTAATTAAGGAATATCACACCAGTAAGAGTGCAATAATTTTCAAATATCAGCTGATATTTGGACCAACAACATGATTGTCATACTGCTTTTATACAACACACTCTAAAAAAAAAAAAAAAGGTTCTATATGGCACCAAAAATGGTTCTTCGTCATAATCATAGAGGAACCACTTTTGGTGCTATATAGCACCATATCTTAACATGTTCTGCATATTGTAGCGGTGCTATATAGCACCTTAGTCAAAGAACCGGTAAATAACCACTGAAGTACCAAAATTGGTGCTATATAACTCTTAAAAAGTTCCCCTATGATTACGAGCCAAGAATAATTTTTGGTGCCATATAGAACCTTTTTTTTTAGAGTGCAGTTGAATGCACAAGCAGTTAATATAGTTACTTTGTTCATTCTTGCTTTATTTAACAAAAAATTCACAAAATCAAAGCAGAATCAACCATGCACATCCCCTATCACCAAACTATTATTTTCAACTAATCGGCTGAGTGAATAATTCAATGACTCATTCATAAAGACAGTCACTTGTTGCCACCCACAGTCCTGGGGTAAAATGTAACCTGTAGAAAGAAGGCAGGTATTTTCAGTCATAAATATTTATAAAAAAAAAGTGTGAAATTGAATGGTTCATTGTTCTTGCAGTAATGTTTTCTTCCCATCCTTTTTGTAGATATTTTATGACGACAAATTTACAGAAAATCCAGACGCTGGAACTGTCGCTTTCTTATCCTTACCTCCAGCAATTGAAAGCTTTTTCCCAAACAATCAAGCCAGACCTCGTGTTCAGTTCCAATTTCATGCCAAAGAAAATTTCTTTGAGGTAACATACACTCCTTGAACTGGTGGTCAGATTGTGTATTTTTCCCACTTTTAGAAGAAGAATAAATCATTTGAAGAAAGTTTAATGTAAATAACAGTAAAACTATATACTTGCTGTTTAGAACTATTTATATGGAGCAGTTTTGTGAGAATCAATACTTCACTTTTTTTTTTACATAGGACCCTGCAATCAACATGACGCTGAACTCTTATGTGGTGTCTGCCAGTGTCACCAATGCCACAGTGAGCAACCTTGAGGTCCCAGTGATGGTCACTCTCCGCCATCTCCAAAACAAAGAGGTCTGTGGATTCAATCAACCAGCCACCACCAAAACAAATCCCAAAATCAACAGTTCAACATCGTTATTGCCCCATTATGTGACTGTTTGATCAAACTTCAGTAAACAGTTAAAATAATATGCTACCACTAAATGCATGGTATCTTATGTCAACAAATATCTTGCCGAGTATAGCTTCTCTAAGGCCGCTGTATTTCACCCACTATGATAACCCCTGACATTATAACAAACGCATAGTCTGATCATTAAAGTAATATTTCACCACACTCTTTTTCCTCTATAGGACTGGGACACTGTCAAGTGTGTCTTCTGGGACTTCCAGAAAAACAGTGAGTTTTGTGATACACATTTATAGGACTATCTATAGTAAGAGAGCTCTTCATTTTGGTCAATATCCCAATGAACGTTCAATGGTTGTTTGAATGTCTCATAGATGAGAAAGGTGGATGGAACGATACAGGATGCAAGACAATGAGGTCTAATGCCACTCATACATCCTGTTCCTGTGATCACCTCACACATTTCGGAGTTCTTCTTGTGAGTTCAGTTTTGTGTGCTCAAGACATAGACAGTTAAAGTAGACAAAGTTTTATTTTTGGTTGTGTGAAAATAAATGTAACATTGCAACAGCACAAGGTCAGTGATTTTAAAACTGTAAATTTATGGAGCAAATGCAATATTATAATTAACAGTATAGCTTTTATGAAAACATTTAGAAACTAAAGGTCGGTGTTAATTTATGGATGACAAACGATGGAGATGTGTGCAACATTTGCATAATTCATGCCTAGATTTTGATTATTATAACCATTTTGTGTGTTTCCCTGAACCTACCGGTCTTCCAGGATATCTCTAAAACTCCAATAAACATGAAAGATGAAAAGATTCTGACTGTCATCTCATACATTGGCTGTGGCATATCCTCCATCTTTCTTGGAATCACACTGTTGACCTATTTGGCCTTTGAGTGAGTTCACAGACTCTTTTGCATTATGTGTTCAGCATCCTATGTCTTTCCTTACATGTGTCTTCTTACCACAGGAAACTGAGGCGAGACTACCCTTCAAAGATCCTTATTAACCTCTCCGTGGCCTTGTTAGGGTTGAACATGTTGTTCCTGGTGAACTCCTGGTTTGCCTCTTTTAACAGCAATGCCCTCTGCATTACTGTAGCTGCCTTTCTACATTACTTCTTCTTGGCTACCTTTACTTGGATGGGACTGGGTGCAATCAACATGTATCTGGCCTTGGTCAAGGTCTTTAATTCATATGTGCCATCTTACATCCTCAAATTCTGTGCTCTTGGATGGGGTAAGACAGTTTAGCATTTTTCTTTTTGTGTAAATGCTATACTGTGGAGTATATAACAAAAGAAGCAAGAAGCAGTGTTTCTGTTGGTTAATTTTTAAAATGTTGTTTGCAGGTTTACCTCTGCTGGTTGTAAGTCTAGTGCTTGCCATTGATAGAAATTCATATGGTGCCGGCCTCTCTAGAGCACTTCTCCCTGAAGAATCCACCGCATTGTAGGTGCCAAACAACACAATTTTAACTGCATCATTTATATTTGTGCCAAGAACAATAATCATAAAGCAACCTAATCTGAAACATTTTTAAAATGTATGCATGACTGTACAAATTCGCCAATTTACTAAAACATAAAATAGTTAGGAATTGTCATGAGACTGTGGGCCCTATCATACACCTGGCGCAATGCAACACCAGGCACGACGCAAGTGTTTTTTTTGCTAGTTTCAGCCTGACGCAGTTATCATTTTCATGTCCAGCACCACATTGTTTAAATAGCAAATGCACTCACGCCCATCTGTTGCTGGTTGAGTCAATAGAACAGTATTCTTTTGTTATTTAAAGGGTTAGTTCACCCAAAAATGAAAATTCTGT
This sequence comes from Romanogobio albipinnatus, assembly GCA_023566225.1. Taxonomy (NCBI): domain Eukaryota; kingdom Metazoa; phylum Chordata; class Actinopteri; order Cypriniformes; family Gobionidae; genus Romanogobio; species Romanogobio albipinnatus. The sequence continues at coordinate 26,544,282 of CM042246.1, read as the reverse complement.
CATTAATTACTCACCCTCATGTCGTTCGACACCCGTAAGACATTCGTTCATCTTCGGAACACAAATGAAGATATTTTTGTTGAAAGCTGATGCTCAGAAAGGCTTCAGACAGGCCTCCATAGGGATTCTGTTCATTTACACTCACAAGACCCATAAAAGGCACTAAAAACGTCGGTACAAAGTCCATCTCACTACAGTGGCTCTACAATCATTTTATGAAGCGATGACAATAGTTTTTGAGCGAAAAAAAAAATCAAAATAACGACTTTATTCCACAAGTTCTTGTCTTCCTTGTCTGTCTGTGCCGTGAACTCACGAAGCAGCACGACGCATGCGCGAGAATATGACGTAGCGCCGGCGTTCGGGAATCCATGAAATACACACTTTAGTCCCATTTTGAGCTCTACGCCGAGACCTAAAGCACGATCAATGTAGAATTCAACAGCTTAGATACGGCGCGTCTTCCTCTGCTCGTTGTAAACAAATCTCCTCGCTTCTGGGTCACGTGTCCGAATGCCGGTTCTGCGTGATATTCTCGCGCATGCGTCGTGGTGCTTCGTGAGTTCACGGCACAAACAGACAAGGAAGACAAGAACTTGTGGAATAAAGTCGTTATTTAGATTTTTTTTTTTTTTGCTCAAAAACTATTGTCATCGCTTCATAAAATGATTGTAGAGCCACTGTAGTGAGATGGACTTTGTAACGACATTTTTAATGCCTTTTTATGGGTTTCTATGGGTGAGTGTAAATGAACAGAATCCCTATGGAGGCCTGTCTGAAGCCTTTCTGAGCATCAGCTTTCAACAAAAATATCTTCATTTGTGTTCCGAAGATGAACGAATGTCTTACGGGTGTCGAACGACATGAGGGTGAGTAATTAATGACATAATTTTCATTTTTGGGTGAACTAACCCTTTAAAGGGTGTGTTAGTAATATAGGCGGGTGCACAACGTGCATACACTCTGCTTATTGCACACACAAGGACGCGCGGCAGCACACAAACATTTTTAAATATTAAAAATAAAAGGATTCCTCTCAGGAGAAGCGTTCAGACTTTCCGCTTGCAAATTCCGCAGTGTACAGTGCATCCGGAAAGTATTCACAGTGCTTTACTTTTTCCACATTTTGTTATGTTACATCCTTATTCCAAAATGGATTAAATTCATTATTTTTCCCTCAATTCTACAAACAATACCCCATAATTACAACGTGAAAGAAGTTTGTTTGAAATCTTTGCAATTGTATTAAAAACTAAAAACTAAAAAAATCACGTCATATACATACCGGTAAGTATTCACAGCCTTTGCTATGACACTCTAAATTGAGCTCAGGTGCATCCTGTTTCCACTGATCATCCTTGAGATGTTTCTACAACTTGATTGGAGCCCACTTATGGTAAATTCAGTTGATTGCCAAAAGGTACCTGACGGACTCTCAGGCCACATCCACACAAAGCCAGAGCTTTCCCTATCCGATGTTTTTTTTTTTCCCTCGTCTCAAGAAATATCTGCATATACACGAAACCACTGAAACCGACTCAAAACTATGTAGTATACATGCCAGGCCAGTATGTGGCGCTGTAATTGTGCCACAGAAATACACTAAAAACGGAAAAGAAGAGTTGTGGCTAGAAGGGGTACAGCAACAGTCGGAGGTGAGGCAAAATCCCACGATAAAGTAACAATAAATAAATTTGCTACTTACCAGATTGTGTTTTATTGATGCCTACACCTACCCCAAGCCTAAACCTACCCTTACAATAATGCAAATACAGTAATGAAATGATGCAATATTGATGTGCACATGCCCAGTGCCCATAGTTGTATCCATTTACATTTACAAGCGACTTATATCCCTTCTAGTCTTTACCGTGCGGGACGTGGTGTAATGACATCACCGTTTCACAAAATGTATGGATTGGCTGTACACACGAAAATGCAAGGGTGTCGGATTTATCCACCCTGGTTACTGGTTTCAGGCTCCTAAAACGGCGGATCCGTCTGGACGAAATGCTGATACGATACAAATTTTTTACGTAAACAGCTAAACGCGTCCCAATGTGGACTGGGCCTCAGACCACTAGAAGCTATATTCTCTGGTCTGGTGAAACAAAAATTTAACTCTTTGGGCTGAATGGCAGTGGAGGAAATCAGGGACTGCTCATCACCTGGACAATTCCATCCCTACAGTGAATGGTGCAAGTGCAATTGGCTTTTAAAGGGAATGGGAGATGAGACTCTGATTGGTTTATTGCACGTTACACCCAAAACACACCCAAAGAGACTATAGGTACAAACCTTTTGGACCATGCGCCTGGTGTGCCGACCGTTTTATCCATCATTAAACTATTGCACTCAGATCGTTAAAATATGGCCCTGTGTTGGAGGAACGATGATGTGATGTTTGTCCAGCTGATGAACGAAATATTACAATATTGAAAGCCAATGTGACAGCCTTCCTATATTCACAGAACATTACTGGTGCTCTTATAAATATTTATGCACGCTAACATAGTTATCATTGGTTATTTTCATAGTGTGCATTCTTGGTGCAAAGAGGACTGTATGGTCATACTATCTCTCTCCATCCTTTTCAGCTGCTGGTTAAAGAATGACGTGACCTTTTATGTGACGGTGGTTTCGTTTGTGACCTTGATCATGGTCTGTAATATCTGCGTGTTTGCCGTGGTGCTGGTACAGATACGTAAAATGCGGGACAATAAGCCTGCCAGCAACAGAAAAAGACTCCTGCATGACCTGCGAGTGGTGGCAAGCCTCACCTTCCTGCTGGGACTTACCTGGACGCTAGCTTTCGTCGCCTGGGGCCCAGCCAAAACACCCCTGCTGTACCTGTTCTCCATCCTCAACAGTCTTCAAGGTAACAGCAAGGGCTGCTTATGCCTATGGAGAGAAAGTTAAAACTATGCATTCAAAGTTTGTCTAACACTGTGGGCATAGATGCAGTGTACTTGTGATTATATAAGCAAGAATGCATTATTTAGTGTTTAACAAAAGATGATCTTGTTTTTGGGCTGTAATGTTGAAATACAAAGATCTTTGGACAAGTGTTTTTTTTTTTTTTTTTTGCTGTATTTCAGGTTTCTTTATCTTCCTGTTTTATTGTCTGATGAAAGACAACGTAAGGAAGCAGTGGAGAATACATCTCTGCTGTAGGAGATTTGGAAAGACTGAATCAGGTTTGGCTCACATAAACAATAGTTTACAATACTCATACCTAAGAGAAAATATTCTGTATTATAATAATATTGTATAATTATTCTGTATTATACAAAACTATTAAACACCCCAAAAAATAATAATAAAGAAGTAGTGTTCTAGATTAAAATGTACTTAAAAAGTGAACAATGTCCCGCAACATTTACATACACAACCGTTGTCAATTAGAATTCCTTGGGAAAATGAAAAATAATAATATAATTTGAATTTTAACCAGACTGGAGTCGTTCTGTGACACTGGGGGCCAAAGCGAAAGGCGGTGAACATGTCTCCTCAACATCCATGACTACCAGTGAAAGGAAGATCTCTGATACTTCAAACTCAGGGGCAAGCCATGATGGTGTCTTCCTGACACAGAACAGAAAACAAAAAAATTCCAGCAGAAATTCATGAAAAGTTTTAAAAACTTGAATTCATTGTCATAATTTCATTGATATTAAAATGGTTTGTTTTATTTTATTTTTTTCTTACAGAGAGATGAATTAATGAGGTCATATGTTTAAACTGTTATGAGTGGTGTCATTCCAGTGAATAATATACATTAGCAATATGTAAAATGACATCACTTTTTTTCAGAATTACTTGGTTAGTAATTTTGGCTTCAAACTATCAGTATTAAAAAACACTCGGTTTTTTTGTGCCAGTTCTAAAACGTTTTAAGTAAGAAATGATTTACAATTTTAACTGGGTTTTGGTAAACATATAGGTCTAAATATGTTGCGTTACAATATATGTATTAAGAGAAATTGTGAAATTAATAATGAAATGAGGAATAAAACGATTATTTGATCTCAAGTGAACTAAAACGTGTTCTAAAAAAAACAAATTTCTGTCAGTGTCTTTTTTTCCAGGGATGACAGTTAAATGGTCTGACTTGTTCAGTCACATTCTACTCATACTGGTTAAAGTTCACAGATTGACGCCCCACATTTAAGGGCAAAACTGAAGTAGTTTCTTTTAGTCGAACTTTACCTCAGAGAGAAACGATTTAACTGATTCAACTGCAGCATGTGTAAATCTCGTGCAAAGACGGATATCACCTTTACTGTATCAATGTAATGTATCGGGCTGCAGCGATTGATTAAAAACACTCGATATTTCACGACTGTTGCACGGTGAGTAAAAGCTAAAGCCTATGGCTTTTTCCATGACACTAGTATTTCATTTTTTTAAAATGACTTTAACATTAGCGTAACATTAATTTACAATACTTTAGTAATTCTATAAATCTGGAAACGATAGGGCTGTTAAAGATTGAATGTAATTTTACGTGCGTCAGCAGTCTGCAGTATTGAGAGAAAGAGGGCATTGTAAAGCTTAATGTAAAATGTTACTAAATATATATATATATATATATGAGTAGGCAACCCGTCAAAAGTTTGGAAACATTACACAAGAAGTCTCCTCACCAAGGCTGCATTTATTAAATGAAAAAAAAAAAAAAGTAAAAACGGTAATATTGTGAAATATTATTACTATTTATGATTGTTTTCGATTTTAATACATTTTAATTCAATGTCACATATACAAATACACTCTTAAAAAAAAAGGTTCTATATGGCACCAAAAATGGTTCTTGGCTCGTAATCATAGGGGAACCTTTTTTAGTGCTATATTGCACCAATTTTGGTGCTTCAGTGGTTCTTCAGCGGTTCTTCAGAGGTTCTTCACCGGTTCTTTGACTAAGGTGCTATATAGCACCGCTACAATATGCAGAACATGTTAAGATATGGTGCTATATAGCACCAAAAGTGGTTCCCCTATGATTATGACGAAGAACCATTTTTGGTGCCATATAGAACCTTTTTTTTTTTTTTTAGAGTGTATTCAGTGTCACATGATCTTTCATAAATCATTCTAATATGCTGATTTGCTGCTCAAGAAACATTTATTATTATATCAATGTTGAAAACAGTTTTTGCTATTTAACATTTTTGCGGAAATGATACCATTCAAACATTTGTGATAGGATTAAAAAAGAGAAATGAATACTTGTATTCATCAAGAATGCATTGAATTGATCAAAAGTGCAATTTCTTTAATAAATGCTTTAATACATGTAATTTAAAAAAGTATAAATGCAGATAAAGTTCATTAAAATGTTCTATTCATCAAAGAATCCTGAAAAAAAAAGAATATTGATAAAATATCCCCATTTCCACAAAAATGTTATAAGCAGCACTGTTTTCAACATTGATAAGAAGAAGCAATGTTATCTGAGCAGCAAATCGGCATATTAAAGTGATTTCTGAATGACCGATACAACCTACTTTAACTTTTCGTCAAAACAACGAAGGCAAAAGAATGCTGCACAGGGTGTGAATTCCTTATTTCGGTGCTCTTTGGATATAAGGGATAGTGCAAACTCAAAAAATGTAAGAATTTCCAAGGCACTCGGGTAATGTAGAAAGAATTAAAAAACCTACATTTATATGGAAACAGCATTAATGGTCAGATTGTGTTGTTTAGCAGAACAGTAAAGTGTAAAATGATAATAATAATATAATAAAATAAATATTTATTCTATGTCAGTCATGGTATCTTATTGCCACCCTATATAACACCTTAATACTTGAATAATTGATGAATTCAGCTAAAATAGCCTACAATTTGCAGAATAGGAATAAGTGTTTGTAGAATAAGATACGGTTGGGCTTTGATATATCCCATCCTTATATCCTTTCATTCCTCAAAACCATACAAAGAACATCAAAAAGTGATGGTATTTTATTGTAATTTCACATTAGAATGAGAAGACATGACACCATGAGCAATGTATAATCTAGGTTGATAAATGATGCATTGCACACCATATCTGCAATACCTAGATCAGTGATGGAGGAGGATCTAGGAAGCCCAGTGGCTAAGATTAAGGAGGAGTCTGGTAGTGTTCTCCTCACCTACTTCCAAGGAGACATCAACAGCATGGTGGATGAACATTTCTCCCGTGCTCTAAGTAAAGCAACTAAACCGAAGGGAGAGTGCCCCAAAATCAAAAGAAACTGCAGATCTGCTCAAACAAGTAAACAAGTCCCCCCAAATTTCTTTCTACATGACATATTTGACTTGTTGAATGAGTTTAAACATTGAATTCCTTTTTTAGATGGACTTGGTTTAAGTCAATGGGAAGCACAGTCACAACCCAGGTTTCAGCCCATGTTTCCTCCAGAACATCTCCGGCTAGGAACAAGCAGCGAGTCTCAATCAAATCATCATATGTCACCAAATTTCCCTGCAAACAGTGCTGTTCTGTGGTCAGGGGATTCTAGGCAGGGTATGAGTGTCGCTCTGCCCCCTATGATGTACCCCTCGGTGGATGGTTTGATGATAGCAGGACAACAGTACTCTAATTCTCTGTTAAACTTGCTCCACAATGATCGTCCTGACACGAGCGCGGTGATGGTACCCTCCTCCAAACAAGAACTCATGTCTGGTTGGACAAAGTATCCTGGATTTGGCGACCAGATGACTTGTGATATCAATCTAAACTCTGGTAAATGCCCTTATCTTCTATTCAGTCTTTGTGACTATTTTGACCAATTTAATGCTTCCTTACTGAATAAATGTATTAATTTCTTTCAAAACATTTTTACATTTTAGTCATATAATATATATTATCTGTCCTCAGAATTTTAATCAAGTCACTTGTGATTGCCTTTTAGGTGTACAGGTGATTGAGAAAAAAGATCTTTATTGGTATTAACTGAAACGTGATTTGAGATTTAAAAGCAGGAACAAAGAAGTCTTTCACTGCTCTTTCGTTTAACTGAACAAGTGACTAATGGACCTAGCAATGCTTCACCTGGAGGCTTCTGCACATCCAACCTGTTCAGAAACAAGCTCTTCGTGTACCACAGGGCAGCAGATTGTACACGAGATTGCCCTCAGGCTATATGGTTAAAGATGATCACACACACTCAGAAAGAAGCAGACACAAAATGAGTAATCTGTGTTTTTACAGATTTTTTTTTTTTACTGCCATTTGTAGAGTTTCGGAGTTCATTTGTTGCAACTGAATTTTATTTTGTCTGTTTTATCTGTTGTTTTTGTTGCATTGAATTTGTCAGATTGGCTTCTCTGGGTATAAATAACTTTGATTTGAAAAATTATTACAATTATGATACATTGGCACAATTGTATAAGGTTTTATATGGGCTTGAGTGTACAATAATTTAGAACAAATTCAGATGTTTCAATTTGTACGAACTATATTTATTCCAGTTTCATTCATGGTTTTCAAGGATGAGATCATGTTACATAACTTGTCTATAGCTACTGGCATTTATCTAATTTGACTGTTTTAAGTTGCCAATATTACTGTAGTTTGATTGGATGCAAAATAGGTTTTTTCCCTTTCAAAAATGTAAAAGCGTAGGCTATTTATTTTTACTATCCTAACACATGCACAATTATACATTTATTCACATTTTATTATTAGCATCTTGATTTTTTATGCTATTTGTGATAGGCCTACTGTCAGAACATACCTTAGAGATATGTTTAGGCCACAAACCACCTGTTGAAACCACTTTGGTTTTGTATTTTATTTGCTTTAAATTAAATAAATGACACATTACAACATATCGTAGGTGTTGTTTTTTTTTCTTTTTTCTTAATTGTAGCATTTAAAACCATTGTAGCATTGTAGAATCCGAAATCGCACCTTTAACCCTCAATCACTATTTCCTAATTTAGTCCACTAATACAGTTCAGTTGCAAAGTGGGATAGAATGAGTGCACTCAATAACGACCACTATGGATTCGGACACCACTACAAATGGCTGTCCTCTCAAGTAATGCCCTATTTAAGGGTATAAGGGGCGATTTCGGATTCAGCCTTGGTTTAAGACGTTGTTCTCTTTGACATGACAGGCATACTAATGAAAACACAGACTGCACCCTAGTGGATGAGAACAATATTGCACCGCATCTCACTGTAAAAATACATTAGGCCTACTTATAACAGCATGATGTGAAGTATGTCTTGGAGCCAATCTTAATCTTACACTATGATGCTATCAAACTAAACTCCCCCACCATGAATCCAACTCATAGATGCAGATGGAGGAACAGCCACTGCTTGAGGACTGTTGATGTCCTTGCACTATATTTAGAAGTTAGGCCTACCCATCTGGTGGCACACATGTCCCATTCCAAATCAAATGGACCAAAGCCAAGGCTAAGCTCATATCTGTGCTCAGACTCATCTCTGGCTAGAATCATATAACGATTGATCACTTTACTGTAATGGGAGTAAAGGACAGGCTATAAAGGACAGAAAACTTTAGAGCAACTGTTTTATTTAGCAATACCTGAAATATGTGAGGATCCCAAGTACCTATTTATAAAACGGTGGATGAACGGGACACAGCGGGAGTCGTGAATGACAGGGAAGCACCACAACAACTCCATAGGTCACATGTTGGCTGTATTCACACTACACACATAAATAGGACCACTTAAGTGAAGACATATTTTAAAGTTATTCGTCAAAGTAGTAGTCCTACCTACTGTGAGAGTATATGTGATTTAGGACGCAGCTTCTCTCATTTGCAAAAACGCAACTGCTATATCTTGTACAGCGGTAGTGAAACAAGACTTCGGAATTAAGCAACGTCTTTGCGAGTGGATGCAACATTCCACTTTAGAAATTCTACCAACTATAAGTAACTTTGCAAATACATGTCAACTAAGTAGACTGTCGGCACTTTATTTTGATGGTTCTCTAATAGACATTACTTTACTGACTATAAATAACTTAGCCTAATTAGGCCTCAGGGTTGCCAGTTTTCACAACAAAACGTACTCGGTTACGTATGTAACCACGGTTCCCTGAGATAAGGGAACGAGTACTGCTTCGAAGACGCTAGGGGTTAACTCCTGTTCCACGATTTCACTGAAAGCTTATAAAATCACGCAGTGCTACTGCACAGCCATAGCAGTGAAGAGGGCTCTCGCACGCCATTGGCTGGCCAATGGGAACTGCATTAACCAATGGCAGAGCAGCGTAACTGCGCGGACCAATCAGTGCTGAACCCGCGAAGCTGAGCACAGAACCCGCCAATATGGGCGGGGCATCTGCCTATAAAAGACACTTGTATTGCCATAAATTCAGGTTTAACGACTGAGGCGACGGTCGCCAGACGTTAGCATCAAAGCACGGCAGTCTTACGCAGTACTCGTTCCCTTATCTCATGGAACCGAGGTTACATACGTAACCGAGTACGTTCCCTTTCGAATGGTCAGTCGTACTGCGTCGAAGACACTAGGGGAACCTATAAAATCCCGCTGTGCTTATGATAGCGTAACGATATGTACTCTTTCATGCTAGAGTGCAGAAAGAAGGGCCCCAGACCAGAGTTATGACATATCTTGACACATTCCTTTGCAAACTGGGCTCACAGAGGCCAGCTAAACACTAGAGGAATAGAATTAGCACTGGAGCATTAGGACATAAGGCTCATAGAGGCCGTCTAACCTCTCATTTATACACCAAGGATTTGTGCCTGCAGAGCAGGGACCTCCAGGTTGTAAAATCTGGTAAATGTAGACGGTGAGGACCAACCTGCTGCTCTACAGATATCATCGATAGAAACTCCACTGGACCACGCCCAGGAAGAGGCCATGCCTCTGGTGGAGTGCGCTTTGACACCTATGGGGCATTGTAGGCCCATGGAATCATACGCTAACGCAATAGCATCACCCACACGTTTAACTGACACTAGTGCTAACAGCAGGGCACTTTTAAACGTGAATGGCTTTAATTCGGCTGTCTGCAACGGCTCGAAAGGAGGTTCTTTGAGTGCTGGTAGGACCAAAGAGAGGTCCCAGGAAGGCACCGTAGGAGGCCTGGGGGGATTCAGCCTTCTTGCTCCCTTCAAGTAACGCACAATCATGTCGTTCCTTCCTACTGATTGGCCTGCTATCAAAACGGTGATAGCTGCCACGTAGACTTTGAGCGTGGATGAGATCGCGGAAAGCCACCTGATCTGTTCCATTCTCGTCCATAGCGTGGAGGAGTTTAGCTTGGAACACTTGCAGGACCGCCATCGAATGGAGGGCGGAGCCTGCTTGGCTGGCAGAAGCGTAAGCCATGCCCGCTAATGTCGAAGTGGTTCTGCAGGGCTTAGAAGGGTGCGAAACCTTGGGCTTCCATCCCAGCAAAGAGGGCGGGCAGAGGTGCGCAGCCACAGCTTCTTCGAGTGGGGGAAGCTTCTCATATCCCTTCTCGTCAGCGATGTTGAGAGAGGAGAACATATGCAAGGTGGGTGAGCGGAGGTGCGCAGAGAAGGGTGCGCGCCATGATTTTGCCAGTTCTTCATGAACCTCAGTTGGCGCCCCGGCAGGAACCTCATCATGATGTTCTCTTGTGGTGAAAGCGAGTCACACGGACACTGCGACGGCGTGAGTTCGCTGGCCTCAGAATACTCAGCCCTCTTGCTCCACCGCTTTTTCCACCGAGGCTCGGATGGAAAAGGGAACGAGAAAGCGAGAGGGGCGGGGTTGCGGGGTTCTCAGAGCACTATCCGCGAGCGGAGAGAGGAGATAGGCATGCTCTCGCAGTGAGAGCAGCCTGACCCGGTGATAGCTGCATCCGCGTGGGCCTTGCCCAGACAGAGTACACAGCGCGGAGCTGCACGTGCCACAGAGGTGGCTCGACATTAAAATGTTGTTTTGCTCTTTTTCGAAGTGCAAAAAAGGATACACCTAAGTGCCGAAGAGCGCAGGGGACGCGGCGCGACAGCTCGCGAGACGCTGACGACGCTGATATCAGGCCGCTGACTCTCTCACAGGAAGGCCGAGCTGGCTACTTGCTGTTCCGCTGCAGCTTCGGCGAAGGTGAAGCTTTCGAGGAGGGATCAAAGAGGTAAGTAGACCGTCGCTGAAGGAGAAAAATCTGAATTTATGGCCATACGAGCGTCTTTTATAGGCAGATACCCCGCCCATATTGGCGGGTTCTGCGCTCAGCTTCGCTGGCTCAGCACCGATTGGTTCGTGCAGTTATGCTGCTCTGCCATTGGTTCATGCAGTTCCCACTGACCAGCCAATAGTGTGTGAGAGCCCTCTTCACTGCTATGGCTGTGCAGTAGCACTGCGTGATTTTATAAGCTTTCAGTGAAATCGGGGAACAGGCATGGGCGTCAGTTTGGTTTGAAATGTGCTGGGGACAGAGACGCATTCAGAAGCGCATTTTCAGAAGTGCTGGGTACATGATGCATTATTTTTTTTTTCTCTTTCGCGCAGGTCATGTTTTGAAAGACTATGTCCTGTAGCTTACTAATGTAAATAAATAAAAATGTCAGCTGAGAGACATATTGCGGGTCTTATAGCCTATCTTACTCATGCCGACAAAAGCGGCATGTTTTGCTTTAATAATATTTTTCATTTTTGCAATTTTTTTTAACCACTTCGTTATCAGTCCCACTGGAGCCCGTGTTTTTTTTATCCTCCCTATTACACATTAGTTACAGCCATTAAAATAGTTCAGTTTTGTTTTTAATGTCAAAGTAGTTATATTTCGTTTTGTTTCTTTATTAAGTTAATTTAGAAAAATGTTTGAAGCATTTTTTTTTTGTTAAACTAAAGTTTTTGCTTTTTAAAGTGACGACCAAGCGGCCAGCGGCCGACAGTGAGTTAACCCAACACTTTAGCCTCTCAAATCAACACTTGACTTGTCTTGCTTATAAAATCCATATAAAACACTTAAAGCATCGTTTAAACGTTTAGCCTCTATCACCACCATCACAGTAAAAAGGCATTTTTGACAAGATGAGGCAGGCAGATCGCAACGGCGCGCGCAAACGAAAAGGTCTACACAATCTAAACAAATAATAAAAAAAAAACATGCTGGTTGTCTTACCTTAGGCTACACCTATCCGCGAAATGAATATAAATCCGATCTTCAATTCCCGTGCTATATGCACATTTAACGGAGTTCATGTCAACGAAAGCAACAGATGAGCATTTTATTCGTCAGCTCATTTCAATATCAAAGACCGCATTATGAGAACGAGCGACCTGAGCACTGTAAGAGCCTTTAGTCTCATTAGTTTTAATGAAGATGATTGTGCTTTTGAGCATCTAAGACTTAGCTTATTTTCAGTTTCACTTGTGGCAGTTTGCGTGTTGGCTTGCTTTGCTCATCTGCGGCGATGCGTGTTGCATAGCGCCGTCCTATAGCCTAAAAAGGCCCGAAGCCCGGCCCGCGTCTGAGGTAGGCTATGAATGGAAAATTGCCCTAGAGGCGTAAAAAAGTCGCGGCCCGTCGGGCTCGGGCAGAAATGTAGGGCTCTACTTTGAGTAAGGCTGAAAGCGTCTTTCTTTTTAACACATTTCTTGAATGTCTTAATTAGGCTACAGTAGGTCTATAGATAGTTATGATATTTGTGGCTGCACCGGGGTCCGTCATTACTCTAATCATGAGCGGTCCATGGCACCTGCTACCCATGGCTGTTAAGAACTGTAGGCTACATCAATACATTACAACAATTTCGTGCTATGGGCACTGCCACTGATACAGGCAGCGGAAGAGCCTATTTTACGGAGCTTGCTTCTGCTTTTCAAACGTTTTTACGACAAAAGATGTCGTTAAAACGACATAAGATCTCATTATTATGAGAAAAGATGTCGTTAAAACGACATAAGATATCGTTATTATCACAATTGAGTGGAAAAAATAATATGTGTGTGGCAGCAATGCTTCACCGTAAAATTGAACTCGAGGTTTAAAAAAGAAAAGAAAAGTGGTGGGTACAAAAGGACTCAGGACGAAATCTGGTGGGTACGCGTCCCCACCATACCCCCCGAAATCGACGCCTATGGGAACAGGAGTTAACCCCTAGCGTCTATGACGCAGTACGTTTGACAGGGAACCCGCCCAATTGCTATTCAAAACTAGCCCAAAACAAGCCCAAACACGGAGATGAAAAACAGCCCGTGGTAACAGTGTTGAAGTAGCCCAATTCCGCGGGAAAACCGCGGACTTGACAACACTGTTAGGCCTAGCCTACTTCTCAACTTATTCTACTAACCTTAACTCAACAGTCAGATAAATGTGGACTTAGTGGACTTGAAATGTAGTTGCAAAATTAATGCATGTTAGTTGACATGTAGTTGCAAAGTTGGTAGAATATCTAAAGAGGACTATCAAAATAAAGTGTAGCCTAACCCAGTTTTTCATATTTGCCTACTTTAATGATGTTGCAGTGTTCATTTTGTTGCAAGGCTGATTGTACTATTGTGCATTGCAATCGACTATCTTTATTTAGACTTTTTATAAGATAATATACAGGCACAAAATATTTTCAACTGAAATCAGTTGTGCCCAAGTGTTTATTAATTTGTTGTGTTTAGTCAGCCGTTAATATAGGCTACAGTCAGGCCGATTGTAAATGATCCTTTGTCAGATTCCTTCAATAGACTTAGCTCTGTTGGGTGATGTTCTCTTACTCTCTCTTGGGTGATGGTTTGTCTTACTCTGCTGCTTAGATCAAAAAGTCATGGGCTTTGACCCACATGATCTCAGTTTAACGAGAAAAGTTCTCATTTGTTTAGGACATTGTTAAAAGAAATCCTGTTATTGTGCTCTGTGATATTGTGCTGCACAAGGCAAATTGGAAGTATTTCACAACTCCTCTGGCATTTCGGTTTGCCTTTGTTATTGACACTCTTTCCAGTCAAGCCTCCGCTCTCCTCTTTACTTGCGCTCAATCTGTAATTCTAATACACCTCAGAGAATCCACAGCGCAAAACTCAATTAGTGTGCTGACCTACAGAGGTGTCACCTTTAAATAGGACATATTTCATTTCTGGCACTATGATATTATTATTATCATCTCACCTCTATTGTAAGTGTTTCTCAGCCAATTTCCATGATAATGTGTAATTTCTGAAACAATACGGTCTGACAGTAGAGACTAAATAGCTTCTGTTAACTATTGTTAGCTAGCTGATAACACTGATCTACGAGTATCTGGGTTCTGACAGCAGCCATTATGTTAATTGCTGATATGTCTGTTATTAACCTTTTTTTAACTGCAGTGTCTCTCTGACAGCACTTGTAACCATAGAGCATCATTTGATAAGATACTGCTGTTTTATGAATGTGTTTTTAGTGAGAATCACATACTAATTAAGCACTAATTTTTATGGTAGCAATCAAACACAAATGACTAAGGAATTCAATATAAACCAAATTTAATTCACAATTGGCAATTCTCAAAGAATTTCAGGACAATATACACACAAACAACTCTTACTAATGACGATAACTGACAACTAACAGAAAGGAACAGGGAATTAATCGGTGGTAAAAACACACACACACACACACACACACACACACACACACACACACACACACACACACACACACACACACACACACACACACACACACACACACACACACACACACACACACACACACACACACACACACACACACACACACACACACACACACACACACACACACACACACACACACACACACACACACAAAACAAAAACAAAACCCAGAGAGGAATTAAAGGTCCCGTTCTTCGTGATCCCATTGTTCAAACTTTAGTTAGTGTGTAATGTTGCTGTTAGAGCATAAATAATACCTGTAAAATTATAAAGCTCAAAGTTCAATGCCAAGCGAGATATTTTATTTAACAGAAGTTCCCTTTCAAAGCCTACAGCGAACGGCTGGCTTGGACTACATCCTGGTACTTCCTTCATAAATGACGTCAGTAGAACAGTAGAACAGACTAACCTCCGCCCACAAGAATACGCGAAAAAAGGGGGCGTGGTCTTGTTGCTGTCCCACGTGGAGAAGAGGACGTGTCGCGTGGAGAAAAGGAATTGTTGCGTTTGACTGTGTTTGTCGCCATGTAGTCGAGACGCTGTTATTTTCATCCCGGAGTCAAATCACCTTTGTTTGGCTTTCCCAGGGACGCTGTAGAGATCATTAAGCGCATACATCTCCCGTTAAGAGGCGTGACCTTTCCACGTGTGCTAAGCTGCTGTCGAATCACAACACAGGAACCGTGCCACGTTCGCTAAGCTGCGGTCAAATGACAACACGGGAACCGCTGGCACAATCAGAACTCGTTACGTATTTCTGAAGGAGGGACTTCGTAGAATAAAGGAAGTCATCAGCCCGTTTTTAGGACAGTGAAAACAGCGGTATACAGATAAGTAAATTGTGTTAAAAATACTGGGTTTTTTTTACACGCGAAACATGAACACATGTTATATTGCACACTGTAAACACAATCAAAGCTTCAAAAAAACACGAGGAACGGGACCTTTAACAAAGAGGCTGTTTACACTACACCGTTTTCAACTAAATACGTACAACTTTTTATGCGCGTTGGCCGTTCATTTACTCGACAACTGTGTTTTGGTGGCCTGAAAACGCAAACGTTTAAAAAAAAGAGTTTCAAAATGCAAGTTTTTAAAAACGATACCGTTATCGTCTGTGTAAACTACAAAAATGCAAATCTGTGAAAACGGTGACAGCATGCACATGCGTAGCTATTAGGTGTTTTGTCTATATGCGTGCTTGAATGCATGTGCGCAGGCGTGTAGTCTTTCTTTACAAAGTGACTTCGCCTACTTGTCTGGCATGCATAATACAGCGTTTTAGTTGTTTTTGCGGATTCGTGTGATATCATTTTGATAACGTTACATCAGTACAAAGAAAAAACGTTTCCGTCTTTAGTAGCTACATAGTTGTCAATGTCATGTAAACATACCCTAAGGAGATGGGAACTAAACCGAAAGGAAACACAGGATACATTAACAAAAACACAAAGAAAACAAAGAAACATAACATAACCCTTACATTTACAGAGACAAAACGAAT
Organism: Romanogobio albipinnatus; assembly: GCA_023566225.1. Lineage (NCBI taxonomy): Eukaryota > Metazoa > Chordata > Actinopteri > Cypriniformes > Gobionidae > Romanogobio > Romanogobio albipinnatus. The sequence goes on along the minus strand of CM042246.1, from coordinate 26,528,192 downwards.
GATAAAACAGTTACTATTTCATAACATCATAATCGTCACAACACTGAAAAATGACATTGCTGATTTTGCAGTTATTGACCAAAGAGTGATATGTGGGGATATCTGTAATATTAAATACCAGACTAAAGTTTTGGATTCAGGATTCAGCATTAATGTAGCTCTTTGAATGATGATTAATATTTAAAGCATGCGTTTATTTCATGATCTGACATTCTGAACCACTTCAAACAACAAACCTTTGAGAGCCTCAAATAATCAGTTCACACGTAGCCTACTAATAAGTCAGATAGCGTAAAGAAGGTACGTTAACATTCAACGAGTAGCTAGGCAACATCATAAGGATGTTCCAAAAATACTGTTCTCAGAACAATTTTCTCAAATATCAAATATGAGTAGGCTAATGTTATAAAAAGTTCTATAAGCCTAAATGTTAGTTGTAACGTTAAAATTAACATAACCTAAAAGTTGTGGGAACGTTTTTGGGAAGCAGCAGCGTGGTTGCTATGGTTCCCCTCAAAATAGGCTACAAGCTCTGGCTTGAGATATAGCATAATCAATACTGAAGCGACATATAAAAAATAATATGTAGGTAACCGACTTTCATATAGAAACCTTTTTCCCCTTTTGAGTTAGCACACTCACCCTCCCCCACAATTCGCACCCTGGTCACCTCACCCTGAGATCATACAGCGGCTCTCAGACACACGGAGGTCAACTCTGCAGCAGCAGCACCAACAGAGGTAGATTGGTAATTGGTGGGCTGCGCGTCAGTGAGGGGGAGAAATGTGAACAGTGAATCCATCCGTAAGTAAAATCACCATTTACCCGCGCACTGAGGCTGCTATGGTCGTCTACATCTGGACTTTGAACATTAGCCACAAAGACATTTCTGCGCTCAACCAAAGTGCAAATGTCAGTTCAGGAGAGCCCCACGACATCCCACCTGGCCTGAGCCGGACTGGCCACACGGTGACAGCCGTCTGCCTCGGAATCATTCTGGTGTTAGGATGCCTGAACAACCTCTTTGTCCTGCTCATCTTTGCGAGGTTTCGCTCACTGTGGACACCTATAAACCTCATTCTGCTGAACATCAGCCTGAGTGACATACTAGTTTGTTTATTTGGGACTCCCTTCAGTTTTGCTTCCAGTCTCTATGGGAAATGGCTGTTGGGACGTCACGGCTGCAAATGGTACGGTTTTGCCAATTCGCTTTTTGGTAAGTTTGCTAAAGTTGGTTCAACAGGAAAGTTATATGAGTAACAGGTTCCCAGAGTTGTCGGTGGTGAAGTGTATATCTTACAGTCTAACTTTCTTTGTGTGTTGCATGCATTTCTGGCGTAGGTGTGTCTGTTTGCTGATGGATAAATTCCGTTTTTAACGAGGCTACACAGTCAGTATATTTAATAACTTCATATTAATAGCGTCTTCAAGTTCTTGATTATCTTAATATTTTAAGAGTTATGGCTTTGAGCATGACAGAGAATAGGCTAAGTAAATTAACAAATTAATTATTTAATTTTTCTGTAATTAATCGCGATTAATCGCAAGTTTTTAATATTTTGATATTGTAATAATTTCAGTTACTCTCCAAATTAATGTAGAAACAATTTAAAGACACCATATTTTAAATGGCATCTTTTTATGAATGAAGGCCAGTATCACTGATACTAATGTCTCTATGAAACATTAATGACGTTACATTACAGTATAACTGAAAGCTCCCAATTTCAACATTTATTAGGCTTTAAAAAACAACTTTTAATTTAAGTGAACTTAAAACAATCTTTACATAAACCCATTATAATAAATGTTATTTTTACTTGTGCCTTCCCTGTTAGACATAATGTAATAGTTATCAAACACATTTCTTAACTGCATAAATAATAAATGACATTTTTTTCTTAGATTAATCATCATTAAATCTACAATTTTATCGGTTCCCGTTGTTCTTTGATGAACATTAATGACAGGCATTATCAGTGCTCCTGTCACTTTAAGAACAGCCGACGAACATGACGCGGACCTGACGCTCTGTCCCGCGCATCTCATTTCCTCACAACTCTTTAAGTTCATTTAAGACGTTATTTAACTAATTTAAGACTCCTAATATGAGAATACTCAAAATTATCTGTGTTGTTGTTATTGTTTGTTCAAGAGCAAAAGAGAACTCGATGTGAGCACGTCGAGTGTGTCCCTCGATTAGCTGACATGAGACGCAGCCAGACAGACAGGACATTGACATACAGCGCGTTATTGTGTCTTGTCGCGCTTGGAAGCATTTACATGATTAGGAGCGTGATCATGTAACTAGGCAAAAATGGATATAACGTTTATGAAAATATTAAATATAATTATAATTTGTTAAAAAATGTGTTAAATAGTTTTATTTATTCAGTCATAAGGCGCACAGGTATATTTGTGGCAATAGCCAACAATACATTGTATGGGTCAAAATGATCGATTTTTCTTTTATGCCAAAAATCCTTAGGATATTAAGTAAAGATCATCTTCTATGAAGATATTTTGTAAATGTCCTACCGTGAAAATATCAAACATGTATTATTAGTAATATATATTGCTAAGGACTTCATTTGGACAACTTCCTTTGGGTGATTTTCTCAATATTTAGATTTTTTGCACCAGATTTTCCAGATTCAAGATTTTCAAATAGTTGTGTCTCGGCCACATATTGTCCTATCCTAACAAACCATACATCAATGGAAAGCTTATTTATTTCAGATGATGTATAAATCTTAATTTTAAAAAATTGACCCTTATGACTGGTTTTGTGGTCCAGGGTCACATATCATATTTATATTGTTTTATTTTTGTAATGTGTTTTTGTAAAGTCTAAATTTCATTATAATAATTATAATATTGTTTTGAAATGCTTGCTATTTACAATGGTTATTATTAATTAATAATGATATAGGAAACACACAACAATTGAAAATACAAAAACATAGAAAAATTTATTGTTCCCGTTTTTTAATTAAAAGATAATAACAAATGAGATTTCAGTGATATTTTCACCAATCAAAAACGTCAAAATAGGGAATGTTTCCATTTCAGAAATCTGGTCACCTTATCTTACACACCTGTTCTGTTTCAGTCAATCATTCCCTGTGTATTTAAGTCCATTGTCCATTGTCCGGTCTTGTCTATGTTATTGTAGTTGTGTTATGTTATTCTCTAGTGCACTCCTGGAATTAAAACAGTTAGTTGTTTTGTGACCACTATTTCCTTTCCATATCAGCTTTCTTTATCCCAAACAGGAATTGTGTCTCTGATGTCTCTGTCCATACTATCATACGAGCGTTATGCCGCCCTGCTGCGCCCCACCAAGGCAGACGTGTCTGACTTCCGCAGGGCCTGGCTCTGTGTGGCTGGATCCTGGCTCTATTCGCTGGTATGGACTCTCCCACCATTCCTGGGCTGGAGTAGCTATGGACCTGAAGGACCCGGGACTACATGTTCAGTGCAGTGGCACCTACGCTCAACCAACAGCATGTCATACGTGATGTGCCTGTTCATCTTCTGTCTGCTTTTACCACTGATGCTCATGATCTTCTGCTATGGCAAAATCCTGTTCATTATCAAAGGGGTGAGTGAGAGAGGCACTTTCTCCTCTGAATAGGCGTTATGTTATTACAGTGGGGAGAACAAGTATTTGATACACAATGATTTTGCAGGTTTTCCTACTTACAAAGCATGTAGAGGTCTGTAATTTTTACCATAGGTATATACACTTCAACTGTGAGAGACGGAATCTAAAACAAAAATCCAGAAAATCACATTGTATGATTTTTAAATTATTAAAGGTCCCGTTCTTCGTGTTTTTTTGAAGCTTTGATTGTGTTTACAGTGTGCAATATAACATGTGTTCATGTTTCGCGTGTAAAAAAACACAGTATTTTTAACACAATGTACTTATCTGTGTACCGCTGTTTTCACTGTCCTAAAAACGGGCTGATGACTTCCTTGTTCTATGAAGTCCCTCCTTCAGAAATACGTAAAAAGTTCTGATTGTGCCAGCGGTTCCCGTGTTGTGATTTGACCGCAGCTTAGCGCACGTAACTTGCACGGAAAGGTCACGCCTCTTAACGGGAGATGTATGCGCTCAACGATCTCTACAGCGTCCCTGTGAAAGCCAAACAAAGGTGATTTGACTCCGGGATGAAAATAACAGTGTCTCGACGACATGGCGACAAACACAGTCAAACGCAAAACACTTCCTTTTCTCCATGCGACACTTCCTCTTCTCCACGTGGGACAGCAACAAGACCACGCCCCCTTTTTCGCGTATTCTTGTGGGCGGAGGTTAGTCTGTTCTACTGTTCTACTGACGTAATTAAAGAAGGCTGTACCAGGATGTAGTCCAAGCCGGCCGTTCGCTGTAGGCTTTGAAAGGGAACTTCTGTTAAATAAAATATCTTGCTTGGCATTGAACTTTGAGCTTTATAATTTTACAGGTATTATTTATGCTCTAACTAAAGTTTGAACAGTGGGATCACGAAGAACGGGACCTTTAATATTGGCCAACAATCTCCTTCCCTCAGTAAGAGAATTGAAGATGGGTCGTGGCTGGGTCTTCCCGCCAGGGCAACTAAGGAGTGGCTCTGTAAGAAGCATCTCAAGGTCCTGGAGTGGCCTAGCCAGTCTCCAGACCTGAACCCAATAGAAAATCTTTGGAGGGAGCTGAAAGTCCGTATTGCCCAGCGACAGCCCCGAAAGGATCTGGTCTGTATGGAGGAGTGGGACAAAATCCCTGCTGCAGTGTGTGCAAACCTGGTCAGGAACTACAGGAAACGTTCATACGTTTCATTTCTCTGTAATTGCAAACAAAGGTTTCTGTACCAAATATTCTGCTTTTTGGATGTATCAAATACTTATGTCATGCAATAAAATGCAAATTAATTACTTAAAAATAATACAATGTGATTTTTGTTTTAGATTCCGTCACTCACAGTTGAAGAGTACCTATGAAGCCCTATTTGGACGGGATTAGTTTTACATGGGGAGGTGGGGGTAAAGTATTTTACCTCAGGACGTCTGTAATATTAATGGCCAATTCACATGGGATAAGACATCTCAGTAAAACTAGCAGAAGTACAATTTTGTCTCTAGTGTCTTTGGACAGCTCTTTGGTCTTGGCCATGTTAGTAGTTGGATTCTTACTGATTGTATAGGACAGGTGTCTTTATGCAGCTAACGACCTCAAACAGGTGCATCTAATTTAGGATAATAAATGGAGTGGAGGTGGACATTTTAAAGGCAGACTAACAGGTCTTTGAGGGTCAGAATTCTAGCTGATAGACAGGTGTTCAAATACTTATTTGCAGCTGTATCGTACAAATAAATAGTTAAAAAATCATATATTGTGATTTCCGGATTTTTTTTTTTTTTTGATTATGTCTCTCACAGTGGACATGCACCTACGATGACAATTTCAGACCCCTCCATGATTTCCAAGTGGGAGAACTTGCAAAATAGCAGGGTGTTCAAATAATTATTTTCCTCACTGTATATATATATAAAACAGTTAGGTCCAGTCTAACGATTATTTTTGGATTGTGTTGGTAACTTAATAGACCTTACCTAGAGCTAAAAGAAGTGTTGTGCCTCTAATAAGTGCTTTCGATCTTATTTTTGCTTTAAATGGTATGCGGAAAATACTGGAGGTTTGCCACAGAGTTGTCCCACCGCTACCACCACGCGCATCACGCGCTGCGCGTAGGGCACCAAGTGCTCCGGAGAGCACCACAAGAAAATGCTCTCTCTACCCTCCCGCAGGTCAGCTCTGCAAAATTTGCGAACGCCGCCACCGTGGGCATCATAAAGTGATCGCGCTTAGGGCATCAAAATGGCCAGCGGCGGGACTGGTTCCACCACCCACAACGAAACCGAGTGCTTCTTCAAATGCTTCCATGCTTGCAAAACTTGCCAAAAACTACTTTTAAACAGGAAATGATGGAATTTTACCGTACATTTTTACAGCGGGTTTATTTGAACAGGATTAGTTTTACCTAAGGTCATTTTTCCGGACCTTTTTACAGAAGGTAAAAGTCTCCGTAATCTTTACTGACATTGTCCGTAATGATTACAGAGATGGCACATTCGGACGGAACTAAAATCACAGAGAACCTCTAGTAATAATTACTTCACCCCCATGTAAAACTAATCCCGTCCGAATAGGGCGGGATGCTTTGTAAGTGGGCAAATCTGCAGAAGTGGGCAAACCTGCAAAATTGGCAGTGTATCAAATACTTGTTCTCCCCACATAGAGTTTCCACCGAAATTACCCGGAACAATTTGTACCAGGAACTTTTTTTACAGGAACTTTTTCCCCCCAGACCTGCTGCTGTCTGCGTTTCCACTGCAGTCTAAAGTACCGTGAAGATTAGGCAAATTAGTCCGGTGACGTAGGACTGCGCGCGGCGCGACTGCTGCTCCCAGTCACAGACGGACAGTAATCATTTTTGCGCGACACTGTCTGCAACCATAACAATTATGGAGGAGATGCAAGCAGCGCTGCTTTTGCTGGTTATGTATTGGTTTACTAAAGAGGTAATTAACAAAATGGCGGAAAAGAGACGAGCACTGATACTAAAGCGTATTCTGAAAGCTCGTAAAGCTATATTTAAAATAAGACAAAGTATGTTATTATCAGCTATTGCGGACATTGACAGTGAGATAGCCGAGACGAACGCGCGCCATCAGACAGAAAGAGCAAGGCTGATATTTGCTGAATGCAGAACGATTCTCGCAAAAGACTTTTAAAAATGCCGGTTGAAATAAAATGCTGCGTGAGCTCAACCAATCAGCATGTTCAGCGCCCAAGTCCCACCCCTGAAAGTTCCCGAACTTTGAAAAGGTACCACCTCGGGAGCAGGGCCGTTCGGAGGGGGAAATATTTACCTGGAACTTCATTTAGACCCTGATTCCTGCGGTCGAAACACACCAAAAGTTCCTAGTTCCTGGGGAAAGTTCCTGCGGTGGAAACGCGTCTTATATATGTTATTATCCATTAAACCTATTTTACACTCGCCTTGTCATACTTGCATACTACCCTTACTAATTTTAAAATATCTTTCTATGGCAGAAATAGTAAGGCTGCATCTGGAATTGTATACTCTTTGTGGGAGTGTAGTATGAATGTCATCAAGACATAGCTACAATATTCATCATGTTGTTCTAGTGATGTAACCTACCGTCATCAGTTTTGGTTCACTGCCATTCACTAATCCTCTCCCGTGGCCTCATGGGAGTGTCCATCGGATGAGGACTTCAAAATCTACATGTACCATGTACATGTGCATTTCAACATACTCTTTTCACAGGGATACTGTTTTTCACCTTATATAGTATATTGGAATGCAGCCAAAAAGTAGTATGCTTGTATGCAGTTCCGAATTCAGCAAGTCACTTGTTTCTTTTGATATGAGATTGATTGATTGCCTACTGGCGCATCAATGTAACCTGCAGAAAGAGTCACTGTAAAATCTCCATCACTAATGAACAGACTGTCAGTCTCAGTGCTTTTGTATAACACCAATTGCTGACAATTAGTCTGCTTTTTCCGTATTCATTTCCCTTAAAAAAAGCAGTTGTTTTCAGAAATCCACAGTGATGTGTCATAGTCAGTGTCCAATTAACATTTCAACCCCGACGAGCTATAGATCTCTTGGATTCTTTATTTATCCATTTGATATTGTTTTGTCCAGCTAGAGAATAAGAACAAAGCGCTTTGGGGCATCAGGTTAGGAGCAGTCTTTAGGTTTTTATGACTCATCTGTGCCTGAAGCGGATTTCATAAACACACCACAGTGTGAAGGAATATGTAATGAGCGTTTCCAGCGGGAATTAAGGCAGCGAGCCTCTAGTCGCCGATTCTATGAATGAATAACCATCGTAGGTATTTTTAGAACACAGAGCCTGTTACTATTGGTGACGAGCTGTTATGTAAAAACACGTATTTCCTCACGGATTTGCTCTGTTCAGTAGCTCTATTTGTCAGATATCACATTGTGTATCTGACAAACAGAGATATCTTTATCCATTGCCAACACCACATGTGAGTAGGCCAGTCTCTACAGCCCTCTGGCTTTTTATAGAAACACAAAATGGAATTCTGATGGGATTCAAAAGGGGAAATTACAAGAAGAGAACACAGTGAAAATCAGAGGGTGACATGTCTGAGAATGTAATTGCATTCCTAAAATAGTCACTCCAGACATGCGGTATAAAATTGATTTCCATTACACTATTTAATGGAAATACTAATGGGAATGCACTCAGATACAATATTTTTTTTTGGGGGGGATGAGTGTTGAATGGATGACACTTGTGGGTATGAAGTTGTTTGCAGCAACAAAGATGCCTAGATAATAGAAATAATTGTACTGCATTTTTGTTTATGTCACTTCAAAATAATATTTTTTGTCAATATCGCATTGATCCTACAAATTGCTGAAGGACACTTCCAGAGGCAATGGGATTACACAAGTGAGAAAACACTTAGCCTGGAGCTGGAGCTGTCAATACAATCACAATCATCTTGTTTAGGACAAATGGAGCATGTAAAAAGTGTGAATGACGACATGAGCCGGTGCAGGGAGCTCAGCTCCACCGATCAGCTCTCATTGGTCAGCAGTGCTGATTGGAAGTTCCGATTCTCTGCCCCGACCAGCAGGAGATCTTTATACAGAGAGAACTTAATGAAGGGAAGGGGATAGGGAAGGTTAACAGACACACTCAGATTTGACACATGAAGGAGCCATCTGCCAGTCTTCCTCTGATTCACGAACTGCTTGCACTCATAGCAAGCTAATTCACACTAAGTACGTTCACATCACGAACAGTTTGCTGTGGGATAGCCCATGTTCTCTGCAACAAGATAGAAGCTTTTAGTTTGATTTAGATGGTTAAAAAGGCCTACTTCTGCATCAAAATGTAACTTTTTAACTTTTAGATAGAAGTAGATATCAGAGATGAGATGTTGCATGTTCATGCACTAATCAAGAAACACATGCCTTTAAAGTCGCAATGAAATCACAATTATCTGTGCACATAATATTTTTAATTAATGTGCCCTCGCAATCTTTAATCTAAACTTCCCTTCCCTCTTGCACTGACATTTCTCTGATGACGTGTTTACTGGCATGAGTTCTGGGACAACCTGTCATTCACATAACATCACATTTACATTTACATTTATGCATTTGGCAGACGCTTTTATCCAAACGACTTACATTGCATTCAAGGTACACATTTTACATTTTTGTCAGTTCTTGCTTTCCCTGGGAATCGAACCCATGACCTTGGCGTTGCTAGCGCCATGCTCTACTGTTTGAGCTATAGGAAAGCTGGCAACATCACAGCAATAGCAGAAAATAACAAATTCAAGCCCTGCCCTACATATTTTCTTGTTGGATAAATATGATATATGTCACAGTAGGGAATAAAAGACTATTTCAATGGTAACTGTGTTTTTTTTCCCGGCTCAGGTAACTAAAATCAACCTGGTGACCGCACATAGGAGAGAGAACCACATTCTTCTAATGGTTGTCACCATGGTATCCTGCTATCTGCTGTGCTGGATGCCTTATGGGGTGGTAGCCCTGCTAGCTGCGTTTGGCAGGAAGGGTCTGATCACTCCCGTAACCAGTGTGGTGCCCTCAGTCCTGGCCAAGAGCAGCACTGTGGTCAACCCGGTAATCTATGTGCTTTTCAACAACCAGGTGAGTCCACAGAGGGATTGCATCAAAGCCAATTGAAGGCAAGCCTGCAACCTTAGCCGAAAAAAAAGTGCAGGCTAATGCTAGCTAACGCTGAGGTATACAGGGAAGAAGACAAGAGGCTGTTTTTTTTTAATGGATATCAATGCAGTAGACTCTTCACTATGCTGAGTAAACCGCTTTTGTGAGGAAATAGCTCATCATTTAATGAATCTACAGCGCATCGGCTAATCTTCAACATGTTTGCCGTTAAACATTAGTTTTGGACCGATCTACTGTATAGAGTTTACACCAAAAAAAAAAAGTGTTTTATAAGAGAAGTCACAGACAATTGCGCAACAGGTATGATTCAGTTTACGGCACTTCTCATTCATTTCTATGGTATCCACAAACAGTGATCGACTGTCGTACAACTCTGCTGTAATGTAAATTGTTATTAATGCACACGTGATCCAAATTCAGCTGTAGCGCTTTTTCCAATGGTAGAACCACGGACCTAGCCTGCTCCTACCAGACTCTCCATTGACAAGTGTTAAGTTCCTTGAAGGTGGGAACTCTGTTGAAGTTTAAATCTATTGGATCTGCCCAGAGCCACTCTGGATCTGCCATAACCAATCGCTAACGTTTGGTCGTGACGAATGTCATCTCAAACTAACGCACAAAATCAATGTCATCGTTCTCAGCCCCTCCCTCTGTTCACTGAAATTTGGTTCAAATTTGACTGGAGAAAACCATATATATAATATACCAAGATCCCAGACGCAGTACTGAAGGAAAATGAAAATTGAGAGGAAGTACGTAGGAGGGCAGAGCCAGGCTAACACAGACCCTCGTATCTCCCAAAAATAAGACCATCTCTGATTGCATTCTGAATTTTTAGTAGACCTGCTTCCTGCTTCGCTACTGTTCGGACGCTCTTGCTTACTGCTCCGCGCTTTTGCTCTAGCGCTTCTTTATTTTAGCTCATAATTTCAACTTCAGCAAATCAGCACAGTGCTCAAACGACAAAGCCTGAGTCCAATGATAAAATTAGAAACTCTGTTACTGGATTACTAAACAAAAAGCGGAATATTTCAACCGACCAGCCTCCCACTGCCTTCAGCTTACATTCCGGGGGAAGGGAAAACACAGCTGCCTACATTCAAAAGGATAAGAAAATGCCTCTTCTAGAATCTACTTGCTGCACAAACTGCCACAGACTTTTACAAAGGATTGCAGTTCTTGAAACAAAGTTATTTGCGGAACCATCTAACCAGACGAATCACACAGCAGAGCTTCATCATGAACGCCGTCTGCACACTGTCGGTGAGTCCCATAAATGTAGTGCTACTCAACAGCTAGAGAAACAAGTAACTGATCCACACACTAATCGATGGCACAAACAGGGAGCGAGACCCAAAGGCGCTCGAGACATCAGATTGTCACGATCATCACATATTGCCGCAGTAGCATGCTCTACCCCAGACACAAGGATTGCAAACACTTGTTTAATAACACCAAATATACATCTTGAAAACAGATTTGAAGTGTTAATGAATGTGGGTGAGGAATCCCCAAACGTGATGAATGTGACTGAACACAGATCGAATCAGCCCGTAGCTAACAGTGATGCTAACAGGCGCTCAAGGTCGAGCAGACAGCGGCCCTCAGCTCAGAGGGCAGCCGAGCCCAGGACTCTGATAGTGGGTGACTCCACAGTCAGAAACATTAGCAGCAGGGATACAACTACATGCTGCCTTCCACAAGCAACAGTTTCTGATGTCAACAGGGAACTTAAGAACATTCTGATGAAACATAAGACTGCAAATCGACTTATCATTCATGTGGGGAAGAACGATATTCAGAGAGAGCAGTCAGAACTCCTTAAGAGGGATTTCAATGAACTTTTTGAAACACTAAGAAAACTGAAAGTTCAGCCGTTCATCAGTGGACCACTTCCAGCAAGGGGAACAAATAGGTTCTCACGGCTACTTGGGCTTAATACATGGCTGCAAAAAACCTGCAACATGAAGGGAGTGAACTTTATCGACAACTTTAATCTCTTCTGGAGTCAGAGACAACTGTTTACATCAAATGGCCTCCACCCAAACAAACTCGGTGCAAGAGTGCTAAAGGACAATATTTATTTTTCCTTTCATCATCCTTCAGCTGTGTGTGCTAACACACTCAACCTGGATGGCACACACACTCCAGTACAGAGTATGGACGATCACAGGACTTCATTTCAGCATCTGAATGGACATGCGGTTGATACACCCCACAAGGACAATGATAACACCATGCAGCCACAACAACCACTTCTCATGGACACACTCCCATCTGAGCCCCACCCTCAGGGCTCACCACAGACACACTGCGACGGATTAGAACTGCTCCAAGTGACACAGATCGAGGCACTAAACAGTAACATCTCAGCCCAGACTGTGGAGTCTGTGGAGGCACTGGTAAAAATGGGAACCATCGGGGTGAGACTGGTGAACTCTTACACCTTATGTGTGGTCTGAGAAACAAGCTGGAAGAAATGTCTAAGTCACTCCATGAACTGGACGATAACATATTGCAGCCTCCGGTAACACCAGAGAAACAGCCCCCCTCACCAGACATGTTATTCCTCTCTACAGCATCCCCGTTTCTGCGTCGATCCCCAAAACCACTAAAGACTGTGGGCCCAGCTCGCTCTGCCCCTCCTCCTGTGAGATTTCTCCGATCACAACGCCAGGGCACACACCCTCCTCCATCTGCACCAAAAACAACTGATACCAGCTCTCAGTGACGTGTTCTGGGTCCTCGCAACTTCAACAGCAACCTTATCAAATGTTTACAAAACAAGCGGGAACCCATTGTGCCTGTCTCTGTCCCTATTTCTGTTCTGTTACGTGATAGAAAGACTAAGACCTTCTCAGGCCGTATGGCAAACCCATCTAATCTGCGGCCTGTTACTTGTCAAAATAAGAAAAATTAAAATTAATACTATTAAGTTAGCACTTTTAAACATCCGTTCCTAGCCTGACGTCGTCATACTCAATTCTAGTCAGAATATGAGTCTGATTCTGCTCCGTTGGGCTGTGATTATGGGGCGTGTTTCAACCGAACCAGGAAAGACCTCAATTGGATAGACCTACAACCAATCAGAGCAACGGAGCGACGCATAACGTTAGTTATCAAATGTCAACAGAACTCAACTGCACTGTGTTGCCATGTCCGCGGGTTGAAGCGACCCTGATTGTGATATACAGACCCAGGAATGCGATTTTTAGCTGCCAGCCCTGCCAAAATAACACATATTTTACCCCCCAAATGCCTTTTCTCCCGGAGAACCCCCTCTGGAAAGCTATTGGGCTTGTTTTTGGCTAGTTTTGAGGAACGTTAACAATTGGGCGGGTTTTGTTGTAAAAACTTGGCAACCCTGTACCTGCACGCACGCTTGAATAAGTAGCCTAACGTTAGAAGAAAAAGATGACTGTAAACGATCTTTGCCGGTGTTGTAAAAAAAAGGATACACAGAGTTTACTTACCAACACGATCATCATTTCTGAGAGAAATCATCAATCAATCAAATCAATCAAATCACTTTATTGTCACACAGCTATATGCACAAGTGCAACAGCAGGTGAAATTCTTGGTGCAGTTCCGAGCAACATAGTAGTCATGACATGACATGTACAACATTTAAAGCAGCATCAGATTGCACATCTGATGCGCCCACAATTACTCACAGCACAGTATACACTACAATAAACAATAAATAATTTACACAATGTGAGTGTAGTTCTCACAGCTTTAACCAATATACACATACTTACAATATACATATACTTTAAACAATATACACTAAACATACATTAAACAGTATACATTAAGCTATAATAATAATAATATACAATGTACAGTATACATTATTATTCACAGTAGAGATCCAATTATGTACAATAGGTGCTATATGATAAATGATAAATAATAAATGATACATAAATGTGTATATAATGTGTGTGTATCTACAGTGGGTTGTGCGGAGTGATATTCTGTCCAGTGTGTGTTATGATCCTGATGGATCAGGAGTTAAGTAGTCTGATTGCTTGTGGGAAGAAGCTGTTCTGGAGTCGGCTGGTGCGTGTTCTGATGCTGCGGTACCGTCTGCCTGATGGGAGCAGTGAGAGCAGCCCATGGTTCGGGTGGCTAGAGTCTCTGATGATCCTCTGAGCTCTCTTCACACACCGCCTGGCGTAAATGTCCTGGAGGGAGGGAAGCTCACCTCCGATGATGCAGCTGGCCGTGCGCACTACCCTTTGCAGGGCTTTGCGGCTGCGGGCGGTACTGTTGCCGTACCAGGTGGTGATGCAGCCAGTCAGCAAGCTCTCTATGGTGCAGGTGTAGAAACGTGTGAGGATGTGGCGGTTCATTCCAAACCTCCTCAGCCGTCGCAGGAAGAAAAGGCGCTGATGAGCCTTCTTCACAACGGCCTCGGAGTGGACGGACCATGAGAGTTCCTCTGTGATGTGGACACCGAGGAACTTGAAGCTGCTGACTCTCTCCACCGGTGCTCCATCGATAGTGATGGGGAATTGTTCTCTCTCATTCCTCCTGAAGTCGACCACCAGCTCCTTGGTCTTGCTGACGTTGAGGGAGAGGTTGTGCTCCTGACACCACCGTGTCAGAGTGTGCACCTCCTCTCTGTAGGCTGTTTCATCATTGTCAGTGATGAGACCTACCACCGTCGTATCGTCAGCAAACTTGATGATGGTGTTGGAGCTGTGGGTAGCCACACAGTCTTGTGTGTACAGGGAGTACAGGAGTGGGCTGAGAACACAACCCTGAGGGGCTCCAGTGTTGAGAGTCAGTGATGAGGAGATGTTACTGCCCATTCTGACCACCTGGCGTCTGTTTGACAGGAAGTCCAGGATCCAGCTGCATAACAGGCTGTTTAAGCCTAGAGCCCGGAGTTTCATGTCAAGTATGGAGGGCACAATGGTGTTGAATGCTGAGCTGTAGTCCACAAACAGCATTCTCACATATGTGTTCCTCTTTTCCAGGTGGGAGAGAGCAGTGTGTATTGTAGATGAAATGGCATCGTCAGTGGAGCGGTTTGTGCGGTATGCAAACTGTAGTGGGTCCAGTGAGGGGGGGAGAACAGAGCAGATGTGGTTTCTGACTAGTCTCTCAAAGCATTTGCTGATGATGGGGGTCAGAGCAACAGGACGCCAGTCGTTTAAGCAGGTGGTTTTTGACTGCTTAGGTACAGGCACAATGGTGGACGTTTTGAAGCATGTGGGGACCACAGACAGGGAGAGGGACAGGTTAAAAATGTCAGTGAAAACTCCAGCCAGTTGGTGCGCGCACGCTCTGATCACACGGCCGGGAATGCCGTCTGGACCCGCAGCTTTACGGACGTTCACCCGCCGGAAGGATCGGGTTACATCCGCAACAGATACGGAGAGTGCACTAACTTCTGTATCTTCAGCCGCGAGCTCTCTCTCCGCGAGGGCGGTGTTAGTTCCCTCAAAGCGAGCATAGAAGGTGTTAAGCTCGTCCGGGAGAGAGGCAGCGGTGTTCACGGTGGAGTTTGTGTTCCCTTTATAGTCCGTGATGGTGTTAATTCCCCTCCACATGCTTCTGGAGTCGGTGGTGTTGAACTGTCCTTCAATCTTGTCCCTGTACTGCCGTTTTGCTGCTCTGATGGTTTTCCGGAGGGCATAACTTGCTTGTTTATGCTCCTCCACATTACCGGAGTTAAAAGTGGAGGACCGCGCATTGAGTGCCGCGCGAACATCCCCGTTTAGCCACGGCTTCTGGTTAGGGTACAGCCGAATTGTTTTGGTCGGAACAACGTCATCTACGCACTTCCTGATGAAACACGTTACGCTATCAGCGTAGACCTCGATGTCGTCATCAGAGGCCGACCGGAACATCTCCCAGTCCGCGTGATCAAAACAGTCCTGTAGCATAGAATCTGATTGGTCCGACCAGCACTGGATGGTTCTGAGGGCGGGTGCTTCCTGTTTGAGTCTTTGCCTATATGCGGGCAAAAGGAGGATGGACGCGTGATCTGATTTGCCGAATGGTGGGCGTGGGAGTGATTTGTATCCATCCTTGAAGGGGGAGTAGCAGTGATCTAAGACGCGGTTCCCTCGCGTGTTGAAGCTAACATGTTGGTGGTATTTAGGTGCGATGCGCTTGAAGTTGGCTTTGTTAAAGTCTCCGGTCACAATAAACGCAGCCTCAGGATGCGCGGTTTCCTGCTCACTCACTGTCCTATACAGTTCCTTTAGTGCCCGGTCTGTGTCGGCTTGTGGGGGAATATACACAGCTGTGATGATGACCGCGGTGAATTCCCTCGGTAGCCAGAATGGTCGGCACAGAACCATGAGAAATTCCAGATCAGGAGAACAGAAAGACTTGATAGAATGTACGTTCCTCTGATCACACCAGGATCGGTTGGTCATAAAACATACACCCCCGCCTTTGCTTTTCCCTGAGAGATCTTTTTCTCTGTCCATCCGATGCACGGAGAACCCCGTGGTTTCGATGGCCGAATCTGGAATCTCAGCGGACATCCAGGTTTCTGTAAGGCAGATAATGCAGCAGTCCCTCGTGTCTCGCTGGAAAGAGATCCGCGCTCTCAGCTCACAGAGTTTATTGTCCAGAGACTGAACATTAGCCAGTAAAATACTGGGAAGCGGGGGTCGGTTTGCGCGGCGTCTTACTCTGATAAGTACGCCGGCTCTCTTCCCTCTTCTCCGGCCGCGTTTGCGTGGTCGGGCCGTCCAGACAAAGGGTTCCGCTGCTATGTTTGTAAGCAGCGTGTCGTCACTGAAGAATTTAAAGTCCGGTTTTCGGTGTGCGATTGCCGAACCAATGTCCAAAAGTGTCTGTCTGTCGTACTTAGTAAGGCAGACAACATCCAAGACGAAAAACATAAAAACTATAAACAGAACAAACAAAAAACTACAATGTTTCACCGGAGCTCTCGACGTAGCAGCCATCCTCGGCGCCATCTTGAGTGAAGTAGTAAAGAAATAGTAATAAGATAGTAATAAGAAATAGAAGAAATAGTAAAGGTGAATGCATATACGAACAAGTTCTCCGTTTAGGATTAGAACAAACTCAACCCAAGCGCCTTTGATGACGTGGATGATTACGTTACTGTTTATCATCTGTCCATCATCGTCTAAAGCCCGCCCTGACAATTTCATTGGTCCGAACAGTTTCTGTTCGGGCATAATTACTCCTCTACCGATCAAGTCCAGACCGAACTGCCCGTGTAAAAATCTTGTGGGCGGGGCTAAGTTCGGCTGGCATCCAGGCTAATCCGTTCCATTAAAAACAAATCATTTCTAGTCAACGACTTAATAACCACAAACAACCTAGATTTTTTGCTTCTAAATGAAACGTGGCTAGAAGACAGCTGCAGTGCAACAGTTCTCAATGAAACAGCCCCTCCTAACTTTACTTTTATGAGTGTCTGCAGGGCAGTCAGAAGGGGAGGAGGTTTAGCTGCTCTTTTTAAAGATGTCTATCAATGTAAGCAAGTATCATTTGGTGACTATTTGTCTCTAGAATATCTGGGCATTGTGCTAAAAGGTGCTCCACGCATCCTGCTTATCATTATTTACAGGCCTCCAAAATATTGCCCAGCTTTTATTGATGACTTTACAGAGCTGTTATCAGCAATCTCATCTGAGTATGACTGTTTTGCTATTGCTGGGGATTTTAACATTCACATTGACAATCCCGAATCCAGTACAACAAAAGATCTCATGACTGTTCTTAACACTTTTGATTTGACACAACATGTACACGGACCCACACATGATCGTGGACACACTCTAGATTTACTCATCAGTAAGGGTCTAAACATTTCATCGATAGTTATTAAGGATGTGGCACTGTCTAATCATTTCTGTATTTTCTTTGATATATCAATCTCTCCTGCCATTGAAACTAGCACTGTCTCTGTCAAAAAGAGATGCTTAAATGAGAACACTAGTGTGCTGTTTATGAAGGCTATATCTCTAACACCAAGCATATCTGCAGACTCTGTTGATTTTCTCCTTGACTCTTTTAACTCAAAAGTTAAGAGTGTAATTGATGATATTGCTCCTGTGAAAGTCAGAAAAAAGAGTGGCAAACAAAAAGCACCTTGGAGAAACTCAACAGCAGTGCAATTAATGAAAAGACAATGCAGGAAAGATGAGCGCATGTGGCGAAAGACAAAACTTGTAGTCCATTACAACATCTATAAAGACAGTCTTCGTGCTTTCAATATGGAACTAGGCAAAGCTAGACAGACCTTCTTTTCAAATATTATAAACAGAAACATAAACAACACGCGCACTCTTTTTGCTACTGTAGAGAGACTAACAAACCCCCCGAGTCACATTCCCAATGAAATGCTCTATCAGAAATGCGATCAGCACATCCTTGAGTTGCTCTAGGGGGAGTCAGATCAGACCACAACCTCAGAAAGTTACTATGACTGATTTCGAAGCAATTGATGGTAAAATTTGAGAAGAAACGGTACAGCACCTAAAAACATCAACCTGCGCCCTTGACACACTCCCCACTTCTTTTTTCAAAAGTGTGTTTAACTGTCTAGAAGCAGATCTCCTAGAAGTGGTAAACTCCTCACTTCTTTCTGGGACTTTTCCAAACTCCCTTAAAACCGCAGTAGTTAAGCCGCTCCTGAAAAAGAGAAATCTGGATAACTCCATACTGAGCAACTACAGACCAATCTCAAATCTCCCCTTCATAGGCAAGATCATTGAAAAAGTTGTTTTCAGTCAGCTGAACAAATTCTTGAACTCAAACGGATACTTTGACAATTTTCAATCTGGTTTCCGACCACATCACAGCACAGAGACAGCGCTCATAAAGATAATAAATGATATTCGCCTCAATACAGATACAGGCAAAACATCAATTCTGGTGCTACTCGACCTCAGTGCTGCATTCGACACTGTTGACCACAACATACTTCTTGACAGGCTAGAAAATTGGGTTGGGCTTTCCGGAATGGTCCTCAAATGGTTCAGGTCATACTTAGAAGGGAGAGGTTATTATGTGAGTATAGGTGAACATAAGTCTGAGTGGACATCCATGACATGCGGAGTCCCACAAGGGTCAATTCCTGCTCCACTCCTATTCAACCTGTACATGCTCCCACTGAGCCAAATAATGAAAAATAACAAAATTGCTTACCACAGCTATGCTGACGACACCCAGATCTACTTAGCCCTTTCACCTATTGACTACAGCCCCATTGACTCTCTGTGCAAATGCATTGAAGAAGTTAACAGTTGGATGTGCCAAAACTTTCTTCAGTTAAACAAAGACAAAACTGAAATCACTACATTTGGAAACAAAGATGAAATTCTCAAGGTGAACGCATATCTTGAGGCTAAAGGTCTAAAATCAAAAGATCAAGTCAGGAATCTTGGTGTGATTTTGGAGTCAGACCTGAGTTTCAGTCGTCATGTCAAAGCAATAACTAAATCAGCTTACTATCATCTCAAAAATATTGCAAGAATTAGATGCCTTGTTTCCAGGCAAGACTTAGAGAAACTCGTTCATGCTTTTATCACCAGCAGGGTGGACTATTGTAATGGTCTTCTCACCGGCCTTCCCAAAAAGACCATTAGACAGCTGCAGCTCATACAGAACGCTGCTGCCAGGATCCTGAGCAGAACCAGAAAATATGACCATATCACACCAGTTCTCAGGTCTTTACACTTGTCACAGTTACTGTCTGTCTCTGTTGTGTTTTGTACTTCCTGGTTTTAGTTATCACATGTTCCTTTGTCTGAGTTTCCCGCCACTTGTCTGTTTCCTTAGTTACCCTCATCTGTATCACCTGTGCCCCTCGTTAGTTAGTCATCTGTGTTTGTATTTAAGTTCCTCCCTTTCCTTCAGTCTCGGTCCGATCTCGTTTGTGTATACGTGTTTGTATGGTGTGCTACTTTGATTTGAGTCTTATGAAGTATTAAACGTTGTTGAAGTATTCTACTACCTGTCTTTGCCTGTTCCTGCCTGCACACCCGTAACAGAAGATCGGACCTAAACAGCAAGAGGACCTCTCTGGGATGGGTATTCTCCTGGTCCCAATCTCTCCTGAATCCCCAGAGGAGGGCGGTTCTGCGGAGGACCGCCTTTGGGGAATTCGTCAGCACGGTCGCTCACTGGAGAGGTATGTAGAGGAATTCTCTGAGCTAGCTTATCTGGTGAACTGGCCAGATGCGCCGCTTAATGCGTGTTTTCTGATGGGCCTGGACGAGGACACTATTCGGTTCCTGGAACCTGCCTGTTCCTTTTCCCTAGTCGAGACAATCAACCTGGTTTTGTCCCTAAATTGTTCTGAGTTTGAGATAATAGAAGAGGTTCCTATGAATATGTGTCTTCCTCGTCCGGTCCCCTCAGAAAAGCTCGCTGCCTGGTCAGTTCACCCTCAGCCAGTTTCCTCTGCATATCCCTCCAGTGGGCCTGCTGGGAAGGTCCTGCCTGTCTCCAAGCCCAGGAGGAAGAAGAGAGCTGCCGCAAAGTGCCCGTCTCAGGTCGCGGCAGCCGCTACCACGGCAGATTCACTGGAGCGGTGGTTAATAGACTTTGGGAGCGATCCTACCGCTCCGTGTTTCCGGGACTCCGCTCCAGCCCTCCTGGACTCCGCTCCAGCACTCCTGGACTCCGCTCCAGCATTCCTGGACTCCGCTCCAGCACTCCTGGACTCCGCTCCAGCACTCCTGAACTTCCTGGACTCCGCTCCAACACCCCTTGACTTTCTGAACTCCGCTCCAGGCTTCGACGAGCCCGCTCCAGGCTTCGACGAGCCCGCTCCAGGCTTCGACGAGCCCGCTCCAGGCGTCGACGAGCCCGCTCCAGCCTTCGACGAGCCCGCTCCAGGCTTCGACGAGCCCGCTCCAGGCTTCGACGAGCCCGCTCCAGGCTTCGACGAGCCCGCTCCAGGCGTCGACGAGCCCGCTCCAGCCTTCGACGAGCCCGCTCCAGCCTTCGACGAGCCCGCTCCAACCCACGAGATCTCCACTCCACCCCTGAATTCCCCAAAGAACATTTTGGGGGGGGGCCATGTACCTGTGGGTGGGAAACATGTGGGTGGGGCTCTGGTTTGGCCTGGGCGCCCTAAGACTCCTGCTCCGCCCAAGACTCCAGACCCGCCTAAGACTCCTGCTCCGCCCAAGGCTCCAGACCCACCATGGCCGCCCACGGCCCCTGACCCGCCATGGCCGCCCACAGCCCCTGACCCGCCATGGCCGCCCACGGCTCCTGACCCGCCAAGGCGCCCAAAGGCTCCTGACCCGCCATGGCCGCCCACGGCCCCTGACCCGCCATGGCCGCCCACGGCTCCTGACCCGCCAAGGCGCCCAAAGGCTCCTGACCCGCCATGGCCGCCCACGGCTCCTGACCCGCCATGGCCGCCCACGGCTCCTGACCCGCCATGGCCGTCCACGGCTCATGACCCGTCATGGCCGCCCACGGCTCCACCCTGGAGGCACCCCAGCCAGCCAGACCCCAGTACTCCCGTCCTCAGGACTCCAGGGTGCCCACCCTCCCTCCCTATTTGTGTCTTCTACGGCGCGAGGACGCGCCTATTGGGAGGGGGGCGTTATGTCACAGTTACTGTCTGTCTCTGTTGTGTTTTGTACTTCCTGGTTTTAGTTATCACATGTTCCTTTGTCTGAGTTTCCCGCCACTTGTCTGTTTCCTTAGTTACCCTCATCTGTATCACCTGTGCCCCTCGTTAGTTAGTCATCTGTGTTTGTATTTAAGTTCCTCCCTTTCCTTCAGTCTCGGTCCGATCTCGTTTGTGTATACGTGTTTGTATGGTGTGCTACTTTGATTTGAGTCTTATGAAGTATTAAACGTTGTTGAAGTATTCTACTACCTGTCTTTGCCTGTTCCTGCCTGCACACCCGTAACAACACTGGCTTCCAGTTACATTTAGGATCGATTTTAAAGTACTATTACTTGTATATAATTCACTCAATGACCTAGGACCTCAATACATTGCAGATATGCTGATTAAATACAAACCCAACAGATCACTCAGATCATCAGGATCAAGTCAATTAGAAATACCAAGGGTTCACTCAAAGCAAGGAGAGTCTGCTTTTAGCTATTATGCCAGCCGTAGCTGGAACCAGCTTCCTGAACAGATCAGATGTGCTCCAACAGTAGCCACTTTCAAATCCAGACTCAAAACACATCTGTTCAGCTGTGCATTTACTGAATGAGCTGTGCTACTGTACGTCCGACTGATTGCACCGTATCTTATGCTTTTACTGTGTTAATTTTACTTTTTATTTTATTAACTTTATTTCTGTTTTAATTATACTTTTTATTTTTTATTTATTTTTTATTTTTGTTAAGGCTGCCTGGGTGGAAGAGGTCGAGAGACGGGGGAGCGATAAATCGAAATCCCTCTGTTATTGTGGTTCGAGTCCACAGTTATCTTCAACAATTAAGTTGAGAAGAAGCGCTTAAACAGTTATTGTGGTTCGAGTCCACATAGTTATCCTCAATTTAGTTGAGAAGAAGTGCTTATATAGTGCGAGGAAGACCCGTTTAGATCTGCTCTGACGGGTAAAACATCTAGAGAACGCCCTCAAGTTAGGCCAAGAAGATTTGTCTGTAAGGGTACTGTCTAAACCAGGGGTGCCCAAACTTTTTCCTATGAAGGGCCAAAAATCAAACTTGATTGAGAGCCGTGGGCCAAAAGTAAATTTTGCATCTTAAATCAAACTGTATTACATTAAAGTTGCTATGGGTTTATTTGTGTCATAATATTTCAAATAAATATAAAACTTTAATCTGATTAAGACAGCGTTTGGAGTGGAGTGCAAAAAAATCTGTTCCCTGAGTCCACGGCCTTTGCTGTTATTGAGTGTACACAAATAAAAGTAGACAGTTTACTGTTTATAATCACGTCTTGCACTTAGCCTATCTGTATGACTAAAAATGACGGAGTATTGTGAGTTGTTTGCGCTGGAATAAGGAAAAAATCCATCAGAAGGCGACGACAACTTCGTCGGACAGAGGGTTAAAGAAAACGTAGCCTATTTAGTTTCATATAGTTAGGCTATGTCTAAATATTATAATCTTTTAATTACATATGTTGATTATGAAAAGTGAGCAGCATGAGTAAGGCACATAATCAGATGCGCATATGTCTGGGGACATGGATTGAGCATTTCATTGAATTGTTTTTTTCTAGAAAGTATTAATTTAAAATTAATTTTGTTTTGTATAAATTGTATTTTAATTTTGATCAATGTTTAATGCACTATTTGGCTGTATATTTAATAAATAAGAAGCAAACCAAGATGGTGGGGAATGGATTGGCGTGCTGGCCTGTTTCCTCAGTCTTTGAGCAAGGCTGAAACTATAGCGTCGTTCTGTTCAAATACATTTCTTGAATATATGTCTTAATTACAGTAGGCCTATAGATAGTTATGATATTTGTGGATGCACCGGGGTTCGTCATTATAAAGTTACGCCACTTTCCTTATTAGGAGAAAATATATGTCGTTTTAACAACATTAGATCTCGTTATTAGACATACTTGAGTGGAAAAAAAATATATGTAGGCCCTATGTGAGAGCAATGCATGACCGTACCAGGTGACCTGTTAATGCGAAAAAACTGTTTCCATTGCAGTTTTGCGAAAATTTCCTTTTTCGAATTGCCTGAAAAACCACCTCATGCGAGCGTAAAAACCTTTTGTGCGATATATGGGAGTTTTTGCGAAATTGACGCGTTTCCATTGGGCGTATTTTCAATTCGCAATTTCAATTTGCGCAATTTGAAGGGTAATGGAAACGCGGCTACTGTCTTGAACTGTCGGTGAGAAAGCGCCTTGGAGCGTATATTGTTGACAATTTTGATGACGTCACGCATCACATCCACAAGCCCGACAGATTTAGCACCTAGTTGTTCTTGATGTAAAATGCAGTGGTACTTAACAACTTTTCCTCCACGTTCACTGACTCTCTGAGACACAAATGCAGTCCAGCGAGCAGCTCGTTAGCCTTCTGTCTGTTTTCCGCCTCGCCGCTGTACTTTGAGAAAGCTGCAGAATGTTTTGTGTCATAATGACGACGGATATTGTACTCTTTTAAAACAGCAACAGACTGTTTGCAAACTAGACATACTGCCTTTGATTTGACTTCTGTGAATAAAAACTCATCTTGCCAAGCTTTTTTAAAAATTTCTCTTGTCTGTGTGCCACTGCCTTGATTTCTCCATTATTGCATTTAATTTGTTGACGTTTATTGACGTCATGTGTCGCAAAGCACGCGGTGCTGCACCTTGAATTGCACATTTACAATATTTTTTTATTAATTTACATTTAATTTAAACATTTAATTTCAGTTTACTCTGTTGTAGTTCAACAATAAAACAAACAAAATTATATCAAATTAGAAATGACAATCTGTGTCGAAGGTATCACCCCCCGCCCTCTCTCTCTCTCCCCCTCTCCCCTCGGACGGTACGGTGGGCCAAATCAAAGATTACCACGGGCCAACTTTGGCCCGCGGGCCCTAGTTTGGGCATCTCTGGTCTAAACGCACAGTTACCTGACAAATATTTTTAAAGTAAACCTGACTCTCCATTTTCTTCCACCCCAGATAGGGGATTTCATCTTTATTTTATATTTTCTTTTAATTCCTATTATAACTGTTATACTATGTATATTTTTAATTTTATTTTATTCACTTATGAATATTTTAACTTCATTTCTGTAAAGCACTTTGAATTGCCCCTGTGTATGAAATGTGCTATACAAATAAACTTGCCTTGCCTTGCCTACGGTATCAAAGAATATCAGTGGACACACTGAGAAATTCAGAGTGCCTTGATTTGACAATAAAATTTGAATGCATTATGGAATGTAATACTTGTATTTAAAACTACAATAACATAAATGCATTCATTAACTATTTAAAATACATATATTGTCATATTTTCCAAATACCACAATGACAATCAATTTCAAGTGTGGACATTTTTAATGAAATAATAGGGGATGATGTTGGAGATGCATATTTAAAAATAAATAAATACTACATTTAAATCTAGCCAAAATCTTTTCAGCATCACCTAATTAATAAAGCATTACAATGCATCACATAATATCAGCATTTTTATTTAGGTATATATAAATATATATTTTTATATTTTCGTTAGCCTCATAGCATAATTGCCTAAGTCATTTTGTGGCCAAATATGATCTGGGCAATTATGCTATGAGGCTAATGTTTTAATGTATCTATACAGTGTCAGAATTTTTAAAAAATTTTAAATTGTACCTTTAAGGCCCAGGTATATGGTTGTTTACACTGTCCGTGAGCCGGAGTGGGACTTTACTTTCAGCTTTAGGGGTACAATAGTTTGTCACATGGGGCAGTACACCTAAAAGGACAACTTTGTACCTTATCTACCTCTAAATGGTGTATATTAGTGAAATGAAAGGCATACTAATGCATACTGTCTCATTCATTTCCCCTTCAGTTCTACAGGTGTTTCTTAGCATTTCTGAAGTGTGAAGGAGAACCATCAATTCGCGGTCAGAACCCTCAGCACAGCAGCAAAGAAGATCCTCATGCTCTCAGGCCCTGTGATGGGCACTCATTGCATCGCAACATCAAGGGCCCCCAGAATAAAGAACAGCCCACTCGGTCCTTAGTGGTTCACTACACACCCTGACAGTCTCAAAGACTTATCGTGCTCTGTACAGGTCAGCGTTTATAATGTGCCGGGATGGAAAACTGACAGTGTGATGATTGTGATGTTAGTTCCAGTATCAGAAAGAGTAGGAACCAATCTAATTTATATCTTTGTGTTTTTGTTTCTTTTAATGAGCTCCATGCATTGGAAGTACTCTATGCTTGAAATTAACATACTCGAACAGGGGTGTCCAATCCTGATACTGGAGGGCCACTGTCCCACACCTGAACCAGATAATCAAGGTCTTTTTAGGGATACTAGAAACTTGTAGGCAGGTGTGTTGAGGCAAGTTGGAGCAAAACTCTGCAGGGCAGTGGCCCTTCAGGACCGAGTTTGGACACCCCTGCTCTAGAACAAACGAATATATGCTGAATTATATAAGAAACTTCTGAATGAAGACTAACATTGCTAACGGTGTAGTGCAGCAGCTAGTGTAAGTGTCTGTGCTGTATAGTGTAGTGACACTTTTTGCCAACAGTTGGAGCCACTGCCCATGTCATACCGAAGTCTGTTCCCATGAACACTCATACTTACGCACATATCACTGGGGAAAGTTAATTCAATATCCATGTGCTGCTTGATAGATTTTCCTTTAATGCAGATATTATTGGTCTTTGTTTGTGACACGTTATTTCATCTCTTGATAGTTTCTGTGTATGTAGCACAATATGTTTAAGACTGTGTTGTATCTGTACATTTCCTCTGCTTCATTTATATCTCCATTATCACATTAAGTAATCTACTTTCATAAAACGGTATAAAATGTGAGTCATGTCATATCACAGTTATGTCACTGCGACCCAGTATCTTGGGACTTCAGTCATGCATCATGCACATTTTTCAGAAAGTGTTAACATTTGAATATGTGCCATTTGCATAGTTAATTCCATGGGCCAAGTCTCTCTCCCTTTCCCCAACACACACAGAACCCACACTGAGTCATATGTCACAAAGTCATTATTCCCATCCCTGGAAAAAGATACAAAGTCTGCAATGTATGTGTTGCATTATTTCTCCCTGGAATGTTTTTTGAGCTTTTAATGTGTTTTGCATATTAATGTTCACTGTAATATGAACACATTAATACTAATGCAACTTTTATGCTGTTTACTTAATTTAAACAATTCATTTTGATTTAGCACCAATGTAGGTTTCTTGTTCAAACATGATGCTAATGTTGAATTGGTTGCTCATTGGTTTAACTCAATGTTTTCAATTTGAAAGAGCATGGTGCAATCAAGGCAAATTATTTTTGTTCAGTTTATCAAACAAATGAATTGTTCATCCCGGTTACTTAATCCATTCAAATTGGGATTACAGCATTATAGAAACTAGGGACAGGATTTCTACTTCCCATCATGCTTTACACAGGTTGAATTAAATTGTTTAATCATGCTTTTTTTTTTACTTGTTAATGTTTAATATTTTATTATGTTAGTATTTAAAAGAGTTTCCACCATTGTGTGTTTGGGTTGAGGACCTGCTATGCATTCTTGCTTTGTGGGAATGTTAGCCTATATGGACAATGTTGGGGAATGTTACTTTGAAAAGT
The DNA here is from genome assembly GCA_023566225.1 of Romanogobio albipinnatus. Lineage (NCBI taxonomy): Eukaryota > Metazoa > Chordata > Actinopteri > Cypriniformes > Gobionidae > Romanogobio > Romanogobio albipinnatus. Next base: position 26,501,171 of record CM042246.1, on the reverse strand, counting down.
AATGCATTACAATATTGCGTTACTCCCTTAAAAAGTAACTAATTGCGTTACTTAGTTACTTTTTAAGAAAAGTAATGTAACGTTACTTTTGCATTACTTTTTCTCACCTGGACTGGGCTTGTTTTTTAGTTTTTTTTTTAATAACAAAAAAAGTTGGAGAGTAATCCTCCACAACTGAGTGCAAACTGGCATTCAAATCTGCCTCCATTTTTTTTAGCTACATTTACGTAGACTAGAACTACAATAATCATTGATGTTCACACAGTACACACAACACCCACAATGCCTCTACATTTACTTACGATTTCTCTCAACATGAGGACAGGAGAGCTGTCAGTTAATAAATGGGACAACAAAGTAACTTGCATTACTTATTTGAAAAAGTAACAAGATATTTTGTTGTAAATTTAAAAGTAATGCGTTACCTTATAGTTACTTTAAAAAAATAGTAATCTGATTACGTTACAGGTTACTTGTAATGCAATATATAGAATATTGAATAGTGTCTAAAGTTGATTCAATTAAGTTACTTGGATATGTAAGTTTACTCTATTCAGTTCCTATTTAAGTAGAGAAAGCTTGTCACCATTGTGTGGAGCCACTTTCCGTGATTGAATTAAACAGTTAAAATAATTAATTTCACAGTAATCAAATAGTAAATATTATGCTCCTAAATTACCTTTTTCATTTTTCCAGACATCCTATAAATTCAAATAAAGTAACAGCATAATGATTATATATAGTTACACTGCTTGCAATACTTTCTCAGTATATTAACTTCTATACCATAATATAACATTTTTAATTTTTTTCCCCCATGCCTTTTGTATGATTTTGTTTTTGATTAGTGTAATTCATTGTATATGACCTCACGAGAACAGCATGTTCGAAGCTCTGAAATGGATCACCTTTATGCACTTCCACCCACATCTATTCACACTAGACATAAAACACATTGTATATGTTTCTGTTAATAAAGGTCAAAGATCTGATTACTGAGTCCCATTTACCCTTTCATGCCTTTTGTGGGTGGAGATCATTTCCTAATTTATAAACCACACGTTTCAAATTATACTGATGACTTTGGAAAATGTGAGCCCTGTCAGAGGGACAGAATAAAAGTCAGTGGGAGTTGATCTACAGTTCCTGTGAAACCTGGTGTTTTTTTGCTTGGCAAAAAGTTTAGCAATACTAAATAATCAGCAGTTTCTGCTGTAGACAGTCTACAACAATATTTAAATGAAGCTGTTTTGTTTTGATGTAAAGGATGGCTTATGACAACATGGTCCGTCAATTAAAAGAAAATGTTTAACTGAAAGTTACACATATCTATATTAGCTACTCACTCATTTACAGCCAAATCAATTTATTCTTTAAACAGACGTCAGGGAAGATGAAATGCAGTTCAGAGAATAAGTAGCAGAGACCACCACTTAGTGGTTAAAATGAGGTCAGAAGTTGGTAGCTTCTAAAAGAAAAAACAAACATGTCTTTCATGTATTTTCGAGGATCTTTTATAGATGTGGTAAACTAGTATTTTATCGAACTTGCCAATCAATGAACTAAATGAAAAAACAGGTTTCATATGTGTTTCTACCATGTTTGTATTCACAGCTGTGCAGACTCTTTATTTTCTGCTATTTACTGCTTCTGTTCTTCACTGTGGTCAGATTTTTTTTTAAAAATAGGTGTCGTGTAGATATACACATACATCATGCACTTTATTTCCTATGCGGTTTGGACAAACGGAAGGAAATAAAAACACAGAGGCCCCCATAATATCATTACATTTGACTTTAAAGACAAGAAGCATTTGGACACTTTCTGGTTGTCAAAATGTTCACAGTTAATGTATTGCACTACACCTACACTCAAGGTGTTTCTGTTTTTGTGTGTGTGCAGAGATGCCATAGAAGAACCATTTTGGGTTTCCCCAGTGAACAGTTCTTAAAGTGCAGTTGAAAAGGTTCCATGGATATTAGAGGTTCTTCATGGAACCAATAAATAACCTTTATGTTTAAGAGTGAATAGAGTTACTTTATACATGCACTAAACCTCTGTTGGTTCAAATCAATTAGTTCAAAGTAAATGCAAACTGGTTCAGAAAGGTGAAGTTGATGTCACTTGGTTTTTATAATTGTATATAACACAATGAACTCAATTGATTTAAAACCCTTTCTTTAGAACTATTTACTGACAAAAAAGCTGTTAGGCCAAAGACTCAAAGAATGTTGAATCTGCAGATTTTGAATCTGCAAAGACAATGACCTTTGATCAAAAAAATCTGGGGCCCTTATGGAATCCGGCCTTGCTTGTTTACGCCAAATTGCGTACTAACATCCACCGTTTGTTTCAGCCCATCTGAAAAGGTGACATCAATCAGGAAGTCGCATTCAAATGAGCTCAGTTGCATTCAGAGCATCTCTTCAGAACTGCATGGGTGCCACTGGAGTACACGTCTCTTCTCTTGTCAACTCGTCCGCTCTTCATCATGATAAACACCTTTCACACTAGCTACAATCCCCCACCGGTACCTCCACGGGCAAGAGACAGCAAACCCCTGCCAGTGGGAAATACACCTTTGGTCAAGTTTTTGTCAGTGATGCTACTGCTGTTAACGACGCTGACCTTCGGAGGCTTCCTCCACCTGTTCCAGAAACTCAACATGGTATGAACTGCTCTACTTTTGGCTCTCACATTTGTATTAACATTTTAACATTTCAAATGTTTCGCAACATTCAATTAGCAGAAGTTAGACTTTATTTAGCAAGAAAATACTGTTTCAGTCTTTTTACTTAAAACATTCAAATTTTCTTCAATGAGTTACTTGCAATTTCTTTGTAATTATTTATAAATTTAATAGCAATTTCTCAGTGGAAAATGTTTCAAAGTAAATACTACTCCATTTTTTTTTTTCAGTGTAGAACATATAGTCAATATACCGGACAGATTAATAGTTTTATTTTTTTTAGGATGAGTGATAATGCATTTTGTGTTAGAAGAGATGTAAAAGTGGCCCCACATCAGATTTATTACTTTAAATTTATGGGTTTAAGCTCATTATTTTTTTGAGACAATTAACATCAAGTTTTTTTTAGCTCATTCACTCAAAAGAAAAATGTATGAGAATATTGTCAGAATGGAACTAAACTAATTTACGAAAATATATTATGAAGCCTCTAATTATGTACGGCCATGAGAGAAACACAGGTGAAATCTTGATGATTTTTTTCTCAGAATAAACAGAAACAGACTGAAAAGACTAAAAGGCCTGTTCTCAATGGTGTATTTCCTGGGTTGTGTGGTTTTATGAGCAAGGCAGCATGCTGTGCATCAAAGAAAAAAAAAAGGCAACAAAACCCAGCATTTCTGTGTCAAGAGGAAGCTAAAACCAAATTACTCAACAAATCGACAAATTATGCAATCTCATTCTATGCGTTATATGCCAAAGGAGTGACTCAATAACAATTCACATGATTATAACCACATAGTAAGCATCAACAATAAACATCAACTGAATTCAATTGAATAGAAACGCCAAACAAGGGTCTAACAAGACATTTTTAGATCTGAACATCAGCAAAACGATTTTGAAATCTATAAATACAGAAGGTAGTCATATACAGTTTTTCCTTTCAATTGCTGACAGTTGATGTTTATCTAACTGCTTGTGGCATTACATTAATCACATCTAATAATGATCCGGATTATAGTGGATCATTTAGGCAATTTAACATAATTTAGCTGACGTCTAAATTCAGTTAACATTCTCAACCCCCTAAAAATCATTGTATTATCCACACAGTGGTTTTAATGTAATATAACACTGTGATAAGGTGTTTCTTTTTGGTGATGTTCATATTTACCTAAATTCTTTAAGCATTACGGGAAACAAATGGTTTGTCTTTAAATCAGTCAACGTTGGAATATATGTCTTGTGTAATTTATAAATGGCTTTTCTTTCATCAGCAGGGGAGTTATCGTGAAGACATGACAAACCTTCTGAGACTACAGGACTGTGGGAATGACAAATTGGGAGAAGACTCAGTAGCAGAATGTGGCAAACTGATCGAAAATTATAAAGCGGTCATAGCAAAGGTATACATTTACGTCACCCACTTAAGTCATGCTTTGATAATCCGAGACATAACATAAAAGTGATAACATGAAAATATTGTGTACAACTAAAGTATAATTACTTTTTATGTATCAATAATATACTTTTTCTTCATCTCAAAGGTTTTACAAGCAAATGAAAAAGGTAAGTAGTATCTTTAAACTACTAAAAGACTTGTTTTTCTGTTGCTATTTGTTAGCACGGGTTTCTGTACTATGTTGGTGCCTGCCTGCGTGCATGCGTGCCTGCGTGCACACGCGTACACACACACACACCATGTGGTTTGCTATTTTTGTGAGAACTCTCCATAGACTTAATGGTTTTTATTCTGTACAAACTGTATATTCTATCCCCTTACTCTAACCCTACCATCACAGAAAACTTTCTGCATTTTTACATTTTCTCACGCACACACACACACGCATGCATGCACGGACGCACGCACTTTGGTGTCATTCTAATTTTGATATGCTATTATTTTTATATATTTCTTGAGACCTTACTGTTGTTGTGTTCTGCAGTTTCTAGATTAACTGGTGGACCGTCTTTCAATGGACCGGCTGCACACATGGTTGTTCTGGCTCAACATAGAGGTGAATATAAGAAGACACATTACCTTTTCAGCCTATTATACAATATATTTAAGACTCATTCTGTTGCTATTAAATCAAAACATGAAATTAGGGTTTAGGACAAGCCAATGTGTGACGATAATGGAATTTTCCTTGTTTTACCACCAACAGACCTAAATTCAGATTTCCTGAAGTCAAACTATCTTCTCTGGGATCCAGTGGATTCACTGCTACAGGACGTCGGGCTTAGCACCACAAGGAACATGTTGACCATTCAAAATCCTGGAATCTATTTAATCTATTCCCAAGTCACCTTCTCCAAACATTCTAAAAATGCATTAATGCAAGCCGTGAGGACCCCAGAACCCAATAAAGAAAAAGAAAAGGACCTACTCAAGTCTTTTTGCAGCTTGAATCCAAGCAAATCAAATATGTGTACAGCCTCCATGGTGGGGTTGTTCCAACTACAGAAAGACCAACAGATCTATGTTACAGTGACAAACACATCCTTGGTGAACAGGGACTACTGCAGTTTTGGATTATTCAAATTACGGTAAAGAACACTCTGGAACTGAAGCGGTCAAGGGGGAGATGGATGATATGAGACAGTCAGGGGATTGACTGGATCAAGGCACTATAATTAAACGGATAATTATACAGTGACGTACGTGGCTTCTGAAAGACTTCAACTCCAGGGAAAGTCATTGCATGCACCACCTCTTCTCTATGACTTCAAACCACAATCCAAGTTTAGGACAAACAAGGAAATCACGTAAATCTTTCTGAATAAAGGAACATGCTGGAATTTCCTTTCAACTATATTGTTCATTGCAAATAGAATTTGATAAGAATACCATGGATGTTTTCAAACCACTAGTGGCAGTGTTTGTATGAAATAATTTATTGCTTATTTTGTTTCCCTTTTTACTATTTGCTCTTCTTTTTTTATAACAACAATAATAAACTATTGAATTAATAATAAAGATATTTATTTAGGTATACGCTTGACAAAATTATACTTGATGTTCAATTCTTACCTGAAATTCTTAATCTGTTCCTGCAGACACTACATATTATAAAACAGCTGTAGTGAACAAATTTATACCGTTTTTTTTGGTTGAAAAATTGGGATATATATATATTTAAAGGGGTGATGAACTGAGAAATCAACTTTCCCTTGAGCTTTTGATATATAAAACGTCATGGTAATATAAGAATATCTTGTAAGTTTCAGAGCTGAAAACTTCTTTGTTAGTCAAAGTAAAGCTTTTAAATGAGAGCTCTCAGAAGAACTCTTACGTAATAGGACCTAGACTCCGCCTCTACAGATAAATATGCTTCTGTAGCCCCACCCACCGACTCGTGAGCAAAGGATCGTCCCCATAGATATCCATAATCAAGGCTAGATGTCTCGTCCGCGCTGCTGGCCAGTGAAGGTCGACGTCCGCACCTGGCGGCCATCTTGTCACAGGCAGCTCGCTCACTCGTAACATTGTTTTCATGGGTGCTTGCACTTTTTAAATAACCATAACTTGCTCAATTTTCTACCGATTTTCAAACTGTTTGGTTTATAAACGTCAGAGATGTAGTTATGACACTGCATACTTATGAAAAATTATTAATAATTTGTTCAGTCATCCATAATTATAGCCACGTTAATAACATTTGTAAGAAACCAAACCATTTGTAAATCCGTCAAGATTTCAGTGAGATAAGAGTATTTATGTTCATGCAGATCACTCGCCTTACATCAGGCACCACAGAGCCCTGCCTGTGACAAGATGGCCGCCAGTGATGACGTTAGAGACTCCGCCGTAAGACATCTAGCCTTTATTATAGATATCCATGATCGTCCCTGCATAAGCTTCCTTCTGAACACACACTTATGTGATTAGGCTAAAACATGTTTTTTATATGTGTTAGTTTTGCATAACATTACAGACCGTTTGAAATCTATTGATTACATACCTTAGCACACTGTCACAGGGTGGAGGTGTTATTGAATTGGTTCACTCCTGATCGGACTTGTTTGGGCCAGGCGCGAGTGTGTGTGTCTCCGCGTCCGCGGGAGTGAGTGTGCGTGTCAGCGAGAGAGAGTGAGTGTGTGTGTGATTTAATCATTGTGTTTGTTTGATATTTTGCGAGTCCTCTGAGCATTTCCCCCAGATGATTCCTGGGACAGACGTTAGCTGAAGCTCATTAAATATGTGTTCATTCCAAGTGTTCAGTGCCCATCAAATCCGAGTGTTTCTCAGAGAGCCTCAAAACCAAGGCAGAAAATAGCCTATTACTTATTCATTATGATGTGTTTGAATGTAAAAACCACACAAACGTCATAAGTTGACCTCAGACAACAGTATAAAATAAAAAAAACGCCTTTAAATTATATATACCAAAACAATTCCCCATAGCTTTTTAATATTATCATCGTTTCCAATAGGTCATGAGCTGTGCAAGTGTTTCCTAATATAGTAGGTATCTATGTCTTCAGGTTGAGAGAAGTCCTAATCTTAGAGTTTGGCAACTAATGTGTAGGAAGAGGTTGAAGAGAAAGGAGAGCAAGTCTACCAGTTCTGTTTTTAACTTAAATTTGATAACACGACCATGAACTGACTACTGCTGTGCCTATTTTATAGCATTCCATCCTCCTCCATGGAAACAGTGAGTTTTAGGTAACAAACGTGTGCTCATTTCAGAGCCACGCTGAAGCCTCTGCTTACAGGAAGTTGTCAGCCTACTACACTCCCTCCAAGCTTGTACATTTTCCCTGTTGCTATAGCAAAAACGACATGTAGTCATCCACATTTTACAACAAGGTGGAATTTCTTCATGTTTAAAAAGGATTGAAAAAAAAAAATCAAATATATAGCTTATTAACATGATGTTATTTTTATTAAAACAATTCCTTATTGAAATGACAAAATAAAAACATGAGCACAAACAAATTATAGATATATAAGCATTTATATTGCATAGATCAGCTCCGCAAAAAAAATAAAACTTGTATTCTGCAGACATGGGCACTTTTAAGAGAGGAAACTGACGTGGACATTCTTCAACCCTCATTTATGATCTCCTGAAAGTGCTATTCTTTTTTTCCTGACACATTCTTGACATCACAAGGACAAAGTGAAGTTCTATTCATTGATATCAGTAGGCACCTCTAGCAAATAGCATATTTCCACATTGTATTATGCATACTCACATAACCTACTGACCACTTCAATCTCTTCCACATAACACACACATGAATATCACATTTACTACTGCGGATGTCAATTCTAGACAGATATTTCAAAACTTCAGGAGTTTCCATAACAACAACAACAACAACAACAACACAATCTGGGTTAACACTTTAAAATAATATTTAAGGCTATGTGTAAGACATGGCATGCAAGGTTAATTGCTGGAAAACAATCACACACACAAACATGAAACAGATTTACACAGTACCACAGTAACAATAATATTTGTGCACCTCAGAGCACATCTTATTGCCTAATTGGAAGAATATATTATACAGAATACTCCTTCCAAGAGAAAAACTGGCTCTTGAATGAATGCACAGCAATTGTAACCAGTCGCTTATTGCATTGAATTGCCACAGCAATGTTCCGGAGGTGACCGCTGGTGGGTTTAAAAAAAAAAGAAAAAAGTTTTGCTCATCTTTACAGCTCTTTGCATACATTTCTTCACTGCTTAAGACGGAGATCGTCGCTCCGATCCACAGTGATAGAAAGCATTAGTTACGGTTATGATTCGTTGGAAGGTTTAGCACTCCAGACAGTGTCATTTGTGCAACCGGCCATGAAATTACTCATTCATTCGAAGTTCAACGTGTTACAGTTAATCTGGCAAGAGTTCAAGAAAAGAAAAAAAAGCTGTACCATGAATGCCACGCATGAGAATGGCAGAGTAGGAATGAGTAAGAAAATGTATTGCACTGCACCTCCAGTGCTTTTGCTGACAGGGAGCAGTTTGCTGGGGCAGGGGAGAAATTGAATAAATTGGGTTCCAACCGCATTTGTTTCTCATTCAAATATGAGCCTCCAAGATATGGTAAGCGAGGAACAAATATCAGTGCCTAAAGTACCATTTGTTTCTACGTACACTTGGTTTTCAAGTCCTAAAAGGGCCCCTGGTATCAAACCCGCAAACATACTGGATTTTGTTTATTTTTTTTGGTTTAAGATGGACATGAAATAGTTTTAAGCCTCTGAATTTTTTTTTTGTAACATTTACAATAAGGTCTTTATTTGTTAACATATTGGCTACTATTAACATTAAATCATTCGCAATACATTTCTTACAGTATTTATTAATCTTTTTTTTAAGATAATAAATCCAACTGTTCATTGTTTGTCCATGTTAGTTCACAGTGTGTTAACTAATGTGAACAGATACAACTTTTGATTTTAATAATGTATTAGTAAATGTTAAAACATTAACTAAAATATTAGATTAATAAATGCTGTAGAAGTATTGTTCATTCTTAGTCCATGTTAACTGATGTAATTAATATGTAAATAAATGAAACCTTATTGCAAAGTGTACCCAAATTTCCTACTGTATTTTTGATCATAAAAAGTTTAAATGGTTCTTTTTGCCATAGTATCTATGATATATACATATTTATACTGTTTACAAGTATATATGATATACATACATTATATGATGTATTGTATTAGTAAGTATAGTATTATGAACCTGACTATTTCTGACAACTATATCCCTGATAGCTTTACACTAGTGATGATTATCAGAAGCATGATTATGTAATATATAAAGGCTGTTTTAGAAATACTGTGCACCCATGCTGATGTGAGTGACTGTCTGGGGACACGTTTGAAATACACTGAATCTACACCTACAGTCCAATGACATATTACAGGAAGAAATTAATTCAAAACCATCAAACTAAAAGGAAAAACCGAACTCATTTCAAGATGGCAAGTAGGGCATCTCATGTCTATCAGGTGCCAACCACAAATCTCAATCTTGATCATTTGTGACCTAAAAACTACCTCAAGCAACACAACCATTTTCACATTATAAAAGCAGAAATAAGGCTGAAAAAACAAACAAACCCAATACTTGTGGATAGGGTGGATAACTGTAAGGTTCAACCACAAATATCTTTTCCAACGCCATTAACAGAATATATTCACTTGTGCAATAGCGGCTTGAGTCGGAATACTGTTAATGGGCTGGACGTCATTGGATTACTCTTGTCCATGACCAGTAACAGTCAAAGTGAGGCAGATATTTGTTCAGTTAAAAAAAAACAGATTCCACCATCTTTTCTGTGATGTTTCTTCTTGGAGTGCTTCAGTCAACCAGAAGTAAAAAAAATTTAACAGTTGATGACTGGACTCCGACAGTTATCTTAAGTTTTCCAAATACTTCCTAAATAAGTAGTTCACTTGGTTTTCCCGAACAGTTGCCATTTTGTTCTTAGAATGTCACATCACAGGAGCGTGACGCAAACCACACAGTGATATTCTTCCATATGTCAAGAAAGGTCGATATTCTCATCAGATCTTGTCCTTTTGATGAAAAATGGCTAAAAATCCCCAACAAGGTGACTTTCCAAAAGCAATGTTCAGTGTAATGTGATGGAACAAAAAAAAAACATATTTGTGAGGACAAACACAGACACAGAAAGACATACATGCGCATGGCGAGGGGAAACAGGCGAGCGTCCAGAGTGTTCTTTAGTGACCTCCTTCATCCCAGGAACAGTCATTCTTTTGCTTGGCCAACTTCTTGACTGCACGCTCCAGCTCCTTACGGGACTTCTGTTCCTCTTCCAGACACTGCTTCATCCATTTATTCTCCTACATTCACAAACACAGCATCAGAATATTACACCTGTTATAGTTCAGGCCAAAAAAAAAAAAAAGGTTACAATAACTCAAAATCTGACCTTTTTTAATTCATGGACTTCATCTTTCAAAGCATAAACAGCATCAACAAGACTTCTGCAAAACAAGATTGAAAAATGTAGGGTTAAAAGTTGATTCTTTTAACACTCAATTCTGCATCTGTTATTAGACGACTGAGCATACTTCTCCTCAATGATCGTCTGGCCATTGCTCTTGATCTCCTCAACAATGATCTTCTCTTCTTCAGGAAGCAGGACCTGGGGGACACACTCCTTACGCACAGCTGTGCAAACAAATCAAAGCTTTTAATCGAACTATTAGAATATATTAACGTTACGAAAATATCAGTATCTTAAAGGTCCCGTTCTTTGTGTTTTTTTGAAGCTTTGATTGTGTTTACAGTGTGCAATATAACGTGTTCATGTTTCGCGTGTAAAAAAACACAGTATTTTTCACACAATTTACTTATCTGTGTACCTCAGTTTTCACTGTCCTAAAAACGGGCTGATGAGTTCCTTGTTCTATGAAGTCCCTCCTTCAGAAATACGTAACGAGTTCTCGTGTTGTGATTTGACCGCAGCTTAGCGAACGTGGCACGGTTCCTGTGTTGTGATTCGACAGCAGCTTAGCGCACATTGCACGGAAAGGTCACGCCTCTTAACGGGGAGATATATGCGCTCAATGATCTCTAAGTACAGCGTCCCTGGGAAAGCCAAACAAAGGTGATTTGACTCCGGCATGATAACAGCGGCTCAAACGCAACACTTCCTCATCTCCACGTGGGAGAGCAACAAGACCACGCCCCCTTTTTCACATATTCTTGTGGGCGGAGGTTAGTCTGTTCTACTGTTCTACTGACGTAATTAAAGCAGGCTGTACCAGGATGTAGTCCAAGCCGGCCGTTCGCTGTAGGCTTTGAAAGGGAACTTCTGTTAAATAAAATATCTCGATTGGCATTGAACTTTGAGCTTTATAATTTTACAGGTATTATTTATGCTCTAACAGCAACATTACACACTAACTAAAGTTTGAACAATGGGATCACGAAGAACGGGACCTTTAATTATCCAGCACATATGACAGGCAGGTCTAACCTGTGGTGGATTGGTGGAGACTGGCTCCGGTGCAATAGGCCTCAATCACTTTGAGGATCTGGGCATCCTCCTCAAGAGCTGCTGTGCCTGTCAGGCACAGGAACAACAATTTCAGAGAGACGAACCACCAACATATTATGATGCATTTCTATTTGTTTGTATATGCAAAAAGATAAGTTGGCAAAGCTGCTTGTTTGATTTCAAAACCCTTAATTCTATTTGTCATTATTATTTTAATATACCTACTTTTTCTAATCAGGAACTCATCATCTGATGGCTTTCTCTCAGTTTTTCTCTTTGGGAGGAACTTCTTGATTGGTCTGGGGCTTTTACTAGAGTCCTGAGGAGACAGTCTGGTGTTAATGAAGAAACAGCATCTGCTGAGCTCTAAATAAAACCACAAAACTGCAGCTAGCAGACCTTAATTTGTGTGCAAATCCCAAGCGAAGATGCTAAGAAATTAGACCAATAAATGTTGGCTTACATAAGTTATGACGCCATTCAGGATAATTTAACAGCAAATTATCAGGGACTCATGGATAAAAACAATTTGCAGTTGAGAGACTCTTGTCTGTTTGTGAACTAATTATTTTAGTCGGAGTCATTTGTTGACTTTGTTACAGCAATGTCACAGAGCTGCCGCCACCTTTTTCTCAAATGCTAACACCGCAGAGTGAGTCATCCAAATTGGACTCCTCCAGAAGTCATTTTAACTAACTTCATTAAATAGTTTAAAGGATAATTTATTTAAAGACTAACCTTTTTTTTTGTCTGCCATGGTTATGATGAAAGCTTTAATAAATATGATGATCTCGATGAATGGGTTTAAAAACATTTTTTCTAATTTGTCACTGACAACAAGTCAACGAGTCACATGTTTAGCAAGAAGCCGTCAAGCAGCAGAAGTATAAACAATTATTAAAGTTTTTGAAGGTTGATGGACCAAGACTGTATTGCTTTTCTATTTTGAAATATGCATATACAGTATACACTTGGCATGCGTTTTCAGTTTGTATGTTTTACTCATTACATCAAAGTGAAAGTAAATGGTGGAAATAACTAAAGACAAGCATGGGCATGTTCACAGTTTGCAGTACTGTTCATTACTGATGAATCAATACCAACAGAAGTGAAAGTGGAAAATATTAGCAAACTTGTATACAATTGCTTATACGATACATTATGGCCCTGAGATATAGTGAAAGGTGAATGAAGTGCTCGGTCTCTCTAATGATTTTCAAAGGATGTTAACCCTAACCTAGATCAAATATTACGAAAAACCTGGTTTAGGAAAAGTCCACTACACCCCAAAAAATGCCATTATGCAATGCGGCACTTGTTGCTCAGATTACCGGGACATAAAACAGAATCATGCAGCATGACTGGAAAATAATATTCCTTCTTATTGTGACAAGAGCAGTGCCCTTAAACCTCACCGTAACTAGGCATTATGAGTCATTTTACCATTTCTATGAACAACTAAATGGCAGACACGGATTCTTTTGAACATCTAAATTCAGCTTGGTGTCAACATAAATTCTCTTGAGGCTTTGATCACTCAAGAAATTACACCAGTCACTTATCAAACTGCACTTCACATGTTTATTGCACAGGTTACTTTTTTTATTCTTCCATTACACTCCTGGATCTTCAGATGTATTATCATCGCTGAGAAAGCTTTTAATCAACTTGAATTGTCATATTTGAGGGAGGCAATAAAATGTATAGGCTTAGGTCAATATTCTATTGACATGGTTAAAGTGATGTTTTCCAACCCTTCGGTAACCGTGGCAACAGCTAATCCCCCCAGAATCACTCCAGATAGTCTGCAAGACAATTCAATATCCCGATTGCTTATTTTTTAGACCACAGGTTATTAGACTATCACCAAATATAGAACCAATTTAAATGTGCCGTTATGTTTTTCCAATACGAATCTCTACCCTTTTTCTATAAACCTTTAATTGATTCATATTTAGCAGCAAATCTAGTTAGAATTTATAATGGGAAAGATCTTCACATTATACTCAATGTCATGCCACATTCTTAACATCTCCATATTAAACTGGTAAAAAAGTTATATAATTGTCATTTTGATTGATTTCTATACAACACGGTACCCCAGCTTCACAGACGAGGCTTAAGCCAAGTCCTAGACTAAAATGCATGTTTGAGCTGTTTTAACTGAAAGCAACTTGCATATCTTTAAATATGTCACTGCCATTGTTTTGTCTCAAGATGCACACCAGTAGTTTTTAATAAGGCACTTTTATAAAAGCTAATTAAATGCCCTAATTGAACTAATCCTGAACTACAATTACAATTATAACAAGGTATAATAAAAATGGTCAAAGACATATATACAATATATTGCCAAAACTATTGGGACACCCCTCTAAATCATTGAATTTAGGTGTTCCAATCACTTCCATGGCCACAGGTATATAAAATCAAGCACCTAGGCATGCAGACTGCTTCTACAAACATCTGTGAAAAGTGAATTCAAGCGTGATACCGTGATAGGTTGTCACCTGTGCAATAAATCCATTCGTGAAATTTCCTCACTACTAAATATTCCATGGTTAACTGTAAGTGGTATTATAACAAAGTGGAAGCAATTGGGAGCATAAGCAACTCCGCCACGAAGTGGTAGGCTATGTAAAATCACAGAGCGGGGTCAGCGTATGCAGTCAATAGCTATCTACAGACCTCCAAACTTCGTGTGGCCTTCAGATTAGCTCAAGAACAGTGCATTGAGAGCTTCACGGAATGAGTTTTCATTGTCGAGCAGCTGCATCCAAGCCTTACATCACCAAGTGTAATGCAAAGCGCTGGATGCAGTGGTGCAAAGCACGCCGCCACTGGACTCTAGAGCAGTGGAGACGTGTTCTCTGGAGTGATGAATCACGCTTCTCTGTCTGGCATAAACGCACACCTAAACCGTGCCGAAAGCCTTCCCAGAAGAGTTGAAGCTGTTATAGCTGCAAAGGGTGGGCCAACTCCAAATTAAAGGATTAGTTCACTTTTAAATAAACTTTTGCTTATAATTTACTCACCCCCATTGTCATCCAAGATGTCCATGTCTTTCTTTCTGCAGTCAAAAAGAAATTAAGGTTTTGGATGAAAACATTACAGGGTTTTTCACCATATAATGGACTTCAATTGGCTGCAAATGGTTCAAGGTCCAAATGACAGTTTCATTACAGCTACAAAGGGCTTTAAACAATACCAAACAATACCGGACGATGAATAAGGGTCTTATCTAGTGAAACGATAAGTTTCTGCGAGAAACTGAGCAGTATTTATGCTATTACTTTACCTCTTAACAGACAAATGTGATCGTCTCTGAGCTCCGCTATAACTTCCACTAAGTGAGGTCAAAATACGAGGATGGTCATAGAAGTATACGTAGTTTCCTCAATAGCGCCTGCACGGATCAGTAGAATGAGGCATCTACGATCGATACATCTATGACCACGTTCGTATTTTGACCTCACTTAGTGGAAGTTATGGCGGAGCTCAGAGACGATCAGGTTTGTCGGTTAAGAGGTAAAATAATAGCATAAATGCTGCTCGGTTTCTCGCAGAAACTTATCGTTTCGCTAGATAAGACCCTTATTCATCGTTTGGTATCGTTTAAAGCCCTTTGAAGCTGTACTGAAACTGTCATTTGGATCTTGAACCGTTTGGGGCCCATTGAAGTTCATTATATGGAGAAAAACCCTGGAATGTTTTCATCCAAAACCTTAATTTCTTTTCGACAGCAGAAAGAAAGACATGGACATCTTGGATGACATGGGGGTGAATAAATTATCAGCAAAAGTTTATTTAAAAGTGAACTAATCCTTTAAACCCTACGAATTAAGAATGGGATGCCATTAAAGTTCATGTGTATGTAAAGGGAGGTGTCCCAAATCTTTTGGCAATATAGTGTATCTGGTGAATGTTAACATTGACCAAAAAAAAAGCATAGCATGGAATGGAATGGAAATTAAATGAAACAAGTAATCTATTGACTTCTAAAGGCAATTTCGCCTATTCAGTACATAATTCTCTGCCATAATAAAGTCATTTCTTTGAGTGTCTTTTTATTCATTTGATTAATTACGTTTTATGCAATTAATGTGTTTAAAAAAAAATGACAGCCCTATTTTCCTATATACCGTATGAACCTTTTTTTTGTGATAAGCATCACAACATAGGCAGTTTATTCATGCAGGAAAAGGGTTGGCTGGGTTTGTGGGTTTATTGATTAAAGAAGATGAGCTTTGATAGTTGAAAGGCAGGATGTGTTTCAATAAACAATGTTTACTGCCTGCCAACAATTTGCCATTGTATCTGAACTTCCTTCCAACTAATAATTAAATACAACATAGCAAAGGCCACGAATGATAAATAAATGCAACTTGAGCAAAGATCATTGCAGAGGGTGGAGAAGATGCAAGGTAAACAAAAAGACACTGGAAATGAGTGGCTCGCCACAGAACGAAAGAGAATAAAACAGAAAAGCATGGATACAGTGTGCAACACCAGTGCTAGCCAAGCACACAGACAAGACCACGTACACATACACACACAAAACGCACAGACTCACATCTACTCTTACCTTCAGGATATAAGACATCCTCTAAAGAAGCAGAAAATGGAGAGAGAATGAAGATGTGTATAAGAATAAAAGAACAGCCTGATAGGAATATGATGGAAAGATCAGTGAGAGGTGAACATTAATCGCTGCAGAGAAACAGAAGATTTCACATGCATTTCACGTGTCAGAGAACATCTTCATGAGTCGCTAACACCCATGGCACAATCTTGTAGAGATGCAGTGCACATTAAAGAGAAGTTTGAGTGGGCTTTGGGTAGTGTTAGCTAATATGCATCTCTAAGACCACTAAACATTCCACTTAAATCTGATAAAACACCTCCACCGCAACTTGTGGTAAAGAGAATGAAGGTGGCTTGCAAACTTATAGTCAGAGTAGCTTTGTAAGCATCGGTTTCCTGCTAGGACCACCAAGAATGCACAGAGGTAAATTACGCTCCCACTCAAGATTTCTTATGACTATTTTCCAGACAGCATACCTCTTTATAGCCTAGTGCAGCGGAGGGCTTGAGGGGTGGTGCTGGTCTCAGGCAGCTTAAAGACCAGGGCTTGGTGACCTTGGGGGGTTCGAGAGGGCCTCGGTTAGCCACAGGACTACCGAAACCGTGCAAGTGGTGGGACGATGTAGCAGTCATGGTTATAGTCTTACCCTCAACACTCTGCAAAACACACAAGAAAATAACGATACACCTGTAGGAGTGCATCATTGGGACTAATGCAAAAATAACTGGACAATGGGCTCTATTACCTTCAATATTGTTCCGACTGGACTTCCTTCCTTGGTGTAAGCATGAAGATGTTCTAACCACTCAAGCTGCTCCTGTGAATTACCGCAGAAGACCATGGTGCGATCTATTGTTCCCCCTAAAAAACACAACCAAAACATCATCTGCCAAAGGGAAGATACAATAAGAACAAGATAAACTGTAAGTTTTGTTTGGAAAGTTACAATTAAAAAAATGTTTTTAGTGAAGTCTCTTATGCTGGCTAAATTCATTTAATCATAAATACAGTGAAACCGTAGTATTGTGAAATATTTGTACAAAAACTTCTTATCTTAAAATATTTAAAAATGTAATTTATTCCTCTGCTCTGATGGCAAAGCTGAATTTACAGCAACCATTACTCCAGTTTTAGTCACATGATCCTTCAGAAATATTATATAATATTGCTGCCTAATATTATTCTGGAAACTGCAATAACTTTTTTCAAGAGTCTTTTATGAACAAAGCACTTATATGGAAATTTTAATGGAAATGCATTCATTTGTAACATTATATGGCTACGTTCACACTGTCAGAATTTGGGATTAGCATTTACTTACAGGTGTGAGTCTCGAAACGTCTGTCTGTATGAACGTGCAATGAGAGTCAAACCCATATTCAATAACCATAGTGACAATGACCGAAATAATATCAAAGATGAAAAAGTCTTATCACTTTTGACAGAAAAGTGAGTGGATCTAAAAGCTTCAGACGAATAATAGCTCATATCTCTGTCGCTGTAAGTTACTGAAACCACACATGAAAACCTGCAACACACGGTAGACACGCGTTTGTGCAGCGAATCAAATACAGGATTGACAACCGTATTCTGCTGCTGTGTAAACGTGGCTTATATGCATTTACTTTTGATCAATTGAATGCATCTTTGTTGTATTAATTTAATTAAAAATCTTTCAAATATTATTAAAACAAATACTCCAAATTCCTTGTTTCGTGTTCCACCGGGGAACGTTTGAAAAGACATGAAATTGAACAAATGATGACAATATTTTTTTGGGGATGAACTATTCCAATAATAAAATCACCTGCACATGCTCTCTACTTGTTAGACTAAACTATATTGCTGCCTGTTGTTATAAAAACAGGTCAAAAGCAACAGCAATGAAAAAAGCAGCTATAAATGACAGTTGAGTGTATATTGCTGTGACATCTCAAAAAGACACCCCACTAAAACCATGTTTGCATGGACTGAAACAAACCTGTGATCTCAAAGGCATAATGGCTTGTGTCTGCATCTTCTGCCTGTTTGGTTACAGTGGTTCCTGTCAGTGGCAGACGTCCCTATGAGATGAGAGTGTGACAAATGAGAGCACTGCATCTGGTTAGACCTAAACTGCATTTCGTTGCCTTGTACTGTACTTGTACTGTTAAAAAAAGCAATTTTTTACTATTTAATTTATGCAATGGTGAAAAAATTGGCAAAAAAAAAAAAAAAAAAAAAAATCTAAAAACCATGTTCGGTATTTGGCTTCGGCCTTCAGCCAAGTTTTATTATTATTCGGCCTCGGCCAAGAATTTTCATTTCGGTGCATCCCTACTTTTTCATTAATAACAGATGATTGTGTACCTGCATGAACAACAGAAAAAAAGAGGGGAAAAAAAAACTCACCTGGTAAATGAAACCACTCATTCTTGGGCTGGCAGACAGTATGACTACCACATTGGGAAACAGCATTAAGTATCGCTCTTCTTTCTCCTAGAAAAAAATGCATATAAATGCACATTAGATTTCCTTCAGTACTTCTGCACAATTGACATGAATAACCACTACTTAAAACAATCACATTGTTCATGGCACAGATGCAGGTGTATGGCATTACAGCACCATTACAGCAAACAAACACAAACATCAAATGTCTCTATGTTACACACGTTTTTGGATTGGCGAACGGCTTTATTTTTTGCTACATTGATTACTCATGAATCACGATCAACAGATATCATACCTTATTTCTAGAAAACCAAGATAAATTTCAGCTAAGCAAAAGAGAGAAAGAGAAAGGAAATACATTGAACAGAATTGGAGGGAAATCATTTTTAATGACTTCAGTAAGTAAAATACTTTCATCATCCTACTATTTTTTATCTAGGGGTCTATCAGACCCCTCACATACCATTGCTTCCATTAACCAAATTCGGAGGGAGTTGAGGTTCAAGTTGATAACTGCTTTAGTGACCACAGATGCAAAACTTTGCAAGGGAGTTTGAGCAGTTGACACTTAAACATTTTCCATTCATTAGCAAAAACAAGTCACATAAACCAAAAAATATGTACGTGGCTCTGGCCATTATGCTTAAAATGCCCTGATCAGCACTTCTATGCAAAATATCCATGTTTTGCACATTTCAGTTAATCTTGACAAAATAATCATTCTAGCCCCTGCATAGTTTATTTCAACATTGCGCCAACATAACCAAAACAACTAACGTGCATTTCGCACAAAATAAACAGTGGTATAGCCACGCTGCTGTGAAAACAACATGTCAGGTTTAGATGCCACACTGTTACTTCCTAGTTCTCACCCTCTTACTCACCTCATTTGAGCTGCTCTGCATGTGGACCTGTGACATGTAGATCACCTGGCCCAGTGACTTCATGCTGTCCCCCTCCCAGCCCCGCACTGGCTCTGACAAGATCTGCAATTCCAAGTTCTTTCTTTTTCGCAGATCTTGACACTGAGTCTGAAATACACAAACACATGAATTCAGTGAAACAAGAATTAACGGGGAAACACACACTGAAAATGTAACTGATTCGAAAAAACATTGTGTAATAGTCAAGTATTAAGACTGATTCACAAGTCTAAAATGAGTTACCCCCTGCAATTAAATATCACTAAAGCATAAAACACTTACAAAATGTTAAAGGTCCCGTTCTTCGTGATCCCATTGTTCAAACTTTAGTTAGTGTGTAATGTTGCTGTTAGAGCATAAATAATACCTGTAAAATTATAAAGCTCAAAGTTCAATGCCAAGCGAGATATTTTATTTAACAGAAGTTCCCTTTCAAAGCCTACAGCGAACGGCCAGCTTGGACTACATCCTGGTACAGCCTTCTTTAATTACGCCAGTAGAACAGACTAACCTCCGCCCACAAGAATATGTGAAAAAGAGGCCATGGTCTTGTTGCTGTCCCACGTGGAGAAGAGGAAGTGTTGCGTGGAGAAGACGAGGAATTGTTGCGTTTGAGTGTGTTTGTCGCCATGTCGTCGAGACGCTGTTATTTTCATCCCGGAGTCAAATCACCTTTGTTTGGCTTTCCCAGGGACGCTGTAGAGCTCATTGAGCGCATACATCTCCCCGTTAAGAGGCGTGACCTTTCCGTGCAAGTTACGTGCGCTAAGCTGCTGTCGAATCACAACACAGGAACCGTGCCACGTGCGCTAAGCTGCGGTCAAATCACAACACGGGAACCGCTGGCACAATCAGAACTCGTTACGTATTTCTGAAGGAGGGACTTCATAGAACAAGGAACTCATCAGCCGTTTTTAGGACAGTGAAAACAGCGGTGTACAGATAAGTAAATTGTGTGAAAAATACTGTGTTTTTTACACGCGAAACATGAACACATGTTATATTGCACACAATCAAAGCTTCAAAAAAACACGAAGAACGGGACCTTTAATAATTCTCTGAAAATAAATTCTCAATTGAATTAATTGTTTGACATCTATAATACAAACACACACCCGTTCAAAAGTGTGTGTACACAACCACTTTATAAAGATAAAAATCCCCCCACTACTTTTTTAAATTCCTATAAATTATAAGCAGTGTCTCAGAACAAGCCGTTTGCTGATTCCTGGCAAAGTGACGTCACTTTTTACAGGCCCCGCCCACGACTGTTGACAGACACTGCCGTATTAGCAAAGAACCCGCCCTGAGCGAGTTGTACACAAGTGGCAACCTCCCCCAGTTTCTTTTGAAGCCAATACGGAAGTGACATAAAATGCAATTCATCAACTGGCCACTAGGAACAGGTTCCTGAAGGGAGCAGAATCTCATTGAGCCCCATGTTAAAATGCCCAACTTTACAGCAGAATAAAACATGTTTACAGCCTGGTACAAATTGTGGTTTTGTTCTATACAGCTAATTTTGCCCTTCATGACAACTGTGGGGGAGGGGGGGTTATAACTCATTTGTTTACATTATATAAAGCATTAAAGTTCTGCATAATTAAGGGCGTGGCCACTTTGAGTGACAGATGGATAGCCATTTATCTGCTGTCTGTTAGTCATCGCCTCACTTCAGCTCCGCCCACGTCCCGCCTTTTTGCCCATTTTCTATTATCAGTGACGCGCGATGACACGCTGCCAAGATGGCAACGGCCAGCTCGACCCTACTTTACACTTCAAAACTGCTCATCAGAATCCTATAGGTGATGTCATGGACACTACGTCCATATTTTTTACAGTCAACGGTTGTACACAGTCCCCCATTTTCTCTAAACTGGAGCAGCTGTAGCGACAATAATGTCTCATAAGCAATTTAGGCGTTTTGTGTTTTGTTGCTGAACGTAAGAGTTAACATAACATTCTCCATGTACTCCTGGGGTCTGTTCTTCGTTCCCCGTTTAATATATCTGAGATGAATTGACCGATCCCAGATCTTTTAATCGTGATAACTGATTTCTGGCTAATTTGGTTCTTTAAACGAATTTGTGAATTGGATTAAAATGTCTGTTATAAGTCTAAGATTACTGTGCGCTCTTGTGTTCCCTGAAGAGGGCATATGCATCGATACTCGAAACCACGATCAGTAATGCAATGATTGGCTGGCGGCAAGAGAGCAAAGTAATGACATCATATAATTAAAAAAGCCACCTGGCAAAAAACTCGACAAATTAAAACACAACAAAACACAAATTTCTGGACCTTTATAAGGAAACAGCCAAACGACCACCAAACCAACATAAAAGTTATAATAGATAAATGAAATGTGCACTGTTTTTTTAAAACATGACTCCCAATTATTTATATTAACTATTTTATAGTAATTTATACAGGCTTTAGTTCATTTGTTGTAATTAGTTCAATGTTGTAATTAGCAATTCATTAAAACATTTTATTCAATTTGAAGCAGATTTGTTACGTGACCGTATTAAAGTTTCTTAAGGGAGATCAAGTTATCTGCATCTCTTGCGCTGCATCAAGCCACTCCCATAATATCGGTCACAAATCAAATAAATACACGGCTCAGAGTAACTGTACAACATGTGTGTAAACCTCCAATAAAATTATAAAGTAATTATTCCATCACAAATAAATCTCTCAATCAAGTGGCTGTGTCTATAGTATTATACACAACATTATACTATTATTTTCAAATACATTTTTATATTATTATTAAAAATTATTATTGCCCCTGGTTCAGTAACAAATTATTGTAATAAAGTAGCAGTGGCTGGGACAGATCACCTCAAGATGCAATCTAATCCTATTTACATGAAATAAGCTGCTCCCGAGCAGGTTTGAACTTACAGACCTGTTGCTATGACAGCAATCCAGTCCAGGATGAGCTTCGAAGAACCAAACAATCCAAGTTCATGCCAATTATAACATGCTATAAAAAATTATCAATGTGGTATTTTGAGCTAAATCTTCACATACACACTCTGGGGACATCAGAGACTTATTTTACATCTTGTAAAAAGGGGCATAAGAGGTGCTCTTTAATACAGTCTTCAGTGTTGCATAATTCTTCAGAAATCATTCTAATATGCTGATTTGGTGCTCAAGAAACAATTCGTATAATCAATGATAAAAACATAAATGTAATGCATTTAATGTAATTTATTCTGGCTGAAAACATTAAAAAAAACAAAAAAAAAACTTTTGAATGGTAGTGCATGTATAAAATATGCATGTTTTAGTGTAATAATGTTATTATTTTTAATGTCTAATGTATAGGTATATTCAGTAAACTGATTTTTTTTTTTAACACAACTAGAACATGAAAATATATTATCTTAAATGGTAATTTTGGAGTCCGTGGTCACTTTTCCACATTTCAAGGCATTACATTCCATTCTTGTTCCTAACTGATGCTTTATCATCATAGCAGCTTACAATAAAATATGCAAATTATCTCGTCAGCATTTACTAACATAGAAAACTGAGAAAACATAGGTAAGGGGGGGGGGGTCAAATATCCATGACACCTCCACTAGTGAGATCTAAACTATGAACATGGGACTCTCCCTTACCTGTCAGAAGACAAAAAAGAAACTGAGAAAACACATGAAACTGTTCCACAGAACTCAACGACTAAAGAAATCACCTACTACTATAGTTTTCTATGCTGAGACGTCTGCCATTACCTAAGGTATGACTCATCTTTTGTCTTTTTTTATCTTATGGAGACACTCTCATAAACCTTGACCTTTACATTTCATGTAACAGCAACATCTCTTCCAACCTGTAAAGTGCAGTGAACCTGCTGTGTGGTTTAGAGATGAGGGTAAGAGGGAATTGGAGCGAAAAGACTGTTTTGCACCATGACAGGAAACACCTCACATTGGTCAAAACCAAGAGAAGTCAAAAGTCAAAATGGCTTTACATGGCAAACAAGCACCAAGATTAAATGGCAAATATGACAGAGAACTGACACATACCACAAGATTTTTAAAAGCAACTGTTGCTTTGAGAATGTCACTGTAATCTGGATGCGCTTCCTACAAGAAAAAAAAAAAAAAAGAGAATCTGTAAATATTATAACTTTTGAAAACACTCATGGTCATCCATGACCTTAGCAATTTGTTGTTACCTCCACATGTCGCTCAAGTTCCTGCAGGAGGGTGGGATACTTGTCGAGCCTCATGAAGGGTTTGCTCAGGCTGGTGGTCAGGGTCAGAATACCAGGAGTACTGGCACCCTGACTCTCCATGAACTTGTCCAGCTCCTCACTGTTCATGGAAAACACAGCGTTTTTTTATTTGAAACTGATTTATTTGTCTTTTCTAGACAATTATAATCGGCACATCTGTGGCATCAAAACAGTCTACCCCTTTATTTAAATAACTGCACAGTCTATTTTACTTTAACTCAAATTTTAAAAAATTGCTCAAAACTCATCAAAACTTATTACATATAAATATACACTACAGTTAAATCATTTAGGGTGAGTAAGATTAAAAAAAAAAATATATATATAAGGATGCATTCAATTGATAATTTTTTTTTACAGTAAATACTTATAATATTACAAAAGATTTCTATAGCAAATGAATGCTGATTTGTAAACTTGTATTAAACAAATCCTGAAAAGATTTATCAGTCTCCACAAAAATATTAAGCAGCCCAACTATTTTCAACATTGATAAGAAGAAATGTTTCTTGAGCAGCAAATCATCATATTAGAATGATTTCTAAAGGATCATGTGACACTGAAGACTGGAGTAATGATGCTGAAAATATATATATCCACAAAAGTTGCAATCAAAATTATTTAACCCTCTGGAGACTGGAATCTTTTTTTTTTTTTTTTATGTGTAGTTGCAAATTAAAAGTGACTTATTTGCATGGTATGGTACAAAATTGTGTTACAACACAATTAAGCCTTTGGAAACTCTATAACAAAATTGAATTAGCTTGTGCGGTTACACACACATACATTCAGCCCATGCATGTGCTAAAGTGGAGTAGCAAATATGACCAACTCAAAAGAGCTCTCACAAAAGCTATAGAGAAGAAATTGTTTTATTAAATTAGAAAGTCTATGGCTACAAGAAGATTTACAAATCACTAAAAGGTCCTGACACAGCTGGCAGACGTACCAGAAAACCATTGAGGGTTTTGAAGAAAAAGCACAATATCATTGGGAATAAAATGTTTGATCAGTTGATCATCAACTGAGAAAAACCCTCAATTTACATCCAAATACTCGCAAGATAACCTGATGAAAGGAGGGGGAAAAAAACATTTCAATGCAGAGTACAAGAACACTAGACAAGCATGGCCTTCATGTTGGGACATATTGCCGAATGCCACGCTTGACCAAGAACAACATAAAAGGGAGACTTGAATATGCTAAAATTAATTTGGATAGACCCGTGGAGTTCTGGAAGAATGTTTTCTGGAGTGATATGACCAAACCTGGACTTTTTGGACCCATGGATTAACGGTTTGTCTGGTGCAAAAAAGGCAAAGCTGGTCAAACATGAAGGCGGTCCAGTCTTGTTATGAGGATGCTTTGCAGTTGGAGGAAGTGGAAATCTTGACTGTATGAAGGATATCATGAATTCTTTGAAGTATCAAGCCATTTTGGCAAAGATAGTGATGTCTTCTGTGCAGAGACTGAAGCTTGATGAACAATGGACTTTCCAGAAGGACAGCCATCCCAAAGTATACATCCAAATCTACTTAAGCTTGGTTCAGGGATCAGTCATTGAATGTTCTTGAGTGGCCTGTACAGTCTTCAGATTTAAATCTCTGGTGGAGAAATTTTGAAGAAAGCAGTGGTAATGTAAAAACCGAAGATTATCAGTGGTCTGGAAGCTTTTTCAAGCGAGGAATGGGCCGAGATTGCAGAGGTAACAGAAACTGCTAAGCACTTACAGAAAACATTTATAAGAGGATTCTGCACAAAATGTGACTTTTGGGGGTTGAATAATTTTGAACACGAATGTTTAGAGCCAGTAAGTTTTTTTTTCATTTCTCATCAACTTTACGTTCTCAGAATCACTCAAATTTGAATGAATAAACTTTCTATAATAGTTTACTGATACCTTTGTTAAACTGTTTTCATAAAACCTTGTTCATGGCAGCAAAATGTCTTGCAGGTCAAGGGGGTTCAATCATTTCAATATGCTCTAAAAAGTCATTTTAAAACTTAAGACTTTAACTTAGTTTTAAAATGCATGTTTTTGCATGATAAAATGAAATCGATTTGCAATCATGTCAATGCATTCTCATATAAACATAAAACAAATGTTTTGGAGAAGGTGACAATATGTGTGAATCATCTCAACACATGCCTTGAGTACACGATCAAACAATGGAAAATGCTGCAACAATGTTGCAGAGTGATATGCGAGTGAGCAAACAATCAAAAGTGTCTTCTGCCTCCATCAGCATAACCACAGCTATAGATATCCTGTTGGGTTAGTGCTGTTTCCTGTGTGTATAAGGCATGCCGTTTCACTCTCTCCTTCTGTCGTGGAGCATTCTAAGATGGAAGGAGAAAACTGACAGAAACCTTATTGTAGTTCATCATACAGGAAGTGTGTAAAATGTGGCTCAGGCATTTCTGAATACTTGTGAAGTTTACAAGTACAAACCAATAAAAAACACCTTGAAATGGAAATATGTAAAGGCAGAAGGGAGATTTGCTTGTTTAGTCACTCAGCTCAATGAGATGTAGGAGAATCAAAGCCTTGTAGTGACACCTGGTGGTTCATCTTTATACTTCGGAAAACATTGTACTGTATACCGACAAATAAGAAAAAAAATATTACACACTTGAGATGAATAAATGTACATGTGAAATTCTGATTGGAGACAAAATATTTTGCAGCATTTTTTTTCTGTATCAATAATTTTCCCCCAATAATGTGAAATTATTTTCCTCAGTCAATCAACACATATAAATGCATAAAAAGAACAAGAACAAATCTCATTAGATATTGTGTGTCAAACAAGCAGTTTTAGCTTCCCTTTACCATATTTGATGTGCTCTGTATGTGCATTGATTGTAAGGGTGTGAACCTACACTGGTCTCACGGTTCGGTTCGATTACGATTATCATGCCATCGATTCGGTTCGGTTGGATATCACGATGCACTGCATCCTCATGTATATAATTTTGTCAGTCAGTTATATGAACTGTACCTTTAATTTTACCTGCTCAAAGAAAACACGCTTCTTGAATGTATCAAACATTAAACAAAAATCAAGTCTGGGCACAGAAGACAAGAGGAGCGTTTAGAACAAATACACAATATACTAAAAGGAGGTGGTCTGGGCCGCTTTACAGTGAAAGATAAAGTCTAAATGCATCTAGTTGTTGAAACATTTTACTCCTCCCAACAATGCTAAAAAATAAACGTGTGAGAGCGTTATGGGCAATATGACATGTTATAGCCTGATATAACAGCGCTACTGAAGCACGCATCACCGCAGACGAGCAGCTGCGTATCTCTTCATCAAGCCAGCGCACAAACTACTGCAAATAAAACCGAAAGCAAGTCGCAGGTGCTCAACATACAATCATATTCATTAAAAGTAAAGAAACTGAATGATCTTACCAGTGCTGTTGCTGCACCCTCTCATATTGTGGACTTTGATTTTGAAATTAGATGATCAACAAATGCAGCTCATATCTGTTGTTTTCGGTGATGTGAACTCTATCAAATCTGCATATAGTGCAGGAATTGGAGATCGGATTTATGTGACCAAATGTAAATGAAATCGTTTTGATAAATCAGATAAATATCTGATCTGTAAAAACGTATGAAGTGACCAGGTGTAAACAGGCCCTTTAAGAACTCAAAAATGTATTTAATTCGATCCATTTTTGGCTGAGCTGGGACAGGTGTTAACAGCTCACGATGAAAACAGCTGACGTGGTTTCTCAAGTTAGTGGTATTATTACCCCATGCACATTTTATTTGTGCGTGACATGATTTACACACAGCGCGTGTCTTTCTTCAGGTCGTGCTTACCAGCTTGTTCATAAAAGCCAAAATGTGCCCAGATGTCTGCTTTTAAAGTAGTTAGTGCATTTTAATTACTTGCACGCGCGTCTCGCCTCCTGCTGCCTTTGTATGCTACCGCGACAATGCACGTACGTGACAAATGATGGCAGAAAAGTGTCAGTACATACAGTATATAATCGGTTATGGTCTATTACTGAACCGATAATGAATCGCCCTCGTCTGCATCGCGATGCATCGAAGAAACGATTAATTTCGACACCCCTAATTGATTAATGTTTATATGTGAATAAAAGCCTAAATTATGAGGGTCATGACATGAGAAATCAAATTCTGTACCATTAAAGGAGTCATGAACTGGCTTTTAAAAAAGTTTTATACTGTTGTATGAGGTCAACTTATGAAGTTTGCATGGTTTTTACATTCAAAAACATAAGTAATAAGCTATTTTCTACCCTGGTTTTGAGCCTAGCTCCTGGAACGTGCCGCATTGAAGACTTGGAAGTAAATGCCCACTGCTATGATTGGATAACAGTTTTACATATTATAATGAGCTTCGACTCCCCGGTCAGTACACATGGGGAATTGTTGGAAAAATGGCAACCGGAATGATTCGCCCAAAGGGCTCGCAAAATGTCTTTATCAAACAAACACAATTATTTATCTCTCATCCACCCGCAATTAATTGGAATGTTATTTTTATTACTTGGCCGGCCTGATCAGTGGATATAACTGTGAACTGCTTGTCTAGCTATCACCAGACCAAGCTCAATTTAAGATTGAACATTGGTCTGGGGAGTCTGCCATGTATTTTCTAATGCATAAGAGGCGTGATAAACGAGCATAATTCAAATGACTCTGTACGCAATTGGATAGTCCTTCAACCAATCAGACTACAAGAGGCGTGATCAACGGGCAAGGACCCATCGCATCGTTTTTTTTATCTCATCCTGTCTGCAAATCCAGTCTCTTTTTTACAAACGAATCCACAGTGAAATGAAGCGAACAAACTTCAATGAAATATCTTAGCCACGTGAGCTGGATCTTCATCGAAAATAAAGTTCAGCCGCATTATATTGGAATCCGAATGAAGCTTATGCAGCGACTGTGTTCTTCCACAAAAAGGCACTGCACACTATTTGTAATCTTCAATTAAATGTTTATTGCTTGGAAGTTCGATCCGGTTTAGCGCTACGTATGCCTATGTTATTTATCTATAACATGTCAGGCGCAAGTCGGTGGGCAGGATTAGAATTAGGCGTTTGTCTTCTTCTGTTGAGGCAGTGTTGCGCTTTTATATATCAAAAGCTTAAAGGAAATTTGATTTCTCAATTCATGACCCCTTTAAAACATCCTCATTGTCATATCCTCCTCCTCTTAAAAAAACAAAGCATTTATGTAACCAAGTGCCAAAAACCTGTTTGGATATTGTGTGGTTTGTGACAGAAAATGGACAAACACATTTGAATATGACTGCCTCTAGAGCAAGATATCGACAAATCATTTTACATCATCATTTTACAACCCCCTGGTGCTGGTTTATTTTTAATGGCTGCAGTTTTGTAACCGCGCGTAATGGACAGTTTGAAAAGAAACTTGTTAAAAGATGAAGCAGTCAGCTGTATTAGATCTGACAGCAGCTACATTGCAAAGCACAAATAAACAATTTCAGAATGCTTTGTCTGCAAATAACTGTTTTATAATGTTTTCAAAACACTCATGTGCAAAAGTGAGGGGGCATTGATACTTTTTTTCTGTGCAATGACATTAGCCATAACAGTGGCTGTTTACTGACAAGTCTTAAAGAAGCCGCACCTTAAAAACAGTTCACAGGTTACATAAATAATACTTTTTCCAAATATATAATACATTATTAAGATTATAAGTGAACCTCCAGGAAAATATTAAATTAATAATAAATCCTTGTCATGACCCATTTAATCTGTTCATCATATAAATGAATCGACATTCACTTCAACTTATTTTACAAAGTCTTCATGAACTTTCTGAAGCTTTATAGTTTTGGTGTAATGGACTTTCAAGGAAGGAAAAAATATCTGTTTCAAAGATTAACAAAAGTCTGATGGGGTTTAGAAAGACCTAAACTAACTCTTCAACAAAAAAAAAAACACAAAAACCGATGACAATTATGAGTCACTGAGTGGACACTGACCTGTGATCAGTCAGCACACACACTGCAGAGGGATGGCTGGAGCAATAGGACAAGTACAGTGTTCTGATCTGACACATCAGGTTTAGGTAACAGCCGCCAATCCGCTGCTGGCCCTCTGGCATCCTACAAGGCAAAAATAAATAGATCAGCCTGGATAATTATTTTCTTACACACATTGTACATTAACTTTTATTTAATGTCAAATACCCTAGGTTTTGAAATGGTATATCACAGATGTGGACACATTACAAATACAAGACACAAAGCCACCACAAGATGGCACTGTATCAATCAGGTTATGGCTTCTATAGAAAGCAGAGAATTTGAGTTTTCAATATGCTCTATAAACACTGAAATACAGCTCTTACTTGGAGCACTCCTCTAAGGCAAGACACAGTCCCTGTTGGAAAGAGAGGACATCCTCTAAATTCCCATTCAGACTGGAGCAGTCCACACTAGAGAGCCTGCAGTGAGAGCAGACAGAAGAGTCATTGTGCGCATGGGTTTTCATTGACTGACCCAGCTCCCTATAAATTTCAATCGACTTTGATATCAAAGGGTCCCCGATGCCATGGTGACGTCTGTGTTTTGCTCTTACTTGTCGCTGGCCTGTAGAGGCCGCAGGTAGCAGCCAAGTACCGTCTGCAGTTCTTTGACAAACTCTCTCTCATGCTCCAAGATGTCTTGCACCACCTAAGAAACAAACAAAGCATTCAAATAAGAACTTAAAATTCCTTTACATGCCCATTTGGCATTTATTCGTACATTAAAAAGAACTCACCACATTGTAATAGTTTTTAGTCAGCTGAGGAATGTCAAATCCCTTTATAGATTTCGGAGATGTTGGTTTCTCTAGGGAAAAATAGAGTTTTGTTCAATTGTGTTTGCTAGGACAAATTGCTTCTAACAATGCTAAGATATAAGAGAATATCTTAAGAATATCAACTCACCACATGGCTTGACCTCTCGGACATAGTTGCTAGGGAACCAGCCAGTTTTGCCATTAAGGTTTCCCTCCCACCATCCACCTTCCTCTTGGCGTGTAACATGGATCAGCTCGCCCTTGCTGAAAGACAGCTCGTCCTCATTGTTCTGCTTGAAATTGAAGCGTGCCTTTACCACCAGCTGCCCGCCGCCTCCATTCTCCGACATATCCTGAACACAAAGAGCAACAGATTAAAAATGTCAGTATGCAGTCCACTAGGGCACAAACCATTTATTAATCCCAGATTTTACACTGATGGTTTACAAACTATACATACTCATACATATAAAGGTGTAACGCTATATCGTTATATTGATATATCGCAATATAAAAACTCTATATGCATCAGTGATGTGAACCGATATGTAGTGAAATATAGTATTTTATCCATGTATTTATATGGTATAGTTCACTTAAAAATTATAATTATGCCATGTACTCACACTCATGTCCCTTGAAACCTATAAGATTTTTGTTCATCTTCCAAACACAAATTAAGATTTTTTTTATGAAACCTGAGATTTCTGGATTTCTTTCTCCATTTAAAGTCCATTCCCCTAAAACTTAAATCCCAAAAAAGGTATCCCAAAAATCCCAAAAAAGGAATATTAAAAATAATCAATTGAGCAGTTTAATCCAAGTCATCTGAAGAAACACAATCACTTTATATGATTAACAGATTTACTGATCAATGCACATTTTGTAGTATGACACAGACGTTCAAATAAGAACGACATGAGAGTGAGTAAATTAAGTCAGAACATTACATTTTAAAGTTCGGGAATGATTGTTTTAACACTTTGCTATTAGAATGGTGATTGATTGCATTGATCATCTGAGGCGCATGTATAATAATGCAATGGGAGGATATTTTTGGGTCCTGATAATGCCAGATGTCTGATTTTACCAGTCAAAAGGGCCTACATCATTTTAAATACATGTAGTCATTGACACTTTTTTAGCCCTGATGAAGGCCTGTGTGCAAAAATGCGTTGGTGAAATAAATAGTATTTCTTCAGTCACACTGTGATTATTTTGACCTCTCATCTTCAAATGTTGCTGGTTTTACACCTTCCATGCACCTAGTTGACTTTGTGAAGTTGCACCAGATTAACCATACATCAATAAGTGACAGAGTGCAAGCATATGTGTAATAACATAGTTTCGTATTTTTAGCTTCAGAATCATGAATATTTGTAATTCCTCTGCCGTGCATTGGAAACCAGAAACAAGTCTAAGCCTATTTAAGTCCACGGTCCACCCATTTTGTTATAGCAAATTTAGCATTTTAAATCAACAGTACATTTTGCACAAGATAGTACTGTATTGAGAGTTCAGTATTGTGAATTGTATCGCTGCACCCCTACATGCTTACTATTATTTTAATTTACACCATTTTAAAAGGGGTTCTATTGTGCTCATTTACATGTTTATAATTTTATTTATGGGGTCTACTAGAACCTTTACATTTACATCATTTAATGATCAATAAAACTAATTAAAAAACAAAGGTTTTAGTTTTGGTTTTATTTAAAAAATGCTGGAAAAGTGGGCCGAGCTCAGCAGAGACAGAGGGGACGAACCGAGGGCGGGGGACGTGCACCTGAGAGCCGCAGTGCCGGATTGTTTGACAGCTGTCTTATCTCCCGACGATGCTAGCGAAGCAGCAGAGCAAGAGAGAATGGAACCACTGACCTAATCTATGAACAGTCAAATCCTTATACTGAATGCCACTAAAAATCAGTGTTGGGCACGTTACTTTAAAAAAGTAATTTGTTATAGTTACTAGTTACTTCTTACAAATAGTAACTGAGTTAGTAACTGAGTTACATCATTATAAAAGTAACTAATTACCAGGGAAAGTAATTACTGCATTACTTTTTTTTATTTTATTTTTTATGTTCAAATATGTCAAATAACTTGGATGCCCCCAATATTAAACATGTTAAAGGAATGAATTGGACACTAAATAGAATAAATTATTATTATAAAACATTGCACATTAATGTACACTATTGTAATGTTGCTGTGGGACAATGTGAGAGACACCTATCAAATTCAATACATTATTGTAAATATTATCAGTAGACCTACTATAGTGTAAATATTGTGTAAATATTATCAGTACTATACTACTCCTCTGGTAGTGGTAGCTCTGGTAGCTCACGTTATCACCTGGGTTTTGAGCCGCTCATTTTGTTGTGGCTGTGATGATGTGAGGCTTCATTAGATTAGAATTACTTTCACCGACGTGGAGAGAATCTTTCTTCCTGGGCATAAATTGCACGTTACATAAACATTCTGACCTTTCACCTCAACGAGGGAAGAGTAGCGCTTATACTGCCAGTTTGCGAAAGCTACCTTTGAAGTCGTTGGACTTGCCATCGCTGACTGCACATATGCGTGTGCGTCATGTGTGTGTGTGTGTGAACTCAACCTATCAACATCAACCTTGTCTCCCACCCAACAATCATCATCAGTTATGTGTACCACCCAACCTACCCCCCAACACGCATGGCTGGCGCGCGCGCACACACACACACACACACACACACACACACGTTGCAGGACCGACTGACAGAGAGCCTGTTTGGATGAAAACCGCTTCAGTGAGCTCAATTATAGTAACGACGTATTTTTTTTCTCAGTAACACTAACGGCGTTGTAACGGAAGAAACAGTAATTCGTTTGATTACTCGTTACTGAAAAAAATTATTCCGTTAGTAACGCCGTTTATCTATAACGCCGTTATTCCCAACACTGCTAAAAATAGATCAGATACATGTGATGTATTTTTATTCAAATTAACTGAATCAATAGGCAGTCCAATAAGTTCAAACTTATTAGCTTATTATAAACAGATTTCCTCAAATAAAGTTAGACTATATACGCCAGCAAGTTACGGTATTGTTGTTTGTTACCACTGCAACCACTTGCGTGTCAGGGTTTGAAAGCCCGTCTCATGTATGAAAAGTATCTGTACACATGTTGGGCGGCAAACATATTGCAAGAAAAGCCTGACGTGTACTGACAACTGCATTATTTAAACCCGTATTTTCTTCATTAGAATGTTAAAGCAAGTGGCAATTAAGTTTTATTCATAATGTTTCTACTACTGGAGTGAAGCCGTTCTCATCATGTGTTGTGATCGGGGAAAACATTTCTTAGGGTGTGGTTGGCTCGTGCCAGGGGCATGGGTAGTGAGCCGTTGGAATAGGAACAGCGTCCAATAGGAAAATTCAACTGCACTAGCCACCGTTCAACCTTAAGAGGGCAGCACTCAGACCTTTTTACACTGTATATTGTAGAATTAAAGGGATTGTTCACCCAAAAACAAAAATTTTATGTTTTTCTGCTTACCCCCAAGGCATCCATGATGTAGGTGTCTTTGTTTCTTCAGAAGAACTCAAAGATTTTTAACTCCAACCGTTGCTGTCTGTCAGTCGTATAATGCATGTGAATGGGGTTCAATTCTATTAGAGTAAAAAAAAACATGCACAGACAACTTCAAATTAAACCCTGTGGCTCGTGGCGACACATTGATGTCTTAAGACACGAAACAATTGGTTTCTACGAGAAACCGAGCAGTATTTACTCTATTATTTCACCTATTATCAGACGAATGTCATCAGCTCTCCAGACCATCATAACTTCCTGCGAATAAGGTCAAAATACCGGCACGGTCATAGATATATACATAGATGCTTCATTAGTGCCGGAGCAGACCGGTCGAATGAGGAATCTACGTATATATTTTTATGATCGCGCTGGTATTTTGACCTTACTTTGAAGTTGTCTGTGCATGTTTTTTTTTACTCTAATAGAATTGGACCCCATTCACATGCATTATACAACTGACAGACGGCAACGGTTGGAGTTAAAAATCTTCATTTGTGTTCTACTGAAGAAACAAAGACACCTACATCTTGGATACCCTGGGGGTAAGCAGAAAAACATCACATTTTCGTTTTTGTGTGAACTATCCCTTTAAAACACTTTATAAGCAAATGTCAAAACATTTACGCGAATCAATGAATAGCACTAATACAGCCCCAGTCTTGCAGATTATTAACTAAGTTAAAAAGTTGTTTTAGGGTTTAGTTACCCTAGTAAAACCAACCTTCTGAAAAGCCCAGTTTGCTCTGTTTGGTCAGCTGGCCTCTGTTTTGATTGGTCAACCACTTTGAGCGTGTTTTGGTAATGTTATTCCCCTCATCTCAACCACGAGTTACAACAGACTACTAATGCAACTCAACCAGGCCTCAACCCTTTTTTACATACATGAATTATTTAAATGGGCAACATTATGTACGTTCCCATAAGAAAACCCAAGACTACAATTGAGGCATTTCAGGGAATTCCGAAACAGTGTGCACTGATATAGAGAATAACTGCCTTTGGAGTGACAGTTTGTGCTTGCTATGTAACTTTGCAGACCTTGTTATTTATATATTTTGCTGTAGTGTGTCAGTTGAAAATATCTGTTAACATTTCCAAACATTTCCATTAATTGTAATAATCCAGTGAGATTTTTGTATGCACAAGGAGTCTGACAACAGCCGGTATGCACCACACAGAGATCTGATCTCAACATCATCGAGTCTGTCTGGGAAAACATTAATAAACTTAAATGTTATACAGTTGTCTGAGGTCAACTTATGACGTTTGCGTGGTTTTTACATTTAAAAACATCATAATGAATAAGTAATAAGCTATTTTATACCCTGGTTTTGACCCTAGCTCCTGGAACGCTTGGTTTTAATGGGCGTGCAGCATTGAAGATTTAGAAGTAAACACCCACTGCTATGATTGGATAAGAGTTTTCATATCATGATGAGCTTCGGCTCCCCAGTCATTACACGTGAGGAATTGTTTTGAAAAATTCCAATGTAGAAAAACGGCAACCGGAATGATTCGCCCACAGGGCTCGCAAAATGTCTTTTTCAAACAACCACAATGATTTATCTCTCATCCACCCACAATTAACTGGAATGTTATTTTTTATTACTAGGCCCGATATTACGGTGACGCATTGCTGCCACATACATATTTTTTTCCCACTCAATTATGTCGTAATAACGAGATCTTATGTCGTTAAAACGACATTTTTCTCGTTAAAATTACATATATATTTTCTCCTAATAAGGGCATGTGTTGTATAGTGATGTGTGTATATCCACATTAGAGAATTTATTTAGCCCATGTCTTTGTCACACTTGTTTGAAAAGCAGAAGCAAGCTCAGTGTAAAATAGGCTCATCCGCTGCCTGTTTCAATGGCAGTGCCCATAGCAAGAAATTGTTGTAATTTATTGATGTAGCCTACAGTTCAGATATAGTAACAGGTGCCATGGATCGCTCATGATTAGCCTCAGTGGCGCAACTTTAACCTAGTAATGACGGACCCCGGTAACCTAGTAATGACGGACACAGAGCCGAGCCGTACCAGTCGAAAAGCGCCATTAATAAATCGAAAAAGTGTGTTAATTGCAGCAAAAGCGACGCAACATGGCATGGCACGGGAGCACCACGTGGTGATTCAGCACCTAAAACGAAAACATCTTGGAGCCCTTGATGAGGAGGAAGGGAGTTCAACAGCAGGGTAATGTTAAGTCACTACAAAACACCACTTTTGTTCCGTTTCGAAGTGGTGCTTGTTTACTAGCTAGGCTACTGTAGAAACACGGCGGTGCAAAATGGTGATTTCACTGTAAGGGGACCCGCGGTGTATGTAGATAGAAATGGCTCATTGTAAGGTAATAAAAACATAACGGTTTAATATGTAAGGTCTTTTTTATACATCACTGAAAACATAGTTATGTACAGTGAGGAAAATAAGTATTTGAACACCCTGTTATTTTGCACGTTCTCCCACTTAGAAATCATGGAGCGGTCTGAAATTGTCATCGTAGGTGCATGTCCACTGTGAGAGACATAATCAAAAAAAAATCCAGAAATCCCAATGTATGATTTTTTTACTATTTATTTGTATGATACAGCTGCAAATAAGTATTTGAACACCTGAGAAAATCAATGTTAATATTTGTTACAGTAGCCTTGGTTTGCAATTACAGAGGTCAAACGTTTCCTGTAGTTTTTCCACCAGGTTTGCACACACTGCAGGAGGGATCTTGGCCCACTCCTCCACACAAGCATTAACTTCCTTGAAGGCGTGTACTCTGTTGAAGTTTAAATCTATTGGATCTGCCCAGAGCCACTCTGGATCTGCCATAACCAATCGCTAACGTTTGGTCATGACGCATGTCATCTCAAACTAGCGCACGACATCAACGTCATCGTTCTCAGCAATTCCCTCTGTTCGCTGATTGGACCGGAGAAAACCAGAGAATATACCGCAATCCCAGACGGAGTACTGAAGGAAAATGAAAATTGAGCGGAAGTACGTAGGAGGGCGGAGCCAGGCTAGTGAAAATATGTTTATAATTACAAATTTCAAGGTGATTATTTTAATCAATCGATAGCTCTATAAATAAAACTATTATAAGTATTGAGTGGTAAAATTGTTATTATTCACTTCATTTTTCATTATACATGCTATGAGGTTAGAACAATAGTTATAATAGAGCAGTGATTCTGAACAACTAATTAAAAAATGATTGCCTAAATATAATGCAGAATTTGCTTTAATTGGTCATCATATTGGGGTTAATTGCATCCTTAATAATTTGTTGTGTTTCTTTGCAATATAGTAGAAGTGACCCTAATAAGCTCACCCAAATCTATATTTTCTTACGGATATCTGAATAGCCCTCTAATAACCTAGGTATGAATTTGAAGATTAAACTCATCCATGTTATGTTCCTGTCATCAACTGATTATTTATTTATTTATTAAAACTAAATATCTTTTTGTTATAAAAGACCAACTCTTATCAACACTTATGGACTGTTCAGATACTTGCCACTGCTTTTGACTGCCTCCGTAAGGATCTGCTGGACTTCAAGGTGGGAACAGCTTGTGAAGGAATTGACAGGCTAGGAGGAGAGGCACTGGACTGTGGACATGATCTATTAGGGGAACGGTCTGGATACAAGGAGAAAACAAAAAGAAAACAGGGAATAAAGTTTAGAACAACACCAGTCTGTGTCTGATAGCATTTTTCACTTGGAGAAGAGAGAGCAGTACATCTGTGGGTGGTCACTGGATTATAGGTCTACTGATATGGATATACAGAAAATCCTGAACAAGGGTGAGACATGCTTACAGTCTATATTTCAATGATTCTGTACCTGTGTACTCTACATTTCAGTTCAGCATGGTCTGTTAAACTTATAACACTTGGGACATGAGTGAATGACATGCATAAAATAAGTAGCAGCTTCATTTTTCATAATGTCTGACGTTAACATTACTTCAAGCCATGATTTAAATTCACACCATATTATGATGTGTATGATATATTGTCACATCACATCATATTAACTTCATATACGTCCAAATTTGTTTAACCACAGTTAACATAAACATACACCACTGTGTAAAGTTTGTGGTCATTAAGATTTTTTTTTTTTATTGATGTTTCTCAGCAAGGATGCATTAAATTAATCAAAAGTGATAGTAAAGACAGTTATGTTACAAAAGATTTAGATTTCAAATAAATGCTGTTGTTTTGAACTTTTTACCATCAAAGTAACCTAAAAAAAAATTCAAGTTACACAAAAATATTAAGCAGCACAAATGCTTTAAACATTGATAATGTTGAGAATATCTCTTCTTCTTGAAGGATAGTTTGACATTGAAAACTGGAGTAACAGTGTTATTTTAATATTTCAAAATATTACGGTTTGTACTGTATTTTTGGTTAAAAAAAAAGCAGCCTTGGTGATAGGGCTGCACATTTAATCGAATTTGTAATAGTGATTACAATTACGGATGCCACAATTATGCAATCGTTCAAAGGTGCAATTACAAAAAGCTATTCAAAACATCATTCAATGTCAATTGATAATTGCAATTACGATTTCAAGGGAATAATTGACAATTATGATTTTTTTTTTTTATCATAATAGTGCAGCCCTACTACTACAGAAGAGACATTTTGAAATCTAGTGTATGCTATGCTTGTATGGTCAACCCAAAATTTTTGCACAATTCAGTACATCTGACAAAAACAGAAACACTTTTCTAGTTTGGATAATTTGACAAAAATATAAATTATATTGTTTTTTAAAACCATTTTTTGCATTACATCCGGAGAACACGTCAAAAGGCCTGTCAGACCCTCTAAATGTAGAACAAATTCATGCCAGGTCGCTCAGTCATCTTTAAACATCCCAATCAGAGCAATCACACACTCACCCATTCATAATTCTGTCGTCTCTGAGCTGTGCACTAGTGGTGGTTTAACGTCACAATGTACTTGCATATGGGCATATTTCACACCAAATGTTTGCAGACCATGATTGACACATATTAATTTGCTATGAGCAATATGTTGTTCATAAATAGAGGACGATTGAGGAGGCATGCAGTATGGTGTGACAGAAGCGAACCGCCAGGTGCCCTGTTTGCTGCACTCTGGGTCCTGACAGATCTCCAGCGCTGCAGGGGCCTCTGGGGTTCTTCACTGACTCATACATCGCTGTTCTCGCCTGCTTCATCTACACAATAAAAGCTCAGCACGTCTGCTGGATTTCACGGCAGGCTCTTTCCGAACACCCACGGCGTACAAACAGTGTGTGTGAACCTGCTCCAATCGTTCCACAGCAAACAAAACAGAGAATCCAGATAAAGCCAGGGAACGTCTTATCTATGCCTCGAGCACACTTTAGAGTGAAATCCTCGCTGTTTCATGGAGATCATTTTAACACAAATCCAGTCAAATCGATCTGCCTCCATTTAATCTGCCCTCATAGTCATCATCTCTTTAATCTCATTTTAATATAGAGTTTGAAAAGCTATTTGCAAGTATTTAAAAGGTGGGTCATGTGTAAACAAGATAACATTTTAATATTCTATTAATAAATAAGAGTGTTGTTTGGAAAAATCATTGACTCCGGCTTGTTAAAGGGATAACTAGGGATTATTACTCAAAATGAAAATTCTTAAAAACGGTTCACTGTAACATTGATTCAAACAGGAATGACTTTGTGCAATCAGGTTTAGGTTTAGGGTCCAGGGGGCAGAGACGAGTAGGTTAAGGAATATGTAAATTGGGAAGAGTTGGAAGTTTTTCTCCTGCATCTTATTTTTCTGTGATCCAGAATGGCAGCAGAGCTGAAAGGTTTGTTTAAGCTGCGTCCTCTACTGTACATGCGTGAATTTGCATTTCCTTCAGCCTTATTATTTCAATTTTGGTGTGAAAGGGTCTTTACATTTTCCCAAAAATATAACCTTTTTGTTATAAAATAAACAAGCCCAGCCCAGGTGAGAAAAAGTAACGTAACAGTACTTTTCTTAAAAAATAACACAATTAGTTACTTTTTAAGGGAGTAACATAATATTGCAATGCATTACTTTTCAAAGCAACTTTCCTCAAAACTGATGATTGCTGAAGGATCATGTGACACTGAAGACTGGAGTAATAATGCTGAATATTCAGCTTTCCATCACAGAAATAAAATCCATTTTAAAATAGTTTTAATTTGTAATAATATTTCACAATATAACTGTTTCAACTGTATTTTTTTCAATCAAATAAATGCAGTCTTAAGGCATCTACACAGCCGAGTTAAGGCGGCTCTAAAGCAGCTCTGTGTCTGCTTAAAATTCTGTATAAAGACGCAATGCCGCATAAAAGCAGACTTCTTAACCAAACTAGGTTAGTTCACCCAAAAATGAAAATTATGTCATTAATTACTCACCCTCATGTCGTTCGACACCCGTAAGACATTCGTTCATCTTCGGAACACAAATGAAGATATTTTTGTTGAAAGCTGATGGCTGAGAAAGGCCTCAGACAGGCCTCCATTGACATTCAGTACATTCACACTCACAAGACCCATAAAAGGCACTAAAAACGTCGTTACAAAGTCCATCTCACTACAGTGGCTCTACAATCATTTTATGAAGCGACGATAATAGTCTTTGAGCGAAAAAAAAAATCAAAATAACGACTTTATTCCACAAGTTCTTGTCTTCCTTGTTGTCCTCTGCCGTCGAACTCACGAAGCAGCACGACGCATGCGCGAGAATATGACGTAGCGCCGGCGTTCGGGAATCCATGAAATGCACACTTTAGTCCCATTTTGAGCTCTACGCCGAGACCTAAAGCACGATCAATGTAGAATTCAACATCTTAGATACGGCGCGTCTTCCTCTGCTCGTTGTAAACAAATCTCCTCAATTCTGGGTCACGTGTTCGAACGCCGGTTCTGTGTCATATTCTCGCGCATGCGTTGTGGTGCTTTGTGAGTTCACGGCACCGGAAGACAAGAATTTGTGGAATAAAGTCGTTATTTTGATTTTTTTTCCCGCTCAAAACCTATTGTCGTCGCTTCTTAAAATTATTGTAGAGCCACTGTAGTGAGATGGACTTTGTAACGACGTTTTTAGTGCCTTTTATGGGTCTTGTGAGTGTAAATGTACTGAATGTCAATGGAGGCCTTTCTCAGCCATCAGCTTTCAACAAAAATATCTTCATTTGTGTTCCGAAGATGAACGAATGTCTTACGGGTGTCCAACGACATGAGGGTGAGTAATTAATGACATAATTTTCATTTTTGGGTGAACTAACCCTTTAAAATATGCTGGGTCTGACCCACCTCAGCCCCTAGTATCAAAGGCAATGCTGAACTGGTTTTGATTCAGTGTAAAATAAACGCAAACTTGTGCCGCCCTAAACTATGTCATTGTCAAGACAACCACCTGTCAGAGTTGGCTCAGGCAGCGTGAGAATCAAGAAGCGTGAGACAAAACATATAGGAATAGCTCCATATGTTTTAGGCAAAAAAAGAAAAAGAAAAAAGTCTATTATTAAAGTAAAAGAGTCCTGTACTCACATAACAAACCACCAAAATAAGTGTCGTCGTGTGTAATCTTCCTTTGAAGAGATTGGCAGATCGACGCACTGAAACATTTCCCTCAGATACGGTAACGTAAATGCTTAAAGGGGTGATGAATTGAGAAATCAACTTTCCTTTGAGCCTTTGATATATAAAAGTTCATTGTGATATAAGAATATCCTGTAAGTTTCAGAGATGAAAACGTCCTTGTTAGTCAAAGAAAAGCTTTTATAGACACCAGGCCCAGAAAACGCTCGATTTCAGAATATGTTGACCACTGACATCATAGAATGCAGAAGCCCCGCCTCAAGCCTGCCCACCGACTCGTGGAGCTAAACGGGTCGCGCTACCGAGCAATAAACATGCCAGTTCCAGCTCATGTGCACGTTTGTTCGCTTCATTTCAACGCAGAATTGATTATAAAAGAGATACAGGTCAAGACTGGATTTGCAGACATATTGAGATTAAAACACAATGCTGTGCCTTCTTTCTTGGATCCGACAGGAACAGTGCAACACACTTATGCGAGTAAAACATGTTTTCATATGTGTTACTATTGTATTGTTACAGATCGTTTGATATCTATTGATTACATACCATAGCACGCTGTCACAGGCTGGAGAAGGTGTTATTGGTTCATTCGTAATCAGACTCGTAGCTTGTAACACCAGTGCTCACAAAGCCCAACGTGAATCATTGTGTTTGTTTGATAAAGATATTTTTCAAGCCCTGTGAGCCTTTCTCCAGACACTTTCAAAACAATTTCCACATGTACTGAGGGGAGCTGAAGCTCATTAAATATGAAAATCTTATCCAATCCTAGCCATTGACATTTACTTTCAAGTCTTCAGTGTGGCACGCCCATCAAAACAGAGCGTTTTTCAGAGAGCCTCAAAACCAAGGCAGAAAATAGCCTATTACTAAATCATTATGATTAATTATATTAATGTAAAAACCACGCAAACGTCACAAGTTGACCTCAGACATCAGTATAAAAAAAATTTAAAAGCCAGTTCATGACCCCTTTAACCCAGTCGCCGCCACTGTGATTGTGCATTGTTAGATTATATTCCAAAAATAATCTCTTTGAGAACGATATTTGCTGATATATCTGCTGTCCTACCTGAAACGCTATCATTGTTCATTTGTTGTGACTGCTCCAACTGTGACTTTCTGGCTCTTTGAAAAAACTTTTGACCACTTTTAATCCTGTGGTGATCTACCCGGTGTAATAATTCATAATTTCTTTAAATCATTTGTTCCATCGGTTACAATTTTATAAAATAACTATACCGTAGCCTACAACAGTACAGAATTATGGCAAACATCAAAGAGCCTATATATAGCACATAGAGGAAATTCATTTAAAATTCCGTATTTTAAATTTTATTTCATTGTTTAATATTTCAATTTTTTTTAATTAATTTATAACACCTTGTTAAAACTGTATTTTTAAAATAGTAATGTTCAAAGCATTGTTTCCCACCATTTTAATTCCTGTGTAAATGCATTTATGCCACTTTAGAGAAGCATTAAATAGTATTTGTAAATGCTCCTTTTTATGATTTTATGCCGCTTCAGATTTGGTTTCTGTGCCGAGTTTGCTGTGTAAAGATGCCTTTATTGAGCAAACTTCATTCAAAAACTTTTTTTTAAAAATCTTAGTGGCCCCCCACAAAATCTCTCTATAGCTCTCGTGCTAGATTGCGCTCATATATAAGAAAATAAGTATTTGAACACCCTGCTATTTTGCAAGTTCTCCCACTTGGAAATCGTGGAGGGGACTGAAATTGTCATTGTAGGTGCATGTCCACTGTGAGAGACATAAT
Organism: Romanogobio albipinnatus; assembly: GCA_023566225.1. Classification (NCBI taxonomy): domain Eukaryota; kingdom Metazoa; phylum Chordata; class Actinopteri; order Cypriniformes; family Gobionidae; genus Romanogobio; species Romanogobio albipinnatus. Next base: position 26,457,511 of record CM042246.1, on the reverse strand, counting down.
CTAAAAATAAAATCCAGAAATCACAATGTATGATTTTTTAAACTATTTATTTGTATGATACAGCTGCAAATAAGTATTTGAACACCTGTCTATCAGCTAGAATTCTGACCCTCAAAGACCTGTTAGTCTGCCTTTTAAATGTCCACCTCCACTCCATTTATTATCCTAAATTAGATGCACCTGTTTGAGGTCGTTAGCTGCATAAAGAGGCCTATCCACCCCATACAATCAGTAAGAATCCAACTACTAACATGGCCAAGACCAAAGAGCTGTCCAAAGACACTAGAGACAAAATTGTACACCTCCACAAGGCTGGAAAGGGCTACGGGGAAATTGCCAAGCAGCTTGGTGAAAAAAGGTCCACTGTTGGAGCAATCATTAGAAAATGGAAGAAGCTAAACATGACTCTCAATCTCCCTCGGACTGGGGCTCCATGCAAGATCTCACCTCGTGGGGTCTCAATGATCCTAAGAAAGGTGAGAAATCAGCCCAGAACTACACGGGAGGAGCTGGTCAATGACCTGAAAAGAGCTGGGACCACCGTTTCCAAGGTTACTGTTGGTAATACACTAAAACGTCATGGTTTGAAATCATGCATGGCACGGAAGGTTCCCCTGCTTAAACCAGCACATGTCAAGGCCCGTCTTAAGTTTGCCAATGACCATTTGGATGATCCAGAGGAGTCATGGGAGAAAGTCATGTGGTCAGATGAGACCAAAATAGAACTTTTTGGTCATAATTCCACTAAACATGTTTTTGAGGAAGAAGAATGATGAGTACCATCCCAAGAACACCATCCCTACTGTGAAGCATGGGGGTGGTAGCATCATGCTTTGGGGGTGTTTTTCTGCACATGGGACAGGGCGACTGCACTGTATTAAGGAGAGGATGACCGGGGCCATGTATTGCAAGATTTTGGGGAACAACCTCCTTCCCTCAGTTAGAGCATTGAAGATGGGTCGAGGCTGGGTCTTCCAACATGACAATGACCCGAAGCACACAGCCAGGATAACCAAGGAGTGGCTCTGTAAGAAGCATATCAAGGTTCTGGCGTGGCCTAGCCAGTCTCCAGACCTAAACCCAATAGAGAATCTTTGGAGAGAGCTCAAACTCCGTGTTTTTCAGCGACAGGCCAGAAACCTGACTGATCTAGAGAAGATCTGTGTGGAGGAGTGGGCCAAAATCCCTCCTGCAGTGTGTGCAAACCTGGTGAAAAACTACAGGAAACGTTTGACCTCTGTAATTGCAAACAAAGGCTACTGTACCAAATATTAACATTGATTTTCTCAGGTGTTCAAATACTTATTTGCAGCTGTATCATACAAATAAATAGTTACATAAAAAAAAATCATACATTGTGATTTCTGGATTTTTTTTTTAGATTGTGTCTCTCACAGTGGACATGCAGCTACGATGACAATTTCAGACCCCTCCATGATTTCTAAGTGGGAGAACTTGCAAAATAGCAAGGTGTTCAAATACTTATTTTCCTCACTGTGTGTATATATATATATATATACACATACATACTGTGTGCAGAATTATTAGGCACGTTGATTTTCTGATCATATTTTTTTTACAGGCACATTTGACCAATTCCAAACCACTGTAATCCTAATAACTACTATTAATTTAGTATTTAATAATGTATAAGTGATATATAATTGTTCATGAAGGCTGGAAATGAAAAACCCCTTATATTCAGGTGTGCAGAATTATTAGGCATGTTTTCTTTTACAGATATATTGAGCCAAAAAAGAGATTTAACTCAGACTGAAAAGTCAAAGATTATTAAATGCCCATGAGAAGGATGCAATACTAATGCAATACTAGACATTGCAGTTAAGTCATGACCATTGGACAGTGAAATGCTCGTTGGGTCAGCAGGGTCAGACAAAAACATGTGGCGGAGAAAAGACACCTGTTAACTGTAAAAGAATTAAGGTGAAGAAAGTGTGAAACCATCAGGAACCCTTTAGTCTCCAGCGCCACTATTTTCCAGAGCTGCAACCTACCTGGAGTTTCCAGAAGTGTGAGGTGTCAGGATCGCAGAGACTTAAATTAGGTAAAGAATCCTAAAATATGACCCCCACTAAATAAGAATCACAAGCTGAAGTGTTATAAAATACATGAAGATGTTTTTTTTTTATAGGCTTTATAGACAGATAGGTTGAGAGTGACTCTTGAAGGACCAGCACTACATCCTCTAGTACCAAAATTCATCTTCCAGAATCTGGCAGTAAGTTCATTTTAGTCCATTCTGAAGTCCGTTTTGCAGAGATGGACTAAAAATGAACTCCCAAAACGTACTGCCAGATTCTGGAAGATGAATTCTTCAAACAGTGGTGCAAGAGGATGTGGTGTTGGTCCTTCAAGAGTCATGTATTTCATGTAAAAAGTCTTCATGTATTTTACAACACTTCAGCTTGTGATTCTTATTTAGTGGGGGTCATATTTTAGGATTCTTAAATGCAATGTCTTGTATTGCATTAGTATTGCATCCTTCTCATGGGCATTTAATAATTTTTGACTTTTCAGTCTGAGTTTACATTTACATTTACATTTATGCATTTGGCAGACGCTTTTATCCAAAGCGACTTACAGTACCCGTATTACAGGGACAATCCCCCTGGAGCAACGTGGAGTAAAGTGCCTTGCTCAAGGACACACTGGTGGCGACTGCTGGGATCGAACCAGCAACCTTCTGCATATCAGTTCAGTGGTTTAACCCACTAGACCACCATGGCTCCATAGACCACCATGGCTCCATGGTGGTTTAATCTCTTTTTTGGTTCAATATATCTGTAAAAGAAAATATGCCTAATAATTCTGCACACCTGAATATAAGGTGTTTTTCATTTCCAGCCTTCATGAACAATTATATATCACTTATACATTATTAAATATTAAATTAATAGTAGTTATTAGTATTACTGTGGTTTGGAATTGGTCAAATGTGCCTGTAAAAAAAAAAAAAAAAGATCAGAAAATCAACGTGCCTAATAATTCTGCACACAGTGTTTATCTCTCGCTATATCTCTCTATTTATCTAGATTTTTTGGTGAACTATGCCTTTAAAGAACCTGAAGCAATCCTGTGAGACATGAGGAACATTTTTGCAATTACAAGGAGGATACCCTCTCCTATAAAGTTCAACAGCCACAGGAAACAGTGGGAAACATATGACAAGGAAGCAAAAACTCAGAATTACTACATGTCTCATGAATTCCGCATGCTTATGCAGATACTGTCAGCCGCCTGGACAGGCCCTACAAAAAGCAACTGTCTGTTGCCTCCAGTAGTTGAGAGCAGCTGCAGCTGAAAGACACAAATGCAGGCACGACCCCAGACAAATCACCTCTTGACGTTCACAGAGCTAAAACAAGAGATCAGTCATCCTCATCCTGAAAAAAAAATGTGATTTGTACCTCATGTTTACTGCACTCATCAACTGAATGAAATGGCCAACTGTGCATTCCAACAAGATAAGCTTGCATGGGCATGTGATGTGATATCTATCACAATCATTTTCTTAGGCTTCTAAAAATGAACTTGAACTGATAATGGAATTAAAATATGTTTAGAATCAAATCATTATATCTACTTAAAAAAAAACTAAAGCCGCTGATGCTAGTGGGATGAAGGAAGATAGTTGTTGCAACAGGTCCTAAGGGAACATGCAACCGGAAAGATATGGCTCATTTCCACAAGCAGTGATTATGGAGTGCCTGCAATACTGCTTATAAACAGAGACATTCTTTGTAGTTTATAAGTGACCAGCAGGAGATAATTTTCTAAAAATGTTTTTAACACAAGGCTTGCACACAATGCCTTCTGTTAGACTGTCTGCTCTGCCTACCAAAACCCTCATAAGTGTTAACACTAGGGATGCTCAGATTCATCGGCAAATAACCATATGTTATGACCCGATCGGTACTCACTAAACTTTCCGATCTCACAAACTGATCGCAATTTGATGACGTCAGTATTCAAATGAGAGCTTTGAAGGCCAAAGTGGAGAAGGGTTCCGTGTGAACAGTAGGGCTGTAATCAACCAAAGAAAATCTTAGTCGACTGAAGTCCTGAAATTTTCGACTAAAAATGACGTTAGGAAAAAAAACGTTAAATTAATTAGCTGCACACTGTGCGCAGTACTTGATAGCCTTGTTGTCTGCCTAAATGATTTATAAATAAACATAAAAAAACTAGTAGGCTATTTGCAGTATATTAAATCATTTTTGACCTGATTATTTTGCACTGAAATGAGTCTGACACACAAGTCTGTCGGCTCTGACAGCGTTGCATTACGTGCACCTGCGCAATATCATAGCCTATGAATTCTGAAAATATAGTACTATGTTGTCAACTAGTGATATCATCACAAGAACTTTTGAGGAATATGCAACATAATTTAGAGTATTGTTTTTGTCATATGTATTATAATAACTGACAGACACTATAATTTCAGCCGCTCTGTGCAGCTCGAACATAGGACCAGCTCAGCTTTGCGGCTGAGACACGAATAGACTATTAACTTAAAGCTTTTACTCTTAAACACAAAAGGCACGTCCACTTTAATAAAAAAGGAATATTTATTAAACAAGCCAGATCAAGAGCAGAAAAAACGCTCTCACAATTAAATAAATAATATACAGCAACTAGCCTTCTTCATCTGTCTCTCTTCTCCAGTGGGTTGGGCTAATCCAAAAGAAGTGGAAACAAGGGGGTGTTCTGAAGACAGACTGTTACCTGTGAAACAGGGGTGCTCTGAAAACAGCCCCATTAGCAATTATTGCTTTCCACCTGATGAAATGAACGCGGCAAAACCGACAGTACAGATCCACTTTTGCAGCACGACTGAAGCGTGGTGTTGTGACGCTTCCCCTCATGTGTATGTTGATGGGCGTTCCTCAAGTTTACCGCTATGGATGTGCGTTTGAGCCAGCGGTGAATGAAAAACAAAGGACCAGCGAGAGACTTCTCTTCACCAGTGGGTTGGGCTAATCCAAAAGAAGTGGAAACAAGGGGGTGTTCTGAAGACAGTCTGTAACCTGTGAAACAGGGGTGCTCTGAAAACACCCCCATTAGCAATTAGTGCTCTCCACCTGATGAAATGAACACAGCGCGGTAAAACTGATTAAATTAACGTGGCAAAACTAACAAAATGAACGCAGCAAAAAAATAAAAAATAAAATAAAAATCGACCGATCAGATTTTTGGTCGAGCCACAACGTATCGACTAATAATCGACTGGGAGATTACAGCCCTAGTGAACAGTAGTTGAACATGGGTCAGTCGGTCCTCACGGATGGGCGAACGCCATTCGTAAGTATCGTTATACAGTAGTTTGATACGAACGCATATGAAAAATAGCGGAGTACACAGAATGAGCTGATGCAGGGAAAGTGCTTGATACAATTTGTCCTAAGCATGACATATGATTTATATTAAGGGCTTTAAAATAACTGGTAAGATATAGTTAACATGTATAGTTTAAAGCAGCTTGCCCTGTCAGATGCTCTGAGCTACTTGTGCTGACAGACAGATAGCCTGACGTACATACTTGCTGTATTTAATGGGTTTGAAATGTGGTGCTGTCCTCAGTGCATAACTTACATTTCACAGGTATATTCTCTATCTGTAAATGTTAGAAAGTAGTGTTGTCAAAAATATCGATATTTCGATATGCATTGATACTGAAATATCTGAAACGATACGATACTCATTTTCTACAGTATCGATACCAGCTGCGCTCTCCTCTCTGACCGACAGCGAGTTGACACACACCCGCCTCCTCTCATTCAGTCCGGTTAACCCTCTGAACACAGCGAACGCGTGTTCTGCTGGATTTTTGTTCATGACAGCGTGTTAGTATTGGTGTGACCAGTCTGAATTTCGTGCGGGATTGCACATAACGTTAATTCTACTCATTCACACAGATTTCGCGCTTGCATCTGAAGCGCACACACACATTCCGTAAAAAAGCCGCCTCTGACATACAAGTGCAAAAATGAGCTCCTTTTTCCAGATTATTAATGGTCAAATACACTCAAAAATGTCTAAATGCCCATGGGTGAGTATTAACGTAAACACAGTCGTAAACAGTTCAGGGAGAATGTGTAACACAAGAACAGTGTTTGGGATCCATGTGTGCGTCAAGTCTTAAAGGGACAGCAGTTATTTATTATTCAAACTACAAAAAGACAAATGATCACTTACTGCTCTTGACTCATTAACTTGTGTAACTCTAATGGATTCATCTGTAATGAAGATTATCCAATGTTATTTTAAATTTGATTACTTTGTTTGTTTGTTTTTTATTCAGTATCTTTATTCTATTGTTTTTATTTGTGCTATTGTTTGTAATTTGTTTATTTGTTCTTAATTTATTACTGTTTACGTGTCTTTTTAAATTCAATTTGAAATCAAGCTTCCTTGTGCTGTATGTAAGCTACTGCAACACAATTAGTTAGCAAATATTTGTGAGATAATTGTAATGGTAATTGATTAAGGTTTATATATGAGAAAAAGCTTTATCATATAAAGTGATCTCTTCAGAAGAAATGTTTAGTTGCCTAGACTTTCAATAGACGGACAAAAAAAGAAATTATTTAAAAAATATCTATTCGACATGTTAAGCAGCGGTTTTTCCCCATGGTATCGAAAATGGTATCGAATATCGATACTTTTTTAGGTATCGTATCGTTAATTAGAAATTCCAGTATCGTGACAACACTATCAGAAAGTCATGCAAATATGTCCTTTTTGCAGTCAGGTGAGGACAAGCCTTCTGCATGTGAATCTCCGCTAAAATTCAGGCTTCCGTGAAAGAGCGCCGCCACGTGCATGCACAGCAAACAGACGGAGCGCAATAGAACGCAATAATTCTGACTAAAGTATACATATTTCTAAAATATTTGTTGTTGGACAATAAATGTGCCTTATGTGGAATTTTAAACCTACAAGTATGTATATTTTTATGAAAGTGACCATTATAATTGGGTAATCAAATATAGGCTAATATGCTTTTTTAATTAAAAATTTTAGTTTAGTGAATTAAAAAAAAACAAATTATTAATACATGCCACCATTACATTCACTGTATTTATTTATAGCCTTCAAAATCAACATTGTTTTTAGGACATCATTGGGCAGGATGTGAAATAAACTTATTATTAAAACAAATACAGGTTTTTTTTTTAATCCAAATAGAAAAACCTAGAAAATACTGGGATATATACTGTGTATCACCATTAAACCAAAAAATACAGAGATATGATTTTTTGGGCCATATCAACCAGCCCTATTAAGTATCCTAATATGCACAGTGTTATGCCGAAACTCCATTTTAAAGGCATATTAAAATGTTCACTGTATAATGAATAATTTTTGTGATTATTTAGTAACCTGTTAAAACAATAGTTACACTACATAATTACCATACAAATGTAACAAAAATATAATAAAGGCAAGATCTATAGTATTTTATTTAATCTGAAAGAAAAAAGGTTAACAGTGATCAGAGAGCTTACAAATCAGTAGCCCCGTTTCAATTACCCTTCAAATTGCGCAAATTGAAATTGAAAATTGAAAATACACCCAATGGAAACGCATCAATTTTGCAAAAACTCCCATATATCGCAAAAAAGTTTACGCTTGCATGAGGTGGTTTTTCAGGCAATTCGAAAAAGGAAATTTTCACATTTACAGGTCACCTGGTATGGTGACGCATTGCTGCCACATAGGGCCTACACTTTTTTTTATCCACTCAAGTATGTGTTAATAATGAGATCTTATGTCGTTAAAACAACATATATTTGCTCCTAATAAGGACAGTGGCTTAACTTTAACCTAGTAATGACGGACCCCAGTGCAGCCACAAATATCATAACTGTCTATAGGCCTACTGTAATTAAGACATATATTCAAGAAATGTATTAAAACAGAAAGACGATATAGTTTCAGCCTTACTCAAAGGCAGAGAAAACAGGCCAGTTAACGCACGTCAATCCATTCCCGACGATCTTGGTTTGTTTCTCGTGTCCTAATGGTCGTGGCCTAATGGTTAGAGAGTCGGACTTGCAACCCAAAGAAATTGCGGGTTCGAGTCTCAGGTCCGGCAGGAATTGTCGGTGAATACCAGCGACTGAGGTGAGACCCTTGAGCAAGGCACCGAACCCCCAACTGCTCCCCCAGCAATATGGCTGCCCACTGCTCCGGGTGTGTGTGTTCACTACTGTGTGTGTGCACTTGGATGGGTTAAATGCAGAGCAAGGGCAGTCGTGGCCTAATGGTTAGAGAGTCAGACTTGTAACCGGAAGGTTGCGGGTTCGAGTCTCAGGTCCGGCAGGAATTGTCGGTGGGGGGAGTGAATACCAGCACCCTCCTCCACCCTCAATACCATGACTGAGGTGAGACCCTTGAGCAAGGCACCGAATCCCCAACTGCTCCCCGGGCGCCGCAGCAATATGGCTGCCCACACGGTGTGTGTGTGTTCACTACTGTGTGTGTGCACTTGGATGGGTTAAATGCAGAGCACAAATTCCAAGTATGGGTCACCATACTTGGCCACACATCACTTCACTTTCTTATTTTTTAAATATACAGGCAAATAGTTGATCAAAATTACAATACAATTTATACAAAACTAAATTCATTTTAAAGAAAGACTTTCAAAATCATGTCTGACCCCACTCCATGTCCCCAGACATATGCGCATCTGATTATGTAGCCTTACTCATGCTGCTCACTTTTCATAATCAACATATGAAATTAAAAAAATAATCATATTTAAACATAGCCCAACTATGAAACTAAATAGGCTACGTTTTCTATAACCCTCTGTCCGTTGAAGGCGTCGGCGCCTTCTGATGGATTTTTTCCTTTATGACAGCGGAAGCAACTCACAATACTCCGTAATTTTTAGCCATACAGATAAGTGCAAGATATAAATATAAACATTAAATTGTCTACTTTCATTTGTGTACACTCACAATAACAACAAAGGCAGTGGATTCAGGGAACAGATTATTTTGCATGCACTCCACTCCAAACGCTGTCTTCATTTCAAAAATATATTTTGTTTATTAAATGCAAAGTTTTTCATTTCAAAAGCATTTCTAAATTCAGTTTATATTTCCAACAAACAAAATTCTAAGCCAAAATAATAGTTACCACCATGCAAATTCAAACATTTCGCTCTTCTCTGTATGTGGCAGCAATGCGTCACAATAACCTGCCGTACGTAAAAGTCGATAATTTGTTACAGATGGTGCAGTATATTTGGACAGAAGATGAGACAGAATTCTTTATTAAACTCTTAAAAAAAAAAAAATAGAAAATTCCACAATTTATCAAGACCTTGAAGCAGATAAGAGAGAAAAACACCCACTAACACACACGTCTCCTTCCATAAAAAATAATGCCGTGTGGTGGCTGGGACATAAACCTAACAACATATGTGGCATTATTTTTGGAAAAAAAATAGTTTTAGTCGCATAACACCAGTTAATGGAAACGCCATCATTGTGCAATATTTTTTTTATCGACTTTTAGAAAATATCGCAAAAGTTTTGCACAAATTGGAAATGCGGCTAGTGAAGCATTGGAATTGGGATCGGTATCGGCCGATCACCATGACAAAAAATCGGTACTGCAAAAATCCTGATCGGAGCATCCCTAGTTAACACGACTATCACTTGAGGCGGAAGAAGAAACTCACCAAAGAGAAGACAAAGCTGATGTCTACAGAACTCAAGAAGAGAAAAGAAAGAATATCAACATCTATAACATTATGAATTACCTTGAGTGGCGATGTTTATTGCTGAGAGTGTTGACAGAACCTTGTTGAAGTTCTCCCCAGTATATAAGCTCTCTGGATCAAAGCCCTAAGAGAAAGACAAGTCAAAGATCATAAAAACTGTCCAATGACAGCGATTATGAATGAGAATGCTAGAAGCAGCTGAAGTAGGTCAGAAATCAGAGGAGAATAGGCTTTTATCTACAAAGAAATAACTAGGGGTGTACTTCGGACGTTTCATCAGGATAAAATCTGACATTGATTCTCTTAGACAGCTATCCCCTTTCTTGCTAAGGGTACCGTTTCACATGTTAAATAAAACATAATAGCGTTTACACAGCAATGCAAGAAGCATCTGTCCTTGTATTTGCTGAGCGCTGTTTCGATATGGAGGCCTCAGCAAGTTCAGTTTATAGATTACACTTCACCATTTGCTTTAGAACATTTGATAATCGTAGTTTGCATTTGTCTCTCATTAATAGCTAAAAGTGGCTCATATCAAGCTTAAGCTTGTGCTACGATACTTCTCGTTTTCAGCTCCTTTAAAAGCAGAAGTGAAAGTTTTGCGCCTGGCTTGTTTGTCCAGTCACATGACTTTCATCAACTATATGCCCACTGGGCCTGAAACTGGAGCTGTCTTCAAAAAAGATATGACGATAGAAGCAAAAACATTTTCAACAAATAACGTTATATATAATTCACACGATAAAAATATACTTATTTTATGAAAATTTGATTAATAAATAATGAAAATTAAATGGTCCTTGTGATCATTTCGAAAGTAAGTGTAGACCTATGAACAATTTGATTAATCAGGCCACATCTAAAAGTTACATCAGGGCTTAGAGGAGGCCAGTTCCTGAGTGAAAATGAATCATTAAAAGTTGTTCAAATGAGTCTGTTAATGAATCGGACTACAACGCCATAGGGCTGCTCGATTATGGCAAAAATCATAATCACGATTATATTGGTCAATATTGAAATCACGATTATTTAACACGATTATTGGTGGGTCATATGATCAAAATCTTATTTCATGATATGAGTAATTTGAAATGTCAGTGAAATTTCACAATTATCCATACTTTAGCAAAAACTAATACTAGGTTAATTAATGCAAGTAGGCTAAATGTCCTCAAAACAGCTACAGAGGACAAGTAGACAGTCCTCAATAAAATAAAAATACTACAGTTAAAACTAGTTAAACTAACAAAACCAACAAAAAACAACAGAAAATACAAATAAAATAAACAGGTTTTCCAGGAAGATGTACTAACAGTGATATTTAGATGAGTAATACACAGCAGAAATAGGATAAAGTAATATAATAAAGTAAAAAAATAAATAAAAAAGTAAAATAACTGCTGTATAAATGAAATATTGACTAATCATTATTTAAAACTAATAAAAATATATTCATTCAAGAGCAGTGAGTGATTTTATCCTTGTCTTTTTTTGTTAGATTAACAATGACTGCTGCTGACGTTGATGTCGGCTGCTGTCCCTTTAAGAGCTGCGCGTACCATAGGTCCACTGTTATACACGCGCTCTTTCTCTGTGTTCATTTAAGACATAACCGACTGCGTTCGGTTACTTACCGAAAAGGCATTTCGATATATTTGTGTGTACTGGACTATTTGACCTATTCAAGCCCATAGTATACGTTGCTGACTGAACGCGGAAGCGGTACTGTAATCGTTTTACCTCGATTATCTTATTTTCATAATCGTTGGAAGCCAAAATCGAAATTGAAATCGAAATATGATTAATTGAGCAGCCCTACAACGCAATTGAGTTTTGGATTTTGTGTGCAGTTCTCAAGGAAAGGACAATCAGTATAAGAAAAATATGCAGTGTCTCATCAATTCAGGCTGCAGAATTACAGCATGACTGCGACAGAAAGTAATATACTTCTACCGTTTTTTCCTTCCATTTTAACCAGTATAAACACCCCATTCCCAGCTACTTGTCCACCTTCACAAAATGCTTCGCTTCCTTCACAGCCTCGCTTTCATTCCTGATAAAAAGATGGCGCTGCTGTGAATAAGGTCTATGGCTGGATCCCAAATCACATACTCTCTTGAGTAGGTAAGTATCTTCAATAAGTAGTTACTTTACAACCAATAAAAAAGTATGTTCTATAGGCTATAGTATCAATGTGTGTAGTATGAATATAATTTGACATGTTGCCCTTATCACATAACCTACCATAGCAGTTGCATTGCATCGCTGCCATTCACAAAACCTCTCCCGTGGCCTCACGGGATAGTAAAGTATCCATCGTAGGCACATGTCAGAATCTCACCAGAAGAAGTATGTCATCCGGGTACTATTTGCCTACTCTTTTATGAGTACAGTGAATTCAGACATTTTCATAACTTTGGTCATATACTGTTTTTCACCTACTATATAGTAGGAATGTATGCTATTTCGGATGCAGTCTATGAGCGGGACCTTGATGCGGTGGCTCCATCTCAGGATCAATACTGCACAGACTCATTCGGCATATTCTGAGTCTGCAACGGCTGTTACTGGGATATTTTGGCTACATTTCTCTACAGTTGAAGGAAGCAGTCCAGATTTTTTTTTTTTCTTCTTTTTTTACAGTCTATGGTAGTTACATTCAAGCTATTTTAAGACATGAAGACATTATTTTTTACAGGAAAAAGACTTTAAATATGTCATTTTGACTATCAAAGATGAATATTAAGGAAGACAATTATTGACTGTATAGGGGTAATTTAACAAAGTCTAAACGAAAGCATTACATAAACAAGTAACATGGCACTAATGAATCATGTTCACCAGATGTGCAAAGTGTATCAGTCAATAACCACATTTTGTTCATAGTTTTAGAACAGGAACACTGTCAAATGCAGAGGGTGTGGCATTAAAGTCTGGCTATGTGTTTGTGTCAATAATAGACATTACAGATTGACCATGTTTACTGTGATAGGTATAATTCCTGACCATCTTCCTGAGACGCCTGTAATGTTGCTGCAGCTCAAGATCATAATAACCGTAATAAATGAAATGCACATGCAAAAGAGCTAGTATTGTGAGCAATCTCGTTTATTGGCATATTTGAAGATCACGTGTGCAAAACCAAAACAAAACCCTGCAGTTTATTTGTCTGTCCTCATAGAGAGCTAACCTAAATTAGATGGGCAGAAGAGTACTCTGCAGAAACCAATATAGCTACATTATTAAATATTAGCCCGTTATTTACTATAAGTGATTACTCTGTTAAGTAAACCATTCCTTCATAAAAGCAATGCTTATAGGCATAGCTTTAATCTGAAATGCATGTTCATGCACATACACTAACTTACGGAACTGATTTTGTTTATTTGTGATCTACCAAGAGAGCGATATTTTATACACACTCCGCTGTATTTCTCAAAGGCAGTCGGGTGATACAACACATTCAAGTACAGAAATTGTAGAGAAAGATCATCTTACCTCAACCTTTAGAGACTGGCATCCTTTTAGAAACTCCCGAATGTTTGCAATGCATGCCGCTTCGCTTTTGGGTTCAGTTGAATACTGTAACCAATGAAAGAACGAGGATTTAAATAATCTCAACTTTGCTTCGAACACACTGCAAAGCAAAGAACCACCTGAGATCAACAAGATCTCGTTTTTGGAAGTGAATGTCAGCCTAGCCTATGAGCCACATTGTACCCAGCCACTGCTGTCCAGTATCGCATGCTAAATTTCTTTGGCGTTCAGTATACTAAATTACTATTTATTTGCGTGAGCTTCGTCATGTTACACACACAGCCCGTATCTATGCTAGATCTCATCGGGCCCTGTCGAACCAGGAAAATACATTTTGGAGGAAGTGACGATGTTTGCTCAGCAAGATTCTACTTGGACCGCTTAGTATGTGATGGCAAATCCGACTCATTTCTTCGAATCGATTCTTTCGAACAATTCGTTTAAAAGATCCGACTCCAAGTCCAATTCTTTTGCATACTAATCGGTGTAGCATATCACATGGGCTAAATAAAATATACAAATAAGGCCATCGGCTCATTGTTGTTTACTAATTTTTTCCTAAAAACATTTGTATTGTAGTTTCATGTGGTGGCAACAATGATTAATCTAGTCATTTAGACATAAATATAATTTGCATTATTTAACATCAAACCACAATAAAATTAATTTGAAAAGTTTTGTTTTAACGAATCGTTCAGGCAGGTTCAGTCCCGTAGCGCGAACAGGCTAATCCAATTCATTAAAAAGATCCGACTCCAAAGAACAATTCGTTCACGACGAACATATGGGTACATTCAAAAAGAAAATATCTCTTTGAAAGCGTTGTGTAACATTAGTAAAGCGGTATATCACAGAAATGTGCTAAAAAGAGAGGAAGGGAGGAAGACAAGAACAAAAAAAAAAAAAAAAAAAAAACCGTTTAATGGGCCCTTTATATAAAAAAGAGAAACTTTTCTGTCATGTTGTTTTGATCAGCACATTCGTTATAATGTCCCTGCATCAAAGCACGAATTCAAAGCGTTTAAATTAAAACGAACTTTAATTAGCATAAATGAAAATATATAGCCTACCGTAGTCTATCTTATTAATAACGGGTAATTAATTAATATCCTAAGTGCAAATGAGTAAAAAGGGGGAGTTGAATTGGGAAGTTACTAGATAGCAGCAGATACAGACAGACATTAATAAACTGAGATCCTACTGACGACGTTTACAAACGAGAGAATCAAAACCGAGTTACAAATGTTCTTGGCATGTTATACAAACGTGGAGATCGACAAGAAATTTAGTTTTTGAGACTGTTACTGTGATAATGCGGAACAATTTCTCATGTAACAGGAAGTCAGATTGTATCTCGTTTAAATTGTGCGCCCTGAATAAACCCAGTTAAATACACATACATCGCGCACTTTTTCTTTTAACATATTGTATCTATGCAAAACGTAGTGCATCCAAAAGTGTCACTTGTAACAGTATGTTGGCATTAGGCATCGTGCCCCGCCAGTTCCGCATGGCTGTTTGCTGGGGTTGCGTTAAATTGAAATACAATTAACTACCTTTACGACTGTTTGATCAAATAAACATACAGGCGCATATTATCGTTTACCTTTAAGATGGCTCCAGGTAGCAGTCGCTCCATAAGCTTACACAGGACGACCCCATCTCTAAGAGATGTTTTCAGAAACTCCTCAGGATCAGCGATATTCTTTTTGGGTGAATTAAGCACGCCTAATGTTATTAGCCACGTAACAGTCTGCTCCTCGGGGTTCATAGTTTAGGCTCAATGGGCCTTTCAGATTTCGCTGCACCCTTGGTGCGCCGGCTCTCACTATTTGTGTTGAGATGCTACCCACATCCGTCGCGCTTCTGCTTTTTCTGTAGGTTACAACGACCATTCAGCACCGCGACTTAGTTCTCCAGTGGACGTCTGCCATATAACAAACAGAGGCCTCGTTGACATTTCAGTGACAGAGGGAACTGTTATTGCTTTATAAAAAAAAAATAATAATAATAATAATTTTCCACATGGTTCAACTAGACTGTATATGTAGTAAGGGTGAACACTAACATTATGCCAAGACACCTCAAATATAGTTGGAATTTATTAAGATACACAGACAAGAAACAAGTTCATTTCAACTCAAATTGTTTATTGGAGAGAAAAAAAAAATGTCAATGCAATTCATCTGTATGATCCCCTCTAATGTCATCAGCCTCGATGAACAGCAGCCTCCAAAGAACAGATTCTGGATCTAGATGAAAATAGAAACTAGTTATATGCAGAAGCAAAATATAAAATTGTACAGGTTTAAGGACTTAAACATACCCGCATCTTACAGAAGACTTGTGGCTCATGCACATTGACAACCGGTCCTGACCAGCAATGAAGTATTCATGTATGCATTACCATCGAACTCCCTTTCCTCCATTTATCCTGCAAAAAGAGAGTTCCCATCAGCAAACTGTTGTAGATCAGCATAAGGGACAGATATTTTAAAAATTAATTTTACAGAAAAAAACCCCAATCTGAAATGTTTTCCAGGCTTGTTGATAGGGTGTCTTTTCTCCACGTGGTGTCCTTTGTTAGAATCGGCATGCTTGCAAGCGGTTCTGGCTTTTTGTTAACACTAAATGAATTTACAATTTCAAAAGGGTTCCACTGGGAAGTTTCGCAGCTATGTGGTTTACATTTGACTGTAGGGATAGATCCATTGAGGAGATTCATCTTAATATCCTTTTTTTTTTTTTTTTTTTTTAAAGGCCATCTCATTTGAAAGGGGCAAAAAAAAAAAAAAATCCCGACATTCTCCTTTAGTGCAACAGAATTGATAGATTTTTCTGAGACTAAGACCTCCTAAACTCAGTGATCCAGTGGTTTGGGGGGGTAGGGATCAGATCAGACTCCTTTGAAGGCAGAGAGTAGGTTGTGTTAATAATGTTTGACTGCATTTGAAAAAGCCAGGGCAATCAAGACGATGTTTGACTAAATTACACTAACCTTCAGGTTGCAAAATAACACCGAGACTTGACTTATACCAGAACAAAAGGGTTTGCTTTGCTTACCAGCTGTTGACAGGTTTTATCTGTGGTGCTGAATTGTTTCTTGCATTTTGGTTGTCTTTGGATTGGTCGATGAAAGACGTCAATGTTTAGGCTTTGTGATGAAGGATCCATTTGCACTGAGGAAAACTACACCCATAGAGAGTTTGGAAAAAGGTGACATTTGTCCATTCCTCAACAATGTGAACAATCATGCCTACATGAATATTCTGCATTGCATCTATGTTAAGTGGCATTTGGGGGTGCTCACCATGGAAAACTGAAGAGGTGAATAGATATTTAAGCTTCATAGTTTTCATTCTCTTGAATAGAGTGTTGCTCAAGATCTTTGATTAAAAACACTTTATTGGTAAATGAAAGCCATACGCTAGGGCATTGCAGGTTTAAACAAATCACTAGTATACAAAAACACACTTAGATTTGCAACGGTACCATTAAATGGGATGTAGGCAAGGTAAAATAAACTTTGCATTTAAAAAGGACAAAAAAAAAAAACTCCACAAGTTTGTGTACAGCTTGAAACTGAAGCTTGAAGTCCAGAGTTTAAAAGGGCGCTCTTTTGAATCTTGAGTCTTTTGAAGGTCTCAACGAGAAACCACCGATTCTCCATCTCATTTCCCCCCCTTTTTTCCTCTTAGTATCGGCTCCGAGCCATTCCTCTATCTGCTCGACCACGGCCACCACCCCGAGGTGCCCCACGGCTCGAGCTGCTGTATTCACGAGGATAGCCTCTCTCAAGAGGGGGTGGTCCCCGCTCCTGTCTACCCGGTCGTTCACCACGATTAGCGGAGTACGGGTCACTCCGACTGCTGGGATAACTGTCGCGACTGCCATATCCATCCCGGGAACTGCTGCCATAGTCGTCATAACGACTGCTTCCACCACTCCCACTGTAGGACGGAGGGGGACCCCTTGAGGGTGGGGCGCTGCGTGAGTTACCTGCAGGGTCAATGGGTCATGTAATTGGCAAAATTTACTTAAACATACTTTGCATGATACTGCGTTGTCAAGTGCCCATTTCCTTAAATCTGCATCACGTCTAGCTCAAACGTTAGAAACTTTCCAAATGGGGGTAGAACAAATTTGGATCTCAGATTCTGGGTGGGACTACTTCAGCCTAAGATAACTGAACTACCCAACTGAAGTGTTGACAATTGACCACTCAGAGCCCTTTGACACGTCATTGAGTAAATGCACTTTCCTTGGTTTGGATTGAATTCCAGATAGATTGTTGTTTGGGTACTGCATCTCTTGGTTGTTCAGACAGAGCTACCGGAACGACTCAAACTTTTGGGGGGCAAAAAAACAGCTTGCAAGAGATTCCTTGTTGGTGCGATTTTGGTTGGAACACTCAGGATGAAAAGACGCCGCGTTTGATGTTTCCACTTTTTGGCAATCACACGAGGCAGCCCTTTCCAGGCGGTTTGAGTGGAGCCCCTTAACCCTTTTCACCACACTTAAGGTTTACTTACCGTAATCGTCGTATGGGTCTCTATAGGAGCCTGTACTGGGCCGCTCCATGTAACCCCGGGGCTCTCGCCCTCCACCGTAGCCATCACGATCACTAAGAAACAAACATTAGGCCGGATTCTCAAACTGCCATCACATACATATGACGTAGGATGTTAACACACCTGTAACCTCTGGATCCTGAGCCATATTCATCTCTAGAACTGGAATGGCTTGAATACTCCCGGTATGGGTAATCTCGTGGTGCCGGAGCATAGTCTCGACTGTCCCGTGAGCTCATGTAGTCACGGCTGGAATAACTGTCAAATGAAAAGACCATCACCAATATTTTAGTAAACCATGTTAACAATTCATATTTTGACATAGATTTTTTTGTAACAATGTTCTTCTCAGATTTTTTTATTCAGATTTAATTTAATAAATAATTTAACTTAATGACCAAGGCACCATCTCTAATTTTCTTTTTAACATTTTAGAGAGAGCGAGAGAAAGAGACTAACTTGTAAAAATAATTTATGCATCTAGCCACTCAGCACCCCTGAATTAGTCATGCTTTTACACATCTCACCTGTCTTTACTACTGTAGTGGTCATCACGAGGTGGAGGACCGTCATCCCGCCGTGACATCAGAGAATCTCTGCGAGGAGGGCCGTATGGGTCTCGGTCTCTAGACACTGGCACTGTTAAATACATTGAGAAAACATGATTGTATGGTTCAAACGTTCAAAAAAAAAACAAGACACAAAACTGGTGTTCGGCAAACTCACGTCTGCCCATTGGCCCAGAGTGTGCAGATCTCTTGGGTGGGGGTCCTCCGTTCCGCACTGGGGGGCCTCTCTTCAGTGGTGGTGGCCCTCTTGAGGGCATGCCTTTAAAAAAGGGTTCTACAATCCCTACGTTACCCTGATAATATTTTTGGCAGCAAGCATGTGTTAAATGTAAGCTCAGAACTTCTTAGAGGACAATCAGCTCAAAGATCATCAAAATAGAGTGTCATCACTGCACAAACACACAAAAAAAAAGTGGATGTTCTGAATAGTACCCCTGCTTGATGGTCCCCGCATTCCACTTGGTGCTCCTCTGGACCCTCGCGGACCTCTGGCAGGGCCACGACTCCGTGTATGAACTAGTGGTGGACCACGGCGTCCTGAAGACTCAAACTGAGGTTTTGTGGCCTGTTCCACTTTAATAGGCTTTCCATCAAGGGGCTTGGAAACACAGGGAACAGAAGTTTAGGAAACTGTTGCTTTTAAATATACATGCTCACTGAAAAGCAAATGTGCACATCCATTATGTAAGCTCAGAACTTCTTAGAGGACAATTGTGGACGACATCAGTTCAAGAAGATCAACGCCACAAATCATCATAGCTTACAAATGTGAATCTCATACCATTACTTACCTTTCCATTCATTTCTCTTGCGGCGTCTTTTGCATCACCAGGATTTTCATAAGTTACAAACGCAAAACCTCTAGATTTGTTTGTCTCACGATCCTTCATCAACAGAACTACAAAAGACAAGGGGGGGGGGGAAACATACGGTCACACTTGACAAACCAAATGCTTTATTGAAGCAATAGTTCACCAAAAAAATAAAATAAATAAATAAATAAAAAAAAACCCTCAATTAATCATGTCATTCCAAACCCATCAAATCATCTTCTAGGGCTGGTCCAAATACCACTGAGCTTCGGTAGTAATCAAACCCGAATATTCGAAGCTTCAGAGGGAAGGGGCTGAACATTCTCTAATAAAGGCAGAAATGTCAGGGGGTGCCAGGTGTGCGAGAATTTAATGAAATTTGAGGTATCTGTCCTACCATTGAATCTCTATCTCTATCCACACACACGAAACTACAATCATGCAGTTACGTTTTAAAGGTCCCGTTCTTCACGATCCCATTGTTCAAACTTTAATTAGTGTGTAATGTTGCTGTTAGAGCATAAATAATACCTGTAAAATTATAAAGCTCAAAGTTCAATGCCAAGCAAGATATTTTATTTAACAGAAGTTCCCTTTCAAAGCCTACAACGAACGGCCAGCTTGGACTACATCCTGGTACAGCCTGCTTTAATTACGTCATTACAGGCCAACCTCCGCCCACAAGAATACACAAAAAAGGGGGCGTGGTCTTGTTGCCCTTCCACGTGGAGAAGAGGAAGTGTTGCGTGGAGAAGACGAGGAAGTGTTGCGTTTGTCACCATGTCGTCAAGACGCTGTTATTTTCATCCCGGAGTCAAATCACCTTTGTTTGGCTTTCATAGGGACGCTGTACTTAGAGATCATTGAGCGCATACATCTCCCCGTTAAGAGGCGTGACCTTTCCATGCAACGTGCGCTAAGCTGCTGTCAAAATCACAACACGGGAACCGTGCAACGTGTGCTAAGCTGCGGTCAAATCACAACACGGGAACCGCTGGCACAATCAGAACTCATTACGCATTTCTGAAGGAGGGACTTCATAGAACAAGGAACTCATCAGCCCGTTTTTAGGACAGTGAAAACAGCGGTATACAGATAAGTAAATTGTGTGAAAAATACTGTGTTTTTTTTTACACGCGAAACATGAACACATTATATTGCACACTGTAAACACAATCAAAGCTTCAAAAAAAAAAAAAAAAAAGAAGAACGGGACCTTTAAATTTGCACATCCTGAAATAAAAGTAAAAAACTATTTTATTTTACTCAGGTATGCTTACTACTTTAAAGAAAACGCGAAGCCAATGTATAGTTAAATTATTGTTGTCGTTTTATTATCATTATTATTATTAAAGGTCCCGTTCTTAGTGTTCTTTTGAAGCTTTGATTGTGTTTACAGTGTGCAATATAACATGTGTTCATGTTTCGCGTGTAAAAAAAAAAATTAACACAATGTACTTATCTGTACACCGCTGTTTTCACTGTCCTAAAAACGGCTGATGACTTACTTTATTCTATGAAGTCCCTCCTTCAGAAATGCGTACCGAGTTCTGATTGTGCCAGCGGTTCCTGTGTTGTGATTTGACCGCAGCTTAGCAAACGTGGCACGGTTCCTGTGTTGTGATTCGACAGCAGCTTAGCGCACGTGGAAAGGTCACGCCTCTTAACGGGAAATGTATGCGCATAATGATCTCTACAGCGTCCCTGGGAAAGCCAAACAAAGGTGATTTGACTCCGGGATGAAAATAACAGCGTCTCGATGACATGGCGACAAACACTCAAACGCAACACTTCCTTTTCTCCACGTGGGACAGCAACAAGACCACGCCCCCTTTTTTCACATATTCTTGTGGGCGGAGGTTAGTCTGTTCTACTGACGTCATTTATGAAGGAAGTACCAGGATGTAGTCCAAGCCAGCCGTTCGCTTTGAAAGGGAACTTCTGTTAAATAAAATATCTCGCTTGGCATTGAACTTTGAGCTTTATAATTTTACAGGTATTATTTATGCTCTAACAGCAACATTACACACTAACTGAAGTTTGAACAATGGGATCACGAAGAATGGGACCTTTAAAGGTCCCGTTTTTCCATTTTTTGAAGCTTTTGATTGTGTTTACAGTGTGCAATATAACGTTTTCATGTTTCGCGTGTAAAAAAAAATATATATTTTACACACAATTTACTTATCGGTATACCGCTGTTTTCACGACCCTAAAAACAGGCTGATGACTTCATTGTTCTATGAAGTCCCTTCTTCATAAAACATAACGAGTTCTGATTGTGCCAGCGGTTCCTGTGTTGCGATTCGACAGCAGCTTAGCGCACATTGCCCAGTAAGGTCACGCCTCTTACCAGAGATGCATGAGCTCAGTGTTCGAGTGACGTTATTAAAGGAGGAAGTAGAGGGATGTAGTCCTAATCGGCCGTTCGCTGTAGGCTTTCAAATCAAAATCAAATCACTTTATTGTCACACAACCATATACACAAGTGCAACAGTAGGTGAAATTCTTAGGTGCAGTTCCGAGCAACATAGCAGTCATGACATGTACAACATTTAAAGCAACATCAGATTACACATCTGACGCGCCCACAATTACTCACAGCACAGTAAACTCTACAATAAACAATAAATAATTTACACAATGTGAGTGTGAAAAACATCTTGTCGTCAGGTATTATTTTATTAATGTGAAAAACATCTTGTCGTCTGACTTCTACATGAGGCCATTTTCAGTTACCATCACATCTGCTAAATATAGAAGTCTTTGAAAGGGGACTTCTGTTAAATAAAATCTCGCTTGGCATTGAACTTTGAGCTTTATAATTTTACAGGTATTATTTATGCTCTAACAGCAACATTACACACTAACTAAAGTGTGAAAAATGGGATCACGAAGAAGTTAAAAGTGAATCTAGTGTCATTATTGCTGGTGCCCTGCCATGAACCCTGCCCCCACAGCAAATAGAACCGAAACAATGGCATCAAAACCGTGATATGAACTGAGGCATTGGTGTATCATTACACCCCTAGTGGTTTAATCCCCTGTCTGAAAGTTATGGCTTTGGAATGACTTGAGGGTGAGTATATGAGAACTTTCATTTTTGGGTGAACTATCCCTTCAACATTATAGCTCATCTCTCTGCAGCCCAAATTACACATTTTAATAAAAACTTGCATGGCAAAATGACGTTATCAAGTAATTTAGATCACACAATACTGCCATTACCTTCGGCTATTCTGCCAAATTTGCTGAAGTACGCTTCAAGGACCTTCTCACTAGTTTCAGTGTTCAGGCCACCGATGAACAGCTTTCCTGGTCGGTCTGCCTCTGCCATATTTCCCCACTGTTGCCACTACAGAGGAGAGACATTTCTGCATTACAAGAGAACAGTCCAGTGCATCTCGTTTGAAACAAAAGCTTAAACCAGCATAAGCTGGTCTCTCAGTCTAACAAAATTTGCCCAAAATCAGTAAACAGACCAACCTTACCGTGTGGGAGACCAGAAACTCTAGTTTAAACAGTTATAATAGTTTATAACTCTAGTTTATAAGAATAATTACACGCAAGGACGCAGAAAACATGCAAACGTGTTAGCACGTGTTGGTCTGCCGATTAGGTGATTTGGGACTAATGTAACCATTCTCTGAAGGAAGTTAGATGGTTAACTCATTAGCTGATAGGCCCTGTCTGGCTAACTGCAAGTTAGTTGCTGATCACGTGCGAACAATACGAAACACCATAAATCGAGCTTCAGAAAATACTAAACGTTTATGTCAAACATTGTGCATGGTATTTACATACACATTTTAAAGCATGCTTCACAAAATGGCGGACGCTTAAAATTACAAGGCTAACGTTACTGGCAGATACAGCAGCCTGAGACCTCTTCAGGCCATATGGCTAACTTGCAACACATGTTTGATTAAGAATCTCATATAGCCATGATGTACACTCACTAATAAACATCTTTTCGATTAAAATATATACAAGTTAATAACGCCGCTTTTCACAAGATCAAAATGGCGATTGAAATGTGCGTTTAGAAAAACATCTTGTCGTCTGACTTCTACATGAGGCCATTTTCAGTTACCATCACATCTGCTAAATATACAGGCCTACAGGGCTAAGTGCGTTTGAATGAACGCGCACGATAAAACTACCATCTAACAATAAACAACAAAATCTAAGCACGATGAATATGTTTGAATGATCCATTTACTCACCTCAGGATCAATAGGCAGAATCAAAAGCGTCTGCTGGTTTATATGTGTCTAATGTGGTTTCGACCCGCCCAGTGCAGTCACTTACTCTATGGTAGGAGCCTAGGAGGGAGGAACTTAACGTTATAAATGTCTCTCACGCCCTCTATTGTCATGTTTGCAAACTGTACTTATTTTGAAAATATGCTCTTTTCTTCTTACTGATGAGTTGTACACAGAAATGAATAGCGCTAAATATATATTTGGAAAAATGGTGTAAGATTCTAATCATGTCTGTATCTAAATAACATCTAGATAACCGTCCGAGCATGACCAAAGTAGACACAAATATTATACAATATTTATAATTAGATAAAAACAAACAAAATTACAAATAAAAACTATTTTCAAATATACTGATTGTATAAATAAAAAATGAATTCATAAACAGCTGTCATTAATCCAGAAGTTTTCTTGGATCAATAATGTAGAGGGATTGGAGGAGGAGCCACGAGGGGGCGGAGTTTTGTGCAAAGTAAGGAAGTGAGTCAAGTGACACTAATACAAATCTTTCTTGAGTCAGTAGTAGCAGCCAGCTTGTTGTCTTAGTGATTTTCTGTAAACTGTGGCCGTTAGTTTTATGGTTTGCTTCAGCAGAGTAAACCGGAAACCTTGCAGGACGCTGCTTTGAAAAATGAAGTCGTTAAATCCGTGTTTTATTTTTTTGTTGAGTTTAACTCTAGTCAGCTCAAGCGTTGGATTCTACCTTCCGGGTTTAGCGCCAGTCAGTTTTTGCGAGAAAAACCCAACGAAAGATGCGGCGGAATGTCTGGTGAGCGTTTACTGTCCTAAATTTGCTATTGTATGATTATGTACAGACAGTTGGCACATAACAAATGTTTAGACAGTTAATAAACATATATACAGTATATGTATACTACGACAATAGTCAGCTGTCCCATTGACGGCATTCCCCTGCTGTTATCCCCACAGACTGAGATACAGCTGTTTGTGAATAGACTGGACTCTGTGGAATCAGTGCTGCCTTATGAATATGACGCGTAAGTATGCTTGACCTTTACAATATAAGCTTCATTATATCTACTTGCATTTCGATACAAGGACTGATCAGTGAGGGCATACTTTTTGCTTTAGGTTTGACTTTTGCAAAGACACAAATGAAAAAAGGCCCTCAGAGAACCTTGGGCAGGTGTTGTTTGGAGAAAGAATAGAGACATCACCTTACAAGGTAAAATATATATATAATCAAAATGTTTGATGGAATATTGCAGTATTTATTATAAGTAATTTGCCCATGTAATCTTTAATCGAAATCACTTCCCCCTCCCACTTGCAACGGCATCTCTTCTCTGTTGCCGTGCTTTTCGGTGCAAGGACAGGACAATCTGTCATTCGCATGTGATTATAGCAATAGAAAACCACAACAATCCAATCAGTTCCTGATAGACAAAATCAAGTCCTGTCCTGCATTTTTTTCTTGTTTGAGAAGCCATTTCACTCGGATATCTTAACTCAACTCAGCTCAACTCAATTTTACTTTGTGCTGTACTTTGTATCAAATACCATCAACATTAACTCCATGTACAACATAAATTACAGAACAAACCAAACCAGACACAACACAAATCAGCTACAATTAAAAGCGGTGCAGTTTCGGTTCAGCAACGACAAAAGCACAATCTCCTCTCAATTTCAGTCTAGCCCGAGGAACAGTTAACAGTCTCTGGTTGGATGACCTAAGAGACCTTCCAGGGTTGTGAATGAATAGTAAATCAGAAATATATACAGGAGCTAATTCATTCAAGGATTAAAAAACCAGCAACACGACTTTAAAATCAATTCTGTAATGAATTGGGAGCCAATGCAGAGATTTCACAACTGGAGTAATGTGCTCTCGTTTACGCCCACCAGTAAGGAGATAGCAGCTGCATTTTGTGCCATTTGTAGATGGTTAAGAGGTGCTTGGTTAATACCCATATAAAGGGAATTACAATAGCCAAGCCTTGTTGAGATAAAAGCATGGATCACTTGTTCAAAGTCTTTTAAAGAAATAAATAATTTTACTAGCTAGGACTCTGAGATGAAAAGAAAACTAGTTTTGACTGCGTGCGCTATTGAAAAACACACCCACATTCTTCACTAGTGGTTTCACATGCAAAGACAAATGGCCAAATATTAAGAAAGGGGAGCTAGCATGTTCTAAAGATTAAACTATCATCTCAGTTTTGCCTTCATTGAGGTGAAGAAAATTTAGGGACATCCACTATACTGTCCGCTACCCGCTAGACAAGCCAACAGAGTATCCAAACCCATTTTATTTGATCCCAGGGGCAAACATCGCAAGTTCCATTTCATGCCATGTAGCAGTGGCATTTGAACGATTATACACCCTGCTTTTAGAAACCTGCCACCTTGTTTATCAAGTTTTACTAGATGAAGCTGTAACTGACACGCATGCACTTTTCTCCCTTTGTGTTACTTATATTATTGTCATATAATTATGTTGTTAGAATTTAGACAGTGTGTATTCCTGTTTGTTACTATTCTGCAGTAATGTGCCTGTCATAATTAACTTCAGTACTTTATGCTTCTCTCATAATGGATGAATCCTTCAGATATTAATTTGAGAAACGTTCCTCTTAGTTTTCCTTTAAGGCTGACCAGACATGTGTAAAGGTCTGCACCAAATCATATGATACAACTTCAAAAGAAGACAAGTTAAAGTTGGACTTTCTAAAGAGAGGAATGGAGCTGAATTACCAGCACCACTGGTAAGTCTACATGGGATGCCATGCCTACTGTAGGTGTGGAAACACCATGGAAGCTGTCATCTTGCTTTATCAGTTACTAGCATAAGCAAGATGCAATGCTCAAAACCTTTTAGAAAAGAGACCTATCTGTCATTGTAGGGTTTGGTATATAATAATTTACTGAATATATAATGGTTGCACATGACATAACAGATTAGTGGACTTGATTTATTCTTGCGCTTGTTTTGCAGGATTGTTGACAACATGCCTGTAACATGGTGTTATCTTGTGGAGAACAATCAGAAAGTCTGCAACCCAGGATTTCCCATTGGATGTCTAGTAAACCAAGAAGGAAACCCAAAGGATGCCTGTGTTATTAGTGTGAGAGAGACTGTTTATTACCACTTGAGTTGTGAGCTAGCAGTCTGTGATGGGATAAAAAGATTGATAATGTCATTGACAATAGTTTTTACTATAATTAATTATATATATATATATATATATATATATTATATATATATATATATATATATATATATATATATATATATATATATATATATATATATATATATACAGGTCCTTCTCAAAAAATTAGCATATTGTGATAAAGTTCATTATTTTCCATAATGTAATGATAAAAATTTAACTTTCATATATTTTAGATTCATTGCACACCAACTGAAATATTTCAGGTCTTTTATTGTTTTAATACTGATGATTTTGGCATACAGCTCATGAAAACCCAAAATTCCTATCTCAATAAATTAGCATATCATGAAAAGGTTCTCTAAACGAGCTATTAACCTAATCATCTGAATCAAAATTACACCTGCAAAAGATTCCTGAGGCTTTTAAAAACTCCCAGCCTGGTTCATTACTCAAAACCGCAATCATGGGTAAGACTGCCGACCTGACTGCTGTCCAGAAGGCCATCATTGACACCCTCAAGCAAGAGGGTAAGACACAGAAAGAAATTTCTGAACGAATAGGCTGTTCCCAGAGTGCTGTATCAAGGCACCTCAGTGGGAAGTCTGTGGGAAGGAAAAAGTGTGGCAAAAAAACGCTGCACAACGAGAAGAGGTGACCGGACCCTGAGGAAGATTGTGGAGAAGGACCGATTCCAGACCTTGGGGGACCTGCGGAAGCAGTGGACTGAGTCTGGAGTAGAAACATCCAGAGCCACCGTGCACAGGCGTGTGAAGGAAATGGGCTACAGGTGCCGCATTCCCCAGGTCAAGCCACTTTTGAACCAGAAGCGCCTGACCTGGGCTACAGAGAAGCAGCGCTGGACTGTTGCTCAGTGGTCCAAAGTACTTTTTTCGAATGAAAGCAAATTTTGCATGTCATTCGGAAATCAAGGTGTCAGAGTCTGGAGGAAGACTGGGGAGAAGGAAATGCCAAAATGCCTGAAGTCCAGTGTCAAGTACCCACAGTCAGTGATGGTCTGGGGTGCCATGTCAGCTGCTGGTGTTGGTCCACTGTGTTTTATCAAGGGTAGGGTCAATGCAGCTAGCTATCAGGAGATTTTGGAGCTTTTCATGCTTCCATCTGCTGAAAAGATTTTTGGAGATGATTTCATTGTTCAGCACAACCTGGCACCTGCTCACAGTGCCAAAACCACTGGTAAATGGTTTACTGACCATGGTATTACTGTGCTCAATTGGCCTGCCAACTCTCCTGACCTGAACCCCATAGAGAATCTGTGGGATATTGTGAAGAGAAAGTTGAGAGACGCAAGACCCAACACTCTGGATGAGCTTAAGGCCACTATCGAAGCATCCTGGGCCTCCATAACACCTCAGCAGTGCCACAGGCTGATTGCCTCCATGCCACGCCGCATTGAAGCAGTCATTTCTGCAAAAGGATTCCCGACCAAGTATTGAGTGCATAACTGAACATAATTATTTGAAGGTTTACTTTTTTTTGTATTAAAAACACTTTTCTTTTATTGGTCGGATGAAATATGCTAATTTATCGAGATAGGAATTTGGGGTTTTCATGAGCTGTATGCCAAAATCAGTATTAAAACAATAAAAGACCTGAAATATTTCAGTTGGTGTGCAATGAATCTAAAATATATGAAAGTTTAATTTGTATCATTACATTATGGAAAATAATGAACTTTATCACAATATGCTATTTTTTTGAGAAGGACCTGTATATATATATATATGTATGTATGTATGTATGTGTGTATGTATATATATATCGTTAGCCTCATAGCATAATTGCCTAAGTCTTTTTTTGGCCAAATATGATCTGGGCAATTATGCTATGAGGCTAACGATATATGTGTGTGTGTGTGTGTGTGTGTGTGTGTGTGTGTGTGTGTGTGTGTGTGTGTGTGTGTGTGTGTAATTAAAACTACATTATATATATTATATTATATTAATTATATTATGTATAGTTTAAAAGCTTTCAACTATATGTTAAATCTTAACATTAGAATATGTTACCAGGAATAGAAAACTGACAAAGTGGAAATATTTAGATGATTAAAGAAATATAAACACTTTCAGAATAACTTTATAAATAACCAAAAGATTGAGCAAGATGGGTAGAGAGATGCCGTTTTGAAGCTGACTAGCTGCTAAAATTATTACACTTTTTTTAGGCTGATTTCAACAAGAAGAACACCTATTATGTTTTCAACCATGTGGATATAACCATAATTTACCACAGTGAAGATGAAACGACTGGGATGGGTGCTCGCCTTGTGACGGCTACATTGGAACCTAGGAGGTCTGATTTTGCAACTAACTTTACTTTAAGTAGTGTACGTAACCTGATTTTAAGTCTTTCTCCATATTCTGTGGGACCATGTGACCCGTTTCAGCAAAAATGCTTTCTTATTTAATGCTTTATTGTTTCTTATTAGAATTGAAAGTTAGGCATAGCAAAACATGTGACATCAATGAGAAAACCAAATAAAATGTACTGTAATGCACATGGATTAGAACATTTATCTAATCTACAAAATAGTTTATATATTGTATGTTGAACAGCGTCAAGCATGGTGATAACGAAAATCCAACATGTGAAGGCATTCCCATGGACATACCAGCAGAATTCAGCAGTAATCTTAAAGTGACCTACACTTATTCGATTACATTTAAGGTAAGCTTGTTTATAGAGTCAGTATATGGAGATGGTTGGAAAGAACTTTGTGTGATAGAGCTTATTTCTTCTTTTTTAGCAAAATAATGATATTAAGTGGGCTTCTCGATGGGATTACATTTTGGTTTCCATGCCTCACAGCAACATCCAGTGGTTCAGGTGAGCACAGAAAGCCAAGCTGGTTGAAAAAACTATAACGTCAAGAATAAAAAGGCTCTTATATGTATATTTCCATACATATTAATGGTCTTCATGTACATTTTTTCAGCATCATGAACTCTTTGGTTATTGTGCTCTTCCTGACTGGCATGGTGGCCATGATCATGCTTAGAACATTGCACAAGGACATTGCCCGGTACAACCAGATGGACCAGGTACCTTGAGTTTACATTGTTCTCATTTCAACTGTTATCTACTCAACAGAAGAAATGAATGGCTCCGTTACGTCACTACAGTCTTTTGTGTCAACAGAGCTGACACTCCCACATCAAACTTCCTGTTAATTATTGTGTTTGATTTGAGTTAAAATTGTCACATCTTTATGGGTCATAGATCCTAATCCTCAAGCACATATTGACATAATATGCCTCTTAGTTTCAGTGTGTTATTGTTTTTCTCATATTAATAACCAAAAGAATACCTCCAGTCAATGAATCCTCTGTTGTAACATTCACAGGCAGACTGCGTTAAGATCCCTCCAGCTGCAAACATTACCTATGTAAGCTTATTAGCTTATGTCACTGCTGATTTTATGATTTGGTGATTGTAAACAGTGTAGTTATACATTACCACACTAACCAATCAAGGTTAAAAAAAAAAAATGAAGGAAGCTGTTTTGCAATGAATAGATAATGACGTTGAAAATACATATGTGACGTATACCATATGCTGTTTCTTTACAAATGTTTGCAGAATTTAAATGACTGTGTTCTGGCCATTATGGTTTAACTGATGATAGTCATGTGAGGTCATATTGAGTTATGTCATATCTCCTGCAGGAGGATTCCCAGGAGGAGTCTGGTTGGAAGCAGGTTCATGGTGATGTATTTAGGCCACCCAGGATGGGCATGCTTCTGTCTGTCTTCCTCGGACAGGGCACTCAGATCTTCATCATGACCTTAATCACCCTTTGTAAGTGCATCTGGAACAGAAATGAATTAAAAGTACTGCAGATTTTGTATTGTACAAATTAACTTTAAAGGTTGCTTCTCTAGATCCGTGAGAACAGTTGAATATTTGAGTGCATCATGTAAATGCCAGCAATGTGAACTTTTCTAAATTTTCTCCTATTTTAATTTGTTTATTTAGACTCAATAGACATTGTGAACAATTGGTTTTACACATTTTTGGTAGCATGTTATTTCTGTTATAATAGCATTAAATGAACAAAAGTGACAATTCGGTTTTTCCCTTTAGTCTTGGCCTGTCTGGGCTTCCTGTCTCCAGCCAACAGAGGGGCTCTCATGACCTGTGCAGTGGTGTTGTGGGTTTTGCTTGGCACACCTGCTGGATACGTGTCTTCTAGACTTTATAAGAGTAAGGAATTATTGCAGTGGGAAATCTTGTTTCCTCTTATTTTCGTCTGGAAGTCATTATGAAGATCTAAAGTGGTGACATTGGTTTTTGTTTTGTTTTTTTCAAAAGTACTATCTTTAGTGTGTTTATTAAAGTTGAGTCCACCTTAAATATGCTAAATATTAATTTGAATTGCTTTCTTTTCCAATCAATTTCCTCTGTATCATCAGCTTTCGGTGGTGAAAACTGGAAAACCAATGTCCTTCTCACAGCCTTTTTGTGTCCTGGGTATGAATATTATTTTCATCTTCATTTCCTGAGAACAGAAATAATATGATTTATGCCAGTATGCAGTTTCAAAGACGTGGCTTATGTTTTTGCAGGATTGTGTTTGTGGACTTCTTCCTGATGAATCTGATCTTGTGGGTAGAGGGCTCCTCTGCTGCTGTTCCCTTTGGTACACTCGTCGCCATCCTGGCACTGTGGTTTGGCATCTCTGTTCCTCTCACTTTTGTGGGTGCATACTTCGGCTTCAAAAAACCAGTGAGTATGCCTTCTTGAACAGACCAATTGTTCTTAATGCCTGTTTCACATATGAACTACTTGCAATGCGTACACGGAACATTTGCTGAATTAAAGTGCATAATAGAGTATGGTTCAAATGAACACGGATTGACATGAAAATGTAGTAATTTTACCATATATGCATATAATTAAAAAAGCAGTTACCAGGAGTTGCAAAAATTGCATCAAAATTATATCTGTAATCTATAATAGAAGTATTTCTCATTTCTAATATTTAAAATATTTCTGGTTGTCTGAGAACTACACGCCTGAAAGCAATTCAAAACCTACCCTTCTGTCTGAAACCCACTCAAAACCTACCCATATGCCTAAAAACCCTTTCAATCGGAAACCTACATACAACAAATCAGATTTCTGGGGAGAGCGGGGATGGCGAGTCACAAGGTGATGTTTTGGATGTAAGCAGGGTTGGATGCCAACCGCAGAATGCAGTATGCCCTACTGGTAAGATGTGGGCAAAAATGGATCCTAAGGCTGGCTGCAGGGGGCGGTCGGGAGATGTCCCTGCTGCTGCTCCATCACCTCAAGATGTTCTGGGATAAAAGAGGCAAAACATTAGTGAAGGGTAGATCCTGACTGATGACATTGCAGCCTGCATGCTGGCATTGGCAGAGGTGCATCTGACAAGAATGCCTTGCAGGTGTACCCACCTGTGCTTCTAACGTTGTCTGGCTATCACCAGACCAAGCTCAATCTTTTAAGATTGAACATTAGTCTGGGGAGTCTGCTCTGTATTTTATACTGCACAAGAGCGTGATCAAAGGGCATTGTTCAAATGACTCTGTAACCAATTGGATAGTCCTTCAATCAATCAGACCAACGATCAGGGTGACGTTCCATTTTCAAAGAAAACTTGCCTTTGAAATCTTTTAAAACCACAGCGGCATCAATGGGTTGCTGCGCTTGGGACTTGCTTGAGCATCATAATATTTGAATCTATATAGAAATAATGAATTGAATATTACGTTGGTTGGGTTTATTTGTGTTTAAAGTCATGGATCAGTAGTGTATAGCAAACACGTCTTATGTGAAAGCACAATGTGCGCATGCTGCTTTTGCACCACATACATACTAAAATACTTCTAATTCTGCAAACGGGTCACCTAAGGCGCAAGGGCTTTACAACAAAGTACAATTCTAATTCCTGGCATTCCGACAGTTGCTTATTCCACACTTGTGGATAAAAAACAAATTACATTTAATAATAGGCTCAGATTTTGATATTACAGAATTCTTATCCCTGCCTATTTATGTATTTCTAAACATTTGAATCAGCTGCTATTGCAGTTCCCATCTGTGTGAGCTTTTCTTTTGGCAAACTTTCATGCACAATATCATGAATGTGGGTGTTTTTATTTTCCTGTTTTAACAGGGCATTGAGCCACCGGTGAGAACAAATCAGATCCCACGCCAAATACCTCAGCAGTCATTCTTCACAAAACCTGTGCCGGGCATCATCATGGGTGGCATTCTGCCCTTCGGCTGCATCTTTATCCAGCTCTTCTTCATCCTCAACAGCATTTGGTATTGTTTGAAATCATATCATGCTGAAATGAGTTGATGTGAGAACTGATGGTTTGGCCCTAACATTAACTAATGAAATGTTTCTCTGCAGGTCTCATCAGATGTATTACATGTTTGGCTTCCTCTTCCTGGTCTTCATCATCCTGCTCATTACCTGCTCTGAGGCAACTGTTCTGCTCTGCTACTTCCATTTATGTGCAGAGGTGAGATTGAACACTGACCATGGCATCTTTAATATTAAATGCTTTTTTGGTTCATGTTTGGCTGATTCTTATTCATCTTCATAAACAACTGATATGACAGTCTTGCACTTCTGACTTTTAGTGGTGTGGTCTAGTAGACATTTCTAAGTCACTGATATGAATCAGTCTCATAGTCTAAAGTGCTATTATTATTATTATTATTATTATTATTATTATTATTATTATATTTAAATAAATGCATGTATTTTTTACTTTTTGTTTAAAGCCTATTGTTTGTATTTGACAGGATTATCATTGGTGGTGGCGATCATTCCTGACCAGCGGTTTCACAGCAGTGTATCTGTTTGTCTATGCAGTGCATTACTTCTTTTCAAAACTACAAATTATAGGGGCAGCGAGCACCATCCTCTACTTTGGCTACACCACGATCATGGTGCTCATTTTCTTCATTTTCACAGGTATGTGAGAGATGGTCTGTTTCCCTTTAGCCTTGAAAAACATACGTTTTTTATAACAGTAAAATATACCCCTTGCTAAATAATTTTTAATCCAAAAGTGGAAGCACTTCAAATCTCTTTCTCCATTTACAACAGCAGCATAAAATGCAAAGAGTGTGTTGCAGCAATATTGACAAACTGTTTTAATTTAAATACAGAGCCATAGTTTGTTTAGTAAACCATTTTTAAAAAGAAAAGGTTTTATTTCTCCCCTGCTGTACCAAAAACATATCAAACTGTGACTTCAAAACCTAGGCATGTACCAAACCGTTATTTTTGTGTCTCGTTATACCCATACATTCCTGAACTTTCTTGTCAGCCAAATTCTTTTAATGTATGATATTTACTTGAAGTACCCCTGAGATTTTTAAATTAATTTTTCAATAATTTAGCAAAACATGCACATGTTTAACGTTCTCTAATGTTGGTTAATGTTCATATGACATGTAGTTAAAGAGATGGTTTTAATTTTTGGGTGAACTATCCCATAATTTAATCGCCCTCAAGCCATCCTAGGTGTATATGACTTTATACTTTCAGCCAAACACGTTATATTAAAAAAATATCCTGTCACATCTATCCATCATAAAAGTACTCCATGCGGTTAATAAAGGCCTTCTGAAGCAATTCGTTTTTGTAAGAAAAATATTTTTTTTTATAACTTTATAAACTATAATCACCAGCTTCCGGTAACGGCCACATGCAAGTGTAGTTCCTCCGGAAGAGTGACCTCTGACCCGACGCATGACGTATTGACGAAAGCACAAAACACTGGTCACGAAATTAGAAGTCTAAAACGAGAATTTTTAAAGAGAAATGTCGGAGGAGCTTGAGTTTGTTGCCTAGCCCTATTTGTTTGAACCGTGAGAAGCGTCTACCCTCACCTAAGCTTACGCTACTCCAGTCCTACATCCAACTTCATGCATCGGGTCAGAGGTCACTCTTCCACTGGAACTCGTGCATACAGCCCTTACCGGAAGCCAGTGATTTATAGTTTATAAAGTTATAAATATATATATTTTTCTCATTAAACACAGCACTTCACTTCGTAAGAGCTTTATTAACCCAATGGAGCCGTATAGATTACTTTTATGATGATTGGATGAGTTGTTTTGGCTTCAAAATCTATGGTACCATTCACTCCCATTATAAAGCTTGGAAGAGCCAGGATATTTTTTTAATATAACTCTGATTGTGTTTGACCAATTCATTTTTGGGTGAACTAACCCTTTAAACAAAAAAGTGAAGCCAAAACTTTTTGATCATGGCTGGCTGCAGTATTGGTCATAAACCTCGCCCTCTGCATATACAGTGAGGAAAATAAGTATTTGAACTCCCTGCTATTTTGCAAGTTCTCCCACTTAGAAATCATGGAGGGGTCTGAAATTGTCATTGTAGGTGCATGTTTAGCTTCTTCCATTTTATAATGATTGCTCCAACAGTGGACCTTTTTTCACCAAGCTGCTTGGCAATTTCCCCGTAGCCCTTTCCAGCATTGTGGAGGTGTACAATTTTGTCTCTAGTGTCTTTGGACAGCTCTTTGGTCTTGGCCATGTTAGTAGTTGGATTCTTACTGATTGTATGGGGTGGACAGGTGTCTTTATGCAGCTAACAACCTCAAACAGGTGCATCTAATTCAGGATAATAAATGGAGTGGAGGTGGACATTTTAAAGGCAGACTAACAGGTCTTTGAGGGTCAGAATTCTAGCTGATAGACAGGTGTTCAAATACTTATTTGCAGCTGTATCATACAAATAAATAGTTAAAAAATCATATATTGTGATTTCTGGATTTTCTTTTTTTCGATTATGTCTCTCACAGTGGACATGCACCTACGATGACAATTTCAGACCCCTCCATGATTTCCAAGTGGGAGAACTTGCAAAATATCAGGGTGTTCAAATACTTATTTTCCTCACTGTATAATCAAAATGGGACATGTGCCAAACTAGAAAGAATCCAATTACACATTTTTTTTTACACTTTTACATAAAGAAGGCTTTGTCTTTCCAATAAGTTTGGTTTTGTGTTAAAAAAATGGTCTTGGCCATGTTAGTAGTTGGATTCTTACTGATTGTATGGGGTGGACAGGTGTCTTTATGCAGCTAACAACCTCAAACAGGTGCATCTAATTCAGGATAATAAATGGAGTGGAGGTGGACATTTTAAAGGCAGACTAACAGGTCTTTGAGGGTCAGAATTCTAGCTGATAGACAGGTGTTCAAATACTTATTTGCAGCTGTATCATACAAATAAATAGTTAAAAAATCATATATTGTGATTTCTGGATTTTCTTTTTTTCGATTATGTCTCTCACAGTGGACATGCACCTACGATGACAATTTCAGACCCCTCCATGATTTCCAAGTGGGAGAACTTGCAAAATATCAGGGTGTTCAAATACTTATTTTCCTCACTGTATAATCAAAATGGGACATGTGCCAAACTAGAAAGAATCCAATTACACATTTTTTTTTACACTTTTACATAAAGAAGGCTTTGTCTTTCCAATAAGTTTGGTTTTGTGTTAAAAAAAACTCAATTTGTGTTCTACTGAAGAAACAAATGTTAGTAGATAGTAGTTAAGGCCACCTAATATAAAGTAGGTCCTGTATTTTTATATGTACACAGAGGCATGCTCTTTAGGTTGGTGCTGAAGAGCTGTTAAAGGGATAGTTCACCCAAAAATGAAAATTTGACATTTATCTGCTTACCCCCAGGCCATCCAAGGTGTAGGTGTCTTTGTTTCTTCAGAAGAACACAAATTGAGTTTTTTAACTGTGTTTTACTGAAGAAACAAAGAATTTGTTCTACTGCCATACACCTTGGATGGCCTGGGGGTAAGCAGATAAATGTCAAATTTTCATTTTCGGGTGAACTATCCCTTTAACAAGTAATTTATTCACAATGTTCTCTATTAATATGTAAATGTCAGCACATCATATAAGACTTTAGTTTGTCAGTTAAAACAAAAACTTATTGATGCAATTCAGCCAATCTGCCATTTTTAATTCTCACACATTTCTTCTTCCATCCAGGTACTATAGGGCAATTCCGCGGAAAACTGTCACATCCATAACACCAACACAATGCCATGGTATTTAGATGGCGTTATGGATGTGACATTTTTGCGTGGAATTACCCTATAGGCTTCTTCGCCTGCTTCTTGTTTGTAAATAAAATCTACAGTGTGCTGAAAGTGGACTAAGGGAGGAATTTTGGAGAACACAACAACAAATTTTTTAATTTGTTAATCCTCTTTGTTAATTAGTAAAAAAAATTTAACCTGTTAATCCTCTTTAAATATTTATTTTATACATTATGTTTCAACTTCTGATGCAACCAGGTGAATATGGGAAAGTGCCATTTAGCTGCTTCAGGATTTTTATCCTGTTCCTAAAAATACATACTTTTTGTGCTTAGTGTGACATGCCATTTTTATTTATTTTTTACTTTACCTATAATCTCAGATGTTCAGAGATTGTCATGATGTTGGTGGCTTTGAGGATGCAGAAAATCTCCCTACTGGTCCTTTTGTTTAGCAGGTGACCAGTGCTAGTTGGTTTGTTTCAGTGCTGATGGGTCATACTGTGTTTAGGCCGAGGGTAATTGGGACACGTATAAATATTCCTCAT
The DNA here is from genome assembly GCA_023566225.1 of Romanogobio albipinnatus. Classification (NCBI taxonomy): domain Eukaryota; kingdom Metazoa; phylum Chordata; class Actinopteri; order Cypriniformes; family Gobionidae; genus Romanogobio; species Romanogobio albipinnatus. Next base: position 26,420,206 of record CM042246.1, on the reverse strand, counting down.
CTTTCATTGTTGTTGAAAGATAGCGCCGCTCCCTCCGGCCTTAATCAAATCTCTGTCGCTTCCCCTCATTGATATGCTGAGGCGGAGGTGGCGAGCGATGGCCAGCTGTCTGCCATCCATAAACAGCTGTGGGTTGATAGCTTCTACATATGCTTACTTATGTCCACTCAACAGGTAAATATTTTTTCTAGCTTTGTAGCATGTGTTTTCCTCACCCAGCGTGAAGAAAAGTGATTTACATCCGTTTGGGTGAATGATCGACTATGTAAAATACCCCAAGCTTCTCTGCGACAGTACTTTGACATGAAAACACTGAACCTTCACAAAAACTCTCCAGATTATCCAGTGTAATTGCAGCAATTCTCACTGCTTTTCTTTGAATGATGGGAAACCACCGCATTGGTTTTCTGAGTAGATATTCGCCACAATCTATTTGTTTCCATTGATTCTACAAGATGCTTTATCCCTGGCAATGGCTGTTATGGCAACTTCTACTCGCACTTGAGGGGTGAAAATGTAAGGCACAAGTGAAACAAGACTTTCTGGGTCGCCATCTTAAAATAACGGTTCTTCGAAATGGCTTGTTTCTAGCCGGATGTTTTAGATCCTGAAAGCAAACAGTGAGAGCGTATGCGTGTGGAAGGTGAGGAGGAGGACTGAGAATCGTGTGTGCATATGAATGCATCTGAAAATAGATTCCGAGCTAAAGATTTCAATCAGACTTATTGTTGATTGGCTGTCACTGCCGCCCCAGCGATGATTAGATTTAATCCTGTGCTTCATTACACTCCACTCAGTTTGGCTCTCAGATCATTTGCTGCATTGAAACCCTCTATTAATAGGTGGTTTTCTTGGAAAATGACTCCAATTGTGGATTCAATATAAGCGCTGTTTCTTAATGTGTATGCTATCAGTTAGTCTGGCAGGTTTTATGACATACATGTGCTAAAAATGTCTTTTTGTTGTCCTGTTCTCTATTTCTTGTGTTAATTCTCACACATTTCTTCTTCCATCCAGGTACTATAGGCTTCTTCGCCTGCTTCTTGTTTGTAAATAAAATCTACAGTGTGCTGAAAGTGGACTAAGTGAGGAATTTTGGAGAACACAACATCAACTTTTTACAGATCAGCTTTCATGTGGAAGTCTGAAGAGACATTTAAATGAAGGGAAGAATCGGACCATACTCTTTTTTTTCTTTTTCTTTCCCTGAACCGCTGGTGTGTGGCTCAACTGTAATTCACTGACCTGCAGCAGGTGTGCGTGTGAACTCCAAAGACTTTTCAGTGCTTTACTTGGTCTCACGTTGCCTATGACTTTATTCCAACTAAACCCACCGTGGTAAGAGCAAAAGCTCATCTTTTAACTTAAAGTTATGCTTTTATATTGACCCAAATGTTTTGCCTGCTTTGGTTTAGGTCATCTTTTTTTTGTTGTTGTTGTTGTATGGAATTTGTTTGGAAAGACCAGATGGGACACAGTTTAGGGTGCGGTTACATTTACCTTTGTATGGTGAAATTCTGTGGGATAAATGGTCATGTTCAAGTTTGTCACAGGAATTTGCCGTGTTCATTTAAATGTTTATCCCCCGGTTTCACAGACAACGCTTAAGCTAGTCCTAGACTAAAATGCATGTTTGTGCTGTTTTAACTGAAAGAATCTTGCACTGACAAATCTTAAAATATGTCAGTGGCATTGTTTTGTCTCAAGATGCACACCAGTAATGTTTTTTTCTTGGGCACGTTTATAAAAGTTACTTATATGTCCTAATTGAACTAAGGCCTAATCCTGGCTTAGTCTAAGCCCTGTCTGTGAAACCGGGCCTATATGTTCACAACAGAAAGCTGCTTGGGATGAAAGAGATATGTATGAAGAACTACTCATACAGAAGTCAATGCTGTTTTCAACTGCACTAGTTTGACATTAACCACTGCTCAGCAAAATTTCGCTGGCGATATCCAGTCATTTAAAATGGAATCCATGCAATCAGGAGTTTCAAGTGAGGGCAAAAAAGTTCCCCATGCAGATTTAGCTTGTGTTGAAGTTGTGCAAATTCGATATGTTGATAAAAAAAAAAGCAGCTTGGTTTGAAAGGCAATTCTATGTGAGTGAGTAATGCATCGCTATGTTATTAACAATGAATCTTTTCGGCCGTGAATTTCGCTAATGTGACCACACCACAGTAATCTCTATAATGTCACCTGGATATCATTAATAATTGTTACTATGTTGTTAATAGCATACAACTACTTGGTTCCATGTGTTTTTATAGTTTTATCTTGCTGACAAATAGTTTTTTTATGGAGTGAAGGAAATCGAATGGTTAAGAAGCACATTTTTTGCTATAGGACACTTTTATACAAGTAATAATATCTAAAATAATGGGAGCTGTTTAGTTATTTTGTACTTTGTAAATTATTTAATTGTCATTACTTAAAGAACTTCAGGCGTACACATCTTTTTTTCAATAATTTAAATTTAAAACCCACATAATGTACTGAGCTTCATCAAGTCTTATGAGGTATACATAAACATTCTTCACCATGTTATAATAAAAGAAAAATAAAGCACAAAGTACATCATTACAAAAATGTCTACTAAACTTAAAAAAAAAAAATCATTCAAGTCATCATTAGTTTACTCCAACTGTAACAACAGACTGTTTATATATATATATATATATATATATATATATATATATATATATATATATATATATATATATATATATATATATATATATATATATATATATATATATATATATATATATATATATATATATATATATATATACAGGTCCTTCTAAAAAAATTAGCATATTGTGATGTAATGATAAAAATTAAACTTTCATATATTTTAGATTCATTGCACACCAACTGAAATATTTCAGGTCTTTTATTATTTTAATACTGATGATTTTGGCATACAGCTCATGAAAACCCAAAATTCCTATCTCAATAAATTAGCATATCATGAAAAGGTTCTCTAAACGAGCTATTAACCTAATCATCTGAATCAAAATTACACCTGCAAAAGATTCCTGAGGCTTTAAAAACTCCCAGCCTGGATCATTACTCAAAACCACAATCATGGGTAAGACTGTCGACCTGACTGCTGTCCAGAAGGCCATCATTGACACCCTCAAGCAAGAAGGTAAGACACAGAAAGAAATTTCTGAACGAATAGGCTGTTCCCAGAGTGCTGTATCAAGGCACCTCAGTGGGAAGTCTGTGGGAAGGAAAAAGTGTGGCAAAAAACGTTGCACAACGAGAAGAGGTGACCGGACCCTGAGGAAGATTGTGGAGAAGGACCGATTCCAGACCTTGGGGGAATGTGAGATACCTTGGACTGAGTCTGGAGTAGAAACATCCAGAGCCACCGTGCACAGGTGTGTGAAGGAAATGGGCTACAGGTGCCGCATTCCCCAGGTCAAGCCACTTTTGACCCAGAAACAGCGACAGAAGCGCCTGACCTGGGCTACAGAGAAGCAGCACTGGACTGTTGCTCAGTGGTCCAAAGTACTTTTTTCGGATGAAAGCAAATTTTGCATGTCATTCGGGAATCAAGGTGTCAGAGTCTGGAGGAAGACTGGGGAGAAGGAAATGCCAAAATCCAAGTACCCACAGTCAGTGATGGTCTGGGGTGCCATGTCAGCTGCTGGTGTTGGTCCACTGTGTTTTATCAAGGGCAGGGTCAATGCAGCTAGCTATCAGGAGATTTTGGAGCACTTCATGCTTCCATCTGCTGAAAAGCTTTATGGAGATGATTTCATTGTTCAGCACGACCTGGCACCTGCTCACAGTGCCAAAACCACTGGTAAATGGTTTACTGACCATGGTATTACTGTGCTCAATTGGCCTGCCAACTCTCCTGACCTGAACCCCATAGAGAATCTGTGGGATATTGTGAAGAGAAAGTTGAGAGACGCAAGAGCCAACACTCTGGATGAGCATAAGGCCGCTATCGAAGCATCCTGGGCCTCCATAACACCTCAGCAGTGCCACAGGCTGATCGCCTCCATGCCACGCCGCATTGAAGCAGTCATTTCTGCAAAAGGATTCCCGACCATGTATTGAGTGCATAACTGAACATAATTATTTGAAGGTTGACTTTTTTTGTATTAAAAACACTTTTCTTTTATTGGTCGGATGAAATATGCTAATTTATTGAGATTGAGAATTTTGGGTTTTCATGAGCTGTATGCCAAAATCATCAGTATTAAAACAATAAAAGACCTGAAATATTTCAGTTGGTGTGCAATGAATCTAAAATATATGAAAGTTAAATTTTTATCATTACATTATGGAAAATAATGAACTTTATCACAATATGCTAATTTTTTGAGAAGGACCTATATATATATATATATATATATATTATACACTACTATATACTGTCTCAAAAAGTATGTTTCCAACATTTTACTCCCTAATATTCCAGGATTATTTTAAACCACTAAAAGAAAATCAATATTCTGTATTTTATGGAACACACACACACACACATATATATATATATACACATATATATATATATATATATATATATATATATATATATAAAACAGTCTGTTGTTACAGTTGGAGTAAACTAATGATGACTTGCTTCAGCTGACTCTGTGGTTACATTTGTTGAAAGTGATTGTCCAAAATTTTGTAAATGCTGCAGACATCAGTGCAAACTGACATACGGTGGATATTGTCTGTGATCTGTATTGTTGCACTCACTGGTTTCAAAATAATACTTGATGTAGCAGAAGAAACTGCAGGTTTGATTTATGGTAGATTCAGCTGACTTCCAAACACAGCAGCCAGAAATTAGAAATGAGGCACTAGCTGTCCCATTTTTGTACAAGGTCAAGCTAAGTGCTTAAGAATGGTTAACATTCGTGCCATCCTGCAGTGGCCGATAACATAAAATGCTTCATCAGTTGTGAAGCCAGCTTATTTAATCCCACATAATATTAGTGGTTATGATACATTTGGCAGTGTCAGGGGATTGAACATATACTGCACAGAGACAATGTACAATTTATATAGGGAGGCACTCTTTAAGAGAACAGACTTTCCACACTGGTCAAGAGGTACATCAAAAATACCCTGAGATCCTTAGCTCATTAGCTGCTCGTCTTGGGTGAATCTCCAGGTCATAGCTCACCCCAAAAAATAAAAAGGAAATAATTGAGGGCAGTTCAACAAATACTACCATGATGTATAAATATAAAACCAAATTAAATTAATATTGTTTTTTATTTTACATTATGGTAATGAGAAATGGTTGGATGGTGATGCGTAATTCTCTCTCTCTCTCTCTCTCTCTCTCTCTCTCTCTCTCTCTCTCTCTCTCTCTCTCTCTCTCTCTCTATATATATATATATATATATATATATATATATATATGTGTGTGTGTGTATATGTATATGTATATATATATCTCTTCAAAGTACTGACACTGAAACCCTCCATCTTTTAAATCGCAACAGAAATAAAGTGAATAACTGACCCATACCCTACTGTTGATGAGATCCATCGCTTTAGTATTATTGATGGATGAACAATAAATAAACGAGTTTCTTCAATTTCATAATACATTTTGCTTGTAATTACTTTCACATTTAAGAGAACTTTTCTCCAGTGACAATTACGTTGATACTGTATGCTTATAAAAATAGACATAAATCTCTCCACATGTATTCTAAATTCATTTCAAAACAACATAAAGAATACTTTGTCTTTAAATTGTAAAGTAGCAATACATTTGACATCTATGTATACAAATAACATTCATTTTCTTAGACATATTATACACTACTATATACTGTCTCAAAAAGTATGTTTCCAACATTTTACTCCCTAATATTCCAGTATTATTTTAAACCACTAAAAGAAAATCAATATTGTGTATTTTATGGAACACTTTATACCATGTCTCCACTATTTTACATTTTACATACAAAGGAGTTGAAAATTCAAGACTTTTGTATTTAATTTTTCAGACCTTGTTCCAGTCTGTTGAACCATGACATGATGTCACTTGATTTTTTGTTTTAAGTTTCTTATGCACACCAATGATGCATTTTTGATCAAAAATGTAGTAAAAATAGTCATATTGTGAAATATACCATTTAAAATAACTCTTTTCTATTTGAATATATTTTCAAATGTAATTTAGTCCTGTGATGCAAAGCTGAATTTTTAGCATCATTACTCTTCAGCATCACATTATCCTTCAGAAATCATTCTAATATGATGATTTGGTGCTCAACAAAGATTTCTTGGTATTACTAATGTTGAAAATTTATATTTTTGTGTAAACCGTTATTTTAATGGAATTTTAATACATCCTTGCTAAATAGAAGTATTATTTTTTTATTTAACGATATTGTAACTCTTAGATAATTTAAACAGTCTATCATCATTGACATGCATCTCCATAGTTCCTGCCAAGAAACTGTTTGCTAGGCTTTTCTGTTGCGATATTATTTTTGTATATACTAACCGCAGTGTAGTGTAGCTAACACATATGTTTACAGTGTATTCGTGTATAGTGAGCTTGTGTTTAAAGGCACAGTATTTGATTTGAAAGTACCAAATTGTGCACGATGCAGAAACCAAAAGCTGTATATGCCTCAACACTGATAGAAATATGTTCAGAATTTGCCTTTAGGTGTTTCTTCAAGTTGCTTGTTATTGTTGCTGTGTACAGTGAGCTCCTTTTCTGAGCTCAGACTGATGGAGGTGGTCTCCTTTCGGCTGTCTTTAGACCTCCTCTCTATTGGGGAAGAAGACATTGTGCCTTCCTCCCAGGTGCGGAGAGGGCACACACGGGCAGTCTGGCTTGAAAGGTGGGTGTGCGCCAGACGCCCGTCCGTCACCGTGAAGCAGCTGTCCACGTTGGAGCCTTGACTGATCCGGCCCTGCCCACACAGCGGCCCACAGAGCAGCGCCAGGAACTCTTTGCGAACACTGCGATGCATGTATCCGTAAATGTAGGGGTGTAAGCAGCACTGAAGGAAAAAGAGAATGAGTGCCATCGAGGCCAACCAAGGTGGCACCGCTGTGCTGGAGTAAATGGATATTGTGCTCAGGACGCTGTATGGGCCCATGCTGAGCACGTAAGATGCCATGATGACAAACACCACTCGCGCCGCCTTACAGTGATAGTGGAAGCGTCTATGGCGGGTCCTGATGGGATAAGTGGCTGAAAAAGGCCCCTCCAATTGAGGCTGCTGCCTTTGGGGGCTGGAACAGGACGCTTGGGAATCCGGAGGGGGGTTGGATTGGATGGGGTGAACGAGAGCATTCTGCCGCCTTGCTGCTCTAAACACCATCCAGTAGCAGCAAAGCATGATCACCACGGGCAGCCAGAACGAAAGTGCAGACACCAGGGCTGAATACGAGTAGCTCGAGGACCACACAACAGTGCAGGCATTGTGGTGGCGGTCGAATTCTATGGTTCCCCATCCATACAGTGGTGGAGTGCTCTGAAGCACGCTGAGAAGCCAAGTGAGGGTGATCAGGTTGGTACCCAAGTGAGGTGTCATTCGGGTGGGGTAGGACAGCGGGTGGATGATGGCCAGGTAGCGATCTACGGACACCACGATGATGGTGTTGACGCCAGCAAATGCAAACAGGTGCATAAGCACCACAAGGGCCTGGCATAGGCGGGCGTCCAGCGGCCAGACCTCGGGCAAGGTGGCAGCGATGGCGAAGGGCATGACCAGCACCGTCTGCAGAAGGTCGGCCAGGAGCAGGTTGAGCACGAACCGGTTGGCGACGTGGAGAAGCTGTGGCTTGCGCTGGAATACCAGCAGCACCACGATGTTTCCAAAAAGTGACGTGCACACGATTGCCGATATGAGTACCATCTTTACCGCACTGTTCACCAGAGATGCTGACAGGGGTGCGCCAGGGTCCCATGGCACTGTGCTGGAGTTACTGCCCAGAGGTGGAAAGGTGGGCATGTTGACAGAGACAATGTGGGAGATAACGCATTAGGAGTCTTTCAGATATCATCAACACCAGCCTGAAGGTCCGATGACAGTTTAGTCACTGTTCACACCTTGAGAGAGGATTTAACAGGAGAAGAAAAAATTTTCAGCACATCCACATTCTTCTTAGATGAATGTTCACACTTCTGTAATGATATTTCAGTCACAGTAAAACATACATCCAAATGAACTATAGGCCTTATTCACAACAGCGCCATCATTTTTAACAAAAATGAAAGCAAGGCATACATCTCTTCAGTGGGTTGTACTGTTATTTAATGTGTTTGTGGATTGTTCTGCTGACGAAACACTGCAAAAATATATTTTCAAGAAGTTTCAGTAGACAAGAAAAAACTCCAGACAACATGAGCGGATGATATTGAAAACACAGCAAGTCTGTCCCTCGCAGCCTCGCTTCCATACCCGTCAAGGCACTGCTCTGAATAAGGTATATTGTGTCTAACACATACATACTTTACATTTATTTCAGGATTTTGCCTTTATGCAAGATCTTTTTTAGGAATGCACGATACAGATATAATATATCAGTAACATATTGGTTGTCAAATAATAATTAATTTACTAGTATTGGCTGATAATGGTTAATTATCCTAATTATGCATGCTTTCCCCGATTTGTTTAGATTTATTTATTTTTGTCATCTACACTTACTTAAAGTTAATCTTTAAAAACACTATACAATAACACTAACAATAAGCATTTAAAACTATTGATTATAATTGTTTTTATTAAAAATAGTTATATTAATATGGGTAATATTACATATTAAATAAATTAATACTATATGTAACATTTATCAGCAATACCTTAAGATATTTATGCAAACAAAAAACGAATTGTATTGGCCAGAATATATCGGTGCATCCCTAACACTGTTATATAACTTTATCAAACAAGACCCAATAATAATCTCAGTACACAGTAATAAAATGTATGCTGTAGGCCTACTGTACATACATTGTATTGTAGTGTAAAAAGGAGCATGCCTAATATAACGACCTTCTTGGATATCCTATAGCAGAGCTCACTAGGCTATAATGTATATTTATATGCATGCATTTTTGTATACCTAAACACAAAAGATATAGCCTACTAGTGCTTACTATATCACAATGCATACACAATAGTATTCGTTGCTTGCATGTACAAAACAGTATGCATATTATACGTAAGCAGTGTAGGCTATAATAAAATACTTTACGAGAAAACTGTGGACAGAGATAGCTTTTTTATCCATTGTCATGGCTTAGAGACTGTGTGCATCGTATCTTACCTTGTCTTGAGTCATTGTTGGTAAGCACGAGGCAAATTATTTGCATTTACTTTTCATGTGAACAATGAGAAACTGCTGGAAATCGTCGCTGTCATAATTCCATTGTGTACCGCGGGCTAAAAGTGGCGCTGGTTTCTCCACGGTGCAAATCTCACCGTACGACGATCACTGAAAAGCATCCGTTCGGCTTTTTTTCGAATGGCCGTCGGTTGTCAGTCGCCTTTGTGTCTCTCTCTTCACTGACAGGGCTCCAGTGATGTTCTCCCATTTTAGTCTCCTCAGTGTCATTAATGGCAGTCGCGTCCTCTCGCCTCTGCTATGCTCTGTGTGAGCAGGACTTCATTCAGAGATGGAGAATAATCAATCAACCGCTCACTTGTCGTGTCAGAGCAGATATCGTTAAAATAAACCGCCATGGGTTTCTGTTGTCTATGCTAGTGAACATGGGGTGGCGCACACATACAGCATGTCACAGGTTACATGTTCTGCTCATTAGGACTGTAACGTTGGCTGTTGGTGCGTCCACAATAAATAACCACATCCAGTGGATAGGCTATACAATCAATAATGATTATTGTGGTTAAACGTAAAATAAATGCATTAATTAAGCACACTACATAGTGCACAATGGATCACGTTACAACATATCACTTAAAATGTTGGGTTAAAATTAACCAACAAGTAACCCAACTGAGTTCTCACGGGACTTCAGCGAGACTACAGCTTGCCGTCTAAAACACTATTTCGGTGAGTTTAAACAATGGCTAAATTGCTAAACGCATCTCGTTGTCATGTAAGGGTCCTGTTCATGTTGGACAGACATTTTAATTGTATTTTTAATTGTAAGAGGCACAAAGACACCCTTTATGTATATGCCCCCATAGCTGCCGTGTTAGCTGAGTGGGAGCTCTGGGCATTAAAGGTCCCGTTCTTCGTGATCCCATTGTTCAAACTTTAGTTAGTGTGTAGATACCACAGTTAGATAGATAGATAGATAGATAGATAGATAGATAGATAGATAGATAGATAGATAGATAGATAGATAGATAGATAGATAGATACCACAGTTTACCCCGTTCTAGTATGATTTACCACAGTTTACCCCATGCTAGTATGATTTACCACAGTTTACCCCGTGCTAGTATCATTTACCACAGTTTACCCCGTGCTTGTACGATTTACCACAGTTTACCCCGTGCTAGTATGATTTACCACAGTTTACCCCGTTCAAGTATGATTTACCACAGTTTACCCCGTGCTAGAATGATTTACCACAGTTTACCCCGTACTAGTATGATTTACCACAGTTTACCCCGTTCTAGTATGATTTATCATATTTTATCATGATTTACCACAGTTTACCCCGTGCTAGTATGATTTACCGCAGTTTACCCCGTTCTAGTATGATTTACCACAGTTTACCCCGTGCTAGTATGATTTACAACAGTTTACCCCGTTCTAGTATGATTTATCATAGTTTACCATGATTTACCACAGTTTACCCCGTGCTAGTATGATTTACAACAGTTTACCACGTTCTAGTATGATTTACCCCGTTCTAGTATGATTTACCACAGTTTACCCCGTTCTAGTATGATTTACCACAGTTTACCCCGTGCTAGTATGATTTACCACATGGAGTAAATATGGAGTGGCTTGGCAGCATCCAATGATTATACTGCTTGTCTGTATGAATGATATAAACCAACCCCCATGTCTCTATGATGTTCTGAGGCAGAGATATAGGTCTTGCTAAACGGTTGCTAGGGTACTCTGTTTGGTTGCTATGGAGTGGCTTGGCAGCATCCAATGATGATACTGCTTGTCTGTATGAATGATATAAACCAACCCCCATGTCTCTATGATGTTCTGAGGCACAGATATAGGTCTTGGTAAACAGTTGCT